>CM061105.1:14852500-15452500 GCA_030770545.1 Macropodus opercularis | reverse complement strand
TCGCTGCTTTGACGTTATAGCTGAGGCGAAGCGCTGTAGGATGTGTCTCGGTAGTTCAACTCCCACTTGTTAAAGCCCCATCATTAATAGTTCATGAGAACTGGTGGCTGACCTCACAGCAACCTTTCCAGAGGCGCGGCGCAGAAACCAGCCGCTCATCTGTAAGGCAATGACTGCGTCGTGTCCGACCTCGTACAGCTGCTGATAAAAGTTCATGACAGACACACAAAAGTCAAACGTGCTGAAACCCGACTCAGAGCGAGCTGCAGACTGTAACTGGACGTACAGCTGTTCAGATACTCTCTTTATCAGCACATACAGTAAATGTACAATGAAAACCGTTAGTTTTTAATGTTGAGTCAACAATAAAATCATTTTGAAAGATCCATATATTTAAAAGGAGCAGACAGTCCTCCACACAGTGCAGAGCTGCTGCAGAGTGTTCTGTCCAACAACATACACACCCACCCAAAGCCACAACTAATCCAAAGCCAATATTGTTCTTGTGGGCTGGGTGAGAGGAGCTTCTGAACATTTTGACAGTCTTTCCATGGAGGAACATTATCTATCTGTCTGTTTGTCCATCCGTCTGTCTCTTAAAGAAATTGTGGGGACCTCAATGATATATGGCTGCTGCTAAACCTAAGCAGTTAAGCTCTTAAACCCTGAAAACATTTCGGTTGTATTTTTAGTCGTTACATTTAAAACTGGAAAGCAAACTATTACATGTAGGCACAATTACAGGGAGAGCGTTTACTTTGTAGGTGGATTTTAGTTTTGGAAGGAAAGCTGGTGATTACTGCTTAAAGTCTATCTAGGCTCAGGTTTCAGTTTCACGAGTCTGAGTCTCCTGCATTTATAATTTGAGGACACAAATCACAAAATTAAGGCTGTTAAATTCAACATTTCCTTTCTGCCTATTTATTTAAGTTTTCATCAACGTGCATGCAAAGCATTTTACCCAGAGCAGTTTCTGGCTTGCAGCAAGGACTATTTTAAGATGTTCTGTGTTTTTAAGCCACTAAATGTAACTGTCTGTGCATTTACATTTACAAGCTCTCCTGGTGCTCTGATTGTTCCAAGGTCCGCTGGCATTCTAAAGTAAAATACGTTGACTTGGCGGATCCACTAGAGTTGCACTCTATTTGTAAATATTGTAAATATAGTCCATTTTGCTCCCTCCTGCACATTTCTGCCTTTTGTACTGCCTATTATCTGTAGCTGCTGTAATAATTGAATTTCCCCAACGTGGGATCAATAAAGGATTATCTTATTTTATCTAATCTAATCTAATCTTAGATCCTCTCTCCACGTGACACATACCTGAACAGTCACCCGCCACCAAAGCACAGTCACATGTTTTGCAAAGCTCTCCTCCTTAATAGCCGCATCTGTGCCAAACCCTGCTGTGATGCATTTAATTGCATTGAATTGCTGCTTTACGCTATACAGTCAACAAATCCACGTCTGCGGAAGAGAGAATGGCAAACAGTAGCTGACAAATATTGTCTGAAGTCTATGTGATTCATCATTTGACAACAATAACATATTTGAATATAAATGGAAACTATTATGCTGAGCTTGACATTTAATTCCATCCAGTCATCTTTTAAAATCACACTGGAATTAAGCAGAATGACATCATGTCCTTCAGGGCTGTTGGGCCCTGTATTAGGTACCAGCAGAATAGTTAGGTCTAATAATTCATTGGTATTTGGGTGGAGTCCGGAAAATTGCTATTTCTATTTTTCGTTTCTATTGTCCACCTCTGAACATGACGTTGAGTCTGCGGTGAGGTGGGCGGGGCTGTAATTGGCGTCTTCTTTCCTTCCCATTTAGGAGCGTTACTAGGATTTCCGACAGCCTCTGAAGGCGGCATCCGCTCCATCCATCGGCCGCGGTTGTAGCAGCTGAGGGCGTCGAGCGCCGCGCACACGTCGAGCTCAGGAGACTGGACTGTTCCCGCTTCATCCGTAAGTTTCCTCCGCGCCTTTAAAAGCGGGCTTGGTGTGGATTCATGGCCGAGCGCGGGTGCAGCGCGTCGGGGTTCAGTTTCCGGGTTTGGCGTCTTTGTGCACACGGCACCGGGCTGGTGCAGAGCGCACAGCACCAACGTGTTACTGTTTACCACCAGCCCGTGTTCAGCTCAGACGCAGACACGTGTGGCTGCTCCCGGTGCTGGACGTGGATTTGATTAGTTCCATCCGTGAATGTCGCCGGTAAACTTCGGCCGAGGTTCGCCGTCAGCACGAGGCCCGAGCGCGGGCCGCAGCCCCTGGTAGTCACCGCGTCCGCCGAGGCTTTTACGAAATAACCGCTGCTAGCAGAAAGCTAACACGGCTAATATCTCTAATTAAACGAGACCAATGTGGTTTTTAACGGCATTGTTATATATTCCTGAATATTAGCCAGGATGCCTTTACATTAATGCTGCGATCAACGAGTCGTGCTGTGTTAAGGAAGTTACTTCACATCCTGAACACAATTAAACTGACACATTTCAGCTCTATTCTTAACACGTGTATGAATTGATTATAGTTGTGTTACATCGAGTGATATTCAAAAATATTAATTGAGAAGAATCTGGGTGATCTAGTTAATGGACTATAGAGAATGTCAGGTGTTTTAAGCCAGTAAAAACTAAAAGATATAGAATTTACTGCCATAAAAGACGCATTCAGAAGTTTCTGTTATTGTTAAGGTGATTTAAGTACAGTTTTCTTGTTTTTTTTTTTCTTTTTTACAAAACATCGGTATTTAAACCCCACTGTTCTAAACTTGCCTGTGTGTTGTGGTTTTAAAGACACTTTCTTGGCAGAGACGATGGAAGAGGACAATAGTAGAATCACCTTGGTTGTGATGTTTCTGCTCGCCGTGAGATTCGCAGACTGCGGTGGGTCGACCAGCTTGGACTGCAGCCCCTCCACCACAGATACAAACAGCAGGGTGCAATTCCTGTCGGGCGTCATCGACAAACAGAGAGCAGAACAAAGTCAGAGGCAACACTTGGAAGCTCTGTTTAACAGGTCAGCTCCCTTCAGTCGTTGGTTTCATTTTGAAAGTCTCATCAGGAGAAGGATTAGGGTAGTCAACACTCAGCTATTGTGCTTTTACTGATGAATTGTTATTCTCTTTTGGTGAACTGTCGAACAGGTATGGAGAAAATGGTACCATCTCTCTGGCTGGTTTAAAGCGCCTTTTACAAAATGTGGGATTGGATCGCATCAGAACTGTTATGGTGCAGCATCATGAGCAGCCTGGCCACCATGTTCATCACCATGACCACCATCATCATCACCACCATCATCAGCACCGTATGCATAATGAAAACTCTCATCACCAGAAGCATGTCCATACTGAACCCTCACAGCCCAGAATATCCACGGAAACTCCGGAGGACCAGGATGTTGATGTTACATGGGGAAAGAAGGAGGAGAACCCATCCACTCAGCACCTTCTGGTTGAAAAGGAGGTCATGGGAGCGAGCGCCCAGAAGGTTGACCCCACGCCGACGTACAGCGCTCAGCCAAACACTGGGACAACTGCTACAACACTGGTCACTGAAAGCCAGAAGCAGACAGCTGGTGTCACCCGGGGAGATGATCGCAACCATGGCCTCGTTGATCACGACCATGAGCATGATCACGATCATGACCATGACCATGTAAACCAAGATGTTCTTCGTAACCACAGCCTGGAGCGTGAAGAGGTACAATATAACATGTAATTCTAATTTCTGTCAGAAAGGTGTCGATATTTTTGCTGTTCAGTATTTGGGCGTCTATGCCAATCACGTAAAATACTGGATTAGATCTAAAAAAGGACAACTAGAGGCAAGTAAATTAAAGTTTGTCTCCCAGTCAAAAGTAAATAGTTTAGTTCAGTAAATAATCAGAATTTCTTTGGTGAATCAATGCTCTAGGCTAAGACGTGTTGCTAAACATTAAAAAGAAGCAACACAAATAACTTAGGTGTTGGAAAGTTTCAAGGTATAGTATAATTAAAGTAAATCCAGCTTTTCTGAGATGTTTTTAATATCTTGCATAAGAACAGTTGTTTTTGTTGCTCCCTGTCCAGTGTATGAATGCCTCCAGCATCCTGTCTGCACACGGGATTTTGCAGGACGTGGGTCTGACCCTTGGTGACTTCGGGTACCTCTGCCCCGCCCTGCTCAACCAGATTGATGGGGGAGCGTGCCTCCTGCATGGAGACGCCCCTGAACACGGTAAGGGACAAAGGAAACGACTCATGTCTATTTCCTTTATTAAATATTTTTGTACACTAAGGGTCTTTATAAAAAACATCAACCCCAAGTTTGCAATATGTGGTGGGCTGAGCGACTAAACCACCTGACGCCTTAGTGTTGGGCTAAAGTTGATCAGTTTTAGCTTGTTCTACTTTTTCTTTTCATAGTTACGATTAGTTTTTCCACGCAGTGAGCCTGTGTTGCTTTTGTCCTTGTGTTTTAGATCATAAACATCATAAACATGTTCACGGTCACCATGGTGACCACAACCACAGCGAGCACGCTGGTGTAGAAAGTGGCAGAAGCATCGCGA
Source organism: Macropodus opercularis (assembly GCA_030770545.1). Lineage (NCBI taxonomy): Eukaryota > Metazoa > Chordata > Actinopteri > Anabantiformes > Osphronemidae > Macropodus > Macropodus opercularis. The sequence goes on along the minus strand of CM061105.1, from coordinate 15,447,941 downwards.
CAGGTAACCTCACAATTACATAAATGTCAGATTACTCATGCATGTGCAAGCCTCATGACAAGTCTTTGCTGTGTGCGTTGCAGCATGGGTCGGCGGCTTCGTCTCCATCACCATCATCAGCCTGCTGTCTCTGCTCGGCGTCGTCCTCATCCCGCTAATGAACAGAGTTTTCTTCAAGTTCCTGCTCAGCTTTCTGGTGGCGCTGGCTGTCGGCACGCTGAGCGGCGACGCCTTCCTGCACCTTATTCCCCATGTGCGTAAAGTCTGCTTGTTCATTTCTGCATCGGTCTGCGTGAACAATCGTATTGGGAGATATGTAAGTTTGTTGTAATTTTGCTGATGTTTTAGTCTCAGGCAGGCCATGATCACCACCACGAGGACTCTGGGATGAATATGGAGGGACATCATGCCCATGAGGAAAACCTGGATGCTGTGTGGAAGGGTCTGACGGCTCTGAGTGGGGTCTACTTCATGTTTCTCATTGAACACTTCCTGACCCTGGGAAAAATGTACAAGGACAAGAAACAAAAGGTGAGAGCAGCATCCGTTTCTTTAAAAGGCTTTGGTCAATAAAACGTAGGTAAAGGTCTGAACATGCTCTTCAAAGCTAAACACAGTCATACAAGTTGTATGGCAGTCCATGGTAAGTCTCAGGAAGGAAAGGTTTTTAAGCGGAGGTTAAAATGAAAGGTTTTTCTGTCCAAACATCCAGAAAAAGTGGGACCAGAATGACAAAGCAGATCCTGAGAAGCAGCCTGCTCTGGAAGAGAATGACCTGAAGCCAACTGAAGGTGAGAACCAACACAAAACAGTCGAAACCGTTTTCCAGTAAGACTATAAATAGCAAATCACAGAGTCAATTTTCTGTTCCAAGACCAGAAAACATGGTTTTATTGTGTCTTCAGACGTGGAGACCAATGGTGCCGGCACATTTGGGGATCACTCGAGCAGCTTGCACGGTGGCAGCGTGGCGGAGGAGGAGCACGTGATGTTGGCGCCACAGGTCTCCATCGTATCGCCGCAGGGTTACAGCGGAGCTTCCGGGGCAGCCGCCTACACCTCAGAGGACTGCGAGAACAAGTGCCACTCCCACTTCCACGACACCGTGGGCCAGGCCGACAGCATGCACCACCACCACCACGACTACCACCACATCTTGCACCACCACCACTCCCAGAACCACCATCCACACAGCCACTCCCACTCCTACTCCGAGCAGCACTTCCAGCAGGCTGGCGTGGCCACGCTCGCCTGGATGGTCATCATGGGAGATGGACTACACAACTTCAGCGATGGCCTGGCTATCGGTGAGACGTTGCTATCGGACTAGGAATCCTCTTGCATTTCACGATCTCTGACTTTAATGTGACAGTGGGTAATAGAAACACTGGTTGCGTATCGACTTCTGGGCATTGAAGCCATTTAAGTATTGGTGCGTTATAGTTAGCTCATGAACAGTGAGGTTATTTCCATACTCGTGGGCTGGTGCTAAGCTATGTCACCTTGCTAAATATAAGCCCATGTTAGCATAAGCCATTATTACAACAGTAGTGACAGAAGTGACGACTGTTTCTATATTTTAACCTGTCGTTCTGCAGGAGCTGCCTTCACTGAGGGGCTGTCCAGCGGCCTCAGTACGTCTGTGGCCGTTTTCTGCCATGAGCTGCCACATGAGTTAGGTAAGGCCTCGGGTCCTATCTCATTGTTTCCACTTCCATCAAACCAAGATAGACTGGATATTTATAACAAGCAAGCATCTTAAATAGCAACGTTTTGAATTAGATTAAACCGTTCGGATATTTTACAGTTGGTTATATGGCTCCCACTTAACACTTTCCTGTTTCTCAGGTGACTTTGCTGTCCTCCTAAAGGCTGGTATGACTGTGCGTCAGGCCATTCTCTACAACGTTCTGTCAGCCATGATGGCTTACTTGGGTATGGTGACTGGTATCCTTCTAGGACATTACACCGAGAACATCTCCATGTGGATCTTCGCCCTCACGGCGGGGCTCTTCATGTATGTGGCTCTGGTGGACATGGTGAGTCAGTATTCATTATTTGCTCTCTGCGGTGTGGAAATAAAGTGCTCCGCTCTTTTCCACTGAGTCAGGAGAAGTGAAACTCCTGCTCAGTGTTGTCATAGTTCTCGTCCAGTCAGCAGCATCTGTTCCGTAAACTCAACACTTCTCACGGCCCTCTGTCGTACTTCTATGCCAGATGGCTTCTTCTCACACATAAAGACTGGAAACGCACGTGAGAATGGGAATCTATATCATGGATATCTAACAATTTTCCCAGTATTGTTTCAGTCAAATCTGAATAAGCAAAAAACTTAAGTGACTTATCAACCAAAATAGCTCAGTTGGGGAAAAGTTACTGGTTGCTGCTTTCTGGAGAGGCAGGTTTTAAATTCTATAAAATGTTTCTGTCCAACAAGAAAATCCTGTTAGAAAATGTACCCATTGCAGTCTCATTTTTCCTTTCAGGTGCCGGAGATGTTGCATAACGATGCCGGGGACCACGGCTTCAGCCACTGGGGCTACTTCCTGCTCCAAAACGCTGGGATCCTGCTGGGCTTCTGCATTATGCTGCTTATTGCCATCTTTGAACACAAAATCCAGCTGGACCTGGGAGACTGAAGGAAAGATTCATTTTGAGCTCTGTGTGTCTTCATCTTACAAGTATGTGTAGTGTGTTTTTTTTTTTTTTTTTTTTTATTTGTTATTCCAAGGAGACCAAGTCCAGACGTGAAGTTACTTTGATTTATTTCGTAATATGTGTGAAGACCCTTCAGCTCCAAGTCTGAAAACGCAAACGGAGCTTACAGTTTCATTTGGTATTAACTTGCATCATAACAGCAGTGCTGCTTTTGGACTGCACATTAAACACACAGCCATCAATCATCAGTGAGACGGCGTCGCAGGCCAACGTCCTTTAAACCTGATCATCTTTCGCCGTTTACGTTTTCAAATTTACCAACCGTTTAGTAACGTGTAAAGAGCAGAATGGGAAACGTGCCACATCTCTGCTGCTTAGTGAAACCGGCTCGGTATTAGAGTACATGCATAGCTTAACAAGACACTTCTTTAAATTATAGGACATTTCTAATTTGTCTAATTTAGTCTAACATTCCATCATTTAGATTAGTCCAAATGAGTCTAATATTTATAGAACAGCACAACATGCTTATTTTTAAGGTTTTTTTTTTAAACCAAAAAACATGATGCTGTATTACTTACAATGGGGAAAACAGATTTTCTTTAGTTTGTTGTTATTGTAAATGTATTGCTGCAGCTTTAAGTGTGATCAGTTGAGAGTTCACCCTGTGTTTGGTACTTACTGGGCAGCTGAGCCATGTAATGTTTATATTGAAAGTTAGTTACCAGGAAAGAAACAAAATGTGATTATGCAGTGCCGTGTACTGGAGCACTGTTAAACCCAGGTACTGCAGGAAAGGCGGCAGCCTGCTTAACACAGGTAGACGCGTGCTACTAATGTGGCAGGCTTTAAACGGAGTTACACTTTCTCTCTCAGCTGCATCCGTCCATTAAAACTGACGAAGGCAAAGTTTCCTTAGAAATGTTGTTTTAGTTACTTGGTTCTTGAAATGGAGGTACGCTTTCTTCATGTGACCTAATAACTCTTGAAAAGATGTTTAAATTTTAATTGAAAATAATATACTGTTGTTGAGAGGAATGAAAACTGACGGGAAGCTGTTGTGAGACTCGATAGCGCCATCTGTTGCCACATGTTGAGTTAACTTCAGATTGTCACGCGTTTTTGAAACGTTGCTGTGATATCTGGACAAGTGACGTAGAACAAATGTTATTTGTGCTCTCGCTGCTTTGTCATTTTTTTTCTAAACATGGACAACAAAGGAATGAGAGACTCAAAGAAATGCAGTTTTGTGGCTGCTTTTGTCAAAGAATATTGTTTTCTTTGTTCATCTGATTTCCAGGTACGACTGACGTTTCTTCATCAGAGACCCTGATGAGGAAATGTTTTCTACCATGTCTGGTTCATTTGCACTCATGCATCAAGTCAAACAAACCCCTGCACATACAGTCAGGTCGTTGTGTTTGTGTCGATTGTGTACACATAGTGACTGTTTCCTGTATTGTGACTTTTCTGGCTTTTAGTTGAATGTTTTAATTCTTGTTACACTCGAGGCTGCTCTCATTTATATTAAATACCAAGGTACCTTAAACTGCTCAGACTAAGAAACCAAGTTCAGTCCCATCACTGAACGACAGTGAATATGTTACATGTATAGTGTTATGTGTATATACGTCTGTACAAAATGATTAAGAGTTAAATTAGTTGTTTGTTTGTTTTGTCTGTCTGTTGTAAAAACTGTGCTTCATCATATTCAACACAATGTTGAAGTTCGGTGAAAGTTGCATTTGCAACATGTTTTTGAAATTGGGAACATGCAGGAATTCACACCGATGGGAGATTTTCAGTTTTATGTGTAAAAAGAATGCAAAGTGTTAATCAGTTAACGGAGGGAACAGAAACGCGCCTTTAATGCAATCGCAGCTCTGCAGCAAATGGCTCAAACGTTTGTTTCTTATTTCAGGTTTAAGTCACTGGGCATTTGTTAGGCTGCAGCCTCACCTGAAGTTCTGTCAAACACACAGTTCATCTTATTTTTACACATTTGTAAGCGTAACTGGGTATTTAAAAGTGCAGATGTGACTTTCTGGCCAGAGAGTTTGCTGCAGGGCTGTTGTGTTGGGTGTTGTTGTTTTGTCCACCTCTGTACTGAATCATTGACTGCTTTGGTTTTGGCTCACTGTGCTGTCCCACATTCCTGAATACAAATAAACTTGGCCGCCATCCGAGGACTCTACTTGACAAGCATTTTTGTTTAACCTGGTCAGTAAAATGTGATTATTTCATATTTGCTAACATCCTGAATAACTTAAAACAAACATGTACTGAGTAAGAAGACACGTTATTTGTGTTGAAAGGTAAAAAAGTACTAATTTGTTCCTGAATGCTCAGCAATTTGTAGAAGACACCTGGAAACTCTGCGAGACCACAAGTATGAAAAGCTGAAGATCTGGGTCACGCTGTGTGAGTGTAGATGGATGTATGCGATGTAGTGCTGCTGTGGACCCACTAGAGGGCAGGAAGTCTTAATTTCTATGCAAAAACCCTTTAATTGGCATAAATGTGTTTTCTTTTTGTTTATTTTTTAATATAAGATACCGTTTCCTGACCGATTATGTTTAATGTCAAATAATGCAGTGAACGTGTCTTAATACCGTGTTTTATTAGCTGCCGTGTAATTGGATAGTGCGTCACGCGTTCGCTCTTGTGGCTTTGATCTACTCATCACAGGCATGGAAAGTATTTATTTAATAATTTATTGTATTTCATATTTATTACAAATAATTTTCATTTTAATCTCATCAGTTTGTCTTTAAGTAAGACAGAAATGAACTAAATCTGGATTCCACCTCATTAAGCCAGTTTGTACTACGCACGCGCAGAAAGGTGCACGCTTATTGGTGCACTGGTCTGTCAGTCATGCATGGGCGGGGTGTGGGAGTTACTGGTCTGCGAGCAGCGAGACGACGGAGCTGTCAAACAGCAGCAGGCGTCTGAAATATTACCCCGGCTGCTCAAGAAAACATCGCACTTTGCTCCTTTGAGCAAACTAGACGGACGGACGACGGGCTGGGGGTCAGTCGTGGGGACACGTGAGGAAACGTCTCGCTGTGTGCGCGCTGCTTGGGTCTCGACTAATGTCCGCGAGCTCTTTGCGTAGCTCGAGTTTTGTTGACAAACAAAGTGGCCAGTTAGCCGAGCTAGCCGCGTTAGCTCGCCGTTCTCGATAAATGCCTCCGCGGGCAGACATGGGACCCAGCTCGGACCGTTCGTGCGAACATCTGTATGAAATGACGAAAGGTAAGTGAGGAGCGAGGCAGGGAGCACAAACCGGAGCCCAGGGACCGTTGCAGCTGCTCGGTTTACATGTGTTGCTCGCTAACACGTTAATCCTGCTGCTTCTGGTTCTGTCCACCCCCAGTTGGTGTAACCTGCACTTTCAGGGCTCTGTGACGGTATTTACTCTCGTTGTTTGTGGTATAATGAGCATTTTCTTCACAGTAGCTGCCTACTTACTTTAAAGCCTTGAAGAATGGCAGGCATGCAGCGGCTCATATATCACTAGATAAGTGGCTGAGATTCACTTTAGCTGAATAAATAATAATAACGCAGAGGAATTCTCCCTTAGCTTAGACTAATACATATAGTAATGTTTGTTTTTAATAATGGATCATGGATGCATGCCTCAAACTAATGCTCTCCCATTCAATGCCTCCCAGGCTTTGGGGATAACTAACTCTTGCAGCCTATCATTTTAACATCACTTGGGCTTTTTTGGGGGCTGACAGTTTCTGCTGCCTGTAATCCACTGGGCCACAGCTGGATGGTGTTCAGGCCCCCAAACCACTGGTACAACATTTTGCCTGAGGCAGCTTCAGACATGTCCCATCTGTTTTGAAGTAGCAACAAGCCACATTTTACAGACCAAGAAAAGGCTTCCTTTTAAATTTCCACCTTTTTTATGCATAATCCTTTTAGTGTGGTGGCGTAAATGCATCACTTTGAACATGGGCCACAGGGTATAGTTTGGAAACAAACATAGTAATGAATGCTGGCCTGTGTTTTTCTTTGAACTCATTGCATGAATATGATTTCCAGCAGCATAGTGGGTTGTCGTGCTGCTGAATATTACAGGTCTTTGCATTATTTCATAGCATGTTATAGTCATCTCTGCTTTTGGGTTTAGTTTTTTTTGTTTAGGCTAGATGTGGGTGTCAAAAGTTTATTTTGCTTAAGGACATTATCCAACAAGTTATTTTTTACCCACCCACATTGTGTCAAGTCAGACTTAACAATCATTTACATGGAATTCTAGTAAGTGTAGGATGTTTGTGTTTAGTCAGAAGGATGTGGGTGTGCTGACACAGATGCTGAATTTTACGTTTTGATATATCTTTATCCAGCGTCTCTGTTCTCAGTCTTAAATAGAAAAAATGCTAAAATTATATCTAGAAATCTTGAGTTGGCACTTAGGGTCTGAATTTTTATCTGTGCTGTAGCATTTAAACAAGTAGATGAGGTGTCATTAAAGAGAACCAAGAAAGAGGAGCATGAAAAGCCTTTTATGGATGTGACTGGGACAGGGAATGATCTCGGAAGTGGTCCAGTACGTCTACAGTAACTAAGTCTAGTCAGTCTAGTGTCTGTGATGTAATGTTAGGGAAGTAAAGCATAATCTGGCTATATCATCTCAAGGCTGTTTTTAGAGTCTGATCTAAGGTGAACTCATCTGGGTCAAAGACTGACTTTTGGGCTTCTGTTTAATGTTAGCTTCTTTATTTTAAAAGCTGTGGGTTTTGTGCTTTTTGCCTTGTTCCTCTCAGTTTGGAGAATCACAGCTGACTGAACTATTCTGGTAATATCCTGTGTACACAGTAAACATGAGTAAAATGAATTCACGTTGTGTGTGGAGAAAGACATATTAGCCTACAGAATGACACAACACTAAACTCAGTTTAAAATAAATTAACTGCTGACAACAGCTTGAAAGTCTGGCAGTTAAGTAGAACTGAAGAATTATTTTCATGTTTGCTTTAAGAACATATCTATTCATAGACAATCAACCAATTTGCCAGTATAACTTTTGAGTGATTGGCCCTAACTGTAGCTGTTGGTTGGAAATAAAGAAACAGTTCAAACTGACTGTGCCATTAAGCGTATGTGTTGTCATCACCAAGGAAGGAACTGAACAGGGCTTAATGTTCATGGTTGCTTAGTTTCCCTGAGAATCCAAACTGGACAATTGTGAATCATTTTGTTTGAGCTTGTTGCTTCTAGTGGCAACTGCTGTTGCAGGGTTGTGTGTTGTTTCTACATGAAACAGAGAGAAGGTATTGCAATGATTTATTATATTGGAAAAACTAAGATTAAATGTGGAAGTAGAGCGCTTGCCATAGATTAATTCTACAATCACTGTACTAGTACATAGTTGGAGTAGTTTGTGTTTCATGATATAATACATCTGCTACTGGCGTATGGACACAGTTTTTACAGTCTATTACTGTACCTGCATTTGACGTAGTTCAAATAATTTGATCCTCACTTTTTTAAGTCTGATTCATCCATTATTGTAGTTATAAACAATATAAAATAACTTTAATTTAAATACATTGTAATTTCAGTGAAACAGTTGAACAAGTTTTTCAGTAGTACAGTGCAGGACCTGGGCTCATCTACTGTAATTGGACACTCAGCCCCTATCGCAGCCATTATTATTCAGCGCCTGCAGAACAGCTCGTCTAACTGATATGTAGGCAAAACACAGTTTACAGGCACAGTTGCAATTATGTGCTATAACTTTTAGAGTCATTTCTAAGTGTGTCACTTTGCTCTCTCTAGGTTCTGACGAACTGGTTATACATCTGTCAAACATGTGAAATCCCTCCCATCGTGGTCGACTACAGTTACAGCCAGTGAGGATCTGGGTTAGTAGTAAACATCTTGGATCCAGCCCTAAGATTTAAACCTCAACCTGTGTGTGTGTGATGTTCTCCCAGGACACAAACTGAGCGAATGCTGTGCTGCCGTGGGACCCTCGGCACTGTTAACCTAATCTAGCCCTTTTGTCATGTGGTTGCATTACAGAAAAATTCCCGTATTACCCTCACTGGTAATCACCGTCTTTAACGTCGCCATGGAACGCAATAAACGCAACTCCATCGCTGGGCTCCCTACACGGCCTGAACGCCTCAGTGAGGACAAAGACGGTATCGGAGGGGTAGGGGGCTGCGAGGTGGGCGTGGGTCCGCCTCAACAGGTCAGTCATTCCTCTTTATTTCAATCAATTTGGTAAGGTTAACAAGAACAGGTCTTACTATTAAGGTATTTACAGTTAAAGAACGGCCAAGGCCTTTATAGCGGGCAAAACAAATCCACTTTCTTGCTCTGTGCTTGTCCTTGGGTCATTTCAGAATAGTGAATGTGCCTTTGCATAAACAAGCAAGTGGGGTTGTGGTATAAAAGCTTCATTTGTTTTTGTGTTGTCAGGTGGGCAGGGTGTGGCCGTCGTCCTACAGAGCCCTCATCAGTGCTTTTTCATGTCTAACGCGCCTCGATGATTTCACCTGTGAGTGGATCGGCTCTGGATTCTTCTCTGATGTCTTCAAGGTGTGTAAAGACGAGTTTTAACTTTTATTTTATCTCATATATTTGTGGGGGCTTCTTTGACATGTGCTTGATATTCTCCTACTTTTCGGACATTGATTGTTGCAACTGCACTACTTCCTTTTCATTTCATAAATCCATCTGTGTTTTACCACGTCAGTCAATCTCTCACATTATTTGTGTCGATTTGACAACAAAATTGATTTCTTTTTCCCTTGTTTGTGAAAAGCCATGTCCTACTCCATTAGCGCATATATATAGATATAATGGAAAACATTCCATTTCTACGTTATGAGAAGTCGTCTGGTGTGATCTTGTAAGTGTGGTATGTGAGTTAATCACTCTGTAGTGTCTTGCAGACATTTTCAGGTCATGTTAGACTCACGTGGACTCACTAAAATACTATTTGTTTTGTTTTACTAAAGCTTTTAATCAAAATGAGCAGAGAAATGTCTTGTTGTATGTAAGGCTGCTGTTTAGGGGAAATGCCTGCATTGCTCAGTTGATGCAGTGTGACTATAGGACTCATGCTGAGCACCACTAGTGTGAGGCAGAGAATCATCTCCTGACTGATAACATTTCATTTCACATGGTTTTGATGTGATACATGCATTCATGTGAAAACAAGAAGTCATCTACTGAACATCTTTGTAATTGTTGTTTCAGCTGCAGCGATAAACTCGTTTGACATTCAGTTTCCACTGTGGCTTTTAGTTGGGTTACAAATTGGGGTGGGCTGATTGATGAGACTGTCAATAGTGTCTGACAGCTATCGGTGATGTCTGAGCGTTGTGCATGTGGTTAGCAATGACCCAAGCTAATTTCAAAGGTCAGGGTTAGAGCAGGCCAATGCATATTTTAATAAAACATTTATTAGCCCTATTGGGCCACATTAAGTCTGTGGTTTACTGACCTGTTGTGCGCTGGGAGTGCCAGCTGTCATAAACAACCCGCTGTGACTTGTATATACACAAGCTATTCACAATACACAACACTGCAAACCACAAAAAACATCACAAACACACAACAGAACAGCCTGCAAGGTCAGTGAATGACATTCTCATTTTCGGCATAAAACATTGAGTATGACCACTTTTGATTAAGCAGTGATTAGTTTGCAGCTGTGCTGGTAGTTAATTAGAACTGATCTGAATGCTGTTCTCTCACATTATGCACAACAGACAAACCATTAATTGTTTTAGGAAAGTTGAAAAGTGCCTGTAAGCAATTGTTTTCTCACTTGAGTGTGGCGCTTATGCAAATTATTCAGATTGGAATTTGCTAAATTGCTCAGCTCTGTAAACTTCTAAGACAAATGCATCCACCTTGTCCTCTAGAGCCTGTCTTCCCTCAACCGCATGGGAATTCCCTGTCAACATTTTTTTCTTTTCTGTGAGAAATAACTGCTAGAGAGTTGGAAGAAGACGTAAAAGAGCAGCACATGTCTGCATAGTGATGAAAACCTCAGTCAAGTTTAATAGTAGGAATAAAAGAGCAACAAATGAGTGATGAGAGAGGATGAGAAGGAGCCAGAGGAGAAAAAGCTTGTGATGAGTTGAGGTGGGAAGACTGTAGAAGGGATGATAGTGGGGTTTGGGTGGAGGTGTAGTTGACAGGGTGGAAGAGCGTTTTCAGAGTTAGTTTCCCAGCTCATGGGTTGGATAAAGGACAACGAGCTTGTAGGAGAAAGGCGTATGTCTTCCAGAAATGTCTAGTGGTTAACAGGCGCGTTCTGGAGAGGAGCATGCAAGCGTGGAGAGTGGAAAGATGGGGGAGGAAGATCCTACCACTGCTGGCAAAGATGGGGATTTGTGATGACTGTTGGGGGCCACAGTGAGGAGGAGAAAGAGGGGGATCAGGAATACATGCAGATGGGGGGATGTGAAGACAGACGGATGTGGGGGAGGAGAACTTCAGAAGAGTGGCCATCTGTTGTTTCTCCTGTCCTGTGGTGGAGACTGTCGGCTCTTATAGCCGAGCCCTTCCTTTGAACTTGAACAGAGAGAGTTTTGTGTCTCAGATGGAGACAGGGCACAGAGAGCTTCCCTAAACCAGACTGCATCCTCCTTTATGGTCTTACACCTTCATAAACTGTCAGACATGTTGTTTTTCTATCATATCTAAGTGTCTATATACTGTTTACCTCAACAGTATATTTCAGTCATCTAATCCATATTGACCTCGTCCCAACTTTCAGTTCCCTTCTTCTTGTCAGCTATACTTCCCATTTATTGTGCTGCCAGTGCACCATGGAAGTGAGGATGTAATGTGCTTTAAAAAGCCTTTGTTAGACAGCTGTATGTAGTGAAAATGACTAAAGCCATCCTGGTACCTGAGAAAGACAAAGTTTATTGTCAGCTCACACGTGCAGTATGAAAACCTGCTATTTGATGTATAATGCGTGGTTAAATGTGCGGGAGCATGAATAAAACTATAGCTTCACACTAACGTGATACTGAACCTCTGCTTTGCATGTACAGTATCTGTGACACTTGACACGGGGCCTCGTTCTTTATTCGCTGCCTGGACCTGTTGATAATGTTTGTTAAGGCTCTTTGTTGCTGAGTGATGTCTACCTCTACACAGTCTGAATATGTTTCTGCTGCCAGGAAGTGAATGAGCACATGTAGGAAAGCCAGACACTCTGCAGCAGCTCAGTCATTCAGGCCGCTGCCTGCTGTGGTTCGACGTTTCATATCTCCTACTTTCGTGTGAGCATGAGTACATTTAGAAGAATCTATATTCTTGGTAATTAATGCGTTGCGGCATCTCTGAAACTTACAGTGTGTGACGACCTGAGGTGACCTTTCTATTTCAGGCTGTGTAGTGGTATCAGCAATTACCAGAGAATGAGGTGCAGCGTGGGTCTCCCTCCCTTTAAAAGTAACGCATGCACGTGCCATTCGTGTTGGGTTATTGCTGGGATACAGAGATTAAATAAGCTCAGCGCTCTTTTGGAGAGCTTTTCACTTTATGAGTGTAAACTTTAAATGCGCATTATTAGATCCATGTTATGATTGTTGTTGTATTTCTTGCTCAGCACAAAAGACTCATGTTGTTCACAATTCTTTAATTTTTAATTGTGAAAACCCATTACCAACCTGCTATATTATGCTCAGGGGACTGGCTGATGCCATTTACAGTAGATGGAAACTAAACTCTTAGTGTGCAATAATACAAAATTGATTGTACAGCATGGGATTAAAGCATCTATTTTATCACGGCTGGGCAGCAGTGACTGACCTCATTTCAGTTCTCGTATATGTGTTGCTTTCCTTTCTCCTTCTCTGTTTACCCAGTGCATGAGCTGAATATTCAGCGTTGTTTCACACTGTCCACGGCCCTTATACACAGTCAAATTTCTAAAAACGGTTGCTTGGAATAATGTAAAGCAGCAGGATGAAGCCGTTGTTGAACCAGCATGTTTTGATGTGACGTTATTTTGCTCTTTTCCAGGTACGTCATCGGGCTTCAGACCAAGTTATGGCTCTGAAGATGAACAAGCTCAGCAGCAACCGTGCTAACATGTTGCGAGAGGTGCAACTAATGAACCGACTTTCACATCCAAACATACTCAGGTTGGTTACGTTTTATTGAAGTTAAGCTTCGTCAGCATAGCTTAACAGCAGAACGGTTGTTGTTGTAGTTGATCACTGCATTATCGTAGTATGAGCTCCTTTGTAAACTAAGTAAGATTATTTGCTGTCATTTACTTGATCAAAAAAAGACTTGCTTTGTATTTTATATGACATTTAGAAATATTGCACCATTGGAATTAGATTGCATTTATAAATATCACTCATGAACTGCTAACGCTAAATATAGGGTCAATCTGGTCCACTGTCGTTTCTATATCTCAATAATTTCCTGTAACACACCTCCCAATTCATATTTTGTAATTCTTTTGCCTCGACCCCTATCTCGTACTCCCATGTGTACTGTCTCTCACTCGGCCACGGGTCTGTGGTTGTGACCCGCTTACAGAACTGTGTCAAATACAGAAGCCATTAACAATGGAATTCATAAAGTGTCAGCTCCTGTTAAGAGCTGCAGCAGCTGCCTGAGGGCAGAAAGCAAGGAGGACCCTTTCTGTCTCAAGGGAACGGGACAAGGCTGCAGTCGTGTTACATTTTTTAACTGATTCGGGTCAGTGATTGGCCTGAGTAATTGGGCAGAGCGTCAGAATACTGTCCCGCCCATTTAAACCTGGATAGACGGCACTTCTTTGCTTTAAACTGTGCTTTCTGTACTGACCGGTTACAAGTGGAGGAGTGTGTGCAAACACACATAGTTATTGTATTCAAAGCAAAATCAAGAGATGCAGGCATTTACTACATTACTACATATTTATTAAAAACAGTTATAAGTATTTCTTATTGAGTAGGCATGAACGTTAAGTGGTTGCCTTCCTAATGAAGGCAGAACCAGCTAACTATGCTCAGGGCTTTTTTAAGACATGGGAAACTGGATCAAAATCACTCACTGTGACACGCAGCCGAGTGGTGTTGATGTTTTCCTTCTGTCAGAGTCACTATATAAGCTTTGGGCTTCTGGCTGCCTGTGGGGGTGTTTCTGAGCATGCACATACATGCATAAATATCTATGTGTGCACAGTGTCTTTTTACAATGCCATCTTTGTTGGCACGCCTGGTGGATTGTGCGTGTGTCTGTGTTAACGAGCAGACACTAAGGCGCTCATTGTTAGCTCGACTCTAACAAGGTCTCACAGAGTTGACCTTTTAATTGCCTCTGGAATTAGGAGGCCTTTCAGTGTTGAAGACTTCGAAGTTTCAGAGGCCTGTGAGCACAAATGTTGTTCAGCACATATGCACATATTTCAGTTGGGGGGGGGGGGGGTCTCAGGCTTTTCCAGCCTCTTGATCTCACAAAGATCAAAACCCATCAGCCCATCACAAATGCCTTGTCATCAAGTATCAAGTTGAAGCATGGCAGTTGAGGAATGTAGAAATTGATAGGCAAAGTGGAGGGAGAGACACTGTAGATGCTGTGGAATGGAGGTTGCAGGGTAAGGCAGACAAAAATCCACTTGTCCGGTCTTGCCCGGTGGCATTTTAATGTTTTGTTAACTATATTTCTCTGGTATCTCTCTGCACAAAAGGTCGTGCAGGTGTTTTGTTTTCTTGCAATATCGTTCACACATCATCTGTGGCTTTCACTTTGTATGATTTTGTTTATGGTTTTGCAGGTTTAAGGGAGTGTGTGTCCATGAGGGCCAGCTTCACGCACTGATGGAGGTAAGTCAGACACACTGTATGCTAGGTTCAAGTAGCTCTCCTAACAGTATGCGGTACACTGGCATGTTTATAGTACAGCAATCAAGTCCTTCTCATGGGTGAGGTTCAGTGCTATTTCAGTTTTCTTGCTATTTTCAGGTGAATATCATCATCACAGTAGCCCAACACCCTGCAGCAAGCCAAAAGAACTGCATGTTCACAACACAACACCCATTTGTCTGTGTGAGAATGTGGGGGAGACAGAATTTGACACAGGCAGCCTAATTAAAGCTGGTGTGTGGTGTTATACAGCATTAGTGTGTTTCAGGCTGCACATGCTTCATATTTAGCCAGCGAATGTTCTTTTGGTCTTTCTGTGTGCACGACAGAGATAAAACAGAGGCTGCGATAGGCATCAAGTAGCCTCAGGAAATTGTAGATATGCAGCTAATGAAGGAAGACGAGGTTAGTTTGACTCGATGTCCGATCTAATTGTCTCCGTTCTGAAGAGAACAACATTTAAACTTGACATGATCGTAAATGAACGAGGTGTCTGGAATCACTCCTCAATAGCTCCTGCTACGGTTCCTCCCACCGATCAACAGAAAGACAATAATTGTTAATATTGTTGATGCAGAACTGGCAAACATGTCTTGGTTCTATATATTCTAAGCGTTAAACGTTTTGCAGTTTCTGTCGTTGACAAAGTACGTTTCAGTATTGAAACAATATTGTCTTAAAAACAGTCAGTATTGACAATTTGTGCACTCAGAGAAACAAACACGCTGTAAACTGTTGTTACCTAAACACACACGTAGGTAATGATGCTGCGTAGTGAATATGCTTATTGATGCTTTGACAGGCAAACAAGTCTCTGCAGCTGCACAGGGGACACCCCAGCGTCCATGCTTGTCTTTTTATAGCTGTGAGGTCTAGAGATTATGTTGCGATTGTAGTCAGTAAAGTTATCGCAGTTTGTTAGTGATATTGTTTGTTTGTGGTTTCGTTTTTTAAAGCCACAAGAAAATGGTCATGTCCCCACATTGCAAATATGTGAAGCACTTGGATGGACGTTATAAGAAACAAACATGGTCCATAAATGAAGCTATAAAATGTACTTTTAATAGATCTAAACAGCTTTGTTCTGTTTCTGCTGACACTCAGTCAAACGTACCTTATAGCAAATGCTTCCGCAGTCATGATCTGGGCTAATGGTAAATCGTGACCCATAGTAGGATTATTCTGCTGATTGAAGCTGCTCCTAACGGCAAACAAAGGTTCTTTTGTTCGGCTATAACCTGACACACAGTGAAACAGATCAGCTTCCGCAACAGTTGAGCCCAGTCGTATATTTCTCATTTCCTAGGTACAGGATCACGGCAAGGCTCAAACTTGTACTGTGTCAAGTAATTACCGGTATATCATGAACATCACAGTGGGAGGAAGCTCCAGGCAGTTTTAAACATGACTGTACTGTCATACACTTAGTTGACATAGCAGGTGCATGAATTTAACGTGAGCTTGAGAATAAAATGGCTCCAACCTCGATTGATGATAAAGGAAGCAAGTCAGATTAGTCTGAGGGTTAATTGTTCATTGTCTTCCTTTATGTTTCTAATTCTTTTTATTTTTAAAATCAGTTGCAGACCAGTACTGAGTTTTTAATCTTGCACTGGTCTGCAATTGATTTGATTGAGATTAAAAACTCAGCACAGTCGTTGTATTTGGTTAAGACCCACTGAGCCGATTGACAGTGTTGACGGTCTACTCTCCAGCCTGTACAGTGGTCAGATGGTTCACATTTGACGAAAGGGACCAGTTCTGTCAGCAGATTGAACAACCGGGCTGAGTACATTCAGCCAGTGTGAGCGGCGGACAGCCAGCCATCTGTAGTCGCGCTGGAGCAACCCAGTCTGTGAGCTCAGACAGCAGACGTCCCTACTACAAACCCAGTCAGCCCAGTGTTCTACAAAGACTCTGTTCTGCTGCTCTGGTTAAATATGCAGACAAGGGAGCACTGAGTTAATTAATGAATGTCAGCTATTAATATTCTGAGCCTTGTGTGTTCATAAAGATCTGTTCACAAACTGTCCTTTTGCTGCTATGCCAGTGTTTTGGAAATATGTCTGTTTATGGTGCATTCGTCTGTCCACATGAAGTTGAATTTGTTCCCGTGTCCAGTACATCAATGGTGGAAACCTCGAGCAGCTTCTAGACAGCAACAAACACCTGAGTTGGCCCAGCAGAGTGAAACTGGCCTGTGACGTCGCCAGCGGTCTGGCCTACCTGCACTCCAAAGGCATTTTCCACCGGGACCTCACCTCCAAGGTGAGCTACACGTGTTTTTGGTTTAGTAAACACGTGTTTATTCTCGCGTATAGTACACAACATACAGTATGTGCTGTACTGCTGTGTCAATTCAATCTGCTGACCTCGTCCTCTTACAACACAGTGTCGTTCTCAGATGTGATAATCCGTCTCATAGTCCGTTTACTTGTAGCTCATCCATGATAAGCAGGTCGTCACGGTGGGAGAAGTTTTAAAAACACTGTTAGTTTATTGATGATCACTCAGACAGAGGAGATTTACAAACATTTACTTCTAGGGTGAAGATGAGTCAGTCTTTTGCAGCAGCGCATTGTGTCCTTGGGTCAACTAGGAAGTGGAGGTTTGACATTGTTAAACCACAAAAGGGTTTTGAACTTCCTGAACCAGACATGTAAAAATGACATCTTCTGCATTTACAGAATTGCCTCATCAAATGTGAAGACTACGGCTACACGGCGGTGGTTGGAGACTTTGGCCTGGCAGAGAAGATCCCTGCTAATCTGTAAGGAGTCTTTATCAACAAAAACTGCAGGGTCTAAGAATATTATACTGCAAAGCTTACGGACGTAAACATCTTTGATGCAGGATGTAGCCACACTTCGCTTTACTTCCTCATTTATGTGATGCTGCTTTTTCCTCTGGTTAGATGCACTTTGTAAACATGGTGTTTTTCCATGACTCAGGCAGGAATGCAGAGTTCAAGAGGCAGCTCAAAGTCTGTGATGTTCCTCGGCTGAACTAGATGACATGTCAAATATTCTGTGCGTGTTGTGTTTAGTGCTGAAGGAGAGAAGCTGTCAGTCGTCGGTTCTCCTTTCTGGATGGCTCCAGAGGTGCTGAGGGATGAACCCTACAATGAGAAGGTAAAGTCAGCACCTTGTAGCACCTGACGTCTGGTGGTGTAGGCTGGATCCTAGACAGAGCAAACAACAGTTATAATTTACAGTTTCCACTAATTCCAGATTTCACAGGTGTTTATGTGATTCACAGTTTTATTACTGATGCAAGGAAAATACAAGGTTTCCGTTTTTAGAAACCTTCACAAACAGTGACACAGGAATATCCTTTGCTTTGTGTCTGTTTTTAGGCCGATGTGTTTTCCTATGGAATAATCCTGTGTGAGATCATTGCCAGAATCCAGGCTGACCCAGACTTCCTTCCTCGCACTGAGGTGACTGCGCATCTCTGTCTTTTCTACACTGGTTGATCTGTGGTCACCCCGCTTAGTTAATTAGGAGGAGATCACAGACTCAATTCTTTTAGCTTTTACTTAGAAGTGGGTGTGAATGAATTAAATTTGATAACGGTTAGAAATGATCTTGCATCTCACTGTGGATTATTTCGCCGCTAAGCCAGGCTTTAAAGTGATCCAGGCTCGGAAATGAGTCTTTGGTTGCCAGTTCGTGATAGTCTGCAACCATCAGAGAGCTTGGCAGTCAGCAGCAAAGCTTCAGGAGGATTAGCCTGACACGAAGCTGGCTTTTGGCAGAGCAGTCGCAGTATGTCAAACCGTTATGACGCTCTGTCTGTGTCTTTATCCCTTTTGGTCAGAGAGGTAAATATGAGTTTCCTGTTTGACTTCGATTCTGTATTTCTAAACTCCCAGAACTTCGGCCTGGACTACCACACGTTCCAGCACATGGTTGGAGACTGTCCACCAGACTTCCTCCAGCTGGCGTTCAACTGCTGTAACGTGAGTCCACCACTCACTCATCTCATTCTCAGATTATTAAAGGAAGGAACCAACTGAACTGAACAAGACATGTCAAGTAGCTATTATGTAACTTAATGATTTCCTCTGAGTCTTCTTGCTGATGTCTCTGTTTCTCCATGTGGATACAAATGCTCTGATCTAAATGTCAGCCGGGGTTAGCTGAAGGAGTTTCTCCTGTCCCTGTTTATTTCTTACATAACTTGTATCCATTTGTTCAGAAATAAAGGGAAAATCTTATTATGTCTGTAATCAGATTTCACTCTGCCTGGGCGTCTTTTCTCTAAAAGCCGGATCAGTCATTTGGCAGACTGAGCTTTTCAAACTTAATCATACATATTTTCTGACAACTATTAATCAAATCAACACATTAAACTTCTTCGGTTTAGTTTTGTTAACATCATAATTACAGAAATGAACCTGTGAACTTTTTTTAACTTGGCATAACTTCACAGGAGTTTCACAGGGATGACGGCATTAAGGATATAGGAGCACCCTGCTGATCGATCCTCTATAGGCTCCCTCCCTTCTTCCCCCGCCTCGGTCTTGGTGATCAGATCCTAATTGTCATTCATAGGTTCTTGGCTTCTGTGTCTTCGTCCATGTCAATCCTGTCTTTTAGGAGTATTGTTTTTCCTAATACACTACACTGTTCATAAAGACATTTTCAAATTTAGCAAAAAAAAACTTGGTCTGTGTTTCCTCTCCCAGATGGATCCTAAACTACGTCCATCCTTCTCCGACATCGTCAGGCACCTGGAGGAAATCCTTGCACGCCTTAAATTTGAAGAGATGGAGCACGAGTGTGTGCAAGTCAGTGGAGACAACGAGAAGAAGACATTAGCCAAAGGTAACTCTAGAATCTAGTGTTGTTCATTTAAGTTTAAGCTTAAAAGACAAAGGCCGACTGAACAACATAAAGTCATATGATCAATGGATGGTGGAAGAGGAAGCTGTTATCCTCACACACAGGTTCAGCTTTTACTGTCCATGCTTCAGTGAACGTGACTGAGTCCTCTCACGCCAGGTCCTCTTGCAAAGTGCTCTGTTGATTTGACCTGTTTTCATTGCCTTCAAACAAACATGCAAACACATTTGTTAAAGCCAGATTTGTACTGTAACTTCCAGGTATGTAGTTCTAACAAGAGAGGCCTCTGTTTCCACTGGACTCTCTGTCCTTCCTCTTCTTTGCACCTCAGTTTGCTATCAAAGCAACAAAAGCGAAGACACATACAGAAAGTATTACACTCTGAAGTAGCAGAGCTGCGACCGGGAATCCTTAGATGCTGATAACATAAACTTCATCTTGACTCGAAGAGGAAAACCGGCCTAAGATAAACATTCCTATTTTGAGAAACCTGACCCATGCAGGCAATGGTTTCTCTTCTAATTTAGTCTGTGAACAGTCGCCGTCACGTCTGACTGTGATGGAGACGGAGCCAGGAGGCTTTCATGCGACTTCACAATGTGCAGAAGCGATTTATGCTGTAGACGAACCTGGTTTATTACATCTGGTGTTGTACTGTCAATAACAGGGAACCTACCAAAATACAAAAATATTTCTGTTAACAATAACAAAGGCTTTTTAGCCTCATTAGTGACTTTAGCAATTGTTTCAGGGATTATAAATCAAACAAGATGTTTTCCAGGTTAGCTCACTTGTTTCCTTCCAGCTTTATTAGACGTAACAGGTTGTTGTGAATTAAGGAGCTATTTCTATTTCTGTCCTTACACAAAAAATGTTTGTAACCAATTACTGGAAACTGAGGTTTAGGTTTTCAAACTTTACTTCTCTTCTGTTTTACTACACTGGTCATTTTCTAGATGTAATTATCATTATAAATAAAACTGAAGGAGCCAGTAATTGAGGACGCTGTGCACGGCCTCAGCTCATGTCGCCATCTAGTGGTTACAGTGGTAGCTTTTGTTTTTTACTAGCAAACCTCATGAACGTTTGTAGACTTGCGACTGTCACCCAAACAAACTTTGTCTTTGGTCAAGGTGAGAAGATCCAGGGCTTCAAGCGACTGAACCCTCTTGGTTTCCAGGACGGCAAAATCCCACCAAAATCACCGCGGCCCCGACGGAACATCTGGCTCAGCCGCAGCCAATCAGACATTTTCTCCTGCAAACCGGGAAGAAAAATAAATGTCCAGGACCCTTACTATAACCCCCCGGCTATCCAGCGACCCTCCATAGCCTGCAAAGTCAACCCATTCACCGCCCGAGAGGATCTGTGTGGGGGCAAGATCAAGTTTTTTGACGTGCCCAGTAAATCTGTCTTTTCATTGGTGTTTGACCTGAACTCACCTCCGGGGAGCGTGTTTAGTAACCCGACGTCCACTGGACCCGTGGAGGCGTCTTATTACTGGCAACAGCTTCCAGGACGACAGTGTCACTCCCTACCGGTGTCCCCTCAGCTGCCCCGCTCCGAGGCCTTCCACGTCGCTGCAGCTCTTCGCTCCAGCAACAACGGTTCTGTTAATGGTAACTCCAGTCAGATGTCTGCCACGCTGCCAGGTGAGTAATCTGAGGGCAATGTCTTAGCAGACTTAAAAAAATTGAATTGAACTAAATTTCAATATGTGACATTGAAAAGGGGCTTTGTTGAAAGTTATATTTGCTTACTAACCCAAACACTGTAAAGGAGTAACAAACCAGGGATTCATCCTATTCATAAGTTTTGTTTGAGGTTTATGCAAATATGTGGCTTTTGACCGTTGGTACCAGTGGGAAGCTGTTGCGGGAACTAAGCTACTGACAGAGATTTACTCCGTCTCTTATCGCTGGTTTAAAAACGATTCAAACTTGAATAGTTGACGCATTTTATTAACCTTTCTTCCTTTATTTCCGAAGCAACCAACTCCAGGGCTGACGTGGGCCTGGCTGGACACGAGATCGGGCAAAAGTTGGTGCTGAGCGGCTGGGCGAAGAAATACGTTGTGGTTGAGATCCCACCTTACTGCAGGCAGAGAGGAGGGCAGGAGGACGGCAAGACAGAGGGAAGCAACGAGGTGAAGGACGAGGACGCGTTTGGTGAGAGCTGGTCTCCGATGGTCCCCAGCAGCGAGAGGGACGATGGAGAGGCAATGGACTGTTCCAGCAGCCTGGAAGAAGGGGAGCGAGAAAGAGGGACACGCGTGTGCCCTGTGTAACACGCACATGTGCTCACGCTCACAGAGGAGCAGGAGAGGATGCGGGAGGTCCGGACTAAAGAGTGAGAGTCTTGGCCCCGGATGCGCTGACATGGAGGCAGTGGGAACTGTTTCAAGACGAGTTAGCAAAAATGAAGCAAACTAGAAACAGCGCGAGAATATTTGAAACAAGTGCACCTGACTTAGATAACTAACTATTTTTTTCGTCAGCCAAGTCTCAAGCAGGCAGTGGACTCAGCATAGAGAATATTTTTGGAGAAGTTGCTTATATTTAATATTGTGAAATGATGTAGATTTTGTTCCTTAGAAGTTTGCGTTATGTGGCGTCCCGTCAGTGAGAAAAGGTGCAGAAGTCCCCATGTTTTGTGCAACGGGAGGATGTTTAGAAATGTCTTTTGATACATCCCAGAGTTCTTTATTTGACCACTTCAACTAAATCAAAAGACATAATGAACATTCTTCTGATTAAGCCCACGCGCTGAAACCGTAACAAACCTCGAACTGCCCCGTAGTGACACAACATTTTATGCCAACAAGTATCTGTCCAACAGTTTCACGGTCAAATTATTTTTGTACTGCGTTTGCACTCCAATCCAGAAATTCCTCATCTTCCTTTTAACAGGTTTTAGTCCAGCAACTTAAATCACAGTAGCAACCAGCATCATCAAACAGAGAATACAAACATTAAGCAAAATCCTTGTGATTAGAGTAAAGCAAGGTTGTGCCACATTTAAAAACAAGATAAGAAAGTCATCCTCACACAAATAAGATGTGAGTTGTGAACAACTCCTAAAAAAAAAAAGCACCTTTACTTGGTGAACTCAGGGATTTCACTCCAACAGCCTTACTCTGCCTGTGATGACCACAAACGAAGCGGCTACTAGTAGAAAAAGCTGGGAAACTTTCATTTTCCCTTTAGCATTATTATAAACCAGTAGCACAAAGTCAAGATCAGATTCCAGAGTCAGGCATGTAGACACTTCACAAAGTCTTAAGGAAATAGTTTCAGTTTGCTCTCGTGATGAACCTCAGACCAGATCAGTGTGGCCTCAGGACTCATCTGACTGACCGTAAAGTGAAAAGTCAAACAAAGTGAGCAGCTCCGAGACAGTTCCTCTGAAACCTACAACTAGGTTCAGTCTCGAAGAAAGAAAGGGCATAAAACATGCTTGTTTGAGTCCTTGTGATCCAGCCTCGCTGGTTTCAGTCCTCAGATGTGCCTGACGTTGAGTTTTCTGCTCTGTTGCCACAAAATGCTAGTTGTTATATAAATAATAAGATAAAAAGTGTCAAAGAATTCAGAGTGAATTGTGCTTTAATTGAAACATACTGTATATCAGAAATAACTATTTGTAACACTCTGATGAAATTCCTGCACAGAGTCGTCCTGGATTTGGAGCAGCGGAGCTTAGTTAAGGCGTTTCTTTACGTTTAATGAGTGTTAAAATCATCTCATTGAGGGGAATAGTTTAACATCCAACTGTTGTCAGTGTTCATCTGAATGATTTCAGTGTATAAACCTAATGACTGAATGAGATTAGAGTGTGATGATCCACATCCACACGTCCTCATGTTTCAGCCAGGTCACTTCAGTAGAACCTAAAATGCACTTGTACAGTCAGAATAACAGTGATTTACATACTTATCACTACTCTGCTATGCAATAAATGTAACTCATGTGATACTGTGTAACAGCATAAAGGATCTAATTTCATATTTATGACGAAACGTTGTTCATGTCTTACCTTTGTATATTGGTGTAAAAAGTTTGCTACCTTCCTTAATGTTTTGCTGATTGAGCGACAAAGCTTCTACGTTTTTAATGTTGTTTTTTTTCCTGATCTAAGAAATTTGATACAGCTTTTATTTAAAGATGCTTAAATAAAAACACATGTTGAAACATCTACTTCCGGGTTTACTTGGCCAGATGCTGTAGAAAGATTCAGACTTTACGTCCACTTACAGGTAAGACACATCAGACCCGTCCACGGTGAAGTCACCTGCACCTCAGCTGGTCAGTTCACACACAGAAACTGGCTGAAAGTGTGTAGTTGAGGAAGCGGAAACTGTTCCCGACTAGCAGTTGGTGCATAAATTGCTGTATGAGAACGAGACCTCACTGCTAACATCAGGATTTAGTGGGAAACTAATTTGCTGCTTTAAACACTCAGTGGGCTGTTTTCTGGTGGGACTTGAGGCTGGAGCGCTGGGTGAAGCACTTCCCGCACAGCGAGCACTCGTAGGGTTTCTCCCCGCTGTGCACCACCGCGTGCCTGATCAGGTTGCACTGCTTGGTGAAGCTGCGGCCGCACAGCAGGCAGCTGAACGGCTTCTCCCCCGTGTGGCTCCTCTGGTGCTCCTTGAGCTGACTGAACCTCATGAAGCTTTTGTCGCAGTACGTGCAGTTGAATCTCTTCTCGCTGATGCCGGACGTCCAGGGCGTCCTCATCCTCCTCGCCAGGCTGAAGCTGGCGCGGCTACACGCGCCAAGGGCAGAAGCCGCTGGAGTCGCTGCCGTCAGAACCTCGTTTGGGTCCCTCGCTTGGGGGGAGGAGTTTCTGTACGGATCCTGTGACTGCGGAGGACTGGAGCTCTGATGGACAGAGTTAAGCTGGGATAAAGTGCTGTAAAGTGCTGGTTGTGGCGTCTTACATCCAAACATTCTGCTGCGTCTTTTCATTCGTGTCGCGCTCACCACGACTGATTTCAGCCCCATTTCTTGTAAATCCACAGTGGAAATCTGCTCACAGTCGCGCCCAGCACGTGAAAAGGTCGACTCGCACGTATCACTGTTAGAGCAGAGCTGGCGGTCGCCTTCCTGTGTCATAAACCTGTGGTCCGAGTCGAGAGGAGCTGCGTTCTCATCGGGCTCTTCTTTCTCCAGTTTCACTACAATTTCTTGTCCGTTCTGGTTTTGGTTCAGACGCTCTGGGAATGTGTCATAGTCGAGAGCTGGTCCGGTGCTGTTGGGCTTCTCGGCTGAGGGGTAGTGGTCCATGATGTTCACAGTGTGGACGGACCGATGGGCTTGGAAACATGGCTCCTCGGGTCCAGAAGCTAAGAACAAGCACAGGGAACCACGCGTTGTGAAAACTGAACACAGCTTGGTTTCAACACAGCACAGAGACGGGTCCGATGGGACTAGTGTGTGCTGGACACATCCGGACTCACTCGGTTTGTCCTGGGGACTGTTCTTCCACAGGCCGTCCTCTGAACGCTCCTCCTTGACACGCACGCGTTCAGCTTCATCAGCGGCTTCAGGCTGCAGCACCAGGTTACAAGGGGGACACCCAAAGGTCAAAGGTCACGTCAAAGAAGAAGAAAGGAGGTCGTTGGCTAAACTAACAGAACAAGCACATTGACACGCATCGCTCTCAGGCTTGGTACCTGCGGGTGGCTCGGAGTCCGCCTGTCCCAGTCCGTCCTCGGCCTCTCTTTGTTCAGCGGACATAATCTCTCTGCCGCTGGAGGAGAAACAAGAAAAGCGCTGTTACGGGCATGAACTTTGACCCCGCTGCGTCTCCACCCTGTGCTCACCTCTGCGCTTGGCTCGCATCCTGGTCCTCCTCAGCTCAGCCTCCATCGCCTCGCACTTCCGCTTCAGCAGGGCGATGTCGCGCCGGCTCTGGCTCACCTCCAGCCGGAGCAGCGCGCAGCTGTCGTCCACGCGCCGGTTGATCTCCGCCACCGCCGCCTTGGCCAGGACCTCCATGACGGACAGCACCTGGCTCTGGAAGCCGCCGTTCTCCATCTTGCAGCGGATCTGGCGTCGTATCCAAACACAGATGAACACAGCGGCCTGTTAGCGCCTCGCTTTCAGGACGAACGCGTAGAAACTGCTCAGCTACGGCTCCGCGCTCATCGTCTTTACGCAGCGAGCAGCAGATGGGCGCTGGGTTTACTGACAACCGAGGCTCGTGAGGGCGGGGTCGCAGTAGCAAGAATTGATCTTTTTAACCGGCAAATTCTGTCCGTTTGTATTAAATCAGTCCAAAATGTTCCGTGTTTCTGTTGTTATTTACCAACCTTGCTAAGGGATCGACACACGATCAAACGAAGCCACTTGTGACCACATGTGACGTTGATTACCGTAATGATACGAGTACATGCCCAGTGGGATCAGTCAGTAAATTTAGATTTTTTTTTATTTTTATTTTTTTTCCACTATGTTCAGACTCATGGTCTCTTAATATAAAGAGGTTCTGTACGAGACTCGCCTTTCCAGCCAATCAGAGGTTGCCGTTTTGTTTTTTGCCCTTGGTTTCATTGCCTGTAGCCGTAGTTCAACGCCTGTTCGGCTGTAACACACAGCTCAGCAGCTCACAATGACTCATGTGCAGCATTTTGTTGCTCAGTGTGATGTACTGACTACAGAGGACTTGAAGTTGTTGACGCATCTGCTTACAGCTACACCATAAAAGCTTCATTTTACCAAATAAAAAGTGTAAAAACTACCCAAATGCATTTTTTATGACAATGAAAGGCACCATGAAAAAAACATTTGTGTTAGTTGCAACTTTGATTCATAAAAGCTGTTCTGTACTGTTAGTGTGTGCAGATCATTGTGCGTCTGTCGTTCTGTTTGTCACGTCGTGGTCATTCAGTCAGCTTGTGATTTCCGTGTAGGTTTTAGTTTCTGTTGAGGTCACTTCACTTCTGGGACCTGAACTAATGACGTGCTCCTGCTGGTAGTAACGTGCTTGGTAGCGCTTTGTAATGTGAGCTACACAGTGGACTCTCTCACGCTGGCCGTTGTGTTGTGTGGTAGTTTGTTGTATGTTTGTGTTGGGTCATGGCACCTAGTCGCTCACACAGTCGGACTGAATGACTCCTGTGTGTTTGTCTTGGTCCTGCAGATGTATTTTTGGTGTTGTGCTGTCACACACATGACGCTCGGCCACAGCACACAGAGGGAAATAGATGCACCGTGCAGATACAATGAACTGATTTCCCTACTCAGTCAGCAGAGGCGGAGAAACTGTGCTTCACGTCGAGAGAGAAAGCACAAGAGAAGGAGAGACACTCAGGAAGTTAACAGGGGAAGTTTAGTGGTTTCTTGCGTCATCGTTTTATGCTGCTTCTTGTGTGCCGATGCAGAGAAGGTAGGAACACTCGAATGTGCTTTTTAACTTCTGTTTCCACGCTTAAAGTCTTTAGCGATAGCGGGGAGACAGGGAGGCCTGGTGGACCAAAGCAGAGCAGGGGCAGGTGTGAGCACGGTGGAAGGGATGTGGAGCCACTTTGTCTGTGTGAGTCTGTGTGTTCAGGTTTGAACAGAGCTCCACTTCCGCTGCAGTGAAACAGGGGCCGCGATGGCTATAGCATGCGGGCAGCCAGTCGACCGGGCCTGTGCTGTGCTCACTGTGGGGCTGAGACTGGAGATTTAGCTGCGTCCACCGGCCCAGAGACGCGTTACGGTGTGATTGAAACCTCCACAGGCTCAACTGAGTGAACAGCAGAAGTTTAGAGGCAAGGGTGTGGCCTTTCATTCGAAAATAAATTGAGTGCACAGGGGGGAAGTGGAGCGCTGCATATGCGCTGAGGATTCAGAGACGTTTTCTGTTCGATTCTGAGAGGGGATTGTTTTCTGCGTTGTAAAACGGTGTTTGCACGAAGATACATTTGTGATTTCTGCAGGGTTGGAAGATAAACCAAAGTATGTCCTAGCAATCCAGCACGGCAGCTCAGAGAGGAAGCAACCTGCACCCACCAGCATGCACTGAGCTGAAAGGAAACAGAAGCAACGGCAGCGCCTGACATGTTCACCGCCTCCACGGAGCCAGCGTCACAGTAACTGAGTCGGGCAACGCGTCCGGGAGAGTCAGAGGGTCGGTGGGGAGGTCACGAAGCGAGCAGCTCGGGGCCGGGTCTGAATGTGAGGTGAGAAACGCACACAGGAAGAGATGCGGAGAGTTCGGAGAAGAGGAGGGAACAAAGACAAGGTGTTTGGATGCGATCTGCTCGAGCACCTGACTGCCTCCTCTCAAGAGCGTAAGCCACCCACCCTCACCCTAAATGACCAGTGTTCCTATAGTACTGATGCATGACCAGTCATCACATGTATGTCAGAACGTGTCTCCATATAGATGTGTCCAAATCCCCATCCTGACTGACGTCACTGCTCAGTCTCATTGGTTCAGACTGTGCACTTCTGAGTTCTCCTCAGCTTTTGTAGCACAGCAGACGAACATGTTGTAATGTTGTCACATCGGTGTTAGAGGCGTGTTCAGGTCTCGTGTGCCTTCCCCCACATATTGACACCGTTACGAACATTTCAGGTCATATTATCTGTACAAACGTAAAAAATAACAGCTGGGATGTTTTACTACAGCGCGACAGAATCACAATCCTCCTGCATGTTAACGGTCCTACAGAAAACAGAACTGAATGACTTTTCATGTTTTATGTGCGTAATTGTCGTGGGGTCATTCACCGTGTTCACCTGTCCCTGAAGTTCCTCAGGTGCTGCGATGCTGCAGTGCATTTGTCGAGCAGCATGGAGTCGTCGATGGAATCTACAGGTTGTCTGGAGTGTCGTCCAACATCCAGAAGCTAAGGCGAGTCGTGTGTGTGTGTGTGTGTGTGTGTTGACCCTACGCCCTCTGCTGAGTCAAACTCACGTCTGTGTGTTGCGTTCACTTGCTCTTAAGTGGATTTCTCTCTGCTTAAATTCAGGGGTGAGTTTGAGAACGATGGGAATCCAGACCTGAACAAGGATGTGTACCTGCAGGACATCCACTGCGTCAGCTCTCTGTGTAAAGCTTACTTCAGAGAGCTGCCCAACCCTCTGCTCACCTACCAGCTCTATGACAAATTTGCTGTGAGTAGCTCCGACGCATCGTTGCACCGAACTGACGACGACCGTGTGAGGACTCATCTATTCAGATACGCTGTGCATGTGCGTTGCAGGAGGCTGTGGCCATCCAGCTGGAGGAGGAGAGGCTGGTAAAGATCCGAGACGTGCTGAAAGAACTGCCCAAAGCACATTACAGGTGGAGTTTAGTGCTGCACCCTGGTTTGACTGGGAGGGAAGGCTGGACGCTGTCGGTGTAGAAGTCATGAACCAAAATAACAGCGATCGTGTGAAACCAATGTTACGACAGCAGCTCTTGAGCCTTTGCTTTGCCGACCATGACTGTTTTCACACACAAGTCATGAAATACGAACACATGTACCAATATAAACACAGGCAGAAGTGCTCGGGATTGTCTAAAAGACCAGCCCCGCGAGTAGAACTCCCATGTAGAGTGTTCTTGTTTGCTGAAGTAGAGAAGTACATACACTTCACTTTGACGCAGGTAAAGGTGAAACTCATTTTCACCGCATCACTTCTGCTCTACGCTCACTCACACGATGTGCGTCAGTAAACCTGCCGAAACGCTTCTCTCGATGCTTTTAAGTCGAACCCGTGACCTTCTTCTCATCAGGACTCTGGAGTTCCTGATGCGTCATCTTGTCACAATGGCCTCGCACTCCTCGGAGACCAACATGCACGCCAGGAACCTGGCCATCGTCTGGGCTCCCAACCTGCTCAGGTCTGCTACTGGTCATGGATGTTGTACAGTAGCCACCGTTTTTCCTCCTTTTCTCATTCATTTCATTGTGTTTTCTGACACGTTAAGGTCAAAGGACATTGAGGCGACTGGGTTCAATGGTACAGCAGCGTTCATGGAGGTCAGGGTTCAGTCCATAGTGGTGGAGTTCATCCTCACACACGTCCCTCAGCTGTTTCCTGAACAAGGTAAGAAGCAGCGGCTCACGCACCAACGCAGAGAGAGAGAGAGTCTAATCTCTGTCTTCCCCGCGTTTCAGGGGCGTCAGCTGAGCGAAGGAATTCTCTCCCGTCTCCGTCAGCGCTGTCCAGCCCGGGGGAACCGATGTTCAAGTGTGTTCCACCTCCTGCCAACTTTGGGAACATCAGTCCAGGAGACGGTCCTTTACCCATAAGACCCTACCACGCTATCATAGAAGGCACAGACAAGTCAGTGTCAACGTTCCAGGATTTATCCGTTCACTGTGCAGCCGTTTAGCTTAAAGCCTATCGCGCCTCATACACACGAAGCAGCTAATGCTTTGTTGTGTTCAGTGTGTGATTGTTGGGTGTCTGTGTCCTGTTCACCTCAGGAGGAAAGGATCCCTCAAGGGAAAGAAGTGGATGTCCATCTTCAACATCGGAGGCCGATTCCCCGACCCACGGAAAAAACACAAACACTCAGCTAAAGGTTCAAAGTCTTCACCCAAGAAAAAAATCGAAAAAGAACATTTCAACCATTAGCAATCTTTCTCATGACACAATGATCTAAATGTCAACGTTTGATTTTTTAATTTCAAGCGTATCAATAATTTAATATTGAAAAATGCTTTTAAAATTTAAAAATAGTTTTAGCCCAACGCGTTAAATGTGACTCATCCTGCTACGAATACTCAAGCAGGTTTTTCTGTTTCAGAGAAAGATCGAACTCCTCTGAGGCCAGCGAGAAGCATGGACTCCCTCAGCACCCCGTTGTACCCCAAAGAAGGTGCTGCTTCCGTTCTGCTAACTGCTCTGTGGGGCAGCGCTTTACCTCGTCGGGGGGCAGTTGACTTTAAGGCTCTAAAGACTAACTTTGAAAACCAAAAATGTTGTCTTCCATTCCAGGTTCCAGGCGTTCTGCCCAGCGTCCTCCTTCCACCAGCACGTCTCCACTCGTCACCAACTCCCCCAAGTCTGGCTCGGATGCTGCAGGGCCTGCAGGAGGGATAGGAGTCAGTGAATACGCCGTGACGTACCGCAGGGGGACAGGGCTCGTCAGCGGGGGTGCAGGGACCCAGGGCACGTACACGGCCCTTGACCCTGAAGGTTTAGGGGGCGCAGGCAATGAATCCGTCCAAACCAGATCCCCGGGACTCTCCAACAAAGCAGGGCGGAGAGCGGCCATGCACATCACAGGCCCCACCATAGTCACTGTGCCACTACACATCACCTCCAACCTGGCGTTAGGGGTGCTGCAAGGCGGCGGCAGCGACAGAGTCATCCACCGTGGCAGGGATAAGGAAGGAGGAGAGAGGGGCGAAAGTAAGGAGGCAGGAGAGAAGGCAGATGAAAGGATAGAAAGGAAGGTGGAGGGAGACGTAAAGGCTGCGGAAAAGAGGAAACCTCCCAGGAGGAAAGACAGGGGAGGAGTCGTGGCTGTAGAAGGGAGCGCGCTGTTAGTATGTGGAGGCGGTGAGGACAGAGAGGAGGCCAAGGAGGAACAGGAGGTGACAGAAGAATGTGAAGAGAAGCCAGAGCTGGTTGTCAGAAGCGTGTCCAGAGAGCAACGAGTCAAAAGCCACCACTCCAGCACCAATGACGATGAATACATGGGTAATTTTCTCCAAGACGACTTCATTTATTGTGATTGCTGAGTTTAGAGTCAGAGCAGACTTACTACACGTCTTGTGTCCCTCTTTTCTTTGTCCAGTTGAGTTACACTAGCACATTGTTAAACTGCTGCGTCCTGGTCAAAACAGAATCATTCTGTCGATATTTTTTGCCACATAAGCCTGTGTGTCATTGTCAGACATGAAAGGACTGGAAGCTGTGGCTCTGCAGAGTGAGGACGACGCGTTTGGTGCTTGTGACGTGCTCAACTCCACCGAAGCTGAAGGCGACGACCACGAGCTGTCCGGCTACGTTCAGGACAACTTTGAGTTTCTGGACCAGATGGACTGCAGCGCCCTGGACCACATGGACTGCAGCACCTCCTATCAGGTGTGTGAGCTGCTCCAGCCATCGGTTGCTTCTGCCTTAGCTTTCTTAAATATATAAATATGTCCTTACCACTTCCTGTCTCGCTTTACATCCTAGATAAACGAGTTTTCTGTCGAACCCCCGGGTCACTCAGATGACGAGTATGAACTCATGAGTCAGCACCTCGCAGAGCGGACGCCAGGCCCTGAAGCACACACTCATAACCCGAATGAGTTGAATCCTCACAGGCCGCTCAGCCTGGACCTGAATAACCGATACACTAAATCTCTCAGCTTGCCTCACATGACCTCACCTGTCCGCGGCCCGGAGGAGGAGCCCTGCTCTGAAGATGAGGATCTAGGGGACAACAGTGATGAGGTGGACTACAGTAGCGAAGAAGATGAGAGCATGTTTTACAAAAGCCTTCCAGCCGATCTCTTTTTAAACTTCGAACTAGACGCTCAGCCACAAGAGAGCTGCACTGTAGACAGGCCTCCTGCCGAGAGCTCGGAGGACGGAGAGGCTGAGCCGCTGCACGTGGAAGAAGCAGCTGCTACAGACGAGCAGATGGGAGAAGAGAAAGACGAAGATGGACTGGAAGACAAGCAGATGATGGAGAAAGGAGAGGAAGACACGCTTGATGCGGGAGGAGATCCACCAGAGCAGAGGTGACAGATTCCTGTACACAGCACATCCACGTGTACCAGTGTAAACTAACACTGCAGTTAGTCTTTAAGCAGCTGCTTTTCTGTCACATGTTGCAAGTTGAGCTTCTCATATCTAGTATTACTGAAGTATTTAGTAATTGTTTTAACTTCATCACATATTTTAAAATTTGTTGCTCGTAGCTTTCAGTATAGATTTTTTTAGCAACTCTATTTCGTTTTAGTTTGTGGCCACAACTTTTCTATTTTGGCCGCTTTACTGTAGAGGCCACAGGCAGCTGCTTTCAGCGAGATGCTTCCTATATGCTGCTCACGTCCCAACACGGCGGTGAAAATACGGTAACGCAATGTCACTCACAGACTGAAAGCACGAGTCGTGACCTGGATGGATGAGAACCTTCGCAGACGTGTAGCTGGTAAAGAGCAGGATGTTTCCTGTGGGAGTTAGTTGAGGCTGAACTAGAGCAAGGAACAATATCATAACCCAAAAAGACTTGACTCATTAGTTTAACATGAGAATTAAAGAATAAATTCTTGTCAAAAATGACTCTTAAGTACTTAATTTTGTTAAAAAGCATAATATTATTTATATTTAATGGATATTCAGAAAATGTTTTGCCCTAATTTAAAAGTAAAACAAAACATTTGGTTTAGACTTTGATGTCTTCTAACATGTCTGAAGCTTAATTAATTAATTGTCTGCTGTTATAGATAAATGGAGCTGGGTGTCATCTGTATAGAAATGTACAGAGCTTCTCATGAAGAAAACACAGACTTATTATGAACATGTCAAACCTGAGAGCAGTCTAATTTAAAGCTTGTGTATTGTGTCTCATATTGGTTGTTTCACTAACACTTCCTGACACGTCCTTTTATCCAAATCTGACTGAGAAGGAAAAAAGAGATTCTTCAGAATGAAAAAAGTGCAATAGTGAAAAATGTCCCATCTGAACAAAGTCAATTTCTTCTGATCTTATATGTTTTATCTGTCTGAACAGTTTATGTTTGTCTGTTTGCAGCAGAACAGCAGAGGAATGTCTCAGTGTCATGGAAGACGGAGAAAAGGCAGCAGAGTTCGCTGAGTTCCCGCCGCCACCAGACGAGGACGTTCAGGTTGAGGTGGAAGCAGCTGATGATCCTCACAGCGACTGCTCACCTCATCACGCTGACTGCTGTGCCACACAGGAGAACGGAGATTTATCAGAGCCCAGAGACTTTTCTGTACAAGAGACAAACAATGATGATGAAGAAGACAGGAAGGAAAACGGAGAGTCAGAGGCAGCAAGTCAAGACATAGTTCTAGAAAAAAATGAAAATCATCAGGACATTTGTGAAGAACCTTCAGAGGAAGACAAAGAAGTGATAACTGACAAAAAACATGATGAAGAGGGGCAGGAAGGTGACAAACAGCTGGACAGAGTCATCTGTAGGACCGGCAGTGAAATCTGGGAGGAGCTCGAGGATGTGATATGTGAAGTGATAGAGGATGAGGAAAGTGACCAGGCTGAGATGGGGGATGTAGGGAAGGAGGGTTCAGACGACAAAATAAGTGAAGTGGAGGAAGACGGGACAAACAAGACGGACGTCAGAATAGAGGTGGAGAAGGAAGCGATGGCGGAAGCTGATGAGGTCACGGAGCCAGAGATGCAGCAGGAGTCTGTGGAGAACGAGACTTATTCATCAGAGACAGGTGAAGGGGAAGAGGTCGTTCAAGAGAGTCAGGACTTCAATGACGAACCACAGCATCAGGGAGAAGAAGTGGCTTCAGAAGAGCCAGAGCAAGAGAACAATGACGAAGAGAAGCCTGACGAGCAACATGTCCTACAAGAAGTCAAGCCCAGTGTAAAGGAATCACAGGAGGGCAGGAAGGGTGTGGACGGGGACATCACGCCAGGAGGAGTAGGAAGGAAGCTGGTCGTCTCAAAAAGCCCAAAGGTCTGCCTGGCAAAAGCCGTGCCGGTGGTGCCTCCGAAGCCTCATCACTGCAAAATCACTGCCCTGACGCTCCGACAGCAGCAGCAGCAGCAGCTGAGGGAGAGACGCGACGCCGAAAACACGCTGAGGGTCACGACGGAGCAGGACAAAGCAGGCGAGAGGAGGAGGGACGGGGACGAGGGAGCCGCGAGGGACGCAAACAGGAACAGCCCCCACAGCATGTGTTTCGACGAGGCCGTTGCCATAGCAACCATGAGGCGAGGAAAGGAGAAGGTGTGCGAGAAGGAGAAGGAGAGGCAGAGGGAATGGGGAAGCGAAGCACAGTGAGGAGGTCTGACGCCTGTACAGTATCAACCTACACCGAGCTTCCTCTACAAACTACAAGCTACTACATGTAGCATCAAAGGCTGAGCTTTTCACCGAGCAGGGATTTATTTTAGCTCACATCAACAGTGTTATCCGTCTAATGCTCCTGGGGATGTTTACTGTGGGTTTTTCATTGCTTATGCACAAACTCGATCCAGTATTTGACATGAGCTGGATTTAAAGTAGGAGTGTTGCAGGTGCAAAGCCAATAACTTACAGGCTGCAGCTCAACTCCTGTTATAGTATAGTATAGAATAAAATCAGAAAGTGAAGTGGGATCAAGGTTGAGCGCTGCTGATACTTCACATATCATGGGTTATGTTTTAAATATATTTAAGTACCAAACAAGTCATTTTATAACAACATTAGATCAAAGTGGACTGTAACTCAACAATATTATATGTATATGAACTATATATATATATATATGTGTGTGTATGTATATGGGCCTGGCAGACATAGATGTTGGCAACTATGTGGTTATTCGATACATCTGAAAGCAACACAAGATGCATCATTTTAAAAGAATTTAAATGTCTGCAAATGTCCACGTTTATTTTGGGATTAAGTGAATAAAATAGTGTTTCCATGATGTCTGATGGTTAATTGTACTTATTCTTATTCTACTGATGTTTATTCATTTGGACGTTATGAAAGAAATATGTGAGAGTGACAGAGACACTTTAACTACACTAATAATAATTCATGTAGCTGATGATCTGACGTTATGCTTGGTAACGAACAAACAAATATTTCTTTATGAAACCCTGAAACCAGAGAGGGAGATATTTTGATTAGAATAATTACGGTTTTACTCCTACGTCACATCCGCTGGTTTGTTTTCCCGGAAGTAAACTAACATAAACCCGTTGGCATAACGCTTCGACTCCGCGCTGAAAGCTTGCGTTGTGCTTTTCTTTTTTACCTGCATGATGCCTCCTCCCTCCTCGGTTGGATCCACGAGGCGACCGCGGTGCTGCGTCTGGAGATGCGTCACTGCGGGCAAGCCAGCTAAAAATGTAGTGCGCCCGTATTCTACGGTTTACAGCAGAGCATAAAACGCGATCGTCGATTATTTCTGTTTTCATAGTAAGACGTCTGGTCTGTTAATTATGTAATACTACAAAATAAATACGTCATGTCATAAAGAACTGTGTTCTTTTACTGCATTTTGGGATTTATTAGAAGTTAAAAGTTGTATTTCATTCTAAAAATTCAATATATGTTGTCAACTTTGATATTGAATAAAATTAAATTGAAACTATGCAGTAAAAGTGCACAGTTCTTTGTGAGGTAAGATTACGTGGAAATACTAGTCTGTGTATGACATTAACTTTTAACATTTGAAATTCTCTGCAGGTGAAAACAAAGCTCAGCGGCCGTGTTCGGTTCATGTGGGAGGAACGACTGCAGATCCATCCCTGAGCCTAAATGTGAAGAGACCCCTGCATCAGTTAAGCTCAGTTCTGTTCAGGACACGCAGACGCTTCATGAGCATCATTCTGCTCGCTGAGACCCAGAAGGTTTGTCTAACTCACCGACTGCAGCACAGGAGGTTGCAGCGGTTCGACCTTTCGCCGTGTTTCATGCCCTTCGGTCAGTCAGAACGAGCGCTCGGAGTTTGCTTTGCAGCAGACCGGGCCTTCGCTGGCCCAGCCTCATGGGAAAGGAAACCACAGCCTCAGTCAAACATTACAGCAAAGAAAATAATGAACGTGTGGAGAAATAATCAGAAAGATGAGTGAGTGCAACACGAGGTTTCACCGCTGGCCTCAGCCGGAGGAGCACAAGATGAAGCACAGATTCACCTGCAGGGAAGCCAGATGGGGCCTCTCAGCCACAGAACACGTACTAATCCGGTGTCTTGTGATTCTTCATCATGCTGTTTCATAACCACAGGTATTTACTGTGAACTGGTGCCGTTTACTCAGTTATCAGTATCAAAATGAGTCTCTACTATTATATGAACTGACATGTTTGTTAAACTTGTGTTAAACTTCTCCTCTTCCTCTACTTTTAAATGTACTTGATTTTAGCCTGTGTGTAGATGTTTGGATGGTTTATTGCCTTGTGCGTGTCTGCGGATCGAAGAGAGGACTATAACAGATTGTCTGTGAAATGAACGTGGCCTGTAGAAATGACGCGTCTCTCCAGGTGTTTTACATTTGAATAACCCGCGCGTCTGTTCGCGTCCTCTGTCCTGTTTCCTGTGCGGAACTTCCCGTTCTTGCGCCGTTTGTGTCCTCACTTCCGTCACACGGGAAACTGTTTGCGCTTCGTGCTGCCGCTGGCTGCAGGCGGCGCGTGGAAGCAGCGCGTGGAAGCAGCGCCGGGCTACGCAGCTGCGGGTTGTGCGCAATCAACTGTTGCGTCAATGAGCCACGCGTCCGGCGCCTGGTCCGCTTTTGTCCGTTCACTTCAGGCTCCTCTCCACTTGGTTCGGTTCGTTAACGATGTTGAGCAGCGCTGCGCTGCGGGCTCGGGTCGCCTCCATAATCGACGCTCTGTCCAGAACAGCCGTGGCAGAAATCGCCAAAGTTGTGGAGGACGGAATGATGGTGCTGCGGCTCGAGATGTGCCAGCGGGAAAACGAGATCAACAGGCTGAAGAGCAGCATCGAGCTCCTTCACACGGAGCTGAGCGCAGCGCAGGGGAGGGCGACGCTGGCAGCAGATCCCAGCGCAGACGGTGAGACGGACGCGTGGAGCATCTCCAGGGTCTGACCCCGGGACGCTCAGCCAGGGCAGCGGTTTGTAGCGAGGCCTCTTTCAAGTCTGAGTAGTTTAATTTATCTGACTCCGTAAGAAACAACCTGCTGAAACCTGAGCTGCTTTGGGTTAAGTCTGGCTCTTCCCTTCATGCAGCCCAGACTCACCCCCTGAGAGAGAGACGGGTCACAGGTGATGCAGGCACCACAATGAAAGCCACTAATCTGGTCGCTGAAAGGCTCCGCTGCCGCCTCGTCCCAACCTTCCTGACTCCATAACCATTAAAAGCACATGTTTGCATTGACTGCCCTGAGCCTGGTTTCCTGACACACCACCAACATATGAGAGTGATGTTTGATGACCTTTGACCCTAGAAAACATTAGAAACCTCTGTTTGACTGATTTTACTTTGTCTGTCTGCAGGTAGTAGCGCCGGTGATGCGAGGACTCTCCTTGTTGGCATGGAGCACGACAACCTGTCCGGACTCCAGGTTAAGCCCGAACCCGTGGATGAGACGAGTGAAGAGTGCAGAGGGGGGGCTGACGGTGTGGGGGGAGAGCTGGCTCTTCCCGAGGGAAGCATAGGGCAGTGGACACCAAGTGAGCCCCAACGCAGGAACTCTGACCCGCTGTCGCGTCTCGCTGGGCTGGACGCCGGCGTGGCAGCGCCCAGCAGCTACGCCGAGGGGATCCAGCCCGGCCCGTTCGGCCGTGGGCTGCTTGGTTCCGGGCAGCTCCGCAACTTGTACGGCGCGGTGCGGAAGAGGACGGTGAAGAGGCTGATGTTTAAGAAAGGCTACATCTGTCCGTACTGCGGCAAATGCTTTGAGCGTGCCGGCCACCTGGACAGACACAAAAGGATTCACACCGGCGAGAAGCCGTATCGCTGTGAGATGTGTGGACGACGCTTCAATCAGAAATGCAGCCTGAAAGAGCACATGAAGATCCACAGCAGGTGTAAGTAACGCGATTTAGTGAAAGATTTGGTCCCAGCCGCTTCAGTCTTTCAACTGATGCAACTTGCTCAGAGTCAGGACCTGGAGAAACGAAGCTCCAGCAGGATTAAGCAGGTTCTCTGGGTTGTGGGGAATCAGCCTGGATCTCTGGCTGAGGTGTAAGCACAGAGCAACCGTGGTGGTTTAGGAACCGGGAACGTGGGGATGGTGGCGTAAGGTTGCTCTGTGCTTCCCGGGCCAGGAGACCAA
Organism: Macropodus opercularis; assembly: GCA_030770545.1. NCBI lineage: Eukaryota > Metazoa > Chordata > Actinopteri > Anabantiformes > Osphronemidae > Macropodus > Macropodus opercularis. The sequence continues at coordinate 15,409,703 of CM061105.1, read as the reverse complement.
ACTGCCCCATGATGCACCAGAGACCCACAGCCTCGCTGCCCTTCAGCATTTACATTTATTCATTCGTTTGTCTTGTCGTAGTAACCTATGGCGCTTAATCCCAATCCCTCTTGCTCCTGCTGTCTCTCTAGTTTGACATGTGCACATCCTTCATTCTGTTCTCTGTCTGGTGCCATTAAGCCTGTGTGTTATTTGGAGAAGTTGTGATACCACGGCATCGGTAGGATTTACACCTAATACTTATGGAATCCTCCTTTTGCTTCAACAGGCATCGAGCCCAGACTAGTTGAATTCCCAGTGGGGGAAGAGAAGCAGATTCTGGGGGTGAATCCTTGCTCTGATACACGTCGTGCTGACGTCGACGGCCACTCGAAAGCGGAACGTGGCCTAGCAAACATTCAGGATAACGCAGGTGTGCAGGTGAAGTCCGAGCCGAGAGAGGAGAGTATAACCCAAACACTTTTCAACACAAAGAAGGAAGCAGACGCCCTCACTGAGACGTTTGGATCATTTGAGGGAGATGGACAGACGTGGACGTCTGCATCACAAAGACCGAACGACACGGAGATGAGTGGAGCGGAATATCCTGGAGGCTCAGGCCAGACGGAGACAGCAGACGCTTCCTGCAGATCCTTCTCCTTTCTAGGGAAACCGTATGGGGAGCTGCAGAACGGCGTCATATCCCAACCACCCCACGGATCCTCAGACACATTCCTGATCTCTGGGTCGCTTGGTACCGCAGATACTTCGAGTCGACCCGTCGCTTTTGAGATGCTCAAGCCAAAGAAATGCTTTGTGTGCTCGTACTGTGGCAAGATCTTCGAGCGCTCCGGCCACCTGGAGAGACACTTACGGATTCACACGGGCGAGAAGCCGTACGGCTGCCACATCTGCGGGAGGTGCTTCAATCAGAACAGCAGCCTGAAGGGCCACATGAGGACACACAAAAAAAGTAAGACAAACACGACACGAGCCGCGTTAGAGCGTGAGAAAAACGCAATATCTCGGTGGTTCATCTGTCAACGGGCTTCGCTCACCTAACGTTTGTTGCTGTGTTTTTCCTGCAGCTGATGCCACAGACGTGCTGGGCCCACATCACCTGATGTTCACGCTTCCTGATCCTCAGCCGCTGGAGAGTTTGTCCGAACCCGCCACTGCACAGGCAGCCTTCGACCATCAGGTGCCGGGCTCCGTGTCCAGCGAGGCTGCTGAGGAGCAGACGGTGCTGGTGAAAGTGGAGGATTTTCAAGCTGTCCGTCAGGTCGGGGTCCATTCTGGTCCAGAGGCATCAGACCAGCTGGTGACCTGTGGAGTAGAGCCGAGCAGCAACGCCAGCGGTCGAACCGTATGTGTGCTTGTCCAGGATCCTCAGTACTTCAGTCCTGCTGACGAGCTGCAGGGATACGCACCAGTCACAGATCTGCCCTTTGACGACGATAAGGACGAGCTGATCCACGCTGATCGGACGCAGCCGAGACTCTCTGGTCTGACTCCGCTTGTTTCCCAGGAGGTGGATGGGAAAGATCAGAGCCCAGCGCTGGACAGGACTCCGGAGCCGGTCGTGTCTGAATTTAGTACGATCGCGTCAGGTCACGAGGAGGCCGCCGGGAAAAACTGCTTCATATGCTCACATTGTAGGCAAAGCTTCGATACGTTCACTTTATTTCAGATGCACCGGTGTAAAAATATCGCAGAGACGTTCACCTGTGAGATATGTGACAAGGTTTTCAATCAGCTGAGCATCTTGAAACTGCATCTTAAACTGCACGCAATATAAAATTGAGGAACAACCAGGAAGTTGATATTTCTTTGCGTTTGAAATGATCACAAATGACAAATCGGTTTGAGATCGAAATAAATATGTCGTGTCCAACAAACCAAATGTTGTCAAATGTCATTTGCAACCTTTGATCCGGCTGCTGTGTTGTTCACCCTGTCGTCCAGCAGAGGGCAGCGAACCTTCATGGTTCAGAGATTTTAGCTCTTACCATCCAGCAAAGCTCTGATATGAGGTGTTTGCTTCACCGGTTACTGCGTCAGTTCACTTCAGCCAAAATAAGAGTCGGTTCGTATGAAGCCAGGTTGGGTCTTTTGATTTGCAGCTTTTTTGAGTAACCTTAGAGGAACTAAATGAACTAGGTCTCAAATTCTGTAGCACAAAGTATAATAGGATTTTTTTTTATTAATCTCTTTTGTGAACGATACAACCTGCCCAGCAGTAAGTAAAGTAATTCAGATTACGGACTAGTCAAAACATAGAATCATTAATTGTTTATTTACTATTTTATCTCTTTGTCACGTTTTCTGATTATTACGAATCTAAAAGTAACTGAAAGTAAAAGTATGTTTTGAAGTAGCGCAGTGGAAAAACGCTCCAGAGTAAAACGCGCTGTCGTTTTCGTTGGATCAGTCTGCGCCGCGTCGGTTCTGCTGGGATCCAGTCGCTGGTGAACGAACCAAACGGGACGTGCCGTCGCTTGGTGACGTCACTCGGCGGGTTCCCCCTCACCGAGCGCAGATCAGCTGTGACGGAGCAGAGCGGACGGACGTGGGTCGCTGCTCGCTGTCGGCTGTACCTGGACATGGACGCGTAACGCGACTCTGCGGCGGAAAGGTGAGACGCGCAAGGGGCTGCTTCTGTGTCCGCATCCACAACCGGCCGGTACGTCCAACAACCGATCTGATCTACGGGAGGACAAGTCTGTGCCTCTGTGTTTACGCCTCGAGTTGCTGCGCACGGTTCATTTTAAGCCGAATTTTCACTGTCTTGGTTTTTCTGCCATTTACGCACCAATGAACGAGACGTTCCTCGCGCCGCGGCTGTCAGGAAGCTGTCAGCTGAGTCACTGTGTGTATGAACTTATGTTGAGGTGTCAGCCACGAGTTGCCAGTTCAAACGAGCAGCAGGTAAAATAAAAGGCATTTACTTTAACTGGTGCCGGTATTTCTATTTAAAGATTTGTCTGATGTCTAAATTTAGGTCACTAAATCTTTTAAAGTGTCTCTCGGGTCCATTAGTCATTGTTAACAAAGTCATGTCAAGTATTTCTGGAACTAGGGCAGTAAATTACACATTTGCCTGCTGAAAAATGCTGCAGTTGCCTCAGGGTCGGTGTTGAAACAGGCCTCTGCAGCTAAGATAAAGCCAGATAAGAGTGACCCGGGGATGTGTTTGGTGGTTTGTTATTGTAATTACAGGCAAACCAGTCTGTCTTGACTGCATCTAATCTCGCTGTTGCTCATGTTTCATGTCCCAAAGGCAGCATTCCTGCTGCAGCCACTACCCACTTGTGCACTCGCCAAATGTCACAGTTCTGACCTTTACGTGCATCTTCTAACTTCCTACCAGTCAAAGGCAAGTTGGGGTCACAATTTTACTAGATGCACTAATGTGGCAACTTAATGTCCAGTCTGCTGCTTTAGCGCCTGTTCATTTTAGCCACTTCTCTTCAGTCGGACAGGCAGGAGCTGTCAGTAGGTCCGGTTGCTGGGTGGCCTGGCGCACGCAGCGGCTGCAGGCGCCGCGGAGCTCTGAGCGCTGACCATCTGGCTCTGGGGGGCGGGGGGGGGGGCTTCCTCACTGGCAGCCTTTGTCCCCCGCGAACAATTGGGACTTAATCTGGGAGGAGATAAGAAAGACAGGTTTCCCTCTTGTGCCTTGAAGGAGACGTCTCTTTCATGTGCTGAGGTCTTAAGCCAGGTTCGGCAGTGAGCATTTTCTCGAGGAGGCTGTGGTACCTTCGCTCTTGGATGTTGTGGGCAAGACGTTTACACTAATGATTATTTAAATTTCACCAAGCTCCTGTTTTGTCTCCATTTGTGCCACAGCTGTCATTCTCTGCCACCCTCTGTTGTTTTCTCGTGCAGAAGGCCTCCTGTGACTCAGAAGCCTCTCCCAAAAAATAAAAAACAGCAACGTGACATTTCTCACATGTAAAGCTTGACCAAGCTGCAGATAGATGTCTTTTCATAAGGCAGTTGTCACCAGGGAAACAGATTTATTTTCCCTCTCTATCATTTGAAGCGTCAGGACTCCACGTCGGCTGTTTTTACCTCAGATTGTCTCTTTTTATTTCCTGGATGGAATCGTACTGATTTAAACCCAAAGCATCTTGTAACCACTGCTCCATCTTCTGACAAAATAATGTAATAATTAAATAATGAAAGCGTCCCGGTGCCGCGGTTGCTGCTGTGTCTTCAGTCGGCTCCAGAAACTTGATTTTCTAATGGTTATAAAAACTGATTTGCGAGGTCAAACATTTCACTTGAAACGCTCTCGACACGTCCGTTAGATCACAAAACACTGTGCAGGCAGATGCTCCTCTTGATCCTTTCAGAGGTGCTTCTTAGGCTTCGCTGATCCTGCCTGCAGATGGTACAAGGGACACGATCCCAGTTAGAGGTCAGTGCTTTGTTTCACACTTCTTTTGGTTCTTCAGACTCATCTCCTTATGCATGTGCATGTTGGGATGGAAATGAAAGGAACAAAAGTCAGTTTTAGCTGCTTTATATAGCAACAATCACATTTTATGTATCTATTCTGTGTTTCATGTATGGAAGTAGTTTAAAAGGACTGTTGTCAAATACAGATCACATCCAGGATATGATTCTTCAGTTCAGTTCAAATCCTACTAAACCACAACGTAGCAAGTTCCCCCCAGTGCTTTAGTGGCGTCAGGGCTGCGCAGGCTGTTCAGGGTCAGAATAAAATAGACACCATTAGCTCGTTTCCAGAGCGAAGTCATTTTCTACCAGATAATGTCGGTTAGGGAACCAGGCCTGATCCAAAGAGCTGCACAAGCAAAGTCTTCCCCCTGGATGCTTGCAAACTTTTAGCCTGTCCGTTTTACTGAGGGTCAAGAATGCCAGGAACACTGTGCGCACCGCTCGCGACTCGGCCCGAACAAGAGCAGCAGCGCCGGTGTAGTCATCTACCAAAGCAGAAAGGAAAGCAACCCTCTTCTCCACCAACAGCTTTCTCTCCAAAGCACATTTACAAAAATGCAGCACGAAAAAAGGAGGAAGGCGCAGATAAGGTCTGCAGAGGAGTAGGGGAGGCTGAGAAAGAGAAGCAGTGGGAGAACAACACTGATTGAAGCTGAAGCAAGGCAGCTGGATAAAACACTTGTTGCTGGACAGTTTGCTGAATGGAAGCTAAACGTGAGGCCGACTGTAGGTAATGTAGGAAGGTGTGTGACGCAGTCGGCAATTGGATCATTAAAGCCAATCTCACAAAGGCCCGAGCCCCTCCCCCGGCTGAAAAGAGATGTCAAAGGTCTGTGACCTCTTCCATTTATGTGCATTGATCCCGCTGGTGGGGGTTGGGTTTCCTGCTCCAGCCCCTCCGACATCAGCTGTTATGTCTTAGTTTCACCTGCAGGAAGCGGAGCAGTAATTTTATTTCCATCAATCAACGTTTCATAGTTTCATTTTAATAATTCATTCATTGTCATTTAAATTAGGCAGCAGTGTCAGCACCGTCCTGCTTATTAACTGTGCGGAAGTATGTTAAATATTCAGCATTCAGACTAAATTCGCTTGGTTCCTTTGGGCTTTCAGCTAATCTGTAAAGCTTAAAAATGAATATTTGTAGCTGTTTTTGAATCCTTTCTCCATTTAACTAGAAAATAAAAACTACAGCGATAATGGAAAAGGAATTTAGTGTAGGATGCGAACAGCTGCACCTTGTTTTTGCCCTGAAACAGTTTCATACCCATCGTCGTTCGTCATCAGCCGAGATATTCAACATGTTTTAATAACTCCGCTGAGCGATGTTAACATCAGCTGGAGTCCCTGTTGTGGCTCACTGAGCATTTATACTGTCTGCTCTTACCGCTGGCTGTGAGTCGACCTGCTCAGAAGCTTGTTCGCATGATGTCGGCCTTAGATGTAGGTTGTTCAGGAAGGTGGGATGTGCCTTACGTAGGCGCGCAGGCCTGAATGTCCTGCTCGTCGCTTGTTGGGTTGCTAATTGTGTTTGTGTGCATTTATGCACGAGTGACACACGGCCTTTGTAGACTGCACTTCCTGTTAGTCATCTCCGGCCCTGGCGTGCAGGACGGGTTCGCTGCAGCTCATTTTGTGAAGGCCCCCAAACGTGCACCTCCTCTCCACAACAACGATGTTGCTGCTGACGTAGTCCCAGGATGTGACGCCTTTGTTTGTGCGCGTGGTTTTGAAGTGGGAACGCTGCCGCATCGAGGTGAAGGAAGGAAATTTCAGCCTTTTGCTCCTGGAGTTGAACTTTTCCATTTGCAGCCGTGATAGGAAACAGGCTAATATCTGTGTGTGGCCTTGCGCTGCATCGTAGCCAGATCACGGCGTGAAGTGCTTTCCTGATGTCTGCAGTGTTCGTCCCTTTTTTTTCAAACCTCTCGGATTTTGTGGGCTCCATTACACCGATGGGAGCCAGTGAAGCGTGAAGTGTGCGCGCGGCTCCGTGGAGAGCACTCAGTGATAACATATCCTCATTCTTGCCATTGAAACCTGGAAAGCATCCAGCAGAGAATCCCTTCTAGCACAGCGCTGTTATGGAACAGTATGTTCTCACAGGGTGTACCGCTGCACCCCCAACCCCGCCCCCACTCGCTCCCTGCACAGATGCTAACCTCAGTGGAACAGTACCTGCAGCCAGAAGCGACGACTTGCAGCTTGCGTGTTCTTTTTCAAGAACAGTGTGTGCCGTGCTACAGACCACAGGGCAGCGAGGACGAGAGCAGGTTGGACGTTACTGGTGCTGAACCACATGTGACTGTTTTACTCGCGCTGCATTTGTAATTCGACTGGACTACGGTGGCTCTTCCACCCTGGCCTGATAATGGCCGAGCTGAAATAGCTGAAATGTGCAAAACACAAGCACATATGAAGTAATGTCAGCCTGGGGAGGGTTCAGACCTGCTGCATGTTGGCGGATTAATGAGTCCGGGTCTAATTAATCATCACTCTGACTGTTTAAAATGTCACTTTCTGCCTGTGAGTCATTGTGAGGCTGAAACTACTGGTTGGTTACTCAGTAGACAGAAAACGATAACAATGATCTCATCCTTATCGAGTAAATGGGTGAATATTGAATCATTTATTCGTCACATCTGTGGTGATTTGGATGTTTTGGCCAATGAAGACGTCCCTGTGTCCCAGAATTAAGAACAGCTGGAAACACTCACACACACATTCTTCACCACAGCTGCAACGTTGCCTTTGCTCGCACACGCACAACACAAACACCACCGACAACCTGGCTGAGTCGTGTTAAAACGCAAGGTCAGCGTGCGGAGCTGCTGCCAGGCTTTACGGGGCAGAGGGCTGCCTGTAGAGGCGGCTCTTCCGCAGGCTGTCACAGCTTGTCCAAGGCTGCGGTGACCAAGACCCAGCCCTCTGCTGGGAGGACTCTGTGTTCCTATGAGACAGCCGAGGTCACTCTCTCGCGCTTCATTCTTTTCAAGTACAAAAGTAAAAGACAGACAAGCACTGCAACGGAGAAGGTAGTCGTGTACTGATGAAATGAGTCCAGTATGTTTCCACAGACTTCGTGCCAGGAAGAAGGAAACGCCTGTGAGGGCTGTCTTACACTGACTTGCTCGTGTGCGGACGATGCTGTGCTGTGTCTGCTTTGGAGCTAGATGGACACGTAGAAGCTTTTACTCATCGCCTTCATCTCAAAGGCTCAACTGCTTCTGGCTGCTGTTCTTATTCTTTTTTCAATCCCCCGCCCTAACTGTCAAACGTGCCGGCTGGTGGCGCATCCCGTCTCTCAGAGGGATCAGCGCAGAATGAAGTGGCACCGGGCCTGAATAGGTTTACTGTCACTTATTCTCATCAGCAAGGTTTGTGTGTGGGGTCAAGCCCTGGACAAAGGACGGCTCTGCTTCCATTGTCCCCGTAAGACAAAGAGGGTCCTGCTGATGCTTTGGCTCTTGCTGCAGAAAGAGGGACTGATGGGAGTTAAGTGTGGGTCCTGTCACCAAGGACAACCTGGTGCTTATTAATCGGGAGTGTGGGGGGTAAAGGAAGCTCGGTGGCGAGCGAGGGGGCGCGGGGGTGGGGTGCTGCTGATCCAGCAGTGTCGCCTGGGGTCGGGAAGAGGGACATGATGGATACAGCTGACCGCCCGGTAAGGAAGTTTAGATGGAAAGAGGAGGAGGCTCCTTCGTCGGAACATTAAGAAGCCTCTTTGTCACGGCGTCACTCAAATGGATTCAAGGTGGCTGACACTTTTTTCGGAGAGGAAAAGAAAGGAGGGATCCGTGGGTGAATGGCGCCTGATAAACACAACAGTTCTCTTTCTTATGTCCTCTGCAGGAGAGCCTCACTGCTCCTGCACGGCTTAATTGAGTTAGTGTGTCAGCTGAGTGAACTTTCTAAGGAGGAAGGTTGAGTGGATTGTTTCTCTTTTGTATTCTTTTTATTTTATTTAAAATGCTTAGTGAAGATCCTTAAACAAAGACAATGGATGATTTTATCTTTGTTTCAAGAAGTGCACGGCTGCAGCAGCATCCTACTTCTATCATCAAAAAACCTTTGTTCCATCTGCCTCAACAACAAAAAATACCAGTGAAGATTGAATTTCACTGTTGTTTCATCTGTTCTGTTACAGAGACTTATTAGCAGATGCAAGCGTGTTATGAGATGATGACTGAGCTCGTCCCAGTCCAACCATAAAAGCTAATGATGACTCCTCAGGCCGTGCCAGTAGTTTTTAGGTTTATTCCTTGTTAGCATCCTGGAAGCAGACTCCGCCCCCTTCGGTGGTTGAGCCGCTGATAAGTGTAGCGACGGTTCTGGCCGTCTCGTGGCGATTTACACCCGTTATAAACGGGACTGTCTAAACAAGCGTTTACAGCCGGGACAAGGCCTGGTCGAGCGTCATCACAGATCTTCTCTGTTAGAGAATAACCAACGCTTCTTTGGCTTATTAATCCCCTTAAGTGAAGTCTGTGAGTTTTGCTGTAAGATTCTGTTCCTGCTTCTCCTCTCGCCCTTTACCATTGACCGGTGTTTGACCAGTGGCGCTGACAGCTTTACTGTATGAAATAGAGCTCACTGTTGTCTTATTCAATATGGCTCCTCTGAATAAGTCCGTAAAGACATTAGGGTCCTGCGTCTGCCCCTGTTGTTTCCAGCTTGGGTGAACTGGCGTTCAACCCTGCAGCGCTGTAAAATGCAGATTGGGTTCACTGACAGGCCTTTCCATTTTATTACGAGGTCCTGAACAGCGCTGTAAACCGTCACTCGTCCTTCGCTTTCATTCATCGGTTCCATCGCTGGCACATCATCAGACAAACGGCACTTTTAGAAGATGAAGCTGTTTACGTAGATGTTATTCCAACCGTGTTTGGAATAAAGATGGAAAAGTGAGACTATAATGATATTTATCATCATACAACTGTGTCCAGTTATAATTTTGCCCTAAAGCTGGAGTTTAATGTTACTCAAACAACAGGCTTGTGTGTGTTTTATTTCTTCACGCTGAGACTGTGGACTTGGCTACTTTTAACAAAGCTTGTTTCGCCTTCGTGCTGCGTCACTTATCTGGCCTTTGTCATAAAGTGATGCCGCCCTTTGTCCGTGGCTGAGATTCAGTTTAAGGTTAAATGCCTTGCCCTTAAACTCATCCACTGGGCCAGAGTGTGTGGCAAGGTCACTGCTCCAATCAGCCCAGAGCGGACACAAAGGCCGCTTGTTTTCTAATGAATTAGTTCTCCAGTCCCTCAGCTCTGCTCTCCAGCGCCTCGCGGACCTTCCCAGCGCCGCTGCCCTTTCACACGCACCCCCTAACCTTCAATTTTGAAATGAGTTTTATAACTAGACAGTAAACTTCCAGTGGCTTAATGATGATGACTTCTTCATCTGCCCAAATGCTCCTTTTGTCCACCCCTCCTCCGGCGCTTAGACCCTGCCCCCGTTCCCTCTGGTCACACCAGGCCTTAAACCCTGGTTCACCCCACTTTATAGTCCCACAGATAATTCCCTAGAACACACACACACACACACACCCTTGGGCTATTATCTCCACTGAGCCTTGCTCTGTCTCCTGTTCCCCGTCTTTCTCTCTGTTGCTGCTGACTTCAGCAATGGAATTCAGCTGGAATGTTTGCCTTTGTTGGTGTGGCCCACTGGAAAGCCATGAATGACCTTAGCTCATCTGCTATCCTCACTAGCACCGATTTGCACTTCAGGGCTCAGCAGGCCGCCCTGGGGAGGGGCGGGGGGCTTCCAGAAGCTTGCGGGGCTTTTATAAGGAAATTGGAAATTGGAGCTGTGGCCTGCCACCCAGATTGTAAACGGCAGCGCGAGTCCTCACACCGCCGGCGTCAGGTAGCTGCGTGGCGCTAGGACTAAATCGCATTGTGCTGCGGGAACTTTCACGTGGCGGCTGCTCTGGTGCCTTGTTTCGCTTTTCTGAGTTGTTTATTGTTTATAACAGATGAGCTAATTAGCCCCTTGGTTGCTGGAATGACCCCCACAGCTGATACTTGCCTTTCAGTTCTGGTTGCATCCATTAGCAGGAGGCATCTTATTAGTATCAACGCTTTAACCCGCTGTTTGGCTTCACCTCTGGATGTCTGGTTGTGGTTCTCCTGCTGATGGCTTCTCCAGGCCGTGCTGCTCCACAAAGCCGTCATGTGTTCGGCAGCTGCTGAGTCAGCTTGGACAGACCTGTGGCCTCTGGGGCCTCTGGGAACTCTGGTCACGTGACTAATCTTTCCTCAGGTGCCGCTGACAGGGACACTTCCCCCTTTGTCAGGGGCCTTAGCTGGAGCTCAATGCAGCGGTGAAGGATGGGCCTGAGGTGGGCGGGCGAGCATTCAACCCACACTCTTTTGTTTCTTGCTTTAGGGGCCAAAGAAAATGCTGCTTTAAATGGGCTATTTAAGACAGGCCACGTCAAAGTCAGGGGCTCTGGCATAAATCTTTCTGACAGCTCCCCCCCTTGTTGAACTTGTGGCTGCGCTCTCATCATGTGTCACCGTGGACATTTCCTGTTCCTCACATCTACATGTGTCAAATATAAGCCGATGTTCTGCTGGAGAGCCGCTGGTAATCTGCTCCGTGTGAGCCCAATGAGCCGTGGCTGGAAGAATTTCACGGTCAAACTCAAGCCCAGCGTTTGGACAAACGCGCCTGATGCAGAGAAATGAGGGCATGAAAGCGTCGCGGGAACTAATGAGGGCCCTGATTTGCAGCCGTCACGCTGACTGTACCCTAATATAACCATTGGAGGGAAGGTGAGAAGAGCTGCACACTACTCGATTAAAACAACGCTCTGTGGTAATGAACTGGAACCAGTCTAATGGTTCAGTGACACAAGAGGATGTTGACAATGACAGCAGACCTGCCAACACACAATTCGCTTATTTCTAATAAATGGGTGCATCAGCATCGTTGCCGAATCGTTGTTATTTTGACCAACGTGGAGGTGAAGTCAGTCTTAGGGCTCGTGCTGAAATGCCAGCGCATGTTTCCGGCCAACAAGTATTTGTGAAATTACTCGGACCTGCTGTTTACTTGACAAATTCTTGAAGCCTTCACTAGAAAATAATTAGCTGCAAAGGAAACAAACAGAGGCCCTGCGCTGTGGCTTCCCTTTAAGCAAGTGTTATTGTGGAATTAAAACATGTCCAGCATATAATGACATTTGGCTGTGGGACAAATGCTGAGGAGCAGGAGGCAGTGAGGGAATTTCAGTGGGACACTGTAAGACGCAGCCGTATTGAAGTGAATTTGTTTCGGCCTCTGTGTGACTCCAGCCTCCTTGGGTGCATGTATTTCCTGAAAATGAGTTTCCTCTCCTCGTGGTCATGTTGTTATAAGGCACCGCCGCTAATCACTGGGATATAATGACATATAATCCCCAACATCTGCCACTGCCTGTAGATTTGTGGAGCATTTAAGTTTATTTATTTTGACCAGATGAGCCCCTGGTATTTATAGCGGGGAGTAAAAGCCTGGTGTGGGGTCAATCCCAGGCAAAATGCTCAAGCTGACCTGACATTCTTGCTCCCATTTTGCTGGGGACATATTCTCATGTCTCCGAATTGGCCCCGCGATGAAAGAAAAACGTTGGGAGTAGAGTGTGAGAGCGGGACTTTGATTGAAAGCTTTGGGCCCTTCCTCGGACTCGGGTGCGTGGACATGCTGGGGGTCACGCGTGGCAGGGCGCCGTGGCTGTGTGGCAGCGCTGAGATGTGGCTCCTCTTCTTTGCGCCCTCCCCTCCCTCCTACACAGCTCTGCAGGCCTCCAAGAGCATCTGTCACCGCAGGGGGTCAGCAGGGCCAAGATGAATGAGCCCCCAGTGGATCCCCCCCCTCACTTGGCAAATGGCACAGGACAGAGGAGGGCATGTGGGACTAAGGGGGAGGGATCTGTGTGTGAGTGTGTGTTTGTGTGTGTGTTTGTTTGCAAGCAAGGGAGAGAGAGAGAGAGAGAGAGAGAGAGAGAGAGGTTTGCAGCTGTAGTGAGGGACAGAGTAGGATTCTCATTTCTCTCCAAAGGTGACTGAGACATACCAGAGAAGGGAAACTGCCTGGACACCAACTAACAGAGGAGCTAATATCTAACATGGACTACGTTTGAAACGTCTTTTTTCTGGGGATTTCTTTCGGCTCTGGGTTCGTTCAGCCACTGGCAGAGGAATCATGCAAGGTACAGGAGAGGCTTTGTGAAGTGCTGCGTGTCACTGATGTAGCATTAATGAGACGAGCTCTTAGCACCTCATTTAGAGAACACGAGGGATGTTTGTCTTTTTTAACCCACGTCTTGCCCCCATCCCCCTTTTCTCTGATGTCTGATGGGCAGCGGCTTTGCACCACAGCTTTTCTAATGTTAAGAGTGAGCTGAGCCTGTTCCCGCATTTCAGCTATTGGTATGGATGCGTAACGTTACAGCATAACAATGAGGCGAAAACGATTAAGATATTGATCAGATTTTCATTTTAGCAAATCTTATTTCAATTAAAACTTTTTAGCCAATTACTATTTTTTTTATCTGTAAATGTCTAAATGTGATATATGTTCTTATTTGTAGCTGCTGAAACAACTGCCTCAACTTATTTCTGCAACTATTCCTCAGATGTTGGATGTTTTTGGCTTAAAACATCTGCAAAGTCCAAATGTGGCCAAACTAAATGGGAAATTGGCTTAATCCTAACCCCCTCCAGTGTAAACAGCAGCTTGTAACTTTACTGTTGAAGGAAAAACAAAAGGACTGAAGATAAAGAGCAGAGAGGGAAATAAGACAGAGCTGAAAATATGCAAAACGATGTTCAGGAGAAATGTTTTATTGAGGTTTAATTAGTTGAAGGAGTTGAATCATTTTACCAAAACCAACATTGTGACCATTAAATATACTATTTAGAATCGACTGGTTTGCATGTTGTGCGTCACCTTTGAGTCAGATTCGCGACGTTGTTACCACCACAGTATAGAATGAATGCTCATATGAATTTACAGCCGTCAGACTGCTGTAATCCATCGTCTGCTGTTTAAGGAATGTTGATGTTCTGGCGCTGTGTGTGCATATGAGCCGTAGCCGTAGCGTTACATGAAGCGTGTGTGTGAGTTAGAGGCGCGTGTCTTTAACCATCGCCTTGAATCCTGTCTCGCTTAAGGAACCAAACCAGCACATCAGCCTAAGCAAACGTCATTACTGGAAAAACAGGACCTCGCTCAGCTCCACGGGGCTCGTGCTGCCGTCTAGATTTACGGCTCCGTCTTCTCCATCTCGGGAGTCATCTGCGTCTCCATCTGTGCCGGCCACTCCTCACGACTAGATAAGCAACTATTATAAGACGCTGCTCTCTGGGTAATTAGCAGAGTTCGGGGCCGTTTGGTGGAGATGCATGTCGTTGGTGGAGCGAACTTGTCTCAGAGCACTGGAAGAGGCTGATGGTGGAGGACAGGAGTCTCTCCCCTCTGATGCTCTCGGCTCTAGTTTGATTAGCTGTATCAAGCTGGCTAATGATTCACAAAAGAAGTTCCAGTCAGTAAATGCAGGTTGAACCAGCTTGTGTACACTTGCTAAGGACTTGGACCCCAGGCCAGGCTCCCTCCCTCACACAGTAGTAACACACAATCAGGGGTGATGATGGGATAGATTGTGACCGTCAATGTTTTGAAGGGAACTTTGCTTCTGTTATATCAGAGCCTGAGTGACTAAACAATACTTTGCCAAAGGGTCAAAGTAACTGTCAAATCTATTCAGAGTGGAGTAACTAACCTAAAACACCCAGTTGTGTTTTGTGCAAACAGCCCCAGGGTCATGGTGTCACATAGCACCTGAGCAGCTAGGCCATGTCATGGGTTGAGCAGCTCTTCATGTCTGAGTGGCCATAAGTGCAGCCATTCATTTTTTGAATGGGACGTATTCCCTGGCCTGTGGTGACCTCTAGACCCAGGCCATCCAGAAAACACCGCTTAAAGAGCTGCCGTCGCGACTCGTCGGATAATAATGTAGACCGGCTCCTCTAAGCGGGAACCCGGACCTAATGACTTATCTCCCTCTCTCCTGTAGGTCTTAAAGCACAGAGTGAAATGTGTTCGTTCCGAGTTTCTGCAGAGCGGCAGTGACCCAGCATGTAGCAGTGGTGCACGAGTCCCTTCACGCCTGGGAGCAACCAAACAACGTAAGCCACCTTGCTTTTAATGCAGTGTTCGTCTGCGTCCGCGTGAAGATTAGACCAGCTTGCTCTGACCCGGGGTCGCATTCATGCAATCTGCTGATGCCACCCAGGAGCCGCCTCGACCGACCATGTGACGGGCGGAGAGGCCGTTTGCAGTCTGCATTCAGTTACTGGAACATTAATCTGCTTCTCCGTCGTCAGGCCGACTCAAGCAACCACCTGAGTCACACCTCAAAAACATCCGTAACGTGACCTCTGCCACAGTCACGCTTTGTTTTAAGCGTTGCAGGTGACAAAGGGTCATTCTCAGTGTTTACCTCCGGCCGGCACAAGGTTAATGACAAATCTGTCCACTGAGGCTTGAGGGGTCAGTCAGCCAGACCCTCGGAGCCGCCTTTGACTTCACAGTCGAACAGGCAGCGGCTGCTGAAAAGCGCCTCTGGGCATTTTGTCTTTTTGCCTTTGTTTCTCCTTCCTCTGTCCGTTAAACAAGCTACTGTAGCTTCATTCTGTTAAGCTGCTTATCTCAGACTGTACAGTCTGTTGGGTTTCTTTTTTCTTCTGGGCAGATTCCTCCCCAGGTTGATGACATTTGTCCACTTACTGAGTTGATGTTTATTCTTTAATACTTCTATATACGTACAAACGAAAACAGGCCTCTGACGTTTACCCAACTCACAGAATCGGATTTGTGAGATTATGTGAGTTTAAGTTTCGGAGCCAAAGACAAATATTGTTTCCTCTTTGCTGCTGTCTTTGTCTTGTATGATGGGAAACTGAACACGTTTGAATCTAGATTGTGGAAGGAAGAACAGCAATAACGTCGATTTCTACAGATTCATGACATAATCAAATGCACCAACCAAAGGGCAGCGGTGCTCAACCATGAACCTTGATGAGAAATGCATCAGCCAAATGTCTGTGTTTAACTGACTGAGCTGCAGATACAAGACGCAGCGTTGACATATACAGTAAAAGCTTCAACAGGATGTAGTAGTGTTGATGAGGCACCAGTCTGGTCTGCAGCACAGTCAAACAACGGTCTTTGCTCGGTTTGGCCTCGCTTGGTTACGTCTTAGTATTAGAAGCTGTGCAATAGGCTTCACTGAAAGGGAATCATGAGCATGTGGTTGTGGTCCAAGCTGGCTTTTCAGCACGTGTGGAGCGCTGCCTGACTGTCTCTCTTCTCTTTGACGCCACATGCTCAGCCCTCTGTCCAGCTGCCACCTGCCACAGCGCCCGCCAACCTCAGGCCCACACGGCCGACCCCAGCAGATGTCCCCGAGTGGACGCTGTGGTGGAGGGGGCACGGGGGCAGGGCAGGCAGGGTGACACAACAGACGGGGAGAAAGGGCCAAGAAAAGCCAGCTGGCAGTCCTGTGTGTGTGCCGGCTCTGAAACTGATATTATTTGATGAAGGACATTTTTTTTATTTCTAATTTGCAGATCATGGGGAATTCGTACGCCGGGCAGCTGAAGTCTGCTCGATTTGAAGAGGCTCTCCACAACTCCATCGAGGCTTCGCTGCGCTCAAGCAGCGGAGATCCACAGCCCATCTTCACACAACTCTACCTAGAGCCAGACCCGTATCCTGGTCCTGTGGCAGGTAGGAGCCGAACTGGGTCAGCTGGAACTGTTACGTTCAGCTTTCACTGAGCTGCGGCAAAACTAATCTGAATTTAAATGCCCAGCAGACTTGAAGTCGAAAGGCCACCTCCATGGAGGGGACCTGCCGGGCCACAAGCTAATGAACAGCCACTCGTCCAACGATCTGGAGGAGCTGGAGGACGATGATGACTCAGATAGCTGCAGCCCTCCGCTTCCCTATCTCCAGGCCCCTGCACCTGATGGCTGCTGCACACTCGACGGTAGCCTATACTCAAAAAGCAAAACGCGGATTAATTAGTAAATGACTCATAACAAAGTTTTATTTACTTTAGTTGCATGCTGTTAACTGAAAATTATTTCTCCTCAGGGTTCTGTCAGGCCGGCAAGGACCTCCGCCTGGTCTCCATGGCAACGGAGACCATTGACGTCCCAGCAGGCTTTGAGCTGGTCGGTGCCAAGTCCCCCACTATTCCCGAGCACATCCTGGTGTGTGCCGTGGACCGACGCTTTTTACCCGACGAGAACGGGAAGAACGCACTTCTAGGTCAGTGTGTGCAGAGCGAGGGCGACGGACAGGTGCCGTCTGTTGTTCCGCTGACCAGGCTTTGTGATAATACGGTGCATCAGAACTTGTTTTTATACTCGTAGGCTTTTCGGGAAACTGCGTGGGCTGTGGTGAAAAGGGTTTCCGATACTTCACTGAGTTTTCAAACCACATCAACCTGAAGTTATCCACCCAGCCCAAGAAGCAGAAGCACTTAAAGTATTACCTGGTGAAGAATCCTCAGGGTGCTCTGTGCAAAGGTCCCCTCATCTGCTGGAAAGGTACAGACTCCATCTGGAATGCGAGCTGTAAGTCACGTCTTGGCCGTGCAGAGTGTGACAACGCGTTTCGTCTTTTATGCCCCTGCAGACTGCAAAACCCGCCCGTTCGCCAGCAGCACCTCGGCCTCCAAACCCAGCTCGTCCTCCTCGCTCAGCAGCAAAGAGAACGGAGGCACCAGCGGACACAGCTCTTCGCCCTTTTCTCTCTCAGGTGCGAATCCACAGCCTGTGACACATAACTCACAACAAACACAACAAGTTTTCTCTGCATCTCTCGTTTATTCAACGGGCACCAACTGGCCTATGGTGACTGGTTTGTGTCATTGCCATAGACACTAAGCCCTAAAATGAACAGGGTGAGCGTAGACTGACGCGTGGCCCACATGTTCAGCCATGAGGAGGCTGTGACCATAAGGTTTCATCCCATTTCGTTATCACTACTAA
The DNA here is from genome assembly GCA_030770545.1 of Macropodus opercularis. Lineage (NCBI taxonomy): Eukaryota > Metazoa > Chordata > Actinopteri > Anabantiformes > Osphronemidae > Macropodus > Macropodus opercularis. The sequence goes on along the minus strand of CM061105.1, from coordinate 15,392,208 downwards.
TTAACATTCGCAGCACGTTTTCTTTGTCATTATTGTCATTGGCTAAAGTTGCAGCTGATTTCAGCAATGTCAGCCCAAAGGGCAAGAGGAGCACAGTGAACAGAAAAAGACTTTCTGCCGTTTTTATCAACACGACTCGTTCATGGATTTATTGTTGTCATATCACTTGGAGAAAGATTTAGCTTCTCTCTAGGCAGATGTTCCTTCCTGACCTCTCACAACAAGACGGCCTGTTCCCTCCTTGATTGAAGAAGGCTCCTGGGCTCGTGGCATTGATTTGCTCTGAACCTGGAAGCGGCAGAGATCTCTCACGCGTTAATGTGCGGCTCAGTTGGTGGCTTAGCTCTGGCCTTACGTGTCCTGACTGCGTGTGACCTTCAGGTACACCCTGCTCCCAAAGAGCTCGCTGACACAGAAAGGCGAGAGGTTAGACCCAGTAGAGGTTAGACCTCTCTGCCTCAGAGCCAAATGAATGTTTATCCTGAAATGACTCATGAGAAGCAGAAGTTGTTTGTATTGTGCAATGGATGTTGGAGGCAAACAAATGTGACAGATACAGGTATGAAGGCCAACGGCAACCACACGACCAGTCACGGGGACTCTGGGTATTAATGCTGGAGATAAGGGTTGTTTACGATCAGTAATCTATATTTTAATTTCTAACTTTTTTTATCTTTAGACTCCCCCCCCATCAGAACAACACAAGCATCTACCGTCTTTTTTGGGAGCCAGGATCTCAGCAGAGACTGCAGCTTCCTCAAACCTCTGGCGTCCACGCCGAGCAACAAGACCCTGCCGATAGGTGAGGGAGCTTTTCAGGTGTTTGATAGAAAGCGAAGCACACTGACCACATAGCAGCAGAAATGTGGTCGCGCTCTGGAGTCACGCGAGGCTTTGACCCTGCAGACGCAGAGCCCCTGTGCTAAAGTGAGTGACACTTCACTGGCCTTGCCCTTACGCTGAAAGGGGTTGCTTAGCTACAAGTGTGATTTTTTTTTTCAAAACGTGGTGAGGCAGATGGAGGAATGACCATGGAGCCAGGATTAACCTCTGCTTTGCTCTGTTTATGGACACACACACACACATTGTGTTTACACGCCAATCAATACTGAGGGAAGGAATTCTGTAATGACTTTTTAAGGCCCTGCTATCCATTAGCCGTCTTACAAGGTTGTGATATTGACAAGTAAAGGCTACACATACCGATCAATGTTTTAGTGCATCGCATACACAGTGAATATGAGATTGGAAAAAGTCCAGTGGGGTCACTGACAGCTCAATGCGTCACTGTTAGCACGGACTCGTTTTTACATATTGCTCAGCTACGTCTTGTTTTATTTTTGTATTTATTGGGTGCAGATGAAATATTTTTGCTGATAGATTATTATTAAAGACACTCATGGCCCCACACTGTTTATGCAGATGTTGGTGTATTTTTCGCCCTGAATGTTTAACTTTAAGCAAAAACTATTTATTCAGTTCATGAGTAGCTTTTTTGAACAGCACAGTTGGTGAATGTGCAGTTTGTCCTGATGTCTGTGTGTTTTCAGTACCAACTGCTCTGAGGGTGACCGGGCCGTCTAATGGCCTCGCTGCTGACGTGCGCTCTCCCTTACTGAGCCCTTCCCAAGTCTCCCTAGGACCCCAGGGCCCAGGCTATCGCACAGCTGAGTTAGGAGACAGTCCAGGTTCGTCCTCCTCCACACGTCCGTAGACGCACGTTAGGGATTTACTCTTAAACTGCATCTGTTTTTGATGTTTAGTATCGTCTGCCATGAATTCGGGTCCACCAAAGAAACGCCACCGGAGCTGGCATCCCACTTCACTGGTGCCGGTCCCACCAACGGCCGTTCCCGTCCCTGCCATCCGCCCAATTGTTTGTTCCCCAGGTCAGTTCCGGAGCATCTTTGATCTTTAATCTCTTCTGCATCCCACAGAGCTGGGCTGTGACTTTCCCTTCCTGTGTTTTGTGTCTTGTTTTTAACTCTATCCACCGTGTGCCTGCAAATGTGTCTCTGCGCTCCAGGAGCATAAACTGTGACTTTGTTGTTTATAAACCCATCCCTCCCCCTGGTTTGAGAATGAGTTCGCAACATCCCTGATGCTCTGTGGTTGTTAGGGATGATTCACCAGGCGTCTCCATGGTGACAGAGATGGAGAGTTTATAGCAGAAATTACCCTAAAATTGTATGATTAAGGGAGATTTGAAGTGAGTGAATGTACACCATCATTTCAAATAAATTGTGGGTAATAGTTTTTTCTTCGATATGAAACATTTCTACAACAACAGCTGTAAAAGCATCGTTAAAAAGCTGGTCCGTCGCAGCATTGTCGCATTGTTTGGTGATTTGCCTCCAGGTTCTGTGTTGGGAGGGACGTCTCCTCAGCCACCAGTTACGGGAGCCATTCAACCCCAGCCTGTCTCGGCCGGGGAGACGGTCGTCATCCCCAACAACTTGCTCAACACTTCCGGAGTTCGCCCTGTCATCCTCATTGGTACATGCTTCAGTGATCCACTCCGTCCTCGTACTGCATATACACATAGACAAGGTTGCAGGTGAATCTAATGATGAACGTTCCTTTCAGGCCACGGCACTTTACCTTATTTCTACGGGAACGTTGGGGACATAGTGGTGAGCCCCCTGTTGGTCAGCTGTTATAAGAGCAGCCACCTGACGGAGAAAACCCTGGGGACCCTGGGCCTCAACAGCAGCCAGCTGCTCAGCGTGGAGACCATGATTCTGCTCACGTTACAGTATCTGGCTCGTTTAGGTAGACAACACAAACATACAGTCAATGTCGTCGGTTTTTGACTGAAGCGTCCCAGGTTGCATCACTTCATTCGGGTTCTGTGCACTTTCCCTGCAGGCCCAGAGCAGATTCCTCTGCGGGAAGAGCTGGAGCAGATAGTACTGAAGGCCATGCTGTGCTGTCCCGGGGGTCCTGCCATCTCCCCGTCCCAGCTGCCCTGGTTGGCCCGACTGGAAGCGAGCGTTTCTGGGGGCAGCGTTCAAGTCGTGGTCACCCACAACTCTTTGGGAGAGGGCATATCCGAGTCACTACGCTCACTCAGCGACGGCCCCCACCAGCAGCGGTGCCTGCCCACCTACGTGGTCATCATCTGTGCCTCTAAACTGAGTGGCAACGAGTTCTGCGTGCTTGTGTTGGGTGAGTCAGCAGTCTGCCTGCTGCTATGCTTTCTGCATATCTCATTACTTGGACCAAACTGTGAAACTGAAGGTTGTGCTGGATGCAGGGAAGTACCAAGCACGAGCTTTAGCCGAAGGCATGCTGACGACCAACGAGTTTCTGAAGGAAATCAGTTATGAGCTCATCACAGGGAAAGTCAGCGTCTTGGCATCTCACTTCAAAACCACCTCACTAGGTGAGTCCTGCCTCAGCAGATCATGTGCTTAGATGATTTCTTTCAAAGTGATGCTTTACTGTGGGCACAGCTGTAATTTGTGACTGCTCGCTTGTAGGAGATCTGGACAAGCAGCTGGTGCGATACCAGCGCAGGCGCAAGGGGCAGGTCGTCCAGCCCTTTCAAGGTGATGTAACTGAGCACATACACTCGCAGGAAGCTGCCAGTATGTCGCCACCCTCAGACAAAGGTTAGACTGCGCTGCGTTGCACTCACTTTAGAGGCTGAGATGCTCGGCTCAGTTATTAACCAGCCAAAACATTTATTACGCGGAAAACTCTGCAAGTGAAACGTTTAAGTTTGATGGGTTGCTTGTGTGTGTTTTCCTGTAGCAGAGCTGCTCACTAAGGTTTTCCAGATCTACCCGGCCCAGCTGAGCGTGGCTCGGAGCCTCCTCTCTCAAGTCTGCTCCATCGCTGACTCTGGGACTCAGAACCTCGACCTAGGTCGCTTTAATAAAGTGGACTTTCTCGTTTTGGTTCCTCCCTCTCACATTCTGGTTCACCAGACGGCTCAGCGCATCCGACAATCAGGTTTGTGTCCAACAGCGATGTCAGTAGCGAACCCTTCAAATCTTTCCATTCCAGAGTTCTTGTTGTGTTGTTTGATTACAGTAGGATATGAAACATCTGGGTCTCGATTCGTTCGTCATTCTGTGTGTGTGTGTGTGCTTTTAGGAGTGCTTGTGGACCTTGGAATTGAAGATATATCCTCAGCCTACCAGAAATCAGACAAGTATGTGGCGCGTCTGGACGCTGATGTTCACGTCAAGATGGAGGCCTTCATGAGGAAAGTCAAGCAGAACCCGTACACCTTGTTTGTCCTCATCCACGACAACTCGCATGTCGACCTCACAAGGTACGCTGTCTCCTAAAACACGGGGAGTCACGCTTGAACGTAAATGGAGAGAATATTTCATTCAGTGCGTGAAAGTAGAAATTGTTGTGGCTGCAAATGTGGCCTTGTGCTTATACTGTGATTAAAGTGCAGGAGGAGAACAGCTGCGTGGACGTTGTGGTGTCTAAATGTTGTCAGCCCCTTGGGCCAATTTAGTAAAAATATCTCCGCTTTAACTGAATCAAAATTACTGCTCGAGGGCTTCACAAATAAAGGAGCAAAACCAAGTCGAGGCGAGGTTCATTAACTAAATGGCTCAATACAGCGAGGCACAGAAAATAAATGTCTGAAATACAAATCAAATAATCCAGGTCAGACTGTTCCAGGTCGACTTGACCGGCAGGATTCACACACAGACTGGCTGCAGCACACACACAGGAACTGTAGTAACATTAACACAAGCAACATCAAACCACGTTTTAACGTATTTGTCCTGAGTTTCGATAGATTTGACGCAGACCCTAAGGTTTAGTCAGAGAAGCTGCTGCTCGAGCCAAGAGTTTTATTTAAAGAAAGCCACTGCCTAGTGCACAAAATGGATCACTTCCTGTTTATCTTCTACACACTGGGATGTGTTATTGTGATTGTGGGATTTCCATCCAGTTTGAACATATTCGCTGTGGCTGTCCTCTACAAACGCTGTGTCTGATCCTCTCCAGCGCTCTGTCCGGGTCCGTGTGCCACGGGGAGCTGCAGGGCTTGGCTGACCGCGTCGTGAACTGTCAAGAAGTCCTCAATGCCATGAACCTATTAGTGCTGCAGGTCAGCTGCTTCCCATACACTCTGCAGACCCGCCAATCCCGCATCAGCATCCACAACGAGGTTCACTGGCCCTCCAACGAAAGCCTGGTAAGCTGCGGTGCAGTTAGACAACCCAATAGCTGCACAGGGCCACAGTTCATCTGAAATGTCCACTGTAGCCCAAATGTAGAGGCCACTTTGTAAGTGTGGTGCTGTAGCTCCTCCCCCTGGTGGACGTAAACGTAACAGAAAACACATCAATTATAAAATGTTAAAAGTCTAATTAATAATGTAGAAAAGCAAACGGTGACACGTTTCCCCTAAGCTTAGCTTTGAGCACCAATCACCTCTCTCGTGGTCCACACTTCATGTGCCTGGGGTCACGACGACCTTTCAGTCATGTCTGATTTTCTTCCAGCAGAGGGAGCAGTGTCCCAGCGAGTTGCTTTACTTCGGCCTGAGGGACTACAGCAGCTCCCTGCAGTGGGGCGTGGCCAGCCCCATCCTGCGATGTGACGACGCCTTTGAGAAGATGGTCCACACTCTGCTGGAAAGGTCAGTTGGGGTCAACGCTGGGAAATCACAGAAGTTTGTGGGCTTCCGTCATCATGTTGTTTGTTGCACCTACCTTGATTCCTGCTGAGCAAGATGTGAGATGTTTAGAAACAGGCGTCAACAGTGATCAACAGACAGAACTGTCCTTTCTCACCTTCAAGACATCCGCACCTGCACAGCATGGTGATCCGCAGCTACCTGCTGATTCAGCAGTACACCGAGGCCATGATGGCCCTGACCTCGTCCCCGTCTCTGAGAGACCACATAACCCCCGAGACTCTGGCCATGGTGGAGGATCTGATCAACGCCCCAAGCAGAGAGGGCTCCCAGGGCCGGGGCCACATGCTGCTGGTGCGCGTCCCGTCTCTACAGCTGGCCATGCTGGCCCGGGAGAGACTGGAGGACGTGAGGGACAAGCTGGGGCTCCAGTTGTGCTTCGCCGTGCTGCTGGGAAGTCCTGCCTCTGAACTCAACCTGCCCAAAAACTTCACCAACCGCCTCAGGGTGAGAAGGATGTAAAAAGGAGCCATTATCAGAGAAACACATGTATTTACTGAATCGGTATAAATGATCACGCTTTGTATTGTGCTGCAGGCGTGGAGAGGTTGTGAGAACGACGACTGGGTACCGCACACTTATGAGGACCTGGAGGGGCTGCCCTGCATCGTCATCCTCACTGGGAAGGACCCTCTCGGAGAAACTTTCCCCAGGTACTTCACAGCGTCTGGTGTCTGGTTCGTCGTAGTGCTCTTCCCTGCAGCTCATCTATTATTGCTGTTGCCGTCGCCTTGTCCTCTGTTTACCAGACAAGTGTTGTTTTACTTGTCTACATTCGCACAGCGCGTGTCAGCATCATCCCGGTTGGGTAACTCCCAATCATCTTTTCCATACGTTTCTAGATCTCTGAAATACAGTGACCTCCGCCTGATAGACTCCAGCTACCTCACTCGTACGGCCCTGGAGCAGGAGGTGGGTCTGGCCTGCACTTACGTGTCCGTGGGTGTGGTCAAGGAGCCAGAGAAAGCGATGGCCACTCAGGAATCAGACGGAGACAAGGCTGCCTCGAGCTTGAATGATGGGGATGAGCTGGAACGGCCTCAGAGCAACGGCAGCGCTGCAACCAGAACCTCTGGTGAGCCCCTAATCTCAGCTCATACTGATACGGGAATAAGGTGACCGCTACGAGTTTGCTGAGGCCCGTCTGTCATGTGTTCCATCAGGGTCTTTGGCAGAGAACGGTGTCAGTTCGTCTGACATTGCCGCCTGCCCACCTGAAGGTGTCGTCAGCATGGACGTGGGCACAGAGACGCAAGTGTTTAAGCAGGAATGCGATTCCCTGGGAAGTCAGCTCTCCTCTAAAGCCTCCAAGACTCCTCCCTCGTTTTACTCCAGTTCAGCTTCTTCCTCCCCGTCCCCATCTTCCTCCTCCACCCAGAGGCCCAGCCAGTCCACGCAGTGCGGCCGAGACCCTAAGCCGGCACGCGTGTCGCCGCGGACGGTCATCATGTCTCGAGCAGCGTACAACTTGCTGGCGGGCGAGTCTGGGAGTCAGCTGAGCTCCTTCTCCCTGCTGCCTCATGCTGATGTGGCCTGGAGCAGCCCACTTAGGCCTCTTCTAACGCCCAGCATCCAGGGGGCGGAGCAGAGCATGTACTACCGGCAGTGGACCATCGCCAGGCAGCATCACGCCGATTACGAAGCTCCGTCTGTGTCACATCCAAGACGGCTGTTACTCGGTGGACCCCCACAGGTACAACACAAGTCCTAACTCTCAGAGAAGGAAAAGCATCAATGCTCAGTTAGTCTCTGCAGTATCACCATCATCATCGTTTTCCACTGCTAGGTTGGAAAAACAGGGGCCTACCTGCAGTTTCTCCGTATTTTGTTTCGGATGCTCATAAGGCTGCTGGAGGTAGATGTGTATGATGAAGAGGAGGACGAGGAGGAGGGTGAGGATCGTTATTTATTTAAACGCTAAATTGAAGTTTGCATTTTCTCACCTTCGTGCTCGTCCCGTTCTCAGAAACGTCAGAGGTCACAACTCCAGTGAATACCCAGTGGCCTGACATTGAGGAAGTGCGGAAGCTGCCTTTTGACCCCTGCCCCCGAGACCCTAAGTTCAGGAGGGTCAGCCCTGTTTACTCTGACAAGATGCCCAAGTGCTTAAAAGGTCAGCAGAGAAATACGAACGCTGAGTTGCAGCATGGAGACGACGCAGCTTAAACACGCATCGGATTTGTTTATGTGTGTTTGCAGGCTTCAAGCGAGAAGAGGACGGACAAATACAAGTCAAACAAGAAACTAAATCAATACGTCTCAGTAGATTTGCTACCCACAATGCCTTTCATCACTGTGAACAATGCCACCACTACTGTGAAGCAGGCCCTGCCGCACAGGTGAGTGCAGTTTACTCCCCTCACCCCTCATCGCGTTGCGTGTCCTCTCCTGCTCTTTGCCTCTTTGTGTTAATAATGCATACGTGTGTGCGTTGCAGCTGCCTGAGTGCACGTTCCACGCTTTCACCTTCTGCTCGTCCATGCTCGGCGAAGAGGTCCAGCTCCAGTTTGTTATTCCCAAAGCTAAAGAGCAGCATTTTGTCTTCAGCCAGCAGGGCAGCCACCTGGAGAGCATGCGCCTGCCTCTGGTCTCCACTAAGGTTAGTCCACTGCTCCTGATTTAAACCAAATGAGCACACAGATGATTTATGTCTACGAAGGCAGGGCATGTCTGACGCCTGCTTCCTTTTGCTCTGTGCCTCCAGGACCCTGATCTGTTAAAGAGTCCGATCTTCACCCCAACCACAGGACGCCAGGAACACGGTCTGCTCAACATTTTCCATGCCATGGAGGGCGCCGCTCATCTGCACATCCTAGTGGTTAAGCAGTTCGAGATGCCCCTCTACAGGAAGTACTGGCCCAACCACATCTTACTCGTCCTGCCGGCCATGTTCAACAACGCCGGAGTCGGTGAGCTGCGACGTCTACAGAGTTTACATGCATCAAAACACGCATACAGCACAGATAGTACGCTGCAACAGAGATCAGTAAGGTTAAGAAACCTTTGACCTCTCAGTGCACGAGACCAACCAAACTCGAACAAGCACCGTGACGTACGTCCAATGTTCGGCAAAGTGAACATGAATAACTGACACAGCCTCTTGTCTCTTTAAGGCGCTGCTCGCTTCATGATCAAAGAGTTGTCGTACCATAACCTGGAGCTGGAGCGCAACCGACTGGAGGAACAGGGTGTCAAAAGGCAGGAGGTCTGGCCTTTCATCGTCATGATGGACGACTCCTGCGTCATGTGGAGCGCCCAGCAGCCAGGGGACGGCAGGTAGCGACCGCCAGCCGTCAGTACGTTTGGCGACAGGGGTCGTTCAGATTTTGATGTTTGTCCTCCTGTTGCACGCAGTGAGCCAGCTGATGGCGGTTCAGCCCTCGCCAGCGTGTCTCTGAAGGCTGTTCTTCAGCATATGGAAACCACACCCAAGGTCTCCATGTACGCCATGTGCGGCATCCGCAAATGGAGCAGCAGCCTAACTCGCAGGCCTCCCAGCAGCCCTTTCAGTCGGTGTCACCTCCACGACTTTGTCCTGCTTAACGTGGACCTGACGCAGAACGTTCAGTACGACCTTAATCGGTAAGTCGCTGCGCGATCGTGTCCGGCTGTCGCGCGTTTAGCGAAACGTTTTGGGACATTTTGTGAACTGCTGTTTTGTTCCCGTGTGCAGGTACAGCTGTGAGGAGGTGGACTTTAATCTAAGGGTGAACAGCAGTGGGCTGCTGCTGTGTCGCTTCAACTCCTTCAGTCTGATGAAGAAACACATTCCAACTGGGGGAAACAAAGACTTCCTGGTCAAACCCAAGCTCATGGTGGGTGTCACTGAGCTCTCATTTGTCTGTGACCGTGCAGTGGTTGTATTCAACGCTTTGTTTACCAAAGCCCTTTCTCCTCTCTCCAGGAAATAGACAACCCGAGTCCCATCAGCCCGCCCCAGTATGTGTGCGCCCCAGACAGCGAGCAGACCCTCCTGGATGCGCCGGCACAGTTCCTGCTGGAACGGTTCCTGCAGAGCTGCAGTCACAGGCTTTTTCCAAAGGCAGTTCAGAACAAAGAGAACCCAGTTCTGTCCATCGACAGCTACCTCAACATCAGTCCAGAGGTAAGAGAACCCAAACGTCCCCCAACGTAAACCTAGACAATTATGAGCCGGACTAGTCTGGGACAAAAGTCAAGTGCTGTTAGACTTTGACAAGCTCAACTCAGTGTACTTGCCTTCACTAAAAACAACAAACACACAAACCCGGAGAGTCCTGCTGAGCTCCTGGGTTTATTTCTGTGTTTGCATAGGCCTGAATTTGTACTTGCACCGTTTCACCATCTGTCTTGCTGAGAACATTCTGACCTGCATCCATGCACACTGCAATTGAATGAATGCTTACTCTGCATATTTGTACATATCAGCTGATAACAGCACACACGCTCGTCATCTGCGTACTAAGCACATTTCCCGTGCTTGCATTTTCTCCTGGAATCATATTTGCGTTGCGTTGCCGGATGCCCTAATAACGTTTTCTCGTCACATGGCAGATTTCCGTGTGCTACATCAACTCTCGCCCACACTCCACCAACCTGAGCCATCAGGGCCTGGTGTTCAGTGGCTTGCTGCTTTACCTCTGTGACTCCTTTGTCGTCTCTGGACTCCTCAAGAAATTCCGCTTCCTTAAAGGTGACTCATCAGTTTTGGCTGAGGTTATTCTCCTACACCACTGTGATATGTATGCCCTGACCCTGACCCTGGCTGCGTCCACAGGTGCCACGCTCTGTGTGATCTGCCAGGACCGAAGCTCCCTCCGTCAGACCATCGTCCGACTGGAGCTGGAGGACCAGTGGCAGTTCCGGCTACGGGACGAGTTTCAGACCGCCAACTGCAGCGAGGACCGGCCGCTCTACTTTCTGACCGGCCGCCATGTTTGAACCGGTAACTGCTGGAGACCAGATCAGACGTGAGGGTAGATCTGAAGTGGCTTCTCTGTGCCACCACAGTGCACTATGGCTGGCTCTGAACAGGGGCCAGGGCGTGTTTTGAACTTCTCCACTTGAGCCTGCATTCAGCTGAGAAACACACGCTGTGCTAAAGCTGCACGGCTGTAACTGACGTTTGTTTGTTGTGTTGCGTGACCATCTGGGCCCGTTAATGTGACTATTTGAAGAATGTGCGTGTTCATGGACTTTGACCACAGTGTGTCCCTTCATGGACGTGCGTGTTTATCTCAGGGTTTCCAGGGAGGTCGTTCAAAAGGGGTAAGACGTTCCTCCCTCTTCAACATGTAGTTTAGGAATTAACTTATCTTGGCACCAAAGACGCTCTTGGCTGCACCTCTTCTCTTCGCTGATCTCGTCCCCCATCGTCAGCTCTGCTTCTCAAACTGTGATCAAGCCATCAAACATGAGGGATTTTTTTACGTAGACTCTTGAAAATGTATTATTTGCGTTCAGGTCATTTGCCCATTTTAATATTCAGTATTTTAAGCAAGATCACATGAAGTCAGTGAACGCAACATACAACAATAAGAAAATCTTGTCCCTTGTCAAAATGTGCCTGGAGTTTCACCTCCTGTCGATCGTCACCACGGATGATTCCTGTAATCAAAGACAAGCCTTCATCAGTTCATGTACTTGAAAGCAGAACATCCTTGTTTCCTCACAGGGTGAAATATTCCTCAGAGGATGTTTACTGTAGTCCAGCAAAGACCAGGAATGAAGAACCCATTTAACCGTGAGACAGTGTGTTGCCTGCCTGAGCGAAGTCAGTTCTGGACGACTGTACTGTTTAAAGCTTTGTTTACATTATTAATATATTTTATTGTCCCCTTAACCACCAAAGGTCACTGCTGTTTTTTAGTCTTATGTAACTTTTGCCAGTACATTTTGGTCCTAAAGTCAAGAAGAATCTACCTAGATGTGTCCTTATCAATATATCTGAACCCCTTCTTTTGTTTGTCCGTGAGGGATTCTTATTTATTTGGACTGATAATCATATTAGAGTGTAATATTAGACTGCATGCTGAAGTGGTGTGTACTCTTCGAACCATCTATGAAGGCTTTGCACAAGACCCAAATAAATGATTCTTCGATCTATTGAATGTCAGTGGGGGTAGGAAATATGAACTTGCACTAAAGTTGCCAGCCAAAAATATATATTTCCATATAAGCAGAAAACGATTCCAATAAGGTTCCCAAACCCCCAAAATGAGTGCAAATATAAAAGTCGTGATCAGTATTGCTTTATCAAACTCCACAGGTCCAATGAATGTGTTGTTCTTTTCCATAATTTAACACTTAATATGCAACTTGCTTTCACAATCTTCACTGAAATGTGCTTGGTGACCATGCGCAACCCGGCGGGAGCCTTGGTGCCTGAGTGATCTACCTCATGTTTACCATTGTGGTTGTGGGCTGTGAACATATGACATTAGAGTCATGCTGTTGCTGTTAAAAAAAGAATAAAGAATTATGAATGTAATGAAATCACCTCGAAATTTGTTTGCATGTCATTTTTTCAAATCTTTTTTTTTCTGTGCAACAAAAAGAAGCCGTTGTGAAGTCAAGCTGACTGTCTGATACTTCTGACTGCAGGTTGCTTGTGAGGCCTTGTTTCTCTCGTGACTCCGCTTCTCAGCGGTGCTACTCGGCCTCGGCCTCAGCCTCAGCCTCTGTGATTTCCATCCAGCCACAGACAGGATGTGATAAGGAAGGGAACACAAAGTGGATTCCAAGCTGACTCTCATAATTGCTCATTTGGGACAACGAGAAGGAAACTGCGCAAGATCCAAGATCTGTAATCATGTGAGACAAAGGGATAATTTAACCGTTTTATTACTATAACCACGCACCACCATACAGATTAGGTTTTATTACTCTCAGATATGATGGGATTGTATTTGACACACCTTCTCTAGATTTCTAGTTCTTTCTTCTGAGCTAGTTCTGATCTTTTACACACATCAGCAAATCCTGAAGGAAGGAAAGAGAGACAATGTCACGTGATAATTCCCTTTGACCGATTTCTTTCAGTTAATAAATCCTCAGGCAACACAGTAGTTAATATTAAACCATTTTCAAGGTCTAACGTGATTAAACACAAAACTGCTGTGTTAATAACATAAAAGCACTGAAGGTTACGTTGCATGTTGTACCTTTTCTTTGCTCCATTTACCTAAACTAAAACCGAAGCTCGTCTGTCTGTGACTTACTGCAGTGAGTTTTAGACGTGGCCTGTGGTGCGCATCACATCGGCAGCTAGACCCACGGATGTGGAGTGGCACAGTTGTGAAATGTGCTGCCTTTGGGAGATGGTTGTGTGACTAAAGACTCTAAAGAAGGGAAGAAAGAAAGCCGCCAGACTTAGTTGAATAATTTATTAAATACAGCTTATTACACTTCCGTGTGCATATACTAGCGCTTACACTATAGAGACACGTTTACTTTTTTATTGCTGCACATGAATGTTCATTTTGTTTGATGTAATGTTCAAAATTAAATGCAGCAACCTATGAGAAAACAAACATGTCCTTTTGTGCTACAGATCGCAAAGTATGTTACGGTTCAGGACATGGCGACGCTGATGAGACACATGCTACTCAATGGACAGTTGGCAGAACAGACACCAATCATTCCACAGGAACAGAAAGTCAAAGTGCCACCAGCGAGATCTGCCCGTTTCAGCGATGCCAACTCAGCCGCGGTGGCCAGCCCCTTGATCATTGTTGGCGAAACAAAGCGATGATCCACAACCAGGCTCCGTTATCAACACTATGCATCTTGTAAAGCAACATTCACCACTTTAGCCAATATACACACGGTTGGTCTTCCTCCTGTATGTGCATTATTTCATTCACTTTATCGAGCACCCTCAGGATTATTTAGAGCAAGAACCAGCTTGTAATTCGTTCACTGCTCTGTTTGACCCGGGTGACGCTTTCATACACTGAATGAAATGAATTGCGTTGCAGTAAAGGATTAGAGGCATGACAGCATCACCTAAATGTGCAGTTTCACATTCCTCGTCATTAATGAACTATTCTCCTTACTTACATTTGCCGAAATATTTGGTGTGCAAAAAGGTAGAATGGGCGAAAATAAAAGTGCAGAAGGTGAAATGAAAAGTTTTCAGAATCAGTTCAGAAACTTGGATCAATCTTCTTCAACGCTCCACATTAAAGCAAACAATTTCCATAATTTCAAACTATTCCTATAAAAATGTAATGTGCCAGTAGGTAGAAAGTGTGGAACACCCAACAAAAGCTAAATCTAAATGACAGCAGAATGATAAATAAAGAGAAACATGATTAAAGTGCCAAAAGACGTTTTATGAATAAAGATGAATGGATTTTCATGAAGATTACTTCAAAAGAACATGACTGCACACTGTCATTGCAGGTTCTATAGCAGTAAAATGCAACTGAACAATGCAGGTTCAGCTTCCTAACAGCGATATTAATAGCTTGTTTTTATTTTGTTATTTCTAAGCGTCCCATTGAGAGCATGACTACGTTACCGTCATGGAACAAAAAAAGTGCAGAATGCAACACAAACACTGCGTTCAGTAAGATGTGCCCTTCAGATGAGAAAGGCAGAGTAGTACTAAGTAGAGAGGAGAGAGCAGGTAACGGATGCAATGCAGTACGAACCAGGAGTAAAGAAGGAAGAATTAAAAGACATGAAAGAATCAAAGGAATTACTGCAACAAGGAAATACAGATGGAAAACACAACAAAAACAAAGGAATCCCAGGGAGGACGTAAAACCAGAGGAACACTTCAGGTTTTTGTATCAGCAGAGGTCTTTGAGTCGGCTGCCTTGTTCAATAACCGCCTTAGCGAACTGCTTGAAAACTCTGTCCATGTACGTGCTCTGTCGAGGCCACAGGCCCTCAAGGAAACCAATATGGCCGCCGTGGCAGGTAATGAGCATGGCCAAGTTGGGATTCTGCTTCACCGCCTCCACCGGAATGGCTGCAAAGAAAACAGAGGAGTCAAGATGTTTTCTCCCTTCCTATAATTAACAGACGCTCAGACTCACCGTGAGACGGGGAGAAGACATCGTCAGCAGCGTTCAGACACAGCATTGGCACCTGCACAGATTTCAGCTTGTGGACGGGGCTGGCATCACGGTAGTAGTCATCATTGGTGGGATAACCGAACATTATGGAGGTGAACCGCTCGTCAAACTCTCGGATGGTTCTCGCCTGCGTAGAACCATAAGGTAGCGATAATACTTCTCGCCATCCCATGTGGTTACATTAGCATTCACAGCCAAGCGTCACTGGACTGGCAATATTTCCTACCTTCATGACATGGTCGATGTCGTAACACTTTTCAAGAACGGGCCTGTGTCTGGAGGAAACATAAAAAGTGAAATCCGAGTCTGCAGAGTCTGCGTTTAAACAGAGGTGTCATGAGAGTCCCGCCGCCCGCTGACCTGTGCACAGAGGCTTGTAGGCAGCTCGTGAGGTAGGAGTTGAAGAGGAAACGGTCCAGGGGCTTCTCCAGAGATGCCGTGCACTCAAATACATCCCAGCCTGCTGAGAACACTACAACCCCTTTCAGACACGTTTCCCGGCCCTTGCGTCCCAGGTAGTTGGTGAGCATCATGCTGAATTAGGAGACAGGCGGAAAAAGAGAAAAGATGTGGAACGGTGGAATAAAGAAGGTCTCACTACGCGCACTTGCCTCTACTGTCCTCCTTAGTAAGTGAGCATTAAAATAACTTTTCAAAAACTGTTTTTCCCAATAAATACTGACATCTGTGATGTGTCAGTTTGCTTAGATCTTTATTTAGAGCACAGCTTGATGCCAGACTGTTACAAAACATTCAGCAACTTCAGGAAACTCTGTGCACTTAAAGGCCAAAGGCAGGAACCAGGTGAATGTGTGTGAGGCCTCCAGCAGCAAGAATCTGTGGCGCTACCATCATGAATGAAGACACGGAGCCGTGCAACCTGAAAAACGCAATCAGGTCTGCACGAAAAGACACCAGAGCTCTGTGCTCACAAGCAGCTTGATTTGGGGAAAGCGTGTGTGATGGTGTCGGAGGTGGCTCCAGTGCTCAATGTTCATATCTCCTGTTGAAAATGTAATGGATGCGTTCTCATCCAGCTTCAAGAAACATTTTCAGATAGCTTAGCTCTTTAGGGACCGAATGCTCCAGTCATTACCCGCCCATGGACACGCCAGCAGCCATAACTGGAGCAGCTTCATTATTCCTCTGGATATGCTCAATAACAGCCTCCAGGTCCTCTGTGTTGGCGGCACAGTAGGTCCTCGGCGTCTGGGTGGGACAGGAAGACAATACCATCAGGTTTTTCTCTCTCCATTTAAAATTAACATCATAATCTACTCTGCGGGAGTGACACAGACGGAGCACGCGTGGAAACAAAGCGCTCACAGAGTATTATGTAGCAGATGCCGTCTCTCACCAGGACCTCTGTTATTTAAAGGACAAGGAAGAAGTAGATCTATAGATTCACTCAGCTCACGGGTCAATGTCAGAGCAAACAAAACTAGACCTAATATGATTTAGAATTTAGTCGATCGCCAATCATCAAGACAAAATTACCCAAATATTCACTGGTTCTAGCTCCTCAAATCAAAGTAATCAGTCAACTCAATAAAACTGCTTGTGGAGGGGGCTGGCATCACCAAACTGCTACTTTAGGCTTCGGGAAGATGTAACAGGCTGCATTGAAGGAAACACTGTGCACAAGCTCTTTCATGACTACATGGTTTTACTGCCACCTCAGTCTGCAGAATGACATCTGTTACAGCCAGATCAGTTTCTATTATAATGTTTTGTTAGGCAGCAAAATCACCAAAACCTGCACTGCCTCTATCTTCGATTCTAAACTGTTCGCCAGGCAGAGCAGGCAACTTAACAATGTAAAACAGCCCAGCTCCAGTTTAACAAGTTCAGTGTTTCAAGTGCTTCAAGGTCCTTCATTGAGATTCAAGCAGAAACTCCTATTATTGTTAAGGCCTGTACAGAATCGCAGCTTAATGACAGAATGATGTTATGTATGTGAGATGTATTTAAAACAAAAATAACAGCAGTTAAACATCCCTCCATAGCAAAGCGTAGGCAATGAGGACAGTTTGAGGCATCTTCCACGTCAGGTCCGTTTAAAAGAATACTCACACTAACAAAGGAACCAGTGACAAGCTACGTCCAGTCTCAATGGAATCTACAAAACCGGCTGAGGCCGAGCCAAGTGAGGCTGCACACTATGCTCCAGTGTCACATTCAGTTGTTTCTACTTGCAGCTGAGACACAGTACGACAAAGACAGCAGCAGGAGACAGATCAGCCATTTATTCCGAAGCGTATCCACTAAGAGGAACATTAGTTTGATTGTGGGCAACCCCTGCCTGTAATGAAATACCATTTGTGCGTTGGATGAGATCGGTACTGTACTGGTTTAGATCAGAGCGACACGGCCAACCAGAACGAACGGGCCCCAAGAAGACAGGGAATTATAAAACACAGGCCATGCTACAGTAAGTGCAGCGGAGCTCGTGCACATTTTGTTGGCTAAATATATCCGAGTGTAAGAGGACAGATTAAGCCAGGTGTCAGAACAGCACGTGCTCTGCAAGGTCATATTTCTGTGGATGGGCATTAAAATACAGTATCTGCCTGCGACTTAATCCCTGCTGTGTGACAACATTGTCTGTGCAGCGTCTGCTCGGGGTCCCTGCGGCCTCCGTGTGACACGTGTGCCGCAGACATGCTCTGCACCGGCTGAAACAGAGAGAAGCACAGAACCACTGGGAGGCTGCTTTCATCAAGTCCTGACTGGACACTGGGTATAACAGCTCATCATATGTTTCATTCTTACCAGTAGTGTCTCACCAGAAACCCCTCTGTTGTTGAATACCACACACCTGAAATACACAAAGCAAAGACATTATCAGAGCCTCCTTCTGTTACTGAGGCGATAAAAAAACATGAGGAGAAACTTTTCATGCAAAGCATCTGGATGGGGAAAAATTACGTCACCATGCCAGAGTTAGTACGAATGACTGTGTCATGCAAGTGGGAAAATGATGAGATGTGCAGAGAGGCACAGCTGTGTGAAGAACACGCTGCTGTGCAGCATCAGCATCCCTTCCTGCTCCCAGGAAGCTATATCTGCTGGCGTCTGCGGGGCCAGATCGCGTGTTAGGTAAGAGAAGGAGGGAGGTTAAACACTGCAGCACCGACAGTAGTGTGGGCTAAGCTGCAAAGCTTGTATCAGGATAAGCTGTAATTTAGGCTACACAGACGGGGTGAGGGGTGGAAGACGCTGAGTTTGTCGGCCCTCTACCCAGAAAGAATGAGCACAGAGAGCACAGAAAGGGGGGAAAGGGGAAAAGCACTTCCTTCAACTCCAAACTTGTGCTGTTTGACTATTTCCAAAAGCTGCTTGTGAAACCGAGCTTAGTTTCCCACTCACCCGAAGTAACCCCAAGTGTACTCATTACTTAAAAGACATAGTTTTACAGTGTTAAAGTTTAACAATAGACTTTCTATTGGTGTGACTGTGGAGGGAGGTGTTTTGACAGATGAAACAATCAGTTTTCTAGGTGAAAGGCGAATTAGAGCAGAAGGCTCGGAGAGCGCTGGTTTTGTAACTCAGTGCTCTGAATGTGCTCGGTGCTGGACTTTAGCCAGGGTATCCAGCCAAGACAACCCACCTATAACCCAGATCCCGGCTCTGCTGGACCATGTGCAGGATGTAGGACTCTCGGCTGGTGCCGGTCAGACCCGGGAGAAGCAGGATCGTGGGCCTGGTGGCCGGGTTGGGATAAAACAGGCTGTCGTCGTTGTCAAACCAATCCAAAGAGATCTGTCCTCCATCTGCTGCCTTAATAAGCTCACTGCAGAGACGAAGGGGGCACAGCTCAGCAACGTGCGTCTATCTGAGCATTAGCCTTTAGCTGCATCTCTGTGAATTGGGTCTATCAGTGTTTCACTGCATCCAGGACACACACACTCTCTCTCAAAGGGAAAACTGATACGTCAGTAGAACCACAACTGCTTTGTAATACACAGCAAAGAGGACCAGTGGGTTCTCGCAGTCCGTCACTTTCTGGGCTATAAACCCAACCGGGGCCGATGAGGTCACTGATTCCTAGTGCTGGCGCATTTTAAAACCCGCATTGCACAGCGTCCAGCGGCGAAGACATCAGCGTGAAATTACAGAACCGCCATAAAATATGCACCTGAGGATAGACTTTACAGCCAGGGAGTCCAGAGCACACGGTCCTCCTGGTGGACGCCCAGACGCGAGACCTTTCACCCAGTCCACACTACACAGGACGATGGCTACGGCCGTCCTTGGGTCAACACAGAGCGACTCATTATGGAGGGGACGTCCTGTTGTTTTCCCAGAGGGAGTGTAATATTAAATGTGGCCATCAGTCTTACCACAATGGACAGTTATTCTAAAATGGATATGGCCGCTATGCATCATGGGAACACGTATGTCCTTGACTAAGGGGACGGTCAAATATCAAAGGCAACAGAAGGCCTTTGAGACAGACAAATGATAACTTAACCAGGATAAAAATGACAACTATATTATATCTATTCTCAAGTCATAACAGTGAAAGTTGATCCAGAGCAGGTTCATTCCAGCCAATGTCTTCAGTTTGACTTTAAATAAACAAATGTTTAATTTATGTTGAGGTCTGATATACAAGACAAATACTTTACACAGAGGGCAATTAATCTCCAGCAGAATGAACATTATCAAGCAGCAGGCGAGGCCCAAGCCTGCGCGGTGGCACAAAAGACCTCTTTCTCCTGCGAGCGTTTGAGTCCCTGCTAAGAACAAAACTGGGATTTGTTTCCAGTTGAGAAACTGAAATGAAAAAAATCGAAGAAGTTCAGCTCTGCACAGTGGGTGCAGAAGGATTCTGACCGTTTCCCCTGCTTGATTACTCCAGAATACTAGAACTGGAGAGATTTCCAAAAAGACGCACACTATTGAGGGAAGAATCATTCACGCATGTTGTCGAATGTTTAATCTCACGGTTCTATGAGATTAAATTTTACATTCAAACGAAGTGTCACAATCACACAAATCACAAGAAGACTTACTTTCTGTAAACAACCCCGGGTTTGGCTGTTACAAAGGGCCTGAGCAGAGTCTGTATGCGACTCTCCCAGCACCAGAAGGTGGGGTAGTAGGTCTCTGACACTACCGGACATTGCTCCCTAAGAAACTGGTAGAACTTCTTGCCTCCCGAGATGAGCTGCGGCTTCTGCAACACACAAGTAAATAAAGTCCCAAGAGCATTAGGTCGAATCATTCCGTTAAATGGTGATGGTGATTTCAGATATAGAAGATTCGAGTTGTAAAAGACGATGGCAGCTTAGTGAACATCTGCAAGAACCCGCAATTCAGGCCTTTATTGCGTTTGGCCTTTATTCTATTATGAGCATCTTATTTCTCTTTAAGTCATTCCACTGAGGCTAATCTTTACCTGACAATGATACAACGTCAACAGGTGATTTATGGTTATACAACACCACTACTGTGGGTCTTTACCAGCTATCTAATAATAAATGGCGGCAACCAACGTGTATTACATAAAACCCTTTACCGGCGTCTGTACCACAGCGCCGCACAGAGCTGTGGTCCAGCTTATCCGATGCTGAATCTAACTGTCTGCTGCGGATTGATTTTACACAGTTGCATAACAGCTGCACGCGGGTGCAGAGAATATTTCATCTCTGTGTGTAAATGCAGATACAAAAGGAAGCGTTGCTGCCTGGGATCTGTGCCACATGTGCACGGACAGATGCAACCTGATCGAAGTGTCCATCAGCAAAACGCACCGGTCGACATCGCCGCTCCTCCAGACAAAAAGGCGCACAGATCGGTTTTAATGGCTCAAAGCGTTGACAAGGTGACGCTTACTTACCTTCGCTACTGAAATCAAGTAGTAGCAGGTATACGCTGCGCTAAAGCCCAGCACCAGAGACAGCCCCACTCCCGAACCGAACAGCCCAACCTTCACTTGATTTTCCAGATAATGTGACAGGTCCCTTGTCAAAATGTTGAAATTGAAATCCAGCGAGATCATTGCAAGGTCCCTGTTTTCTTGTGTTTCCCCCCGTACTGCAAGGACAGCGGTCGGCTCGGTGGAAATTCAGCTGTGTCAGCCTGCGAGCCCACTGAAGGAGACAGTCAAGGGGACCTGATGTCGGGGAGATGTATTTATGCCTCCATATCAGCGAGCGGTGGCGCTCTTTGACCAGTCATCGTTGGAGACGCACGGAGTCAGAAGGCCGCCCCCTGCCGACCACAGGGGGAAGCGCAAGGTTAACGCAGGCCTGGAAGTGTCCTTTAGGGGACTTGGCACATACATGTAAAATGTCAAAAACATGTTGCGTCGTCTTGGTCATTTTGTATGTCTCCCTTTTCAGTTGTTTGTGTGTTTGTGGGTCGTCATTTCACACAGAGGCTCAGCTAAAGTAGGACCATTCAACAACCCGGCCCAAGACCCAATAGAGGAATATTTCTCAACCAAAACACAAGTGAGCAGCATATTACTACTAGCTTACTTACTTACTAGCTACTGCAAGAGCATCTTGAAAAATGACCATGGATTCACTGCAGCGGCAAAGCAGCCAGGCAGGCAGGCTGCTCTCTGAGGGGCTGCAGCCCCAGGACTTGTTTTCCAGGTGTAAATTGCTTACATGAGAATTGAATTAGCTGAGAACATATGTGTTCATACTCAAGTAAAACCTTTAAAATGCACCATGCTGGGGTTCAAATCACTTAAAGAAGAGGAAATAAGGGAAGTGTGAGCATTAATGACTGAAGTCTGAGCATATGCATCATTTTCCTACACTGAAGGTTATTATTCATAATTCTCAACGATGTACATTTAATTACCTGGAACCTGTTTAGGAAACGGGCAATTTGACACAAAACAGCAGAAAGTACCAACACTGCGCGTTAGTCTTTTACACATGGTGGGAATGATCTGTGGAGAGCTCGCTTCGCGGGTGCGCATGCGCGCTCTGGGCCGGGCTTGTTTTCCAAGCCTCGCGTCTTCGTGCTTTGTCGTTTACCTCCGTGGCTAGTTGTTGCTCGTCTTGGGTCTGAACGATGATTGACAATAATGGCGACGCGTCTAATCTGAGTTGACTCCAGGGAAGCGCCTCTGGCTGACAAAGGGGACACGTTGAATGGATCTACGGCACCACACACATCAACACTGAGGCATTTCTCTCCGCGGGAAACGCTGGCCAGCCGGGGAAGGTTTATGTTGCTAGCACTGCGTTAGCTAGCGACTCGACTCGCTAGCCTGCTAAGTTGAAGAGGTGGCATTCTTCTGTGGAGTGGAGGAGAGGGGCTGCAAGCCTGCTGAGCACCGACATCTGACTCAACTAACAATGTGGCTGCTTTCTAGTGTTTTGGTGTAATTTGTGTCCTATTCGAGGGCGCAGCACCCGAGAGCCAGGGTCTCAAAGTCAACGTTAGCCCAGCTGTTGGAGTAGTTTTAAAGGGGTCCTTGGGTAGCTAGCTCACTTAGCTAGCAGCTAAGCTAGCTTTGTCCCTTTCTTGTTTGGACTTGCTCGCGCTTGCATTCAGAGACCGGCCGCCAGCGCAACGAGAGCCTCGCAGTCTTATACGAATCGCTGCGGCTTTGTGACGATATCCGTTCGTAAATGACCACCGGCAGGAATAACCGAGCCATGATGGAAGGAGTTGGTGCGAGAGTGGTCCGTGGACCGGACTGGAAGTGGGGGAAGCAGGATGGTGGAGAGGGACATGTTGGCACCGTGAGGAGTTTTGAAAGTCCAGAGGAGGTGGTGGTTGTCTGGGATAATGGCACAGCAGCTAACTACCGTTGCTCCGGAGCCTACGACGTCCGGATTTTAGACAGTGCTCCAACAGGTAACGTTGCTTCAGCTGCTTTTTTCATATTCGTTTACGTTCACGTGCGCAGAGTCAAGCTTAACAACAGGGATGCGACCGATTACACACGCAGACAACAAGTATTAATCACTTGTTGCTGCCAGTAAACAACAACACAACACGCCACACGTTTGAAAACACTATTTAGAAATGTATGTGCAGCTTATCAGTGTTTTAAATGTACACATTGTCTGTTTGGCCTCCCTAATCTGCATCCAAAAAGAGTTACAGTCTGTTTGAGCTGGACGTATGTGCCAGACACCTCTGTGCACATAATCTAGAGGAACCCAAAGCACAGTCTAATACAAAAACAACAGGTTTGTGGGGAAGTCTGCGTTTGGACAGTGGTAATTTCTCAGATTTTGTTGTCAGAAATGTTCATGTTACTATTTTCATAATGCTATACACAAAATGAGTTCAGATTTCTCTGTATTGAATGTGTTTTTAAATGCATGGTAGTAGTTGTTGTTTGCGATATGTTGAAGATATTCCTGTAGTATGACTGGTGTGTTATACACGTACTCCCACACAAAACGACCTAAAATCGTTATTTCTCTGTACTCCCCTTAGGCATCAAGCATGATGGAACCATGTGCGACACCTGTCGTCAACAACCCATCATTGGTATACGCTGGAAATGTGCTGAGTGCACCAATTACGATCTCTGCACTACTTGTTACCATGGAGACAAGCATCATCTGAGACATAGGTTCTACAGGATTACTACGCCAGGCAGTGAGAGGTTGGTTCAAAGCTAAATTTGCTGTTTTTGTGCATAATGTGTACCTGCCAATCATAAAATAAACACAAGGTAGCCAGGTACTCCCTGCACTTTATTCTAATGGGTTATTCTTTTACTTGTCTTATGATACAATGTGTGTGTAAGAGGGAAGAAGAGAGACACGCACAGTTGTTTTGTGCACCTTGGCTCTCAGGCAGTCGAAATCTCTTTGCTTCTGGCTCTCAGTTGCCAGGCAACAATTCACACTTGTGTTAACATACACTCATGCCTTTTGTAAAACTTATGATAATGCAGCGCTTTAAGCCTATAAAACTCATGTGAATTTATTTCATCTGGACCTTGCATAGTCTTGCAGCGGCAACTGGGAAATTATTGTAAGTTCAAACTGTATATGATCACATCAGCTCATATAGCACAATCAGAAATCACACATTTGGCTCATGAGAGGGTCTTTACAATGTCATACAGCTTCAGTGTTATGGCAAGCCACATGTGGTTAATACTGCCTTATTCATCCGTGTTTGCTTGTCATTCTGTCTGCTAAACTAATTTTTCACAGCGGGACCCACACTTTTTCTCTTTATTTGTGTGTATGCATTTTTTTACCCATATTACCAAAATTAAAGTTTTTCTAGTGGGTGGATAATTTGTTTACATCTCAAAAAAAAAAATTTTAAAAGTTGATGTCCTCCTCCTTTACCACTCACACATTTCTAATTAATGAAAAGATTTTAGGTTTTGTTTGTGGAAACAGTGTTGCCGTCTAATGCAAGTACAGACAAGCTTGAGTAGATCACTGGATACACCTCAGAGTTGCCTGCACAGAGGTTACCATGTTGTAGGCACAAGTGTGATGCTTCATCCGTTTCAGGCCTGTTGCAGCCAAACATTGTAGTTCACTAAATGAACACATGGCCTAACAGCTGGCAGCCTTTTCAACTGAATGCGACTTCATTTCCCCCAAGACAGACGCAGCATAATGAACAATAGGTGGAGGTCTTCCCAGCTCACACAGCGTTTTGTTACACCACATTAGATTCTTTCACTAAATGCTGAGGAGGGAGTGGTTAGAGGCCACACGCTGTTTGCACTATCCAGCTGGTGTCTAGCATCAAGGCTCACAGTATTGTTTGACGGGGAGCACTCAGCTGAATGCTGACAGTATTATAATAATGTCAAAGTTGGATCAAAGGGGAAGTCACTAGAAGATATTTGATATAACTACAAACTACAATTTGACCTTTAGCTCACTGTTTATCTCTGTGCTCTACCTTTGTGATTCTTAGGGTCTTCTCACCTCTGACAAATGTTTCGATAAGGCACTGCATGGTAGCTACAGCAGATTCAATTATGTTATGGCTCAGTGCACAGTATGGTTTTTCATCTGTAGTCCTGTGTGCTGAAAGTCATTTACACCATGAACAGAATAGTAGGCACAGGAGCAGGAAGGCTAGTAAAGGACACACCCTGTAGCACCAGGAAGGTAACAAGGGCATCGTTTTTAAAGTGGTACATTTAACAATGACTATGAAAGAACTGCTGATGTGCTCTCAACAATACGTATTGACTGCTAGGGGGGAAAATACAAAGTGAATTTGTCTATGTAAACTGAGTCCATGTAAACACCTGCTGTTCAGAACTTGTTCTGACGCATTGATCAAATGTTGACATAAAGCTTTTTGTCTGAGCAGAGTACTTCTGGAGTCACGCCGCAAATCAAAGAAAATAACAGCCAGAGGGATCTTCGCTGGTGGCCGGGTGGTGCGAGGAGTTGACTGGCAGTGGGAAGACCAGGATGGAGGCAACGGGAGGAGAGGAAAGGTGCGGTAACCTCTCGAAAGGTTAAACCTGGCGCACGGTTAACTGGACCAATGTCAAAGCTGTCTCCATTAAAAATATAAGCAAATGCTTATGGCTTATACCAGTCATAGTGCCAAAGTTCCTGGTAGGTACAACTGTCTGTGCTAAAAGGAAACTATGATCAAGAAGTTCAAGCAGAGGTTGATCAAGAGTAATGAATACAAAAGGAAATGTTTGCTTCTTTCAGCTTAATTAAAAACAATTGTTGGAGGAAAGCAATAGAACCACAATGTTATAAACGTATGTGTCACTGAAAGGCGTCACCCCCTTCAACCACTGAAATAACCTCCAACTGAAATAAGGAAGGAAAAAACAAAGTTGCATCTCAGGATATGATTTAATTTGAAATGTGCAGCAGTCTCAGCCAAAGCAGGAAGGGGTACTGCCTGACTGAACATGCTGTAGCACGGACATTTAAAGGCACGCAATCATGTAAAAATGTATTCCTCTAGTACCCTTAGATGTGGTTTGTTATTCTGTCGCTGATGTTGAAATGTTACAAAATAACCTGGATAGAATCGATATCTTATCCCTTATAGTATTTTGGACTTTTGCATCATTCATAAGCTTAGGAGAAAACAAATAGACGATCACATGCAAATAAAAAAAGCCTCTTTACCATTTGAATATGACTGCAAATACACAACCAGACTCTGAAGGACACTGCAAATGTACCAACTAATATTTTCACATGACCAATGGAAAATACTCCAGATGGTGGCTGTACAATAATTGTACAAAAATAGCCAAGAGAGTTTTTTATTTCTATAAGTATTCCTAATATGCTGGATAGTGTTTTAGAGAATTATTAAACGACCAAAGGCCCCAGTAAATATGAATATGACTCGGTGGAATGAAACGACTTCTCAGTGACACATTTTATTACGACCCATTATCATTTCTCTGTACTCATAGGGCTTTTTAATGCATTGAATAAGCTTTGCAGGTTGCTCCATGCATCATTGGAATGTCTGGTGAGCTTACAGTTATTTAGCACGCTCTTATTTAGATGTAGAATTTAACTGTGCTGTAAAGTGGCTGTATTTTGACTCCGCTCCAGACCCCAGAGTCTTCAATTTAAGAGCCCCTCTAGGCGTTTTAAGACTTTGTTTTGCTGTGTTATTTAATGGCATATCTCATTACTGTTTTATGATGCTGTAAGCAATATGCTCTGTAGAAAAACACGATTGCATGTCTTACAGCTTCGATATTCAGTTAGTTTAGCATTATTATTACCTCCTAAGGCCCATTAATCAGTTACCTCTGGAAGCAGCCTGAATATAATTTAACAACTTGATTTCTATATTTACTTAAGGCACAGATTTAATTACAGAATTCATTTACTTCACTGCAGCTATTATCCTGACACTTTCTAAATGTTCACAAAATGTTAAGCTGCTTGAAGAGAACGATGGAGGGAGAACTATATAATGTCAAAAGTCCAGATATTACTTAAATAAAAAAGCCTGTGAGCTGGTTCTGAATTCTCCAGCTGTCATGTTAAGCATATTGTAATAAAACAAACACAAGAACTCAAGCTTATTAACAACATTTTGATTTTATTGACAGACATGGACAAAGGTTCCTCCTTCTACTAATGAAAAACATCTAAAATAATAAAAAGAGACAGAATCAAATAGTGACCCCAACTAATAAAAATTCATTAGCTCAGGGATTAAACTTTAATAAAAGTCAACACAGGAACAAATGTGGACCAGCTGACATGGCAGTGTAGACATTTACTTTGTCAAATAGCTGCTGGCTATTGCGCTTGTCTGGAGCATAGCAATACACATGTTGGTCACAAGTGAAGAAGAGAATGGACAAATTCTTCAGGTCCTTGTGCCCAATATGTCATTTACACAAAGAGTATGACAAAATCATAATTCTTAAGGCTCTGCTTTTACTGTGTTTACCCTGTGTTTTATCTAATCCCTTCTTCTCCACAGGTGACAGAGATCCAGGACTGGAGTGCAGCCAGCCCTCACAGCGCTGCCTACGTATTGTGGGACAACGGGGCCAAGAACCTGTACAGAGTTGGCTTTGAGGGAATGGTGAGCAACGTCTGACCCTAACATTCAGACAGTTTTACACGCGCACGCACAGGGAGTCTCACAAAAGCTCAGCTGACAGGTGGCTTTTGTGTTTAGCCCCGGGCTGAGGCCTTTTCTTTTACTGCCAGGGCTTTGTGGGAGCCACGCGGCCAGTGTGGCTAAGGCACCATTGTAAAGGCAGCTGGAAGGGAAAAGTATCTGCATGATAAAGACAATCTGTTCTTTCTGCTTTTAAAGGGGAGAATGAACATGGAGGTCAACTTCATAGGAAGGGGACATTCTCTAGGGGTTGTGAGCACAGCTACGCACGCGTCTCAATTGAAAAGCGTCTTCCTCATTGGTGGATGCCGCCCTTGCTTCTACATGAAAGAGGCCAATCAGGTTTCTTGGTTGCATAACACATTTGTCCTTTGTTATTCTAATAGTTTGGAAGGAAGGTAGATGGCATCTGTCTCTGGATTAAATAAATCCAGGATTAGACCAACCATCTTGTTTCTTATTAAGACTGAGGCCAAACACAAAGGCACTGCATCATAGTTTTTTCCATCACATGCGGCATATGCGGCCGACACCTTTCCTGTTTGTAATGTCTCTGTTGTCCTGCTGGCAGGAAACTGTAAGAAAGAGTTGAGTGTTTCATTTGTCGAAACTTGCCGAGAGGGCGGCTCACAATCATCTCTGCCCTCTAACTCTGCCACAGTGGCTGCACATCTGAGTCATCATCAAATTATGTGAGGCTTTTTTGTGTGTGTGTTTTTCGTTGCCCTGCCTTTCGGTCACTGATATAGACCCACCTAAGCTCACAGCGTGTAAATTATTGGTGTTATTATTCATGATGGTGCCCCTCTGCTGATAAATGTACGCTGGATGAATATCTAACCTTGCTTTCTCCTCGCAGTCGGATCTTAAATGCGTCCAGGATGCCAAAGGAGGCTCTTTCTACAGAGATCACTGTCCTGTTTTAGGTAAGTAAGCTGTGTTTTTGCACCAATTCTCTCACCTCTTGTTGTGGTGCAGTGAATTCAAGGGCATTAGGGGAGTTTGACATAGTGGTGAAATCTCTTTGGCCACTAGATGTCAGCACTACACAGTCACCTGGCTGCTTAAAACTGTACAACCACAAGTCTTTGCTTGTATGTGGAATTACAGGAATGAATAGTGTCTCTAGATTCAGCACTGCACAGAAATCCTTCATTGGGGTTGATGGATAGCTGCATGCTAGTCAGTGTAGAAATGCGTTTATAGAGCTGCAGCATTAAACATTCCTTGCACAAACTTTAGCTTGATGTGTAAAAAAATAAAACACATCAAGCTTGTGGTTTTGTAAATATATTGCAAAAGGTCTCAACTTTGTATTTGTCTCCCAGGTGAGCAGAATGGCAACAGAAATCCTGGCGGTCTACAAATTGGAGACCTGGTCAACATAGACTTGGACCTAGAGATCGTCCAGTCCCTCCAACATGGCCACGGCGGGTGGACTGACGGCATGTTCGAGACCCTCACCACTACGGGCACAGTATGCGGCATCGATGAGGACCATGACATCGTTGTCCAGTACCCCAGTGGAAACAGGCGAGTGACTGCAGGAATGGACTCAAAATACTGTTCAATATGTAATGAAGTGTATAAAAATTATAAATTAATTATAAATAATATTTTTTATTCCTCCACATGTAACTGTATAAATACCTTCACATATTCAGCACCTTGTTGCATTAACTTTAAGACATTTATTTGTGGATTTCCAGATGGACATTTAACCCAGCTGTGCTGACAAAGGCCAACGTTGTGCGCAGCGGTGAAGTTGCAGCAGGGGCAGAAGGAGGCAGCTCTCAGTTCCTGGTGGGAGACCTGGTCCAGATTTGTTACGACATCGACCGCATCAAGCTGCTACAGAGAGGCCACGGAGAGTGGGCTGAGGCGATGCTGCCTGTAAGTTTGAAATATGTTCACACTAATTTGTGCAAGTGTAATGGGTCTTATTTAATCAAATTCTGGATGAGGCACTAATAAATATGTGTGTTTGTCACTGAAATGTGTTATTAACCACCCACTTAAATTTGAATGATCAAATAATAATTAGGAAGTGTATAAGATCTGATTTTAAAACTTACTGCATTGAAGCCACTGACAGCATCAGCAGGTGCTGTACCGTGGGTTTGTCTGCACACTCACCAAGCTCAGTTCTAAAGTCTCTCGTACGCCTGCAGCTTTCTGCCTCTCACTCACTTGCCTGTGGTCGTTTTTGTCCAGGTGTGACATGTAGCCCACGGACACCTAAGGCTTATGGGAAATAGTGTTCTTATGGGCCAACAACATAAAAGTGATTTCAAATTCTTTCATCCTGTGTTTTGAGAAAAAAACTACGATTAATACCACAACACTTAGGTTTCTTATTAACACTGTGTTTCTACATCACATTTATCTAAACTTGAAGAGCTGGGGAAAAAATCTAAAATCCAACTTGTATCATTTGTATGCAAGACCATTTTGTAAATTAGGCTCAATTCATCTGTGTGTGTAATTTTCTGCGGTTCCCACACTTGGCAGCACCAGTTCCTCATCTTTTTTAGAAAAATGTTGCAGCTATTAACATGCAGAGACGTGATTTCTCCCCTTACTTCAGACTATGCTGGTTTTTCTATCTGTTCTTTTTCTTTTCTTTTTTTTGGACTTAGAAATTGAGAATTATTGTCTAATTATAAATTGTAGTTATTGCTAGCCAGCACGTCTTAGGTACTGTAATGTCATTGTCCGTACCAAAAGGCCCCCCAGCAGGTAATGAGCCTTAAAAACCTTAAGACGAGTTGTAGCTCTGATCACCAAGCATGGCTGTTGGCTGCCCACTGCTGCTTCTACTGCAGCAGTCTCCGTTATTGATGGCATCCTCCCGGACGGCCCCCGGCCCTGCTCGACAGGCTCAGAGTGGCTCTTTCTCACACAGCCAGGATCGAGATGATACGATTCAAAATTGTTCTGTCCCATTTCCTGTACAGATGAGAAATAGTCTAGCAAGCATAGGGGTCTCTTTCTTTTACATCCATCTTCGTTCTTCTGCAAGTGAATGAATAATGAGCCCCTAGCTTTACTGTAATATTTGTTGTTCTGTCAGTTTTTATTTTTGCATCATGCTTTGTTTCTGCTCTGCTTGTGACAATTGCTTTATTGAGCTGGTATTTTATCCACTGTATCCTTCCTCTTCACCTTAGGTTTTTTGCTTTCATAATCTCTGTCATTTGCAATCTCACTTACTTAACTCATATGCCAAAGACATCCACACTCTATATATTAACGAGTCTCTTGCAACATTCGTCAACAGACCCTAGGAAAAGTGGGCCGTGTGCAGCAGATCTACTCTGACAGTGACCTGAAGGTGGAGGTTTGCGGAACGTCCTGGACGTACAATCCTGCCGCTGTCACCAAGATCGCCCCATCTGGCTCTGCGGTCAGCAACGCATCTGGAGGTATGTACAAGCATCCACTACTGACCTGGTGGGAGGTAGAAGTAGAGCACTCCTCTACCAATCATGTGATTAGTGGTCCAATTCCCAGCAACTCCTGTCAGAGAGGTGATGTGTGATAGTTTCTTGTTTTATGGATGTTCATCTTTGGTCAGAGCGTCTATCTCAGTTGTTGAAGAAACTCTTTGAGACACAAGAGTCCGGCGACATCAACGAGGAACTTGTCAAGGCAGCGGCCAATGGAGACCTAGCCAAGGTGGAGGATATTCTTAAGAGACCAGAGGTGGATGTAAGTGCTCCAACATTTTGTTTTAGTTTGATCAGTCTTTTAAATATCATTTAGTATCGAAACATATACAGAATATCCACATGATTCTGCTCTGCTCTCAGTATTTTAAGGACGCTGAGAGTCTCTTAGAAAGGGCTGCAAAACCATATCGCCTCTCAATCTGAAAGCATTAAGCCTGGGCCCAAAGGGGGCACCAAGGAGCCCTGGTGTACACTGCAGCACAGATCAGATTTACTTTCGGAATCGAGTGATGATCTGCAATCCCCATATGGTTGCAACTTGTTTTCCGATAGCCCAAACACCAGGTCAGACACCTATTTGCCATGGGCCAAACGTGCCTTGGATAGGTTATGGGAGCTAGTTGCATCAAGTCGCCAACACTGTCTACACTTAGCGAACAAGAAAGACTGAATGACTGTGTTCCAGTGGTGAAAGCTGGCCAGGTGCCCTACTGCCTTTCAGTGGAATTATTTGCTTAAAGCTGAGTGCGTTGAGCCTGGCCAAGTGATCCGCCTGCCAGGACAAGAGACGTCTCAAGATTCCCAAAGGAGTCCGCATTAATATTTATGCTCTGACTTTTTGCAGTGCTGCAGTTGGTGATGAAACATGCACACACAAATACACATCTACGCCTACCAACACTTAAACACACCCTCACAGACCTCTTAGCCCCTCAGCTAAATGGCTAATTCAGTAGTTTCACGTCTAAACATA
This sequence comes from Macropodus opercularis, assembly GCA_030770545.1. Classification (NCBI taxonomy): domain Eukaryota; kingdom Metazoa; phylum Chordata; class Actinopteri; order Anabantiformes; family Osphronemidae; genus Macropodus; species Macropodus opercularis. Next base: position 15,360,498 of record CM061105.1, on the reverse strand, counting down.
AAACACACTGGCACTCACCCATTAAATTCTTACTGTGACTTTTGTATTTGCAGGTGAACGGGCAGTGTGCTGGACACACCGCCATGCAGGCAGCCAGTCAGAACGGTCACGTGGATGTTCTAAAGCTGCTGCTTAAACACAGCGTGGACCTGGAGGCTGAGGTTGGTATAGTAAAAACACCCTCTTCTATTGAATTTCTTTGTTTATTTGAATCTCGTCCAGTGAGGCACAAAGTGAAGACACTGAATCGTTATGTGGCTGTCTCTGTACACAGGACAAAGATGGTGACCGTGCAGTGCACCACGCAGCCTTTGGCGATGAGGGATCTGTCATTGAGGTGCTGCATAGGGGCGGTGCTGATTTGAATGCCAGGAACAAGCGAAGGCAGACTCCGTTACATATAGCTGTCAACAAAGGCCACTTGCAGGTGGTCAAAACCCTGCTGGACTTTGGCTGCCACCCCAGCCTCCAGGTATTTAGCAAAAGTCTCATTTACCCACTGAAAACTGCTTTGTGGCATTTGTAGAAAGGTAAAACAGGAACACGTGTGTATATAGCGGCACTGTCCAAGGTCAGTCTGGTTTACACTGATTGTACACTGTGGCTGAGCAGAGAGAACCTACAAAGCGGGTTTTGAATCACAGATTGGTAACCGAGCGGCATTTAACACGAGCTTTTCCTTTAGGATTCAGAGGGGGACACACCTCTGCACGATGCCATAAGCAAGAAGCGAGATGACATGCTGTCTGTGCTGCTGGAAGCTGGTGCTGATGTCACCATCACCAACAATAATGGGTTTAACGCCTTGCATCACGCCGCCCTGCGAGGAAACCCCAGGTACGACACGCCTAACCCCCGCTAGTAGTTGTCACACCTTTTTGGTGTGAGAGTGAAGTGTTTAAAGTCATGTCCAAGTGGAACTTGTGGAAGAGGTATTCTTTTGGATCGCAATAAATTACAGAAAATACAGATTTTTTGAATAATAAAATCTCGACTTACCTGCTGTGCACATTTCTAATGTCCACATAGTATCACATGCAATTTCTCAAATGATGCAGCATCAACGCATAGAACTGATTTCAGAGGCTCCACCATGAATCCAGTTCACATTGGCTCTACCCAGAGATTTTCAGCTCTAATCATGAACAGGCACCAGTTGAACTGTGCTAGTTGTGCGCGCCACTCATTTGTGTTTTCAGCCATGTGTTTTATTTGGACTTTGATTACCACACTTTCAATATTCAGCTCAGCAAAACTGAAAGATCTGATGTGGATATTTCATCCACAGATTCCACTTAATTTTAAAATATTATTTTAAAATTCCATTAACATTAACGAGGTTTATTGACTACCTCACTGATGGCATTTTATCAGGCTATGAGCTCTACGTGAATCTGAATTCAGTTTGACGTTGATTAAAGTTTGGAGCCTGATGTCCCCAACAGATGCTATAGTCTGAAATTGATATTAGAATACCTTTGAGGCCCTGAATGCACCAGTCTTGTGTTGCTGCTTTTTCTATTAGTGTAGCTAATAGCCCTTGAAGTTCATTTGTTGCTTCTTTTGACTGTTACACTGGTCCATCTCCGTGTGTTGTGAGCAGAAGCTGGCCTGAAGCTGCTGTCCTGTGCAGCAGCAGTTCTCCTTGTCCTTGACTATTGCTATTTCTGGCTCTGGCAGGTTGCGGCACCGCTCTTTGGCTGTTCTTGTCTCTTAACTACGAACAAGAGAGATTCATTTCTGTATTAGGCTGATCGTCCAGGGGGTCTTTTAAGGTGATGGGCAGTAACATTACAGGGTCAGTGCTATAGACTGGGGTGGATTCTAGAACAGTTAACAGCTGCCTCGTTGGATGTGTATGTGCATGTTTGTGAGTGAGAGTGGTTATCCTAGGCTAAATGTCATTCTCCTTCGCTGGAATTCATTGCTTTGGCATGAGGACAAGTGGAATTGAGGTCAGGGGCCTATGTAACACCTGCCACAAGCCCGGCCAGACCCCGTCCTTCACCTCTGGCACGCTGCAGAAAATGCTGTTGAAAACCAGCGTCTGTTCCCTGTGTGCTACACTGATCCATTAATTTGCAGCTTCACTTGGACGTTTATTAAAATATTGATTATAATGTCTCATAATAATCAAAGAATTAATATCCATTAAAATGTATTGGCAAACAGATTCACAGTGAGAAGTACACAGATTGTGTCTCATTTATTTTCACTAACCTATTACAGTGCTTTATGAAAATATGTCAGATGCAGAAATGTTATTGAGACAGGCAAACATAAGTAAAATTTTAAGTAGTTTCTTGTTTTTTTTAGAAATGTACAGATCTAACGTTAATTTCCTCCATGAGCAGGTCGTCTCAGGGTTGATGATCCCTGAAATTCTGTAATTAACTGTAATCACGTAGAGATTGGTCTATTTGAATCAAATCCTTATGGTGAATCTCTTTTACATTATAAATAATTTAACATCGTGCACAGAATATACAATTAAACTACGGCTCATATGGTCAGCAGTCTCGTTCTTACTCTGTAGTCTGAGAGGGATGGAAATATTACAAGCTACTCTGTGTTCTTTTATTACACAGTTTTAAATTTTAATGGATAATAGTAAACCTATTTAGGAAAGGTCACCAACTGGTGGCGTTAGGACAAAATAGCTTGCATTATAAATATTAAAATGCGGTGGGTGTGTAATGTGTAAACCAGCATTTAGAATATAAAGGAGCAGAAGGCTGGATTGCTGTAGGACTTATTGATTTAGAGGCAAAAAGTGCTTGGGTACAGTATTTTCTGTATCAGGGCGCCTGTCATGTTGCGTGTGTGTGTGTGTTCTGCTTGCTTCGGTCCACAATTTGTCCCCTTGCCTTCAGAGAAACGAAGATATATGTCGCCTTCTCCAGTCTGCCCATTTACTTTTATTTCACGCTCGAGCTCCTGCAATATCAGGGAGACAGTCCACAACTCCTAAAGCCCTCGAAAATCTCTCCCTAGGTTGAAGTGAAAGTACCTTGTCTTGTGTGTTTTTAGTGGAGAGGCATATGTTTCGATTGAGTGCTTAAAGGAATTCCTACTATAGAATCATATAAAAATACTCTTGATGACTGTCGTGAAGAAGTGCTTGAAGTTGGAAGGAAGTCAGAAACCTGTCACATGAGGGATATGAAGCCTTTCTCGTTAATGATTGATGTTATTTCTTTTTGATAGTAACTCTCAGAATTACGTCTGCTCTGTCTCCTCGTGTTTAGATTTGGTACCGGCACAGAATGTCCTGGCATTCATGACTTCCACTTGTCTAATCTGTAATTTCACTAGAACACTGTAACAATGATTCTGTGGTGCCCTCCAGCAAATGCCAGTGTGCTGCAGGCCAGACTGGTTGTACTGAATTAACTATTGAACTTCTAGGTCTGAACGTGTGCAACTGTAAATATGATGCGTGTGTCCTGTAAATTAGGGTTTCTGTGAAAGGTCTCTGAGTAAAAAGTGAATAAGTTATACCAACACCCAATGCAAGCTTATAGGTCCAAGTATAGACTGCGTCTCTGTCCCTAGTGTGTGTGTGTGTGTGTGTGTGTGTTAGCGCTTGGTTGTTTCAGCAGTGCGGGTGGGTCTTCCAGCAGTAGAAGGGAGATTGAGGAAGACGCATAGGAAGAACCCTGTGGGTGACAGATGAATCTTTCAACCTGTAATCCCAGATACTGAGACAAATCAACTCTATCAACAGGGGTGCAGCAGGAACTGGGGAGTTTTACTATATTTCTTCTTGTTCATTACACACACACACCCCTCTACAGAGTGTTACAACATTTTGTCATAAATTAGACCTAGTTGTTAAGTTTTACAATTGCTAATAAATTAAAAGTGCTGGTATAACCAGCAGTACGTGTTTGGGAAAGGACCTCCACACTGTGTCCTGCGTGTGTTTACTGCAGCCCCAGCCTGCAAGGGGAGCCTGGCTCATCTCTGTGTCTTTCCCTTGGGCTGCTCGAAGCCAGTAGCTGCTACAATACTGTAAACAATACGATTAATAGACCATGACTCATAAACGGGCTCCAAACAAGCCCTACGGCGGCGGTCTGTACCCCTTCCCTGTTACCTCCATGTAATATTTGCCCTCCTCCTTCACTCATAGTAGAGCTCAGCTTTCCCTTAATATGACAAAATAAAGGCAGCCCACCTACGGCTCTCTGAAGTGATGCAGAGCTCTGCAAACATTCACGCTGTGCTCTGAGTTGCAGAATAGTTCTCTAAATATAATGTAAGTATAGAAGTACTAACAAGCTGCATCGTAATGAAAAAGAGGAACATGCAAAATGAGTGAAATTGGTTTTTTTCTAGTCTTTACGTTCCTTATGGCTGGTGATGTTAAATTAGGCCATTTCACCCTCTCTATTGGTTCTTTGATTGTGTGAGATAGGGCCTACATAAATAGATTTTGAGAAAGTGAAAATGAGAATGTAGTGCTTTTTTTGAATAACTTACTAATCTATTATTGTATTTTATGCCATTCCAAATCAATCTGAGTAATTGCACAATTTAAATAAATTACTGCTTTACAGAAACTTTCGAACAAATAATTTAGGAGTTGTTTTTTGCTAGATGTTCAAGGTTTTAAGAACAGGTCAGTTTAATTTACAATTAAGCACCAATATAGGTAGACTAAATAAAATATAGAAAAGGTGGGAGTGTGAATGACAGAGATCTGCCTGTTTGTTCTGCAGTAACCATGAAAGAATGTGAAAGACGGTAACTGTTTGCAAGTGTCTGCTCCTGTCCTGAGCATCTGGCTCTCATCTACCTCACGTTGTCCAACAACACTGCAGGAGGCTTCAGGGGTAGGAGCCGAGGCTTTTATGTATGCGCGCTATGTAGACTAAAGACATATATTTTGCTATATGTTGCTTTGTGTGTGCTTTTATTGTTGTGTTTCTGCTTTATGGCCAGTGCTGTTGAAGCCCTGCTGAGCAGCTTTAGTCCTCCCCTTATTTTATTTCTTTTGCCTATTCCCACCCACAGTGTAATTGACTGTTAGCATCCAGTGACAGTTGGTTTAGGAGGTGTCTTTGCAAGACAGCCGTACATTCTCTCACCGACATGTGACTGCTGTGTTTCAGAAATAGGGGCCACGCTGCACATCTGCCCCGTGTTATATTGAAGACAGCTATTGATACCATGGTCAGAATATCAGTCCCGCTAGAAGCAGAGAACCAACAACTAAGAAAGGAAAGGAACCGTACTGAAGTTTTGTATCTGAGATGGGTTTCTTTATTAAAAAAAGAGACAGGTTTAGCATTGAACAGGACAATCGCTGAACACTGCAGATGTTGGAGAGGGAAGCCATCAGGACGTGGTCTGCTGTTGTTACAGTTATTGTGTTGGAGGCATCGCAGGAAACAAAGGGCTCCTGTAGTCATCAAAGCATAGCTACAGCTGGTTGAAGGGGACCAAATCCATTTAAGAGGTGATTTGGTTCCATTTTACCAGCTTTAGCAAAGCATTGTGGATCACTGTTTCAGAGTGAGAGAATAGGAACTGCTGAAATGCAGGGAAGTGTCTCAGAGACTCTTGGACCAAAGAAAGAACATGTTGAACATCTTATTAAAACCTACAACGTGGATGATTGCACCATCTTCACCCACTAGTTGAAATGGACACTTCTGGTTTCATTTCCTTCTTTTTTTTACCCATTTACCTTCACCCAGTCTGTGACTCACGGTCACATTTAGCACACTACACCCCATTTACCACCACACCAATAACACAAAGCTGCTGTTAATCAACCTTACCTAACTTTCTCCTTTGCTGCCTCCTAGGCAGCCTATTTATCCTTCTTGCTATCTTTTTAAGTTTTACACTTGCCCCTTCCCAGAGTTTGAGGGGGAAAAATGTTCCCTGAGAAAAGGATAATAATAATCTGTGGCAGTGCACTTGAGTCAAATGTCCTGGAGTCATGAAGCAATTACAGGCTCTGACAGATGGGCCCTGCTGCAAGCACGTTGCCACCCCGGTCAGCGAGAGGGCCAACAGACAAATGCAGAGGCATAACCACAAGCTCACACTCCTACAGACGCACTATGGGGTGTCAGGTCACAACATTAATTTAAGTCAGTCTTTTATGTCCTACAGACTGATTTGTAGCATTTGAACAGTGACTAAGAGCAGATTATTATCTCTTCAGCACTGTAATTTTTCAACTCAGCCATGTCCCTGTTGTAAAAATCAAAAGATCATTGTGATAATGTTTTTGGGTACGTGTACCTAAAGTCTTTTATAGTTCTAGTCAGTCATAAAAGCTGCTAAACCATTTTAGCTACTAGGTCTATATCAAATCATCTTCTTCTAATTTAGAACGACAAACCTCCGCTGTCTCCCACAATGGTGTCACTTGAACTTTGTTTTAAGATGCAGTTTGTTTCTTTTTATTAAGTCATAATAGTCCTGGTAAAAGTGTTGCTGACACTGTTCTGTGAGAGGGATGTGACACACGTTCAGCTGTTATAATTATTACCTTTCTTTCCCAGAGTGGCCAGCGACAGCTGAGGGATATATGGCACTGCTTGTAGACAGGATGGAGGTCAACATAGGGCCAGCTTGATATGGCACACCAGAGGCAGGTCTATTTGTAACATACACATGCACATTGATGCTTGCTCGCGCGCACACACACACACACGCACACACAAGAACACAGTCTCTCAGTCACTCGGAGTCAGGTGGCCGGGCTGCTCACCTCGACTGAGGGCCATAACAGGGCAAAAGCAGGGAGACGACAGGCACTGAGCATTTGATAATGTCAGCATCTGCTGTGTTTGTCACTCAGGCAGCAGGACATTGCTATTGAGGGCTTAGGAGGAACATGCAGTGCAAACCATATACTCACACTCACCTCAGCTATCTTGACAAGAAAAGAGAGCTGGACAGAACATGCAGATATGGGTCCAAGAACTGAAACATTAAAATTAAAGTTCACTCTGATTCTGTCTCTAAATACAAAAGGGATGTTAACATTTCAGAAGTGGACTAAGGTAACCTTTTCTCTCGTCTTTAAATTAATTACTACATTACTATACATTATAGACCAATTTGTTCCCATTTGGCAGCTGTTTAAATATCAATAACTCAATTGACTTTTGTTTATGAATTCAGTTCCACTCCTGCCTTTAAGCTGAGTATTTCTGTTAGGCCTTTTTGTATTCTTTATACATCGAACACAGCCTCATCAAAGGGAAAAAAGCATTTTTACGGCCTATGCACTATTTTTTGTTTACAACTGAAACGTTTTTAACCGCTGTCAGTAAACTGCGTTACAGAGAATGCAAATTTGCAGCGTTGGCATTACTAACGTCACTTCAGCTTGGACATTTTTCTATTGAAGAAAAATAGTTCAGTCAGCCCTACACTTGGCGTATTAATCATTTCACTGTGAAGTGTGTTGTATTTTATTAGAATAGAGGACTCATCCTACACTTGCATACATACGCTTTGTCATCACTCCACTGCAGTAGAAATGTTGGCGCACATACGTCCCACCCTGCAGCTTCTAAAAACATTGTAATTATTTGTACAGACTAATTTGAACAGAGAGTTTTATATGTTTCAGCATCCGAGATCACTTTACAAGGTTTACAGTGGCTGTAGTGACATTTATATTCGGTATTGTTAAACCTCTGATTAGTTAATTTGCTGGTGTTAACGATCAAATTAAACAGGCAGGTTATAGTCTATGTTTATTGTTTTTCTCTTTGATTTTTTTCTAGCTTAAATATATAAAGCGGTGGATCTAGATTTAAAGAATTTAAAGAGACCTGTGCTAAAACTAGTAATGATCCTGGAGAGGGGGTCAGAATTGGTGAAAGTGCTAGATATGAATAATTTGCCGTGTAAACTGCTCCCCACCTCCCCTTTGCTTCATTTTCTCCCTGTGCCTCTGGCCATATTCTCTTGCCTTTATTTGTTTGAAACAGTTGACAATTGGAATCAGCTGACAGGCGAGAGTTGACCCTGATCCTGCATTGTCACTTTTTGATGGTCTAATCTGACTGCCATGCAGCCCAGCAAAGCATTTGGCAAGCATAGCAAACGTGAACAATGAGAGCAGGAATCAGGGGAAGGGAGGGGAGCAAGGGGCAGCCGGGTTGATGCGGGGTGGGGGTGCGGATAAGGGCAGCAACATAAAGGGACGCAGCCATAGTTAAACACACAAGATCATTAACGTGGAAGCCATATGATACAGCAGTATGAGAGGACCTCTGTGCGTCTTTATTCTGCTTCCTCAGCAATTCTTTCCTGCTCTTTCACGTGCATTTACAATCAATCCCAGCAACAATGGTAGAATTTGTGTTCAGGTCACTTTACGTTGTTTTCTCTTGGAGCCATGTGGAAAGATTATCGTATTAATGGTCAGGAGCAGGTCCAGCATACCACTTGCTGGCTGAACTTCAAGTGCTGCGATGCATTAAAATCACTCAATAATGAAAGGGGGCCCTGTTCATATGCTGATGTCACAAGGTGACCGTTTGCTCATAGTTGGGCTAGGTGGCTTAAGAAAGTAGTGCAATAAACTCACATCAATGTCAGAGCAGTCCTAAAGCATGATTGCTATCATTTTACGCAAATTTAAATAATTGTCCAATGAACTGTTGGCATATCTTGGATGAGAGATTTTTATTGGCCGAGTCAGCCAGTTTGAGAAAGCAGTAAGTTCCCTACAGCTATTATTGCTGCAGTGAGATTGCCCAGAGACAGTATAGCTAATGTATGAGCCATAGCACTCACAGCCGTGCTCCCTCTCCCTGTCTCTCTCTCTGTACTTTGGTTGCTATATTATCAATCTGCAAAGCACAAACCTATGCTCAGACAAGCCTGTCCAACATAGAACGAGGATTCACACCTCACCAAGAATACATACTTCTTTACATTCCATAGCTATCATATGTTCATATGGGTACATAAAGAAGTACGTACACCAAGGAGGTAATCTTACGTATGAAATTTTCTCACCTTTTGCCAAGGTCAGGAAGTTATGAGCAGAACATTTTTCCTCACAGTTCTCTCTCCCAAGTATGGTAGTCTGCACCGTAAGGTGACTTTGAGTGTAAATTCAGTTCAACGCTCAGAGCTTTCCTTTGGTTGCCATGTAAGGCTGTCAGCCAGTCCCCCCGCCCCTGAACATAACAGAAGTTTTGCAGTCCATACCGTAGTTGACTGTCCCAGTGACCCCCGCTGTCCTCTAGACAAGTGGGAGAAACCAGGAGGATCGAGGGAAGGAATAGAGCTTCCTTTTTGCAGTCATGAGGAGAAGGTAGCCTTATTCTTTTTCCAGAGAAAATGTTGAGAATGTAGATTAGGGTTTGGAAAAAAAACAGCGAACAGGAGACGTGTTTTCTTCTTGATAAAGAGTCCGCGGTGTAAGGAGCTCTCAGACAGCACCGCGTCTTGTATGACGGTCATTCGTTGTGTCCTGGGAGCAGGGGTGCACCTATAAGCTGAATGGACCTGCTGACATACTAAACATTTTCACTTTTCTCCTCCCACTTCTCTCGCTGACTGTCTCCCCTGCGTTCTCTTATTTCACCCCCACTCCTCGCTCCTACCGAAACGTACCCCTCTTGCCTGTCCTTTATCAGCGGTGTCCCCAGTCGCTAGTTGGAGCAGTTGCTGATATTTGAAAACAAGGGTGATCCAAGTGGAACAGGAAGCTATTGTGAGCAGGATTTGGGTTTTAGGCGCAGAGGCAGGCCATAGGTCACATGAAGGCGCTAATGCCCACTCAGCACTTGTGGATTGGTCCTGGTTACACCCCCACCCACCACCACCACCCCTCTCTCTAGCTCTCTGTACCTTGTTCTCTCTTTCTTCCCACACATCATTGTTTTTACGGACATAATTCTCACTCTACTTTTCCTCTGATCAAAACCTCACCTGCCTGTGTTTACAGTGAAACCAGCAGCTACCACAGAGATGGGTGGAATGGATCAATAGTCATTTGCATGGTGTCAGGAATTGTTCAACCAGTCTCTAATGAATCTTAGCCCCAGACCAACACATTCCACAAGTCCACAAAGCCGCCACCGCCATCCTAGCCAACAGGCTGGATGCAATGGGTGTCAATCAAAAAATGGATTAGGGGAGACCAGCTTAAGTTTGAGACAGGGTGCTGACAATCTGAATAAATGGAAAATGCAGTGTAATGTGTTTGTAGTGGAGTGGTCTGGAATAAGAATGAGGGGAGGTTGAACTGGAGTTGACAGTTGTTCTCAGCACAAAGACAGGGTTGGGCAGGTGGATGAGCCTGGTCCTAAAGGTGTGACGTCCTGTTTAGGAAATGTCACAGCCACCCGAGAGGGTGAGCAAATAGCAGGCGGGGGGGGGGGGGGGGGGTGAAATTCCTTCCTAGCCACAGCAGGATAAAGTTTGGACAACGTGAACCGATGAATTGAAGCCCAATATGTCTGGTCTGGTTTGGGCAGTAGCACTGCAGTACTGTGTGCCCTGCATGCCCTGCCTAGCCTATAGCAGTCCGTTACAGAGAGAGGGGACGGGAAAGTGGGTTACTACCCTAAGTGCTATGGGTTCAGCCGGTGACACACATCCACTTAGCCAACCGTTGCTGCTGAATATCCCCTCCCACCCGTCCTCACCTTCCTCCATCGCACATCTGTGTTAATACACTTCTCACAGCTGTGCGCTGTCAATCCGCTTTGCTCCATGTTCAGAACTCCCAATCTGACCGCTGTTCATTATTCTACTGCTTCGTCATCCCTCACATTGCATCGTTCCGTCCAAATCGCTCAACCTTGGGCTTAAAGGTGCGATGTGTCCTCCAACTTACCTCCCATCATTTAAGCCTGGCAGTGACCTCCCCTGCCCCTCAGTTTAATTAAAAAGTGGTGTGTAAGACCACCTTAAGAGAACCAAAAAGATTTCAAAAAAGGCAAAAAATAACACATTTAAAGTCCCAGCAGTTATATAATATCCTTAGTCAGGGTGACGGAAACATCTCGGTCGAAGGTGTCGTACGCAGAGGGCGAATTGTGCATAAGGGAATGTATCTCCACACCAGTGCAGGTCTGAGTTAACGAGTCCGTCATTAGATAGCGGCAGGGCTGCAACCATGAAGCCTAATGAGCCAAAGAGCTCTGCTGCTGCAGCATGTCCGGCTGGTGCCAGAAACACAAGAGAGGGGAAGAAGGAGAGGAAGAGGGAGAGAGAGTAAGATGAGCGATAAAGGGAGGGAGGGAGAAAGAACGAGATGAGAGAGATAGTGTGCAAAAAACAGGGCTAAAATCCATGTGGACCATAGCAACTCCCCAGCCTCCCTCTTCCTTATCCCACCTCCTGCTGCATCCTCTTCCTCGCCATACTTTTGTTTTCTTTTTATAAAGCCTTTATTTCGTTCCTCTTCTAAGACAAGAGAAGGGGGGGAAATCAAAGGTGTTTTCTGTTCTGTTTTCAAGTTCTGTCCCAGCGCTGTTGCTGCTGCAGAACAGTAGATTCCACTCCCCCTTTCGGCAACCGACTCACTGGCAAACCATGCGGTTAATAACTGATCGCATCCGAGGAAGAGAGAGGGAAGACACGGGACCAGAGACATCAGGGCCCATCAGGGATAAACTCCGTCCGAAAGCGAAGGAAGAGCATGTATTACCTGTCAAATCAGTTTCTTATCTGTGCTGCTCCTCCTCTCTCCTCCTCCTCTTCCCGTACTGAAGAGAGCCATAATGACCTAGAGAGCGCTCCAGCTGCTGCAGCCACCGTGTGTGCCGGGTGCACGCCTGACTCGCTGAATCAGCTTCTATGATTGGGGGAGGAGGGGTGGTGGCGGACGGGTTGAGTGCCGGAGTCGAAGAGGGGAGGAGGAGGAAAAGAGAGAAAGTGGGCATATACACAGAAATACACATTAATGCACATTCCCACACAAGTCATACCTTTAGAAGAGGAAGACGAAGAGCTGACATGAAGAGCTGCCATTTGGAAAAAAAGGGGGGGGCAGAAGGGGAAGAGAAAGAGGGATGAAAAAAACATCTGCAGCACTCTCCTCTCCATCATGTGCATTCTGTGTGAGAGAGCTGGGAGGATGCCCCGGTCGGTGGAAGAGGCAGAAAGTAAACCAGCCGTCCTCCCATCCTGCCTTTTTCTTATTCCATCGACACACACGCAGTCCCAAAGCTTTATCCTGCTCCTAAAATGCGCTTTTATTATTCAGTGGAACTTTATACAGCAGATCAGAAGAGGGGGTTTACGGAATGTTGAGCAGAATTGTGATAGAAGTATTTTTAAGAAATAGGTGGCTGTACCTCTGCGGTAGGGGACAGCTGCACTTTTAATAGTCCCTTGCCATCCATGCAAATTTGATTACCACTGTCTGAGCCTGGAGATCGAGGGCATTACAGCATCTTTTAGGTATTCTTTCTGTTTAGATTCTATTGCGCGTGGGCATTCTCCATCTGCGTCGCACGGGTCACCTTTTGTTCAAGGAAAAGACCAGGCAGGGCAGCTGTAGTTTGGGCAGGGCAGAGAGCACAAGACGAACACGGTGGCAGCAAGTAAGGGACAAGAGGGCAAGCGGCCAGCAACTTCCTACCCTACCGCTCCTGGGGCTAAGCTTAACGGCTAGCACTTTGTGGGAAGCCAAGCATCTGAAACATGCCCCGGCCCCTGTTGCCGGGCTGCTCCTGTGTCTTGTCTCACCACCTCCCTGACCATATTTAGTCAAGCGGTGCAAAAAATAGTTCCCGCTTCACTCCACTCCGCTCTTCGTCTCTCCTACAGGCTTCGGGAAGCCTCCCCTACGGCTCCCTGCCTATCGATTCCACCGGCCTGGAAGGAGAGGAGTGTCGGGCCAGCTAGCCCATGCTACCATTTGCTGCGCTATTTTTAGTAGCTCCAAATAAAGTGGTCTCTCGTGCTTCCACTTGTATATTCTTGATTCTTTCCCCCTCCCCTGCTTTACATCCTTCACCACCAACTCCTGTGATACCACCCCCACTCTCTGTGTCCTTTTGACCCTCCTCCCTTCCCAGTCTTTATCAGTTCTTCTTTTTAAATAGAGTCGCAACACGCTGCTTATGGTCGAGCTTCTGTCTGTTCCCCTCTATACTTAGAATGACTGCATATCTGGGACTTGGAGGAAAGAGCAGGGAGTATGTGTACCGCACAGGAACAGGGACGGTGTTAGACAGCAGGAAATATTTGTGTTATCTCAGTTACTTATTTATTTATTAATACTGCTTTTGGCATCACAGGGAGACAAGTGGCAGCCTCACCTCTGAGGCACTGGAAAGTTTGGGCTGTGTTCTCTCCTTTTGAGCTCTCATTAATTTTCAAGTGTCTTTTTCAAGCTTTCCCGAGGCGCGGCCACTGAAGAATCTGTTTAATGAGTTGGTTTCATCACGGGGCACATCTATACTGTACGGAAGCAACGTCCTCTGTGCTCTCCTCTCTGCTTCACTCTCTGCTCTTAAACCTCAATGACAACACAGGTCCTTTTACCTACCCCACCTGCATTTTAACTGCACAACGCCTCAGGGTGTGTAAACCATTGTTTTTGCCAGCGATGTCCTTAGAGGTAATCGTATGGAAACCAGGCTCTGGCATTTTACTGGTAATGAACGAGGTTGTGAAAATTCACAAACACCCTAAATGCAGCATGAGCATTTGTCAAAGTGTATTTTCATGAGCCAGGAAATGTCAGGCAATTCTCTGGTCCTTGATTTGATAAGCCTTTAACAAGCTCACACTCATTCTGCCCTCACTGACGGTTATGTCTCAGGCATTTTCTTTGTAGAGGTAATTCCACATAGATTTAAGTGTGCAGTTTAATTAATGTATTGTCATTGCAATTTATAGCTTTTCATATACATTATCTTCACTGCTTTTACTAGAATAGACCATGAGTGTAGTAAAATGGATTGCGCGTCTATACTTGACCTTACATGGCCAATCCAAGCACATTTGCAGCTACGTAAATGGAAACTCAATGTCTGCTTAAATCTTTGAATTTGCACCCCCCAGCTAAACCTAAAAATAATTTTCAGACATCTTTTACTTTGTGTAGGTTACACACAGTGGATGTTTTTATTGAACGTGTATGTCTGAACTTCATGTTACTAAGTTAGGGTTTTGTGGCCTATAACCATCTCCGTAGGCCCTTGTGTGCTTTGTGAATCCCCTCTGTGGGTCTCCACCCTGCCTGTTCCAGCCACCCAACCCTCCAGTTTAATCTCAATTACATCCCGACGTCCCATCTGCCCCTGAAACTCCGCAGCATGGCTTACATCTTTCCTCTGTGATGAATTGCACGGGCTGAATGTTTAGCTGAGCAGTTAATCGATCAATAAGAACTGGGTCTACTAATGGATGTGCTTTGTTTCACTGGATGATGGGGTGGGATGGCTGTTTCTTCTTACAACTACTGGAAACATATTTTAATTTAGATAAAAAATAAACAAAACTTCTTGGCGTGTGACCATCCATTTGCATTTGTTTGCAATGTGTATTGTGGGTTAAAAGAAATACAGCCTTAATTAGCTCATTACAAGTTTTTTGTAAAAATTTCGATATTCAGCTTGACTGTATCTGTGTAATTAAATACTGTGAAAGGATTAATGACCAATACATACAATACCACAGACAAAACTTTGGCAAACTGCAATTTTCATAAAAGGTGGAGAAAGTGGAGATCACCAATTTTTCTTCAGTCTGTGACGAGAGTAAATGCAAGACGGGCAGGAAGGTTCACTACTAGTTAATAAAGCAAAGAATGCTGTGTTTGGTACAAGTCAAATACACGGGGTCCTATGATTCATGATGGCGGCAGCTTTGTGCTGTAACGGTGATTCTCTGCAGCAGGACCAGAGACATTTGTGAAAACTGTATAAGCTTGGCTTGTAACAAAGAGTAAAGCAGTGTTAATGTGGAGTCTTGGCTATAATTGGCTCTGCCTGCCAGAGTTGGCTTTACTCTACTATATTATATACAAGCAACTTGTTGTTTTGCATTGGCATTTAACTTATTTTATTGGATTGGTCGTTACTGATGCCTGATCTCCATTCACGATGGGATTCGTACCTAAACCCACGTCTCCTGGTGTGTGCCTGTCTACTGGTCATCGTCGTAGTGGGAGTAGAGCTTCTAATGAGTCCAGCTCATGCTCTTTGAGAAAGTCTCCATGCTCGTCTTCCATTGGTCTCTAATCCTCATGCTTCCTTTATCTCTCTAGTCCCTTTCCACCCCACAGCCCTCTTTTCTGCACCCCCATCTCATCCCCCATCCCTCTGCTCAGTGCATCATTTGAAGAGGTGAGGCTGTTGAGCGCTTGGAGGAATAAAAGTGATTTATGAATGGGCCAACCTACCTGGGTGCTAGAGGGGGAAGCCAGTGGCAGTCAGGCTCTGTGATCTTGAAACCCATTGTTCCCTCCAGCCTCACTGCAGGGGAAGCTCCTCTGCCTCTCCTGCTTCTGATCTTTTACTGTGCCTTACCGCTGCCGCATGTTAGCATTTAGTGACTCACAAACTGCACAAATACCTATGCACTGCAGAGGCGCGTATTGGGCAGGACCAATTTCTCAAAGACACGTATACACCCCCACAGAACAAAACCCATGTTTGTTTATATGCAGTTGGCTACTCAGATGTGCCAATTTCCTTCTGACTGAAAGTTTTCATTTTTCTGATTGTTAGAAGCCACAGAGGTGATGACAGCCAGATGCACCAGCCAGGAGCATCCGTAAATAATAAGGTGGCAGGCAGAGTTACCGCTTATATGCTGGTGTACTGCCCATGCAGAAACACAGCTGTGTAATACTGTGAGGATAAAAATGTTACAATATGATGGTTTTATTGATATATTGTTATCATATTCATGATCTCACCATCTCTACAGTGTGATGTAAAGACAATGACAGAATAATTTAACTGACAAACATGGCTTGTAGAAACAGATCCTTTGCTTTAATTATTCTTCTAGTGTCTCAGCAATACATGCTAGTAGTAGGTTACTTAGTATTAGCATTCTGCTATTAATTACACTTGCTGTAACTTGTTTTACTTTTTTAATTACTCCGTTACAGGTGTAGTGCAGGAACTAGTTTGTCAGGTGAAGATGAATAGTTTACTGTAACATATACTGTGACTTCAGTCCCCCCAGTACTAGAAGCCGTCCTAATGTCCACCGGTCTGCGAGCTGGGACCCGTCCAAAAGACCAGCCGGAGGACAAGCCGATACAAGCCCCAATGCCCTTGTGACCAATCAGAATGCCTACACTTCTCCTAGGGCTGGGCCAGTAGTGGCTCTGGGCCAATAGATAAGCTCAGCCATGCTGTAATGCTCTGTCTGTCCAGTGGCATGCTGAAACATTGAATCCTGGCTACTATGTTGCTGTAGCACATGCTGGGAAGGGAGGGGGGTTAAAGCAGAGCGAGGCAAGGATGGTTGGATAGAGAGGAAACGAGAGATCGATGGATGGACGAACAGAGGGAGGGGTGCATCCCTCACTGAAGGGACTCAAGGACATAAAGAGCTTTTGGGAAAGTGACTAAAGCCTGTATTGTGAAACCGCTATATAAGCACTGATGGTATGTTTTACCCACTTGCCAAACCTAGAAAGAGCAGGATTTATTTGTGGCACTTTAAGCGCCTTAGCAATGCAGGTAATAAATATGACAAAGCAAGGTGATGTACTTCCACAGCACAGCTGTCAGACGTCTTTAATATTTTCTTCCCCCATTTAAAACCAAATGTAGTTTATCTATTTACTTCATGTACTGGAACAAGCAATAGAATTTATTTGTGCCTTGATGGTACTTATACATCAGTGATGGCACCGTGTTTCTCCAGAAGCATGATGCATGTATCTTAGCTGATGAACGCACGAAGAAACTTTCACCTGCACTGAATATTTTCATGCGTAGTGCTGATAGTTCATATGCAATGTTTGTCCGTCGAAGTGGTGTTGGTAATTCTAATGTACTCTGGGGGGCACGTTCAGTCTGATGCTCACATCTAAGCCAAGCTTAGCTGTTGAATAATGCAGGTCATGTTACCTTGGTAACCAGCATGGACACTAAAGTCAAGGGCCTCCATGTAAATGCTGTGTGACGGGTCAGAGAGGGCAACAGTTTACGTTTGTGTTACATTTGTCTGTTCATACACGTCCATACTCAACGAATCCTTGGAAAAACAGGCAGAAAAGTCATGGGGTTAGCAGCTTCTGTTTTCTAGTACTGTATGAAATGTATGACACATGTTCTTTGTGTGTAGCGGAGTCCTTATAAAAAAAAGTACAGTGCACGCTTCTCCCTCACAGTTAAACGAGTTGACTGTTAGACATTTTCTCTTCTGCTCTGGCGCATATGGCCTGTTGTCTCAGAGCTTAGGGGCGGCAGTAGCTGATACAAGGCCCTTTGATCCCCATTATTTCCCACTGCAAACAGTACATTTTAATTACCAAGCCATTCTTCCTAGCACCGCTCCTTCCCCTGCATATGTGCCTAGAATTATAACCGCCAAAAAAACTCAGACTCATCAGCTGCAACACAGCAGCTTGTTTGTGTCACGTTGGATCTGCTCTGCCAATTACCCTGGTGGAGAATCTGATGGTTTGTTATCCATTGTGTTCAAGGGCCAGTATTGTTACTGCTGGGTTTCTGTGAGACTGTCGTAGGTCGCAACATCTAAAGATGAATGGTTTAGGGAGAGCGTGAGGATGAGTGTAATGTATTTTTGGGAGCAGAAAGGTGGGAGGGCGGCTGGGGAATGAAGGGTGATTTAAAGCGTTAGATTTGCTGTGAGATCGTAGATCACGAGAGCCTCTCAGACTGTCTGCCCACATGGTGACAGCGTGGCAGGATGCTGAGTGGCTGTCGATCGAAGGACCTTCAGAGTGGCTGAATTCTCCACCTCTGCAAAATCCAGAGTCAATCCCTTGATTCTATTTACTACTTTGTATGTCTGTGAGGAAATTTGCAGTTACGTTCACAAAACGAGTGTTCGCAAAAATGACTGAATGAGCAGTAGCTCGTGCTAATTCAGCACTACAGGGAAAACAACCTTTTCACATACTACTACATTATAAGTAGTACAGAAGTGATACAGAGCATTAAAAAAGTGCAATGGAATAATAATTAGGTCATCTTGAACCAATGGGACATCAGTGCACCTTTGGGCTTCTCTGACTGTCTTGCTGCCTCTTTCTTCATAAATTGCTTTGAATCAGGACACCCCATAATACTGGGTGCTTGAAGGCTAAATAAAGCTAAGTCTTTGGGAAGCAAGCACCAACTTACTTCCCAAACAAACCAACAACTTTACCTAAGATGTAAAAATGCACATGGTGTCTGTTAAACATGCCGTCATGGCAGCAGCAACAGCTTAACGTGGAAGAGACGCACCCCTTCCCCGTTTTCTCCCTTCTCAGTTTATGCAAATCGTTTTTAATAAAAGCATGCTCACTCTGGGGCCTCAGGTACAGACAAGCAGGGGAAGGTCACATTGGAGGGGAAATTATTCTCTTCACAGCATGGTAATGAAAGCTTCTTGCCAGTTAGCTTCTTGTCTTTAGCTCATTGCTGCGCTGCTGGCTCAGACTACCTTTGCTTATTTACCGTATAGCTCTGGTCCTGACATGTGGACTGGTTAAATGGATCTGACACATCTGAGGATGGTGCTGTGGCCAGGATCAAATCTGTGAGATTTACTTCATATGTACATTATTTATCACTCTGTTATTTAGCTGTAACCGAGGAAATAATAATACGTTTCTCTTCAAAAACAGAATATGTAAAAGCAGCATGTTTTAGGATCGATGAAATCCTGAACAGTCTTAAAGCTTTTATGCTCCCTGCTGCTGTTGACTGAGGGACCTTTCTCTCTTGATGGAGAGTGCCTCTCTGCCCAGAGTGGAAGGGGGGGGGGTCCATTTGGAGTTAGTGTGTTGCATTTGTAAATGATTTGTTGTGAACAGGGTTCACTATTTCAAAGGACCTGAAAGTATTGATCCTCTCCCCAATGAGCTGACACCTCATGTATCGTCTGAAGTCATCTCATCTGGACAGGCTGTTCCAATGAGGACTCAGCATCAGGGAGAAAATTACTACTGTTACTGGGGAAAGAATATATAGACAAGTCACGTGGAAGAGTGTGACAAAGTACGTTTAATGACAGCAGCAAGGATAAGTTGGGAAACCTAACATTTACGAGAAAATAATTCCAACTAAAGGCCACTTAGTAGATTTTCAGTGAATAGAGGTGGTTCAGTTTTCACGCAGATGGATCTGTAGACAAGATGGTTGAAGAGCTCTGAAATGGCTAAAGTAGTGTTGTTAAAACCTTATTTTATTTGTATGATGATGGCTGTTAAACAAGAAACAACATTCAGTGTTCGAAATATTTTGATGACGCTGTGGGGCTTTGAATTCTGCAACCACCTATGGATGTGATTTGTTTGTGTAACAGTATTAGCACTGTAATAGCTGCAAGACTGATCATGTCCTTATGCGTCCTGTAAAGCATTTCATTCTTCAAGGCAGCTCGGACGTTTTGGCGACAAATTTCCATTGCAGAATTTAAGTCTTCGTTCTTGAGCCCTAGTTAATGGATGATGCTATGCTTGACATAATCTCCTACATCAGAGTCAACTGTCAGCCAGGTGAGGGCAGCAGAAGGGCCCTTGTCAAGCTGTATGCACACGTCGCCTGAAAAAACAACCTGCTGAAACTTGAGGGATCTCTTACAGAGTGACCCACGCCCTCTTTTCTGTACGTCATCTGTTGTGTGAGTTGCATGACTGTATCCATCCACGGCCACCACTCATTTTAATGGTTCAATTCAGTCATCAGGAAATCCTCCATCCGCCCGAAGAGATGTTTTCCCCCTTCCAGCAGGTTTTTAGGTGTGTTCAGGTGTAAATCCAGTGGCAGGTCAGTGCCTGCTCGTCAGTAAGAGGTCTGCACCCTGAGCTGGCTGGCCTCCATGCTCTAGCTCAACGTCCAGCCTAAGGGCCAAAGCACAGTCCATACCTAACATCACTTACTCAAGAGATAAGAAAACAACTCTGGATTTATTTCTTGGTTTTTAATTCACTCTCCTTTTTTGCCTTTACAGCAAATAGCTTAACTGCAATGCAGCAGTGCCAGTATGGGGCATTAATATTAATGTCCACCCATTTTACCCAGGGTGGCAGGGAGCCTGTCAATCTCGTCTTCTATTGGATGTACTCCCTACACCACCAAATACCTGCCACCACCCACGTGCTCGCTCTGACACTAGAAGGCGCCAGTCCGCTCATACACTAGCAGATGTGTGTGGACTGGCCAGTTGTTCTGCATGTAGGAGGTAATTCCTGCTAAACCAGATTAAGCAAGTGTCGTATTGTAACAGTGGGGGAAAAGGGGCACAAGAAGAAAAGGTGTCTTTAAGGCACAATTACCCATCGCTCTGATGGAAGCCATTATAGAAAAGCTGCATTGTCTCACGGTCTTATTTGAAGAGCTATAAGACATTTAAGTTTAACCACAGGGAATGCGTTTTACGTTCTAGCTTCGGGCAAGAATCTAATGTGGCAAGGTCTTTTCTTAAATAATTTGCTTGTTTAAGTCTCAGCTCCTACCCGGTGGGAGCACCACGGATGAAATTACTCAGAAGTCTCCCATGAGATGGTAAATCTACAGTGCGCAAGCAAATAGGTCTTTGTAAGAAAGGCAACACATTATGAATGTGAGATTAGGCAGAATGGGTGCGGTTGCTATCAAATTTAAGCAGCGCTCCTCTGCATTAAGTGGTTGAAGATGGCTGCAAGCAATGCAGGTGTGTGCGTAAGTCTCCGTGTGAGAGGGAGAGAGCGAGCGAGCGAGCGAGCGAGGGAGCCTGGGATCAGTGTGCTGCACTGTTCATCACTGCAGCAGTACACCAGCCCCGGTTCTCTGTCCGTACAGAGGTGCTGACTGCCTGCCCCCTGCCTCTCTTTCTCTGCTTTCCTCAAGAGGGTGTGCTGATGATGCTGTCTTTCATTACCCCAGGAGAAGGGAGACGAGCAGTAGGTTTAGCAAAAACCCGCAGGGAACCAGCCATCCTGATGAACTTCAGTCTGAGAGCGTGCCAGCTTGCTGGTTTGCGTTTCTGTCTTAACAGTTAACAGTCTTCATTGATTATGCAGACTGTAAACTCTCTGCCCTGTGCTCAAGCCCATTTCCTCTCTATGCTTTTTCAGATGATATTTACCTTTGTGTTGTGTACATACGCATTTCCATGTGAAAGAGCTGCACACTGGCATCAAAGTGTGTGTAAAACCGACCTACCCCCTGCCTCCTTTTGTCGCAGTTTAACCTAATGCCCTCCCAGATTATACAGGGTTAATCAAGGTCAGTTTTCCCTCCAGTGTTGCTGCTTAATGCTTATTGAAAGTACATTGTGTACCAAATTATCGATGCACAAGAAAAGCTCAGGGATGCAAGTCAGCGTCTAAGTGCATTGGTTCATATTCCGTGACAGTTTGTTTGTCATCTTTATTTCTTTATCAGATATCGTGACTGATGCGCAGACACTTGAAACGGAACTAAAGCTGCCATGCTAGGAAACATTGCTCACTTGGTGATTAAAAAGAATAAAAATCTATCTATCATCTATCGCTTTCTCATTAGGGGGCTTCGTCTCTTCGTTGTTTTTTTATTTGGTGTCAGTTTAATAAGCTAAGGACGTGTTTTCACCAGTAAACTGAAGTCGCCTTCCTTCAGTGGCACCACAGGGAGTGACTGTCAGCCTCCTGACACTCCTGATGACACCGACTCCTTCTTTGCCTTTTTCTTGTACAGTTGATTTTGCAGCTACGTCTCTGTGGCACACATCCTCTGAGTGACCTTCAGTAGCACTGAACCGACTCTTTGCACCGCATCAGGCCACTTCTGTTAAACGGCCCTGTGTGCCCACCCCATTTCTGGGAGTCCTTGGGAGCAGACCTTAGTGAACACTGCTAAATCTCATGTAATTACTGTTTTCCTCCCTATAATAGGTGCTTTTTGCACATCATTGAGGGAGAAGTGAGTTTCCTTTTTACCCAAAGATATTATAAGAGGAGTGAACCTACTCGAAAATCAAACGTAGTATTTCTACCACCTAACGCTTGATGCAAATAACCCTCTTCCTGGGAAAGCAAGCCCTCCCTGGGTTGATTTAGTATTCATGTCCTTGTGTGTGAAAATGGGATATGCTCAGCTGTGGAAAAAATGGAATATGCTGTGTATCAGCAGCACAGACGCTGATGTGCTGCTTACAACAGCTTGTCTCTGGCCCCGAGGTATCACACGAGACATCAAGTCAGACACGGATCAATTTTGACATTTTATGGCACCAATTTCCACTTTTTTAATCAAATTGACAACTGTTCTGGGTTGTGAGCATTTCTACACATGTCTGAGCCGTAAGCCTCACCTCTCTGCTCCGTCTTTCTACTCTCTGTACAGTGCCATGCGTGTGTTGCTGTCCAAACTGCCAAGGCCTTGGATCGTAGACGAGAAGAAGGACGACGGTTACACCGCACTGCACCTGGCTGCTCTCAACAACCATGTGGAGGTGGCTGAGCTGTTGGTGCACCAGGTAACGGCACACGAACGCATGCAAATGGCTCGTTTTAACGCCCGCTTGGCCTAAAGACAAATACGGACATTTACTTTGTAATAGGCCTTCATTTACAGGTAACATGATCAGTAAAAGCTGCAAGAGTCGCTTTTTCCATCTGGTTACTACAACCTTCAGGGATGTTTTTTAGTGCTGCACCTCCTCCTGCAATCATAGGTTCAGGTTCTTTTTTCCCTTCTGAGATTGCAGGTTTAACTCCCTAAAGAATAACTCATACAGGAGTTTACAGCAGAAGTCATCTGACCAAGCAGGAAGTAGGTTAATTAGGATGTGGTGCAAGGCAGCAATGTTGCTGCAGCGTTCCAACGCATGCACGTTTGCTGTGCAAGCTACCTTTCAGCAGGGATGGACCTTTTTCCTGAGTCCCTGCAATGGGTTGGTTCACAGTGATGGCTCAGCTTTCTATTCAGAAATTGCACCACACTACAAGGTGCAGTGCAGATTCCCAGCCAGCCATTCAGTCAGTCTTATTACCCAGGGATTTCACACACTCCCTGATCACAATGCTTATCTCCCCTCCACATCTCCTCAGCGGAGATGCGTGCAATTGGAAATGACAATCACATGCAGCGTTATTGTAGAATCTGTTTTTCTCAGCCTCCTGTGTGACGCTTTGTTGGTCTGCAGGGTTGAATGATGGAAGGTTTCTCATGACACGTAAAACCACAAACGTGTGCTGAAAGACTTTAGCGTTTTTGTTGTCATTTACACAAGCGTCCCGTTGTAATTGTTTGTCTTCTGTTCGCTTGTTTCCACCTTCCAGGGAAACGCCAGCTTAGACATCCAGAATGTCAACCAGCAGACAGCACTGCACCTGGCAGTGGAGCGCCAACACACTCAGATAGTCCGGGTTAGTATGCCTCCCTTTTCCCTGATTGTTATCGTGTTTGCTATGCACCCAGGAGCCGAACAAGATCGCTTCAGCCCTGCATTTAATTCACTCAGCTGAACGAGGTCCTGTTTCAGACTGATACTGTGAGGGGGAAGTGCGCTCTGAGGCGCTGTCTTGCTTACTGTCATTTGCTGTAGTGTTGTATTGAGATTGCCTTGTTGCCATCTTGTGGACTTAAGAAAAAATGCAGCCTATAATTAATAGAACAGAATTCAATACAATACAGAGGCGCTGTGCTGTAAGCAGCAGCCCTAGAAACCAGGACTGTGGCATTTGCATTACTGCATTAAATTAAAGCGGCTAACAGTTCTGTCCTTCCCCAGTGTGTAACTCTTTGTTGATGTGTTTCCTTCAACAGCTGCTGGTGCGAGCTGAGGCCAAGCTTGACGTGCAGGACAAGGACGGGGACACACCTCTTCACGAAGCACTGCGTCACCACACGCTGTCCCAACTGCGACAGCTCCAAGATATGCAGGATGTCAGCAAAGTGGAGCCCTGGGAGCCTTCCAAGAACACGGTACATGCACATCTATTATTAACTTTACTGTGCATCTTAGATTACAGTCAAGGATCAACGTGCCTGGTGTGTCACAGCATTAAGTTGTTCATACGTTTGAAAGAAACCTGATTACGAGATGTTGTCCTGTAGACCTGCTGGACCTCAGTCCACGTTTGTTTGCTCACTAGCTCATGTGTGATCACACTCACCTCAGTCCTCCATTACCTGCATCACTAGAGAGCTCAGTCTGCACAGCAGCCCAGCACTGAACACGGCTTAATGCCGCTTCCTTACCAACCGGAGTTTATCCTTCTTTAGGAACAGCGGGTGTACATCAAAGCTGAATCATCATGTTAGGACCACATTACTAATCCCCTGCAGAAATGGGTTTAGAGCTGCAGTTGCCCCAACTCTATCAATCCCATTTCTTTCCTTCTCCTTCCCGTTTTATTCCCCATTCCTGCCCTTCCTCTTTCTCCAGCAGAGGAGTAGAACAGACAGCAGACTTAATTGGGATATGTGCAGCTAGGTCAGTCTCCCACCCATCCTCCCCGAGATGAGAATTGAATTAGTTGGCCCAATGGCTTCATCAGCAGAGATGTAAAAGCTACTGGGTGAAGACAATCAGACATGGAAGGCCCAAATTGCTAAAGTGAGCGGCTTTGAGTCGGCTGTGAACCGAGTGAGGCGATGAACAGGAGGACGTGAGACAGGACAGTTAGATGGATTTTGAAGGGTTATACTGCCTGACAGTCATCTTGGGTCGTGTCCTAATGGCTCATTAATGGTAATCTGATAGTACTTTGACATGGTTCAACTAGATTTAACTCTGAAGCCATCTGTTATGCGAGTCCCTGCGATTCAAGTAAAAAAAATCTGTCAAAAGTCAAAAGCCTGACGTGTCTGTATTTATCTGTTTTTGTGTGTCTGTCTCGCTCGCTGCAGTTAATCATGGGCTTGGGCACCCAGGGGGCCGAGAAGAAGAGCGCAGCATCCATCGCCTGCTTCCTGGCGGCAAATGGAGCAGACTTGACTATTCGTAACAAGAAGGGCCAGTCCCCTCTGGACCTGTGTCCGGACCCCAGCCTCTGTAAGGCCCTGGCCAAATGTCATAAAGAGAAGAGCAGGTAAACATCGCTCAAAGCAAATGTTTTCCATTTTGGGAAATACACTTATTCACTTTCTTGCAGAGACCTGAAGCTGTGAGGATGTTAGATCAGTAAAAAAATGACAGTTCGTGGCTTTACGAGGGGTTATACTTAATTCAAGGAACTGCTTCTAAACTAGCAAAAAGCTTTGTTAGATGCCGAGATGAAAAGATCAAGCTACGAGAATGTGTTTGATGGATTTAAGTGAGCTACTGTAAGAACACCTGAAAGAGAGGAAGGGAAGCCCCGACACAGGAAGACTCCCCAGACGATCGTATTGATTTCGTGTCATATGTAATGTAGAGCTTTGTTGTTTTCGTGCCTTTTCCTTTGGTTGGTACCTTTTGCTTTCCCGTCTCCCCCTATTTTCTGTGTTCTTTGTCAGCACCTCTTGCTTGTAATCTCCTCTCCTCTCACGCATTGTGCCCTTTATTCCTCATGTTCCAGCAGCCAGGTGGGCACCCGCAGCCCGTCTCTGAACAGCAACATCGAGTCGCTGGAGGAGTGTATGGTTTGCTCAGACATGAAGAGAGACACTCTGTTCGGACCCTGCGGGCACATCGCCACCTGCTCCCTCTGCTCGCCGCGGGTCAAGAAATGTCTCATCTGCAAGGACCAGGTCCAGTCAAGGACTAAGGTATTGGAGGAGCGTCTGCGACCTGTTGCAGCCACAAATGGATGGAACTGAAGACGGCAGACGCTAGTTGACGTGTTGCTGCTTCCCTTTTTGCAGATTGAGGAGTGCGTGGTCTGCTCTGACAAAAAAGCAGCCGTGTTGTTCCAGCCCTGTGGCCACATGTGCGCTTGTGAGAGTAAGTTCCTGCATCATGGCTTTAACTTGGGCACCTGCTGCTCAAGCCTGTGGCCTCGTATGTTCTGGGTCAGCATCTGTGTTTACCGTACACTGACCAATAAATGCCATGTCCCCGCCAGACTGTGCCAGCCTCATGAAGAAGTGCGTACAGTGCCGGGCTGTGGTGGAACGCC
Source organism: Macropodus opercularis (assembly GCA_030770545.1). Taxonomy (NCBI): domain Eukaryota; kingdom Metazoa; phylum Chordata; class Actinopteri; order Anabantiformes; family Osphronemidae; genus Macropodus; species Macropodus opercularis. The sequence goes on along the minus strand of CM061105.1, from coordinate 15,334,337 downwards.
GCACCCCTTTCGTTCTTTGCTGTGGAGGGAAAGGTATGGAGGATGATGCCGATGATGATGATGATGATGATGATGATGATGACCTTAGTGAGTGAATCTTCCACATGTTCCCTTTTAATTCACCCTTCTTTATTTTAGATATTTCCTTTACTTGTTTCCTCCTCTTATCTTTTGCTCTGTTGTCTTGCATATGCACTTTATAGTTTGCATCAAGTTCTTTCCTTTCTTCCTAGTAGACACCGTAGAAGTAGTCGCACATGAATCGCTCACTCCTTGATTCCCATCTTTTTTCCTCTAATAGATCTGGCATGTTGTAGTCCTTGCATCCAATCACGTCAGTGCCTTAGCTTCTGTTTGGGCATCGGCTGTAATGTACACTGGCCTCAGCTTGGCTGTCTTGTCTAAAATGTACCAAACACAAATGATTCTGTGTTTTATTTCATAATCGTTTTATAAGTTCAGTTGCTAAAGCAGACCCTGCCTGTATCATGTAATACTTTATCATAGGATATACCAAAAATTTGATAAGCTGATTTGTGTTTTTGTGGCATCTAAAGGTTTTACTGATCATATTCACAACATGGACAAACTGTATATTTAAAGCACCTAGTCCTTATACTATAAGCATATAAATGAGTTGGAATTTATGAATTTCTACTCACGTATTCTACTATAATGTGACCTTTCTCACGTGTCTGTAATCATATTTGTATGGTTTATTGCCCACGTGCTTATTTTAATGGTGCATCTCACTAGTCGTTACGTATCATGTTTGACACATTTTATGTTGACTTAAAAGGGAAACTGTTGTAAGTTCACAAACTTCACGTTTGTTCTGTGCCAAACGTGCAAAGCCCCAAACACACATGCACTCACGCAAAGGGGCAGCATTGATTGTTCCTCTAACACTCGCTGAGGTCTACAAAAGCATATCTGGTGCACAAATTGACACAAATCTGTCCCTGCGTCTATTTTAGCCCCCCGGTTTCAGTTTGGTGCTTTTTATAAAACGCTTCTAATCTAGTTAGCGCAGGCGTTAGACTGACGCTTGAGGATTGGCTGGTGGTGACAAGAGAGACTTGCTGCTGTGCATTTTAACTATCAGTTCTACACAGTAGTGACTATTTCCCATTCTTTCCCTGAGCGCTGTTTCTGACTTGCTAGTTTCCTTGTAGATTCTTGAATCTCCTTTAAAACTGTAGTTGTAGCTTTGGTCCTCCAGCCAACTGTTGAGCTGGTGAGGACAGCTCCTGCTATAACAATGTGACTGGTTATTCCCAGCAGGGAGCTCTAACACTATGGCAGGGGGATCGCAGGATCTACTCCAGCCCAACAATCTGGCACTAAGTTGGTGTAAGTATACCTCCATGATCCCCTCCCTTCCCACAGTGCTGCCCCGGCCCTCATCTCCTCTGAAACCCTCCCCTGCTACACACACCCTGAGCAGAACATGCTAGCATATATTCTGATGCTGTCTGGACCGGACTCCCCAACAGGGCCTCGGTCCTGAGCCCAAACCACATGTTCAGGCTGTGTCACACCCGTATCATTGTATAAATGCATCGTGTGGATCCTGCGCTGCCAAAAGCACCGCTTAATGTTTTAGTCTGTCCCTGTTTAAGTTTGAAGTTATTATAGTTATGCATTTGTGGAAGTGAGCCGTTTAAAAGTGAGTGCTGTGCCAACACAGACTGCTAGAGCTTAACCTGATCTGCCAGATACAATGAAATGAAATTCAGTTTGCATGTGATCCTCGCTGGTCTCATCTTGTTTAAGACTCGCAAAGTTGGTGTCGCTGCACTTTTATTCTATTGGCAGCGTAGTTGATCAGATGAGGTGCAGCTTGATTTGGCCTCTGGTGCGATGTGTTAATTCGCTTAGTCCCTAGGCTGCCAAACGTGTTGAGCCCATTTCATCCACCTGTCCTTGTGGTGTTCTGTTGTGTCCAAACAGCCAGCGGGAACATCCCTGCCCTCCAGAGGGACAAGGATAACACCAATGTCAACGCTGATGTACAGAAGCTACAGCAACAGCTCCAAGACATCAAGGAACAGGTGAGAGCACACTGTGCTGTGGAACAGAGGTCAGTGGCGTAATACACCTTGGTTGAGTAAATGTTGTTGAATTCTAACGAAGCGTGTTACATTTACATGAAAGACATTTGAGTTTTAATCTGTCATGATTAGTGACAAATAGTTAATGATTACTTTCGTGAATTCTTCGTGCGACTCAGCTGGACGCGCCCTGGTTTCACGTAGACGCGGACCAGGTGTGGCTCATGAGCAACCGAGGAACATTAGAAAGCTATTGGTTCAGGAAGTGATGACAACTGCTGTAAAATGTTGAATCAACCTACTTCGGAGTCATAAACGTTTATGTAGAACTTGGCTTCCTGCTTTACGGTCGAACTGACTTAACAACAAAACGTGAACTGATTGTTTGCCTTCATATGTCTGCAGACCATGTGTCCGGTGTGCCTGGACCGGCTGAAGAACATGATCTTCATGTGTGGCCATGGCACCTGCCAGCTGTGCGGGGACCGAATGAGCGAGTGCCCCATCTGCCGCAAGGCCATCGAGCGCCGCATCCTCCTGTACTAGCTCCCCTGACAGATCTCCCCTCGAAACTCTTACGCGAACACGGCCACACCGGCGGCAGCAGCTGAGGCTGTTGCTCGACTGTCCTCACAGCCCCAGTCGTCCAGCCAACAGTGGGTTGGACTGTGTTCACATGGAATTTCCGAAACAAGGAAAAAATATGAACTTCATTTTATTCTCAGTCTGGCGTTGAGCAAGCCAGATGCGTGTCACTCTTCTTTTCTCCCACCTACCATCCATTTTCTTGTTTCACCCGATACATGGATCTTGTTTTTATGTACAAGGTGGTGTTTCCACCTTCAGACTCACTGTTTTGGGTATGAACTTGCGGACAAAAGCCCAAGTTTGGATGTCGCTCTGAAACTCAAAATACAGAGAAGGCGCAGTCGTCCGTTACATTTCCTGTAGAGTTCACATGTGTCGGTCGCTGTTGAAGCCAGCTGCAGTCAGGTTTTACTGGATTTGTAAAGCTTTATGCAAGTGTTCTGGTATTGGAAGCTTACTTTCATGTCAGTATGGCAGGTTTGTGACACATTCCTGTTACAGTGAGTGTTGTAGCTTCATGTTGTGATGCACTGTCTGCAGATGTTGGGCAGTTTTGCACTAGAAAAGCTGGGTTAGAATCAAACCTTTTCGAGCTGACTCTTGAGGTTCACTGAGCTCGGGTCGATTAATGTGACTGCCATGTAGCACAACATGCCCATAGTTGTTTACCAGGCTGTAACAAGACCGATGACCGACTCATGACGGACCCGTCCAGCTCCTGTCCTGTTTTACACACTGATCTGGTCACAGCTTCATGTTGAATTGTTTCAAGAATTGATGGTATTGTCTGACCATATGTACGATCGCTAATCTGCCGTTGGTGACTCTGTACCATTCGCTTCCAAAAACTAGTATGGGGAAACTTTGTCTTGTATTACAGTTAATTTAAGTGTATTTCCTTTCCTGTGACAAAAACCAACGTTTATCGAGCTAGAGAGCGTACAATCTAAGAGAACACTACGATGAAAATGTTGACTAATTTATTTTCTATAGCTGCCCCACAAAAATAGGATTTCTAGGTTTCACTGCCTTCTTCATATGTAGCCTCTCAGACATTCTGCTTTGATATAAATGTTGAGAAACTTTTGTTTATTTTTTTTGCTTTTGATTGACAACAGCTTTGTAGTAATTGTCTGTAAAGGCTTTTTTCTCTAAAGTAGGTCTGTAAACCTAATTTGTTTTGTTTGTGCTACTAAAAACAGACATTTTGCCGTCAAAATGTCAGGTATCTTTGACCAGTGTTTCATTTCGGAGGACAGCTCTGATTTTCGTGCCTCTTTCAAAAGGCAGTTGCCCGTGTGGAGGCTCAGCGCGGTGGCCGCGTTGTTCCCATAAAGCCTTTTCTTTTTAGCACTGAGCGACCTTTTAAGTACAGTTTCTGTTCTTTTCTCTGACATAACACCTAAAGCTACAAGGACTAATACGCTTCATGGCATTGTTGTCGTGCTGTGGTTGTTATGAAAAGGCCTGTTTTTTATTTCCCAGTACCTGTAGCTGTCCTGTTGAAAGTGCATCTGTAGTGTTTTTGGCATGAATGTCTGACACATGCAGCTCGACACGTATCATGAAAACTGTTCGGTCTGTATCGCTAATAAGTGCTTTTAAAAACAACCACATAGCTGAAATAAAGTTGTAAATGAACGACAGGAATTTAAAAATGCCATTTGTTTGCTCTAACTCTTCTTTTGTTTTCCCAGTTGAGCTCGGATGTGGTTGCGAAGACTGAGAATTAGCATGTTGTTGCTTTTCTCCTGCTGTGCAGCGTCTGCCTGGCGGAGGAGACACGGCGGCAGAGATGTGTGGGGATAATTGAAAATGCTAACACTTAATAATGACTCGGCACCAGAGTGTGATAGGTCAGTTATGCTAATCGGGGAGAGAGAGGACGGGAAAAGAGCAAGGAGGAAAGAAAACACAGCAGAGAGGCCTGAATAGAGTGATGCATCTTCCGCAGTGAGCAGTTTGACAGCGGGACATCTCACACGGCTTCTCCCCACCGCTAAGAAATTATGACCAAAGGCCGTTTCTGTTCTAACTCATTGACTAGTTCATTCATAACCTGGACATCTTTGAGCCTGGCTCACACGCGGCAGCAGTGTGCAGCGGCTCAAAATAAACCATTCATCATGCTGTCGTCCTCTCACTCCATCAATGCACACTGACTATGGGGAACTGGCACCGTTTTATACGCTCTCAGATCTCTGTAGGACTTGGCACAAGGTCTCGAGAGCTGCTGTACAGGCTGGTGTCATGCCTGCTGCTCTTTCATTATATAGTCAAGTAGCTGTTCTGAAAACAATGGGAGCAGCTGCTAACTACTTGCAGATAACTGTGTTATACATACAAGCAAGACAAACTATATATAGATTGAATGGTGCACTTCGAGACTAGCACAGATAACACTTGACCCAGCCTGGTAGCCTCGTAACACACTCGTGTGGCCACAGCAGAACAGTGAAGGGTGCAGCTGATTCACACAGATGGGTGTAGATCTCCGGGGTCCTGGTTAAAATCGCGAAACTTGCCACATTTGGTCATAACACTGCGATTGTCAGGACCTGGCTGCTCGGCCATCACTCTGAGGGCAGCCCCACGCTGCCACGCCGACTGGCTGTCAGGCTGTCGGAGACGACGCTATCTCTCTCCGGGCTGCTGCCTGATCCTGGGGAGCATCCCCGACCGCCACGCCTGCTGCTTTGCGCTGCCCGAACGCTGCGGTGTTTGCTGACTGAGCTGCAGGGGTTGTTAACTCCCACACCAGGAGGTCAGTTAATCCGCCAGCTGCCCCGCCGAGCGTGAGTGATGTGGCCCCGGCACTAGCAGGCTTCACCGAGCAGCAGATAGAGATGAATTGAACCCCCCCCCCCAGTGAGGAGAGTGGGCAACCAGAGTCAGGAAAACGACTGTGACCCCGGCTTCGGGTCTCTGCTGTGATCACAGAGAAGGGTCAGTGACATCCATCTGCTGCTGCAGTCAGCGTGCGGCAGGGGAGAAGGGTTCATGTTCTGCCCTTGGCTCTGATTCTGAAGACATGAGCTGACAGACATGAAAAAATTCTCCTCTTACTGCAACGTCAAGCTCTAGGTTTTGACATGCAGGTATCAAGAACCATCACCAGGTGGCAGTGCATCCAACGCCTAAACGCTGTGCTGTCAGAGATTCACCTACTGTATATGTGAAGCTCAGAGGACACCTCAGCATAATTTACACTAAGCCGCTGGCTCTATTTTGGTGTGGCAGGTAGTTATAGACACCATCAGTCATCCAGCGGTTGCCCTGCAGTCGTTTCAGGGCAACAGGCTTTGAAACAGTTGTTAATTCTCCCCTTGGCTGCCAGCAAGAAATGCAGCCGTTTAAGTTTACTATCATATCTTCAGACAGAGCTGGAGCTTGTGTGAACCCTGGCGAGCGCTATAGCAGCTGGAAAGACAATAAAAGACGTTTGACTAAAGAGCAGGTCAAGCTATGAAAACAAACATTTACTTAATGTTGTGCGACCGTAAGACTTTGAGTCATCTGGAGCACATTTAATATTACAAGGAAATCAATTGTTCTCCAGATTTAGTTCTATCACACAGATAAAGAAAGGAGGAGAAATCCTGCCGTGTTGGAGGAATTGATTGCTCCCTGTCTGAAGGTCCTCTCCTGCTCTCTGTGTCTCATGTCATACAGTCCAGAAGTCTGGTTGAATTTATTGTCTGGCTTTATGGCCGAGCAAAGTGCAGGCCAGTTGTCTGGACGCGCTCTTCAAGGAAGTGAAGGGCCTGAGGTGGGGCACCGAGTGTTTGTGCATATGTCGCATCTAGGGACCAGCGTCGTGACAATTATTAATCTGACCCCAGTCCTGATGTGCGGTTACGGTAAACACGCCGTGTGCACGTGAACGCAGCAGCTCTATACCTCCCACAGTAAAACCATAAACTCACTTATCCTCTCCCACACGCGGATCCCTCCTCGCAACGTATAGATTGCTTCATAGATACTGATCAGGGCAAAGTGTCAACTCGCTCGTCGTCCTCTCTGTTTGTAGGATGCAAAGAGCGGAGAACTGGAGTAACGTCAGTATGCGTGTGCGTACTCGGGTTTCTCTGAAGTTAGAAGGTACGGGTGGGGCGCTGGGACTCGCCTGATGCTCACGGGCAAACTGCATCATCTGCACAAGACATTTGCACCGTTTATCTTGTTGCTTCCATTCATTTGAACTGAATGACTGAAAGTCCAATATTCGGTGGCCTGTGACCCGAGCCCGTAGCCCCGCTCAGTGCCGTCCTTATCGCCCCGGCGCGATTGGAGCTGGAGCCTGCAGCCACATTTACAGTGCAAATGTTATCGTTCCAATGACACTTTAAACAGTCTTTATCAATATAGTCATTCAAGGTTTATGAGCTTTGATAAAATGCCACTAGCCGAGCAGGGTCATTACAACACGCAGCTACGCGTGTGTTTTTCTATATTATAATTATTGCTATTTTCTGGAGAGCTTCTGGGCCTTTTAATGCTCAACAGGTAAGATAAACAACTGGGATGACGAGAGGACAAAGTGACCTGAGTGCAGCAGGTATTGATTTTCTTCTCAGGACGAGCAGCGTGCAGGCGAGCGACACTGGCAGAACCTTATCATCCTATTATCTTTAAAACAGTGGGTTATCATAATTGCTTACTTAATAATTCTATAAAATGGTGAAGGGACAACCTTTGCCTGGGCAGTAAACTGTCAAGTGCTTTTGATGCTGAGATTGAAAACACTGATGGGCTGAAATTGCTGTAGCCTACGAATTTTATTGAGTCTAAACCACCTTAAATCATGTATAAATCAAAGTATAAATCATTCAGATTCAGTTGTGATATTGGTGATTTTGTGTTGTAATCAAACACCAGCAGCAGGTTTGTTACCTCTGTAGATGTGATGAACTTCACACCGGTGCAGCTATGCAAAACCGTGGGGTAGACGGAGCCAATCAGCAAGTGCAAGCTTCATCACATTTAGCTGTGGGTCAAGCAAACAGTGCTGCCGGCGACACCGTCCTCCCGCTGGCGCTGGGCGAGGACCCGAACGCCCCTCAGATCCGTCTCGTTTCCTAGAGAAGTGGGATCTACAGAGGCAGCAAATGCAACAAAGAAATGTTGTGTAGCAAAACAAGCAAACATCTGCCAGGTGCTCGCCTCGGCTGGGCAGGCGTAACCTTGGAGGGACTAGACAGGAATGTAGCAGCCCTATCTGAGCTCGCAGGGAAAGGCCGACTGCAAAGGCTTTTTTGTTCCAAAAGAAAAATCAATATTCCAGAGTCCATCACACTGGCAGGCATTCGGGTTTCAGCTATGTGAAACGGGCTCAGAGTGACCCCTGGAAAAAATAGTTAATGCCTAACTTCTTTATCTTTGCTTTACAGCCGAGGGTTGTACCTCCAAATCAATACATGATACACAAATATCCCAGGGCTCCATGTTCCAGACGGGGAGCGATGACGAGGGCTTGAGACTTTGCCAGCTTCACACCACCTGGCAGAGAGAGAGGTCTGTTTTAAAAAGGTAGACGTAAAATGCAGTCCTACAGCAACGGCTTCATTCATGGCTGGAGTTAAAAAAAGTGTCAGGCTTTTTGATTAAAGGAAGCTGAGATATCTCATGGCTGGCAAAACATCAACCGTCTGAATGAGACGGTGTTTAAAGACAAATTGGTGTTTTTAGGAAATAATAATAAATGGCTCCAAGTCACGACGCTTGTAAAACCTCTGTTTGACGTTCCAGAGTTGGGAGCTGCTGTTTATGCTAAGCTGAACTGACCCTCTTCCCCCGTTAGTGTATTAAAATAATCCTCACATGCAGAGTTATCCAGAAACATCCATGTGGTGTTTAGTCATTAATTTGATTTTGATGTTTTTCACTTTTTTAATGGAACATTTTTAACCTGCACTGGAAGGACTTTCGTGAGAACAACAGGGTCAAGGTCTCAGCGCGTCCTGGGAAAACAGCATGTGGACCTTGATAGCAGCTTAGAGCTGTGCAGCTATTTCACACCCGCTAGACGACCGGCTGAAACCGGACGGATGTTTATAGCAAACACCATCGAGCTCGGAGGTTTTCTCGGACCAAGATCGTTGATCTATCGCTGTCCTGCGCCGTCCCTGCAGACCTTGTAGTGAATCAGCAGAGCAGATAAACGGGCCCTTCAGTGCTTCAGAGCCCTAAAGCAGGTTCCAACCGGTGTTATGGTGAGAGAAAGGAGCATCCACTTAGGGAGGCCCCCCCGTCTCTGATAGTTGTAGTAATCTCTGAGGTTGACCTGTCAGTCGGGTCCTGGGAGACGGATGACGTGAGGCCCCTGATAGGCTGTCTCCAGCGGAGGAGACACGAGTCGGCCGCACAGGCTGCTGGGACAGAGAGCAGGACCCGAAGCGATGGACGGGCGGCGGAGCTGACGGGGGTAGGGAGGTGGAGGAATGTTGAGGCAGAGAGGAGGGGGTCACGGAGAAGGTCTCCTGATGAGCAGGGAGACAGTTCTCTGCTGGAGGCCGCAGGACGGCTGACAAAGTTTACTTAACACCAGCCCTGGGAGCCTGGGTCACCAGCGAGGGGGGGCTCACAGTTAGATGGCTGCCAGGGCTCTGTGGCGCTTAGAAAGCAGATAGGTCAGAGGGCCCCCACCTTCCGAGCAGCAGCAGGCCAGCATTCAGCTCAGTGCAGTTTAATTAGCTTCTCGTTAGTTGTGGGCTTGACTTATTGTCACATCACCAGTTGTTATGAATTACACTGACGGCTTGGTAACAATAATAATAATAGTTTAGTATAAGAACGTAATAGGCCAAACGTCAAGATAATTAGTAGAGCAATAGGCTGCAATTACCCGGTCAAGAGGGCAATTAGTTACAAGGTAATAAAGGTTTAATTTTGAAGTAATGGCAACACAACTTGCTGCCTATTACAAATACATCATGTTAATTATCTGTTGCAGTGTGATCACTGCCATAAAAGCTCTTTGTGGCTTTGTGGCTCTTTGTGAACCAAATGACGTTTGATTAGGTTCTGTAGCCGTTCAAAACTGCCAGAAAGGTGACACTTGGTGGAAGTGACAGGTTTATTAAAACTTGATCTCCAATATTTTTATTTCCTTATTATTTTGATTTGATTAATTTTAGCCAGTTATTCTCACAGCAAGGTTAATTGTAGATTCTGATGGTGCTTGAGAAGAAGCTACCACACGAAAATAATCTCTTCAGATTATTACAAAGAACAAAGCAAAGCACAGAGTAGTTCTACATTTAGTAATAAGTTCCCCACTCTGTCAGGGAACAACTCTGAGCTTTAAGCCTGTTCCTTCCTCAAACACACATTTTCTCTGCTGCTGCTGTGGTGCAGGTCCACCTCACGAAGGGGTTTTCCATGAGACAATGTAATATCACAGAAGGTTTCAGTTTTTGGCAAAGCTGCTGTGAACAGAGAAGCTGTCGCTAGGCAACAGACGAAGGCTATCAGCAGCAGGCCAATATGTCAACAAATCCAAAGTCATCCTGAACGACTAGTGATAGTCATTTGTTTAATGTAAAGATGGTATCAATTTTTACAAGCTGAAAGACTTGTCTGCTTTCTCCCGTTCGTCTCCATCGCAGCTACTGCTCGTGAATCCTGTGAGATTACAGAGGAGATTTGTCGAGCTGGCTTCCGGTTTACAGATAGGATAATGACGACACTTATCTCCAGATATTCCCTTATCAAAAAACAATTTAGGGAGAGAAACAGACATTAGCCCAGATTTTTTTACACTGCCGAGTGCTCCAGCTTCGCTTCCGCGGTACAAGGGTCTGTTTGCACTACACACACACACATCTGGCCGCGTAGAGAGGCATTAACATCACCTCAGTGCTCTCTTGATGTCACTGCCATTACGTTCGCATCAAGCTCTTGGACTTTGAGACTTGATCAATGCTGCTCAGACGTGGAATAAAAAAAACAATCGGGAGAGAACGAGGCCTGTTAGTAGCAGGTGGTGAGAGAGGTCACTGGAGGAGATGGAGCCACTGGGTCACCATGAGGTTACCCTGACCTGAGCTTATTTATCAAGAGCCCTGGGAGGGTTGTGTGTGTGTGTGTGTGTTCGCGCACAAAGATACGGTGCAAAGCAGGAGCTAGTTTTGAAACAGCCAAAAGACAACGGGGTAATAAAGGTGTTCAGACCATGCCAGGCCTTTATGGAGCCAAAAACAAAGTTCAGGCTCCTGTTTCTAACCTTGTTAAACAGCCTTTTCCACCAAACACCTGTACCAGAAGAGATGGTTCACAAGCAGCCGATTTGCTCAACAAGCATTCCGAGTATTTGTTCTTTCTGTGGATGATGCCTGTAAAAGGGGCTGCAGGTGCTTGGGCCCGGGCCCCGGCGTCTAGGGGCCGCGTTAACTATTAACAAGCCATATAAAGCTGTTACTGATTACTGCCTCTCGCTGACCCGCTAAGGCGTTTGAGCGCCGCAGCTCTCACCACGTGCGCTGCTGCAGACGGGCCTCCCTCGTACCCATAATTCTTCCTCCTTCCTTTCCCTCCCTCTATTCATACCTGTTTGCTTCCGTCTCTCCCACTCATGCACGTTTGTTCTCTCGCTCACTGGATCTTCGCAGCAACCTTCATGGCCAACTTTATCTTTTCCGGCCCCTGAAGCGCCCAAACCTTGGCGAGTAGCTCTCCAGGTGCTTCGCTCTGAGGCAACACGAGGAAACGCCGGCGTTGTCCTGTCACGCCAGCACGTTTTCCTGATAACGGCTTTGCTTATGCTACGTTATGCTGTAAGATTCTTAACAGTGCGAAGATAAAGGCGCTCATTAGTGATTTATATGTGAAAGTTTACTGCAATAATCTCTGCAAGGAGACACTTTATTAGCTGCCCTCAACATCTACGTCTCCTCAATAACTACCGATAACCTTGAGCATGAATGCAGGTAGTTCAGTTCAGCATTAGGACGTCGGCTCCAGCTGTGTCAGTGTCAACTTGCTCAAAGGCACAATAAGCACAATTAAGCCAAAGTCCTGTCCATGACTTGTTCCAAATCGGTGGAACAGCAACGTATCAGAGAACAGTTCGCTATTGTAGACACTTTACGTTTCAGTGGCTGAAGGAGGAAACTCTCATTGATGGTTATGAATTTATGACACAACAGTTAATAATCTACCACATTTACTGTCTTTAATAAGGGACATGTCACAAGAGTTTGTGATAATTATCATTTAGTAACATTTTTAACTGCTGTATTCAGTACGTTCAATTATTGCTTTGTTTATTATATTAATTGTGCATAAAAGACTTGTTCCTTTCTAGGGCAGAAGTGAAGTAAGTATAACGGCCTGTTGTTGTTTTGACGTGTTTATCTTGTTATTTTGTCGTAGAGGCAGACGTCTTGAAGGCAGTGATGCTTTGGAAGCCAGAGACCAGCTCGGTCCGTCTGCCGTGTGATCTGCAGCAGGCTGATGTAGGTCAAACCAAAGCTGGGTAACATCATGTCCTGGTCTTCATCACCACTGTTCCACATTTGAAAAAGTGCTATCAGATACGTCATGGAGTTAGATATGCGCTGTGTCAAGCGCTCCATCATCGCTTTGATACTCCAGCATTATCTTGTTGCTCTAGTTGTGTTTCACGGATGGTATCAGCCACCGCAGGCCTCGGGCCTCCTCGATATCTGCCGCCTGCCGCATCTTTAGGCTACAAGGCTGCCTTCTAGCAGATCTGTAAACACGGGATTTAGTGGAGCCTGAGCTTCTGAGCGGCGTCTCTCAAAACAAGCCCCGCGCCGTCCGGGTTCGGGTGCGTGACAGCAGGGGTCAAACTCCACGGAATTTAGGGAAAGTTGGCGCTAGTTTGAAAAGGCAGTTTCATAAAGTTCAGGTGTGCTTCACGGTCTGTATATATTTAATGTGGTTATACACGTTCAGCCGTGATAACAGCATTCTTGAGAAAGGACTGGGCCATGTGGACGTGACTTTGACACTGAACGGAAGCCGTGGCGAGTGAGAGCGGAGCCAATGATAAGTCAGATCGGCCACGTCTTTTGTTAGGACCTACGGAGAGACTCACAATGAGGGATTTAACTGTACGTGCTGCAGATCACCCTGATACAGCAACTGGATGAAACGCAGCTCGGGTTTAAAGCTGCAGTAATGTTCGCACAAGGAAGTTCGCCATTCGAAACCAATCTGTTAGCGAAGTGGAAGAGACTGTGACACATTGCCTTTTGACCGAGCCTCGTGTTTTCCACCGACATGGACGCGAACCAGTCTGAGGTGTTCTACTCCCACCAAGGGCAAACATGCAAACACGGCGAGCCACCGCTCCGCATGGTACAGTACACAGCGTCAGAGAGGGCACAAAGGAAAGGGCATGATCGGTGTGTTTGACAGCGATCTGATAAAACCATAATTGGAGCATGTAGAATGCATATGTTGTTCGGTCAAACAAAAGGCCTGGTCACGCCATAGAAACTGCCTCGCAGTGTTTTCATTGTCTGGCAACTGACTAAAGTGAAGGAGAGGGCGACACAAACCTCCGAGTCAGACGGGGCGAGTGTTTAATGTGTGTGCGTGTTAAGCGTGAGGCAGCTCGGTCAGGGAAGGACAAGTGTCTGCTGCAGCTCCAGACCCTTTGGAGTGAAACTGGAATCTTATCAGATCTCAGAGAGCTTATTTGTTCTTCAGACTGAAAAGCTATAGACACATTTGCACACATTTTCCCCTTCGCTGTATTTACAGAAGGTCAAGGCCAAACGCTGGCGCTTCCCCCTCAGCCAGGCTGCGATTTGGAAACCATGCTATTTCTGCATTCAAATCATAAAACGCATGTCTGGAGTTTTGCTAAATGTCTTTTCTTTGCTCCACACATCCCTGACTTACCCATCGTGTTTGTGACTTTAGTTTCGCCCCCGTTCTCTGTTTAATTTCCACATCTGACTCCTCTGTATCGCTCTAGCGAGCAGCTGAGTCTTCCTAGACCTTGAAAGCGTCAGTGGGACTGCAAGGTCCACCAGCTGCTCCGTCTATGCGCCCAGTGCCAGTCTACACACCACGCTATCCAACGCCCGAAGCCCCTCACAGCCGCCGCCTCAGCTCCAAACTGTGGCTGCTTCGCTATCAGTGACATCACTTCAGTCCAAGGCTGTTTTCTCTCAAGCTGGGCCTCCAAACAGCTGATTCAGGGAAAGTCACAAAGCGTCCCGCAGGCCTGACCTTCTCTCCTGAGACAAAACATATAGAGAGGGGCCTGGCTCCGCAGGATGGAGACGTCGGAGTGGAAACAATAACACGGCCTCGGCGTCTACGCAAGAGCTGAGGCACGGTTTTCCAGAGGCGGACGCAGAGAGAAGCGCCGCCGGGTGTCTGGATGATGAGCTCGTCTGCGTGAGACACCAGGTTCCTGCTCCGCTCAGCTGGTTTCCATGGAAAACTGGCCAAGATACGGAGGAGAAGTAAAGAAGAGAGCGTTTATCTACCGCCCACCTTTCTCCTTCCTGCTTGTGCCGTAGTAATTGTGGTGAAATCTTGTCCAGCCATCTGGAGTATGAGAGGTGCCTTCGAGGAAAAGCACCAGGGATTAAAACTAGTTTACAATAAAATAGCACGTTGGAGCCTGCGTTAAGAGAATATGTCAAATAAACCCTGAAGTCTGTGTCAGGCTGATATCACATCATGGGGTGATAAACGGCTGCTGGAGACCAAAATAACGAGCAGCGTGAACAGATAAGTCTGCCGTCATCTCAAGGTGCAGGCGAGACGCGTGTCCCTCCAACTGTGCGTTCACCTGTCACTCACTCATCACGTCACCGAACGATGCTGCAGCCTCCAGCCGGGCAGGTGAGCAGGTCGTTCCGTTTGGGGCGAGCCGGGGAAGCAGGGACGGTGCGTGGCCACCATGACAAAGGTTGCTTTTACACCTGTCACGGCCGTTTAATCATCTACCACTTCAAACAGGAAAGTCTGACGCTCACGGCCTCCCAGCAGCCTTTGCCCCTGCAGCTCTGGACAAGCCGCCACTCAGTGAGGACAAGGAGAAGCAAGATCTGCTCCGGTATAAAACCCATAAAACTCGAACAAATAGTGTTTAAAGGCTCCAGCAGAAAGGACACGAAGGTCATAAGAACAGGAAACGGCTTTTGAATTGAACGAGTTCATCCTGTAGATTTACACACAAATATGTTTTTAATTTAGTTTTTATTTTGAGTTTGATCTGTACAAACAAAACACAAATAGGTTCAGTTCTTTTTCTTTTAAAGACCTTGTGCCTATGTCACACAATACAAACAGAACAGCCACAGAGGCCACACAGCTGCTGGTGAGAGTTTATTTTAAATAATAAAAAACGGACTAATGTTAAAATCAAAAAATGCCCTTGATTAGCTGTAGAGTTTATTAATACACCATTAATCCACCCAGTGAATAAAGATACCGTTTTATATTAAAAGTCACAAAAACACCAATATCAAAACATCCATATTATGAATGTTTTATTTTTATTTTTAGTTTTAGTTTTTCTGCGTCCATATCAGAATTGAAATATGGACCTTCCTTCGTTATAGTCGGTTTTAATTCCCTTACCCAAAGTGTCTCATTGTGAGTAAACCGCGACCATCCAGCTAAATGCAGCTGTAAGATCTGAACCCGGCTCCAGCTGAATTGTCTCTTTCCTGCGTTTTACACGTGGCCACAGTCGTTTGTCGTTAATCCCCGTGGAGTCATCAGAGACTTCGCCGTGAACAGGGTGTGTTCAGTGACCGCATTTCACAGAAAGTCAAGCTGGGATCTCAGTGTTTTTCCCACTGAGTCAGAGACAAACAATAAAATCAGGCACATGGACAATCAGGAGGCGGAGAGTTCACAAGAAAACAGTGTGAAAATAATGTGAGCAACGGCCGATAGATGAAATTAAAATATGTATTCGTTTTATTATTATTATTATTATTGTTGTTATTATCGTTATTATTATTATTATTATTATTATTATTATTATTATTATTATTATTATTATTATTATTATTATTATTATTATTATTATTATTATTATTATTATTATTACATTTGTGGTTGTTGTAATTCTTTTAACAAATGAGTAAATTATACTCGTGTTAATCGAACTGGAGGTTACCCTGTTATTATGAGTGTTATTGCTGCTGTGGGCTGACGTTCCTCTCCCGCCTGATAAAGATAATTCGATTACAGGCCTGCGTCTCTTTACCGGGGCTGACACCGACGCAGCGTCTGGATAAATGTGGAGACAGGGCGGCGTCCTGCCACTTCTCCTCACAGGCTCCGTGTTTCAGAGCAGCACACTTTGACATCACTGCGAAAACACCTCATTCATCAACTCGGGGCTCCGCAGCCAGTGAGTTAGAGGTTAGAAGAGACGCGGAGGGGGGCAGAACAACAGGATCCTGTATTCTCGCACCTCCCTGACACCGTCTCGCTGCGCTGATGGGATGGAGACAGTAGCGCTTGGCTTGGTTACTCCCTCAGATTAAAACAAAACGTTCCCCTGCGCCCGAGGCTGTCAGATGTGTCGAGTGTGATTCTGTGCTACGGCCCTGACAGGACGCGGACCCCACACAGCAGCAGGCCCGTGAGCCGAGGTTCGGGTCTTAGACTCAGGGCGGCTGAGCAACAGATCCGGACGCAGGGATTGTAACAAAGTGGTGTCACCTGAGTTCAGCAGCAGCAACATCATGATAACAGGCTGTGTAGTATCAGCAGAATCACAGCCGATATGCTGAGGTCCATTCACACCGCGGAGTTACGACACCGCAGAAATGCGCTTGTGTACATGTTTCCTTCCATCACAGTTTTATTACGTGGGACACGCGTGTAACGTAAATACTGGACCCTCGGCGGATATTTTACGGTCTAGTATCCTGAAAATGATTGAGCAGTCTCCCAACCAGACCACGTGTCAAGAGCCGCTGAATGGCCGTCAGCTGCTTGGGGGGCTGTAAATGAGGCCATGATTCAATTGACACCTCTCCACTTTTGATCACCTCACTGTGCGTATTCTGGCTGAATGAATCAACGCGCTTCAAAGCGAAAAGCTCCTCACAGCCGCGGCAGCGACGTGCTGGGAGTTCGTGCTTCGACACGGATGAGGCCATTTAATCCTCAACCAGAGCGTCTGACTTAAATAAACTAATTAGGGAGGATTTATTGATCGCTGCGCTGAGTGCTGAGCAGAAACAGAGACAGACAATGGGCTGAAATCAAGAGCTACAATGGGCACTTTGGGTGAAGATCATATCAGGCCCGCTGTCTAATTATACTGCGTTTATATGTGTGCGTAAAATGCGTAAAGCCGATGGATGAACGAATTTCAGTCTGAATATCTGCATAAAAATGTTACATTTTTTACACAAGTAAAAATAATATTGTTATTGCTGTAATACTCATTTATTTAAAGTGGGCATTTAACTCTTTTACCCTACATATCAGTGTAAAGTAGTCCAAAGCAAAAGTACGTTAAAATGTACCACAAGTTAGAAATGTTAATAACACATCGCTGCGAAATAGATTATATAATTACAATGTTTTATTGTGGTTGGTCATATGATTTATGTCACATTAGCTGTCAGCTAAGAACAATAGTACGTTTTACTCCAAATCACACTAAAAAGAATTCGAAGGACTCAATAAAAAGTATATTCAAAGTTCAAAACTTTACTTATAAATTCCAGTGGCAGACACACATTTAAGGCAGCAACATAACACAAAAACATCTAAATTAAATATTAATATTCAAAATGTTTAGGGCGAGTGTTTAAACTCACAAGTATGTGAAAAACACAAAGTGGATCAGCTGAGAGGGGGCGGAGCTCCATCTCTGTCCGACGAACTCTTTAAGAAACATGGGTGCGTTTGTTTCAGGCACGATCGCGTCTCCGTCTCTCTACCTTCTGTTCCTCCGTGATTGATTGGAGGAGTTCACGGCTGGCACCCCCATCGCGTTTCCAGGCGCTCACGCGCCACATGATTGGTCCGCCTCGTGCAGCCGCAGCCACCAGAAGCGCCTCCTCTCATAAACCTCGTCAGAGCGCACCGGCGCTTCCCCATTACTTCCAAGACAAGCAGCGACTCACTGTTGGGAACTTTTCCGTGCGACCTATGGCACACAACTAGCAGGTATGTGGTGAAGAGCGACTCAAGTCTCCTCTTCTTCCTTCTCGCCGTCTCCTTTCCTTGTGGCGCACAGCTGGTGCCAACATCTGGCGGAGAGCAGGCGAGCGCACCAGCACCAGGCTCATCGCTGCGTATTGTTTTATCGCCTCAGCCTGCCTCTCGGTCCTTATCTCATTCGGGGTCTTATCAAACGGTTATCTCTTGTGCTGTGAAGACATATTGCGTTTTGTTTCCTATCTCTTCTGAGTGTGTGCTTGTGTGTGTTCGTGCGTGTGTGTGGGAGGACAGAGGGTTTGACACGGATGGGTCCAGGGCTCCGAGGTCTTGATGGGAGTATGGCAGTCACCGTAAGCTGGATGTGTTTTATTATTAGAGTTGGAGGTGATACAGGAGTCAGAACCACAGAACATGTAGTTCAACTTTAATATTCAGATGGACAGTTTGATTTCGTAGGAAGCTTGACTGCTCCTTTAAAGATGAAAACCAACAGCGCATCCAAGGTGAATCTGCCTTTTTACCCAGATCCACGGTTCGGATTCACTCACCCGTGACTTGTCAGCCGAACGTGCACCTTCCCTGACCTCCCAACTGTTCCCATTCTCTTTCACAGGGCGGACTACTCCCTGACCATTTTATTAACCCCTACGCTGTACGGAAAGTGCTCCTGGATGGACCTGGGAGAAAACAGCTGGTCCATGGTCAAGCGAGAAGTATCCAGCAGCCCAGGGTCACCGGCTGAACACACCTACCTGCCCGGGGACAGCAGGAGGGACGGTCCTGTCTCGGATGAGCTGAGGACAACTCCGAGCGAGCTTGACGCACTGGGGCACCGCCGCGCCGACGGCAGATCGTTACACTCCTACGTGCACTTCGGACACCATAGCAACACCCTGTCCACTACCGAGGACATCCCTCTCTTTACGGATTTAGACCAGGGCAGCAAACTCGTCCTCTCCAGCGGGGCTCACAAGGCGAGTTTGCTGGTGGACCCGGCCGACATGTACCAAACACTGGCCATCGCCGCTGCCCAGAGCCAGACTGGATATGACTCCTCCTCTGGCGGCTATATGCACTCCAACCCCAACTCCCCCGTGTATGTACCCAGCTCCCGGGTGGGCTCCATGATACCCAGCCTCTCGTATCTACAGGCCAACGGCTCTGCGCAACCCAGCCACGCCGTTTCCAGCCACTCGGTCTGGTCGCAGTCCACCCCGGAGAGCCCTTCCTACAGCACGGGGAGCCCTCACGCCTCCAGCCGGTTCCACTACCCTCCAAGCCCGCCTATGAATACCGGGGCGCCCAGGGACACCGGCTACAGTAACACGCTGAACGTGGGCGGCAGGGACCAGTATGGCCTCTCTCGGTCCCTCGGCGGGACCTACGCGAGTCCTTACTCCCCGTACGTTGCGCCGCAGCTGCCGCAGCTGTCCTCGCATTGGACCGGGGGACCTTTCGAGAACACGATGCTGCACAGCTTGCAGAGCAGAGGTGCGCCCTTGATCCGAGGACCAAACGGAGGTAAGAGGAAAGGCTGAACAGACACGAGCAGGGATTTTTATTTTATTTTAGGACAGAATAAAAAAATATTAAGTCATTTAATCAGACGCACGACCCTGATAAAATAAAATATCCCATATCAACATTTCTCTTTTGGGAAATAATCCTGAATTTGGCTGAAAATAACCGAGTGTTTATTATCCGCGCTCAACAAACTATTCGTGTGATCGGGCCTACAACTGAAGATGTGCGTAACTGGATCCATAAATGACACAGGGCTCCAGCAATATCAGCACAGCTCTGTAAATATTTACAATTTAAAACAAAGGCTTTTGTATAAAACCGATGCTATATTTCTATAATATTCTATATTTTGGAAACACGTGAACCTGCTTTATTCTGAAAAGAAAACCCTAAAGGTAGATTTAACCTGTAAAAGAGACGAGGCCTCACCCTGTTTGCTCTTAGTTTCAGATATTCTGGACGACATGGGGGAGAGCAGGGAGTGCGTCAACTGTGGATCCATCTCCACGCCGCTCTGGAGGCGCGACGGCACCGGCCACTTTCTGTGCAACGCCTGCGGCCTTTACAGCAAAATGAACGGGCTGAGCCGACCATTAATTAAAACGCCGAAGCGGACGGTGAGCAGCGAACCACTTAGCCGCTCGGTTTCCTGCCTAATTGTTCCAGACGCTGCCTGAGGTCGTCGCCCGTGATGTTTGAGATAAGCGCAGGCCACGGGTGGAATATTCAGCCTTTGCTTTAGATTTTATTCTAATTTAGTACGTATAGATATGAGTCACATAAAAGCAGCAGAACATGACTGTAAATCACATTTTATTAGAGGTTAGTGCTGTTTTTGGCGTAATTTAAGCAGTGACCATAATTATATTTGATTTATCTATTTGACTCCGGCCTGGAAGGTTTGATTAATACATTTACGCACAATGCATTTAACGCTGATTTATTCAGTAAGTGAATCATTTTAAAACTGCAGGTTCCTCGTCAACATGTTCCGTCACCTGCTCTGTAAAGTTCTTCTGTTGGGCTCTTCAACCCCAACAAATCCAAGATGTGGGCGAATCGTTCCCTGGTGCCATCGCGCACGGCCTGAAGCTCGTTTTTACTAGAAAACCAAGTGTCACGTATCGCCTCGCTTAAGAATAACAGCCCGTAAAAAGGCCGTAGGTGAAAGCCAGTTAAGTTGAGATCATAACAGGACCTTTATTATTGTTGGGAAATAGGCTGTGAATGGCCAGACTGTAATTCAATTAGTGCGTCCGCGCCTTCGCCTGAAAACGTTCCTGACGAACTTGTTATTTTCTCAGCAGACTTTCGTGTAATTTTAATTTTCTATGTTTGCCACCAGTCGACGTCCAGGAGGATCGGCCTGTCCTGCGCCAACTGTCAGACGAGCACGACCACTCTGTGGCGCAGAAACGCGGAGGGGGAGCCGGTGTGCAACGCGTGTGGCCTCTACACGAAGCTGCACGGGGTGAGTCGCGTCCTCTCATGACGGCGCTTTGGGGTAGAAGTGAACCAACATGGAAAATATTAACCTGCGTCCAAACACGATCCAATCCGCAGGTACCTCGGCCTCTCGCCATGAAGAAAGAGGGAATCCAAACAAGAAAACGGAAACCGAAAACACTGAACAAAACCAAGGGATCCTCTGGTGAGTTATTGACTCTAACTCAGCTTGTGAATAAATCATAGTAGAAGGCGTGAAGATAAAGAAACGTTTTTATGATATGATCTCACCAACATATTTTTATTTTTCATAGGAAATAACAACTCTGTCTCTATGACTCCCACGTCCACCTCTTCATCCAATTCTGAAGACTGCTCAAAGACCAGCTCTCCCTCTGGACAAGTGTCTGGGGTGAGGTTCAATAATCGCCTTTTAATTTGAATAACACCTAGAATCGAAAAGGCTGCTCTGCTCTCAAAGACTGGAACTGGGCTTGGCTACAGCAGGTGTTAAGAATAACGATCATTCCAGCTCATAGTTACTTTGAGGTGATGACTGATTCGCGTCACCGTTAGATTGCAGCAACCTGAGCTTCGCATTTCTCCGCTTGTAGGGTTTTTCCACTTCTGTAATGAAAATAGCATCTGAGTGGCTCAAAATGAAAAGAAATGTCTGCTGCTTGGTCCCAGTGTGGGTTAATAATATGTCTTGTGACCTTGCAGGTCAGCTCGTCTGTGCTGTCCAGCTCGGGGGAGGGACCAGGCTCTGGCGCGGTGAAGTACCCGGGACAGGACAGCCTGTACACTAGCGTGAGCCTGACCCAGCCTTCGGATGTTGCTTCAGTGAGGGGTGAGCCCTGGTGCCCCATGGCTTTGGCTTGAACACCCACGTCTTTCTGGAGAGCAGCGTTCCCCGGCCCCTTCTGTCTGGATGCTATGTGGAAGTATTCAGGGCCAGTATTTGTTTCCTTCCCTGCAGCTGGTGCAAGAAGAGACGGACAGAGGAAAAGAAGGGCGAAGCGAGCGTTCACTCACACTGCAAGCGTGAGTCCACTTTGGAATATCGGGGATTTGTTTCCAGATTCCTCCGGGGATCTTGTTGCCTTAAAATAAAATCTTGTTGCCTCAAAAAGAAATAAAGGAAAGTCCAGGCCACGTGATCATTTGGTGGCCTTCTGTGGATGCTTCCTGGACCTGCTCTGCGCTCGAGAACTCTTCTTAAAAGAAAACCATCAAGTGCTTAATGGATTTTCTCTGTGAAGAAAACGCTGTAGATTGGATACCAGCGCTTCATGAAGAGCTTTACTCTTTAAGGACATTCTGAGTGTCTTATTCTTCCCACAACTGGAATCACACCACAAGTGCCGAGACAACTTTTATGAATCAGAAGGAAAAAAGAAATATTTATAAATCTCCCGTTGTTTTGAAAACATGGCTGTGATTGTTAATAAAGATATCAATATAGAGTAGAAGTTAAATCCTTCTGATGTCTTCTTTTCTATTTGCTCTATAAGCGGTTGTTAGCTGAATGTGCACGTTTTTCACTGAAGCTGAAAGTGGTTTGGTTTCGACAGGGTATAAATGAAGTACCAGAGCGTTGTTTGTTCGTCTGTTTACTCCCACAGGCGGCGTTTCCTTTGCGAAGCGCTGTCAGCTGTTGTGTTAAGGTACTTTTCTCAGAGCTGAGCTGTAAGAACTGTTTTCCACGTGAGGCCGTTGGTTCCCTGACCTATAGGACCATCGCTGCCTGCCTGACTGTACGATGACTGGCCTTCACAGCGCAAACATGTAGGGGAGGTCACCTCTGATCAAAACCGAGCTGGTGACTCGAACTGATCCCACCGAGGATTAACGGGAGTGTGACCCGACATTTTAACACGATAAGGTGCTGAGGTGGACAATGAGAACAGGAAGTAGAAGAAGTGCTTTCTTTAAGTGCGGTGGAGCAGGTGCTACTGACAAGCACAAACATTTAAAGGTATGTTTGATTCTTCACCTTCTGTGTCTTCATTCGTCCAACGTTTCAGAGGCCACAGAACAATCACAGATAGACGATCAGATGTGAAACTTGGCATGAAGGGTAATTTGTTTTATTATTATTAGCATTTTCTTTCCTGGCTTTCCTCATTCACAAGGGCATGTCATTCATTCTGCTGGACTTATTTATTTTTTCAACTATCATGTTATATAGTTTAGCAAACATCTTTTGTGGTGTTTCTCTTTTGCTGGAACATTTAAGAAATTATTTTTATTTAAATTCAATCAAATAAATTGCTCTGTTGATGCAAACCCTGTGTTTTAGCCAACATTCATCAGTGTTTTGAAGTTGTGGAAAGACCCGTGTGCTTGCGTAACATTAACGCTGCTCCGACACACTCACGCATGAGGCAATCGCACTTTAAACTTTAACTCCCCATTCCTGATCGAAAATGAGCGGCTGCGCATTCTCAGATTCCTGCTGCACAGAACAAATATCTCAGCTCAGCTAATGAGGCCTGGATTTCCTGGGAAGCACATTTGAAAAGCTGGATTTTTTGGGATCTTCCGAGTGGTTTGCTTCCACACACATTGTTTATGTTGATTAAAGAAAGCCTTCATTCTGTCTGACAGCTTTTTTTACGTTTCCTGCGTCCTCTTGAACCAGCAGCTCAAAGTACCTGTCACAATGTTTACTGTACTTAAGCGAATATGGTCCGTGAGTAATTCTACATGAAAAGATTTTGGAGATGGCTCAGATTTATGCCTGGGCTTAGCGTTATCTGTCTGCACTTTGACATATTGATTCAGCCACGTTTATTGAGTGCGGAGGAATGTGCTCCACCGCACAACAGCCACATCCACGTTGATGTTGCATTTCGCCGGAACGATGCGGACTCGATTATGTTTTGTTCGGGTTTGTTTGCAGATTGCGAATGGAATCTCTGGAGGTGTGTTCATTTGCTGCTCGGTGTTACACAAAAGCCAAGGCCGCGCCGAGCCCACCGGGCTGTAGGTCACCGAGCCTCCCAGCAGACAGATGACAAAACCGCCCTTAAATATGTAAATGCAAACTAGTGTTGAACTCAAAACACGAGCAAATATTTATAGGTTTCTGAATTTATGAGGGGGTCCTACCTTGGCACTGTCTGACTGGTCTCCATGGTGCTGCGAGGGAGGAAATATAAACACGACGGTGCACAAATCCTCCCTGCGCTCGCATCTGGATAGATGTTCGCAGAGCTGAGGGTCATATCAACCGCCACGCTCACAGAAAGGGATGCAAAGGGCGAGTGTGTAGCTGCCGTCTGTGAACATGTGTTTTCTACCGAGATGCAGGTCTGGACAAGGACGATAACAAAAGGAGCCCGATGCAGCCGGAGAGGGAGAAGGCTGAGATCTTGGTGGCTGCACAGGCTTGAAAAAAACCCTCCCAAAGTAAACAGAGCGGCAGCGGCAGCAGGCGACGGCCCCCGTTGGCTGTTTGGCCATGAGGTAACAGCACACTGTGGCCCAGCGGCTCCCTCAGGAGATGCCCGTTGATCTTTCCATTTTGCCTTTCAAAGGAGAGTCCTGCTGGCCCTGCCTCCGGAAGAGATGGGATCTCTGACTCAGCCCTTTTGGGTTTCCTCATTACACACAAGAGCACATTCTGGCAGTTAAACATAACGGTTAAAAGCATGATAGCCGAGTCCTTTTCGATTTGGAGAGCAATCAAATGATCCTGAAAAATGTGCACGATGCGTATAGAGTTTTTATTGTCCCTGTTCTGGTGACGGTGGCAAGCGACACTTCAGACACTTTTATCTCCTTCTAATAATAAAACAGCTGTGAGTACACACACTGCTGTCAAACACAAGACGTAGCGACATTTGGCTCGATGACATCATGGGCGGCTGCAGTGTGTAGTCAGCCGTACCTATTACAGAATCAGTAGGAGTGAGTTCAGGGAAGGCTCACACAAAAGTCACCGGGTGGGACCCAGTCAGACTCTATATGAGCGAACTGTCATCAGAATGACCAGGTTGTCAGGAATTACACATAACAGGAGAGGATGGGATTGATTGGCAGTGGAAGAAAAGGCGGTTTCAACCACGTAGAAGTCATCTGTTTATAATAATATACAGACTTCTGGGTGATATATATTAACGAGTGAGATAGGTTTATAATTCCATCTCGTCATTTCTCGCAGCAACAGGATGGGGGTCTAGCGCGTCGACCCAGTCCTCCCGTGAACAAACGACGCAGTCGGTCGATTGTAGCCGAAGCCAAAACGATGAAGTGAAACGTTTTATCGCAGCAGAACTCATTTCACGATCAGGAGCTAGTTCTACCCTCAGAGGGTGAATGGAGGCACAACCGGCCACAGGCCGCACAGCAGGGGCCGGTTTGTTTCCAGCGTGAGGCTAAGCATCGTGTTAAGTGGTTCTTACCAGGCTGATTTAAGGCCTAAACCAAATAATGCTGACGTAGGAGCATATTGAAGGGTTGAGATAAATGAGGTACACAGATTAAACCTGAATCCCCTGAAGCTGATCCAAATCTGGAAAAACCTTCAGTTCTGGTTGATTTGACTGATTTAACCATCAACAATTCAAACCAGGAAACTGGACCATATACGCTGAAACGTCTCCTGGCCTGCACCGTGATAAAAGCTCTGCTCCGGTGTGCAAACATTCAAGACAAATAAAACAGTGTTGGGATTAAATGCTAGCGAAATAGGCCGATCGCATTTGGTGTTTGCTCAGCCTGTTGTTCTTCCTAAAGGTCCGATCTGCTGGGAATGTTCTGCTATCAACAACGGGCCGGCGCACAGGCTAACGCGAGGTCACGGCGGAGGAGAGTCTCAGCCGTTGTTTTCTGTGGCGTTCGGCGGCTTCACTGCGTTCGCTGCAGCGATTCTCAGGATCCATCCTCTGGGGGCCACGAATGCTAGTCGGGCTGTTTCAGTCTGGTCCGACCGGTGAAAGGGTCAAAGCTGTGACCGTGGAGCCACGACTGTACCTTTACTCTGGTCGTGTTGCTGGTCAGTTCCAGGACACTCATTTTCATTTTGTTAACGGAACAAAGAATAATGTGAAATGTATGTGACAAGCCTGGAAGAATTTGACTATCAAATCGGCCCCTTGTCTAGACAATGCAACGGCAGTGTTGTCAGGTGAGCCTTCTGTTCCTCGCTAAGGCAGCGCTTATTGTGTCAGCCACTAAATCATGCAACTGTGCGAGCGCTTTCTGCCACCGCGCTTCCAAGCAGTGCGCTGGGATTCTTGTGGGTTCATTGCAAGGTTACAGCTATCTCTCCTCCGCTGCTAGCCCACCAGTCAGCCTTGTGTCCAAGGCGTTTTGAATTAAGTTCAGTGCTCTCATGTATGGGAACCCGAGCTCGCTGCCAAACGCAATACTTCCCGAAGTATTTCTGTCAGAACCACAGCCTTTAAAAACAAAACACAGAAATCACAGCAGGCCTGTTTTAATCAATTAAACATGTGTCAACAAACAATATGCTAATCACTGGCTGGAGCAGGACACCAAACGCTCCTCCAGCCAACCACGGCTGGTAGATGACTAACAAATAAAGCTGGGTACGTGTTGTGTGTTCGGTGTTTTGTTGCGTGTTGGGCTTGGATGACGAGCCGAGGGGGAAACCACGCTTTCCTGCCTGGCATCGGCCTCCAGCGTCCCAGTCGCAGCTGCAGTCGTCTGGGTCAGCTGAGGGCTGCGAACTGGATGGGATTTTACCCCATCCTACCCAGAATGCAACGCAGCATCCCAGACTTCAGCACCGGCACTCTCTCAGAACGAGGTATGCTTGTGTAAACAACACTTGGCTCACTGAAGTCTTGAAACGTAATAAATTTTCATCTAGAGCTCAAGATAGCAGCAGAGCCACAGAGCGAGGACGGGGATAAATTGCAGGATGCGGCGGCCTGACAGAGGAGCCTAGCGAGGCCCCGCTCCGCCGGCTGACTGGGCTGCTTTCCACGAAAACAGTAAACGACGGTCAGAAGACGCAGCCATTTACACGCTAGCCGAGGAACGAACCAAAAGCAACTAATGCATTTACCCCACGTGCACGAAGAACGGGAAATGTCCACTTTAATCAGCTCGACTTGTTTTTTTGAATACATGCAATGAATTTGACGCGATCGCTTGTTACTTGTTTATGTTTTTTACTATTTCCTGGTTCATTCACCTTGGCCACGCCCCCTTGGTTTATACCCACTCCCACTTCCTGGTTGTTGCTCTGCTGATCTGGGACGATCGATTGTTCACTTTTTAAGAACGTCTCTCACAAGCGGCCTCCTCGTGGTCGGTCTTCTGGCATCCAGCCAGTTGTTCAGGCCTCGCCACAGTCGTCGCAGTTCGTCTGTCGGACCGTGTGTCTTTCAGGGAACCTTTCCAAGTTGTCAGTACAGTAGAGTTTTTACGGCTTTGATTCCAGTCTCGGTACAAATGATACCAACCTTTCCCCCGACGGAAAACAAGTCATCTTTGCTTGAATGCTGCACGACGGCGCGACTCTCTTCTGAGCTCTGTTCAACTTAAATGGTTCTATACTAGATGAAGTAGTGAAGTGACTTTTATTAACAGGTCGCTGATCTGTGTGATTAAATGCTTGTCTGTCAGTCGGCGTAGTTACATTCTGCGCTTTCACTGGTGAAGCAACATGGCTCCCAGGCAGCATTAGCAGAACCTGTGTGATGTGAACCCAGTGACTGAGCTGCTTCCTTGCGCTGCCCTGACCAGGCAATTAATTATAGACGTGACTTTAAAACTTCCTGTTTTTCCGTCTCTAATTAAGCCAATCTGCCCTGCTGTTCTGAAGAGAGGAAATCCCTCAAAATAGTCCACAATTTCAGCACATTCAGATTGCATCGTACACATCAACATGTTTGATCAAAAGGAAATGACATGTGTCATTTCTTCCTGCTTCGCCTTCGAATAATGTGGGAATTTTCTAAAGAGATGTTGCCTGTGGTGGGTTCAGCCTGGACGCAGCATCTACGTGCCGTCAGTCAGGCCCACGGAGCATTGATCTCCGCCTGAGAGCTTTAACACTTATTCCGAGCAGAGTGGGAAAAAATCTGCCCTGATTTATGCCTCTTCTGTTACCCTTTCCTGTCCTCATGTATGAAAACAACGTTCCAGTGAATTCCTGCAGTATTAACACTAAGCAGTTATGAGGTCAAGCTTTCACTTACGCTGCACAAATGTTGGCGAGCCACAGAGAATGCGCCGATACTGTGCTGTTTGGGGCGACTTCACTGCATAGTTCTTGTTATCGTCGTGTAAACTGAGCAAAAGGCTGCACACAAACCTGCAAACTGACCTTGACAGCAGACACACTTCATAGCTCTCCCCACCCGCTGCACTAAATCTACAGCCAGAGCTCAGCAGCGCCAACGTTAACCCGACTGTTATCATTAATGCGCCGCGTTTGTTGAATCTCTGCCAGCGTTTTTTTAAGCTCTGCCCTTTTCAACTTTGACCCGAAACTCACCTCCAGGCCTCACCGTCGGTGTTTTTCTCTGGGAAACAGGAAAAAGGATGAATAAGTGAAGGCAACGTGAAGGAAAACCAGGCTGGGAAGTTTTTAAACGGGGGGTTCATGTGAATGTGTGTTTCTTTTAAAAATACCTGGAGTTTGGCCTACTTAAAGGGCAAGACACAGTAGGAAGTGGCAAATTGCTTCATTAGACATAACAGGTGAATACCGTCCATTGTTCTCTGCTGAGGTATCTTTGTGTCAGATCAGTGAAGTTAGGTGGGTCTACGGTCCGTAACGAAACGATACATCCATGATCTGTACAGGAAGCGGCACATAGAACACAGAGACAGTGGAAAGCAAGCGTCTCAGACGGATGCTACAACAACCATCAACATACTGAGGCCACCAGGTTGACTCAACGCCAAGTGACGTGTTTGACTTTATAGATCTGCAGAGGTTGTAATAACGTACTTGAGCCTCGTACTTGCTGGACCAACGGGGCCGTTCAGAGCTGCAAAAAGCAAACCTGACAAAAGTAAAACTCTCCCGGTTTGTCCTTTTGCTGTGTCCCGATGTTTTTTGGATTATTTAGTGCTTCTTCCAAATTCAGTAATGTGGGTAGATGCGTGGTTTGGTGGACTGGCGCTATGACATCATTCGAGAGGAAGCCCGAGCCGTCCTACTAGATGTCCTTCCAGAGGCCCCTCAACAAACAGGCTGGTTATCACATCACTAACATTTGTTTAACCCCTCTGCAGAAGGTGTGCAGAGGAGGGAGCTGTTCCCGAATGGCTTTGGCTGACCCGTTACCAACCCTAGCTGATCTCCTACGCACGCGCTGTACAGTACAAAGGCCTCGCAGACTCGTATAGCAACACGCAGCCGCTGCCTTCTCTCCGCCATTAAGTGTTTCTGACTGTTCTCGAGACATCACAACACTCCCTTGAACTCCGCTTCGCTCCGTCTCCCACTTCATCCAGTCCTCCCGAGTTTGGCTGTCTATCTGGGACAGAGGACTGAACACTTCAACCAAGACAACGACTGCATGGTGAAAAAAATGAAAGGATGAGAAGATGAAGGGAAACCTCCTATGCTTGGATGCCTCATGTCCACCCCAAAGCTCCAGCTCCATTCCTTTCCCGTTCGCAGCTAGACAGTGCACGGAGCGTTCTCTCCCACACATCTCCACAGCCCAGAGCCAGGCCCCGTGTTTTCCTAATTCATTACTTAAAGGAAAGAAATGTAGCCCGTACCAAAATAAATACGGCTCTCTTGGATCAGACCATGTGTCATAGTGCGATAGCTCCTCTGCAAAGGCTGTTGTTTTAACCGGAGGAGGATGGAGCTCTCTGGCTCTGCAGAACGTCTGTCACTCTGCTCTCTGTCTCCGTCACACAGCACAGACCGGCAGCATGCGCCCTTATCGCATGATTTAGACCTAAATACATTATTTGAGAGTGGGCTGGCTGCAGCTGCAACCCTCAGCGGTGGAACCGGTGAAGTTAATGACCTGAGCTTGAGCCTCGTGTTTTATCCTTTATGGTGGCATCACTGCAGGGATGGAAACGTCAGCGTGGTCACGTGGCTGGAGTCAAATACCTTCACTGTAACTTATATATATGTAACTATATTTTGATTTGCACAAGGGAAACGAGGTAAACATTAAATGTGCTGAACGCTAGCGTGTCCCGGAGCCGGACACAGA
Source organism: Macropodus opercularis (assembly GCA_030770545.1). Lineage (NCBI taxonomy): Eukaryota > Metazoa > Chordata > Actinopteri > Anabantiformes > Osphronemidae > Macropodus > Macropodus opercularis. The sequence continues at coordinate 15,304,429 of CM061105.1, read as the reverse complement.
GACTTCACTGAAGTTACACCCGACTGGCTTTATGTAACACTGTACACACTTTATCTTGTTTTTTTCATGCCTATACCAAGAAGTTCTTTATATGAGTAACTTTATGCTCTTCATTAATGTCTGAATATTTTCTCTGTTGATTTGTAAAATTCTCTCTGGCCTGAGTCGAAAGTGCATTAAAATTAGAAACCTCTGCTTTTACTTCAAAAACTCATTGCCATCAGGACGTGGGCTCTTTTCTCCTCATATTTACAGTTGCTTGCTATTTGTTTTAGGAAAATCTAAGCACTTGTCATTAGGACTCACTTCAGAGCGTGGACTTCGGGTGAGGTCTGTTAAATGGCCTATTGAATGCTCTGTCAAGCAGAACTTTCCTGTGACCCTAACACACACACACCAGCACAGTGCGCTGCTAGGACATCAATAGTTTGTTTATAATTACCCCTGGCACCTCTTGACTACTTAGAGAGAGTGATTGGTTTGGAAAATGTCCCCCAGGGTCCTGTTGACTGATTGGCCCGAGGTGGAGGATGGAGGAGCTGCAGTTTCTGTTGAGGATCTGCTGCTGGCTCTCCGTCGTAGGGCTGCATTCCTCAAGCTGATCTGAACCCTTGTCTGACAGCCACTCTGATAATATCCCAGTCAGATAGGGGCGGGGGGGCAGGCGTCCATGAGCCTGTTCTGAATCACTCAATTAGTGCAGGAGGAGGAGGAGGAGGAGGAGGAGGAGGAGGCCTCTAAACTCTGCTTCTTTAAAACCCACACTAACAATCAATGCGCAAACAATGTGAGCGCAGAGAAACAAGCTGTAAATAGAGTTTGTGTGGTCTCGTGATAAAGTCCGAGTGTCTTCCTCGACTTTATCATTTATTTTCTGTTGAGCTGAACTGAAGGGAACCAGACGTCTGTGTTACACTACGTCCATGTTTAATCATCACAGCCAATTTATATTAATACAAGATATGTTTTAAATACTTAACACTGAGGCAGTGAAGTCTTTTATCTTGCGCGTTAGACAAATAAATTACAAAAACAGCGTCTCAGTCGCTGCCTATCTCAGACCTACGAATGACTCAGGCCGTCCCGTGATTAAAATGTCACGTTCAGTTTATCGCGTGATGTCGTTTTTCATCAGAGAACTGTTTGGGGCTCTTTTATTGCAGCTTAGGTAGCTCAAAGAACGGCTGACCCGGCTCCGGCTGCTCCTCAAGCCCGTGAGCGACCTCTCACCTCCCGCTGACCCGTCACCTGCAGACACCCTTTGTGGCTGCCTTTGATGCAGTGTTTACCTTTATGTACAGTAAGGGTTAATCACACACCTTGAGAGGGCGACGTGGAATTCCATACAATGGATTCACAGGCCCGTGTTGTCTGAGGGCTCAGAGAAGGATTAGGAATTCAAAGGCAGCCAGTGTGTGAGGTAAACAGCAGAGACAATATTTTACCTCCTCTATGTTTAGTCAGCGGATGTCGATGTCACATTTTCTTTTTGCTTAATATTAGTCTTTACCAAAGAGTTGGCGGCCGCCAGGACTGTTTGTTCTGTTCTTGTTTTCACTTGATCTGGAATTTCCTCCAGTTAGATGATGTACGATAGTGGATACTGCTGTGTGTAAAAGAAGCAGCCATCACCCAGCCTCCATGGCTGGCTTGCCTGCTTCCCGTAGTGCTTCCTGTTGCCTGTTGGATCGGACCTCGCAGGTCAGCCTTCATTCCCCACATGCATCGAGGCTTGACCGTTCATGACCTTGTCTCCCGTCGTCCACTGATCCTTCCTTGGCCACTGTGGTTGACACTGACAGGCCAGGAACAACCTGGATGGAGCTAATTCCCATACTTTAATACATGTAGTCTACAACTTGCATGAGTTGTGATGTAAACATAAAAACTCACCTTTTGACGTAAAAACGTTGCTCAGTATCGGGGAGAAACTTATAATAGCTCAGGCGTAAGCGCTGCAAATATGCCACATCTGTCACACTAATGTTCCTCTCGCAGTCTCAGAAGAAACAACAACTGTAATATCACTTCTAATCTGGGAAATGACCCAACATATTTGTAATATTCGTTCAGTGTTTTAGCCTTGTTGCAAAAACTTGATCACGTTGAAAGACGAGTCCTTAAGAACGTGAAGCATATTCCCCGGATCACCGAGCGCTGTGCGCAGGAATAGCACATTAATTGTAACAAGACACTCCCACAAGAACATGGTTATTCACATGCTAATTGAAAATGAAGTGCATGAGTTATGGTGTAACATATTCCCATAAAAAGCATCATTAATTATTGTGACAGCAAAAAACAAACCAAATTAATCGTAGCTGTCTCAGAGCAGGATGTCTGCAGCGCACAGAGAAACGACAGTCAGTCAGAGCCAATCACTGTATGAATGTTGTGCCTATAGAAGTTGAAGACCAGTAACGATGAAGCCAATTCAGTGCATCATCACCAACGCGCCGCAGAATTTCAGGGTGAATCATGTTATGACCAAATCGACTGAATCACGGCCTTTACTGCGCTTGGCAACAGGGAACTGATTTGACGGCAGAGGGGAGCACTTCACAATAAATCGGCCATTACTCTTTCTGAATGCAGCACCTGATGCGCAACGTCAAAGACTTTTTCAGCTCTGCCTCACGTGGACCGATGTGCCTTTATGTGTAATAATTCTCCGTGTTGATGATGATTCACCCAGAGCTCGGCCTAAATAACAAAACGACTGTATCATGTAGGCAGAACAATCTGAACCTGAAAGAACACTCTGTAGGACATATTCGCCTCTCAAGCCGTAATGACTTCAGATGTTTTGAGGTTTCTAATGCAGGGATCGGGGTAACACACATTTCTGTATTTCAGGGTGGTCACTGTATCAGATTCAATGATCATCAATTACAAATTCTTACGGCTAAGAGTCATGGCCAGCTACGCGTCGGACCTGAACAATCACAGTCTGCTGTTGTTCTCAACTTCTGCCACTTGTGTGTGACTGGGAGGGAGGGTCATTGTTTTCACCTGGCTCAACACGGATCCATTAATCACGTTCTGGCGTGAAGGGCTCCTTCAACGTGCCGCTTGTCGCATGTCAGTCAGCAGATGGTGGAAGGTAATGCGTGTCTTAATAATGCAAACATGAAGTCAGTGCTACTAGCCTTTGTCTTTAAGATGTGTTACACAAAAATTAAAAAAAGTCCCACTGAGACATCCTACACCTGGAATGTCTGCTTTGTTGCAATGCAGTTCTTATTATTTCCTGGAAATGACTCTTGTTTCATTTACTGTTATATGTGAGCAAGAAGCATCTGTTTACGTTTTTCCATTTCATTCATTTTCTGTCATTACTGTAGAAGAAATGGATGAAAGAAATACTTGCAGGACTGTGATCTGTCCTTTCCTGACCTTTTAATATGAAACCGGACATTCTTGAGTCGCTTATGTCAAAGCTAGGCCTGGCATCAAATTGCTACACAATCGCTTTGATCTGAGACACAAGCAACAAGAAGAGGAGTAGGTACCGAAGGCAGCGAGCGTCTGGTCTAGAAGGAAATGCTGATGAGATTTCCTTGAAGAGGTGTCAGTACGAGTCAGAGCTTTCCCGTGAACAGGCTGTTTGCTCTTTGCACAACGTCTTCATCCCTCCCTCCCACTGGAATCTGATGACAAACTAGGTTTAACCTCCCATCTACGAGGAGCCGAGTTCAGCTTCTTACTGCTCCGTGTGGAGGAGTCTGTCTGCTGAGAGATGGATCCTAGCGGTAGGTTATTATCCGGAGCATAACCTGCAGATTTATGTCCCCTCCGAGTCCCAAGCATGTTTAGTCGTTTTAACAAGGGGCATGAGTCAGTGAGCGATGAAAGGTATGATCAGAACGGTAAAAGAAATCGAATGATTTGAGCACTGGCCCTTTAACGTGCACCACGCGTGTTCTGCGTTCTCTAGGATCCGTCCTCTGGTTTGCTGGTAAACTCTAAATGACGCCAGTGTGTTCTGGTTTTAAAATTAGCCATAGGAGGAGATAAAGAACTAGCGAAAGCTCCGTTATCTGTACTTCAAAGCAGCCAAATTGCCAATACTGTACGTCCCCTACGGCATTTGAAGTTCTTTCATCTCTGCCCGTGGTCCTTGAGGGCCAGCCACTTAAGCAGAGCCAGGAAGTCGCTGGTGCAGCTTGGCATTCGGAGGCGTGGGAGGACAACTGGGCTCCGCGCAGACGATCAACCTTAACTCTGCTTTTATTCAGCCACATGTTGTTTCTAGGTTCTGTCAGAGATACCTTTCCTCCTCCAACAGCGAGCCTCTGAATTAATGACTCAAAGCCAGAGCAAATCCTTATGTACTGTATAATATTCCTGGTAGGGAAAACCAGTGACGGGACCAGAACTTCTTCACCTTTGTCTTACTGCAACCCACTGGTGCCGTCAGCTGGGCCCGTGATCCTTCGCATTTCCAGCCTAGACATTTCCTCTGAAAGCACAGACAAAAGAAACCAAAAAGTGCTGATGTTGCGTGTAGGAAAGTGTTTCGGCGTCTCTGTCACAAAGTCTGCCACACAGCGCTCTCCGTTATCTTTCTGAGGGACAGGGGAAGTTATCTCAGGGGACCTATTGTGTGCTTGATGGAGTTTTGACTGGGTGTGTGAGTGTTTGTGGCACCTCTACTGTCGATGAGACCGGGTCTCGGATCCCAGGGGAAAATCGTGGCTCCAGGGGGCCTGTCCTCCCCTCTGGGCCCGATTGGGCTGCTGGGGAAGACAGTAGGACAGGGAGAGGGGAGGGCAGCAGAGGAGGCGCTGGGCCGGCTCTTGCCCTCTCACTGACAGGATCTGGTCAATGTCCTGCTGCAGAGGGTCGCGGCCCAGCTTACGCACACAAACTTATCTTCCGTGCATCTGCCAGGCCGCCTGCGCAGTCACGCTGTCTCCACTGCGGCCCATGAGCGCTTTCCTGCTAGGGGTGAGAGGAGGGATGGTGGGAGGATAGAGGGAGGAAGGGTGGGGGAGAGTGGAGCATGAGGCAGGGAGGGATGGGAGGGGGCTCAATCTGAAACTGGCCCCGCAGAGGCCTGCCAAGTCGCTGAGCTATATGGAAAACACAAGCCGCCTCCAGGGTAACGGGACCACTTCTGAATTTCTACAAACAAAAATAGCTCTGATGTCTGGCGACGACCTCTCGGTTCTCTGGCCCTCGTCGCTCTCTGTGTGTCTGTCACAATCAAATTCCCACACGGAGGCCGAGCTCATGTTCGAACCTAAACAACCCAGGAGAACGGCTTCATTTGCTGTTGAGGGGGGAAAAGGCGCGCTGAAACTTAATAATTGTGTGGAGCCGAGCGTATTCATCATTCCTTCTCTTCTCGGACGGAGATGACCTCGCGGTGACCAACTGCGCGGACCTCGGTCGAGGTCCCTTTGGTGAGCCAGTTCATCATTTAAACAGCATTAGTTCCAATTCTCATGACCTAATGCGTTGTAGAATGCCTGAAATCTGCTGCTTGTGTTTTCTCTTCTCTCGTCCTCGTCATCATCAGCAGCAGCAGCAGCAGCAGCAGCAGCAGCAGCAGCAGCAGCAGCAGCAGCAACAAGGACCCATAAGAGGAAGTGTTTGACAATTCTAAGCTGTGGACACAATGTGGTGAAATCCTGACTGAAATGCACAGACTCAGAAATAACTTTTTAGTAGGAATAACTTGGAATTTACGTCATTGCCTTGAACAGTTTGCCGACACATGGGGAGAGAGAGGAGCACGGCGTGGATGGCTAAACACGGGGCCACCACAGTTCAGGTCTTTGGTGTTTAAAAGAATCAGTCATCTACATATTCTCTTCCACAGACAGCTGGACTGAAATCGTCCACATTTAGAAAGTGTAGGTCACTAATTCGCTCTTAAATACCAGTCAGATATGAACACGAAGCTGCAGTTGTTCCCTTTGACTTTGTTCCTAATTTAATGTCAGTGTTTTCTAAAGTTAATTTCAAACTTCAGCTGGTTGAGGGTTTCAGGTTACGTTGTAGTTAGTACTACGTTAGAATTACGTTTTTGTTGTCATTGCTCCACAGCAGGTTAAACAGATAACTGCCAAAGTGTCTCTGTCTACATTACTTGATGGGATTAAAGCCTCATTTCAGCTTCACACATCTTTAGTAAATACACAGAATTTAATGCCAGTGGACACTGATCGCTGCTCTGGAGCACAGTGACCTTTCGTTGGCTTTCTTGCCTTTAGATTCCTCTGTGGCCACTTACCTTCAGGGATAACGTTTCACATTTTGGCTGTAAAACAGAGCATTATTCCTCCTGCAGCAGATCCTCCAGGCCCTACATGACAGCACACCTGACGCTGACACACATAAACCCCACACGCACAACTCCCCTCATCTGCTACTCATTGGGTGCTCGATTTAAAAGAGGACCTTTAACACAAAGGCAAAACCCTTCCATGGGTGTTTACAAGGCAAAGTTTAGCCACGTGACCTCGAGCGCTGCAGCGATCTGACGGCGTCTGAGGGAGGCAGGGAGCAGCAGGGCGAGGGCTTGATAAAGCCATACTGCTCTTCAACCTTTAGACGCTGCTGAGGGTAAGAAGTAAACACTGCCATAAAATGCTCGAAGTGTGAGTTGAGCCACATTCAAGAGCGATTCTCCCGTCTCGTGCCCAAGGATGGAAGCGACGTACAGGAGGAAGAGTTGGGCTTAACTTTGAGCTAACGCAGGGTTTGTGGAGAAGGAAAAATGAGAGACGCCTCCTTTATGTGCATTCGGTCCTGCTTTGGCTGCGGTTCCCAAGGCTGCCTGTCTAGTGCGTGTGTGTGTGTGTGTGTGTGTGTGTATGTGTGTGTGTGTGTGTGTGTGCGTGCGTGTGTGTGCGTAGGTGTGGCGGTGCCAGGCACAGCGTCTCCTCTGGCTCACAGCAGCGTTGACCCTGCCCTGTACTCTCCTCCTCCTATGGGCGAGGCTTGGAGCTGAAGCACGTAGCAACACCGCGCTGACACGGACACACAGGCCCATCACACAACACACACACACACACAATGCACACGCCTACGCACACACTGACAGCGAACACTGTGATATATGTTCAATGTTGAAAACCTGCAGAAAGCATGAAATAAAAGGCCCAAATTAATTCTAGACTAAAACTCAGATCAGTTTTAATGAGTGAGAAAAACGTTCCCATGTGAAATAAACTGAGAGGATGTGAATGTGCACCCTTGTGATTTTTTTCCCTGTGATTTAAAGCTTTCTTGACCAACTTTGGGTCTTCATTAGTTTAAAACCCTCGCTTTCATGTGAGTGAACCCATTTGGTTTCGCTGCCTGATCGTATCTTGCTACCAGTCCACTTTATGTCTGTCACCCACTCGGTTCCAAATGAATATAAATGAAAGTTTTCCTTGTGAGACAGAATGAAAACAGCAAAGCATGTTACCAAAAACACTGGCTAATACTTGTCTCAAAGGTAAAAAAAAGTAGGAAATTGTTGAAGCTGAATAGTTTTACATGGCTGCTCTCAGCAAATGCGAACTGTAAGAAAGATCCAAAGCACACTTATGGATAAAAATTAATTAATTAATATTCAACTTGACTTGGTCCAGCTGAAATTCTACACATTCACATTTATTTCTGGCACGTAGCCGTTCATTGTCCCGAGCAGCAGTCAAACCGGGCTGCATTCCTAGACTGAAAACATTACAAAGTGACTACTAGGAGGGAGCGCAAAGGTCACAGCACCAAGAACAAGTCACTGGATTTGACGTGAATCTGTACAAAAGTGACTCAGATTTTCACATATGATTAACTATAGATCCCCGTGTAAATATGGGAGGAATAACTGACTAAATGAGCCCAGAAAGCAAATGTCGTCATCACTGTGGAATCTACAAAGATGCCAGGAACATGCCTGAACATAAAGGAGGTTCTGAATAACTCTACCCCTGCCTGCCTCACATGTGGACTCACGGATGCCTCCAAATGTTTCTGACCAGGAATGGTGCCGTGATTATCATCCTGGATTGTCTGTTTCTTGGTCTCTCTACGATCTGACGCTCGTCCCTGTGTAAATCTCTCCATCCAGGACCTGCGCTGACCCCCAGAGTTGACCTTTGTTTGGCAGACGCCTTGACCCCCTTTAATCTTGTGAAGAGATAAATCCTTTGATGGACCCGGCCTGACTCTGTTGAAAGTGCTGTCCGGCCATCTCCATAGATCAACATAATATGGCATGTTTGATGTCGGAGGAGCTGCGGGTGGGCTCCTTCTGCCTGACCTCAGACGGAGAGCTCCCCCTGCACCTCCATGCCTCTTGCTCTCAACATGTACCCGACCACAGCCGGCCCTGCCCTCTTGACCACGGAGCCCTAAACCCTCGAGCGGGATAAACAGGCAGGCTCCAAGACGACGAGCTGCTGACAAACAGACACGCATTCCTAATTCAAAATAATCTCCCTTTAAAGAAACAGTGCGTCATGGAAATGTGCTTGTTTTGTTTCTTGCAGACAAGAGGCCGAGGGACTATGCAACACTTCATTTGAGCTTTAGAGGTGATGGTGTGTCCATCTTTGTGATGAACTAAGTGGCTGCGTATTTACCACAGACAAGTTTTGTCTCATCTAACTCAGCGCATCTCCCTGAGCGTCTGCGTTTGTATGTCGCTAAATTTATTTCCCACCATTTCCACTCTGGCGAAAGTGAATGGCCATCGCCTCGGAGTACATCACAGTGCTATAGAAGTGTCAAACAAAAGCCTGCGATTAAACCGAGGCGAACTTCAGGGAGCTCTTTAGATTCCTCTGATAAGACGATGGACCCATTAGGATGAGCCATCCCTGTGCTGGAGCTGAGCACTGGCCTCACACGCTCGCCTTATCTAAATCCTCCATCACCACACACCTAATCTGACCACAGCAGCTAATGTTGATAGATTTGATTCTTAACGGGGGAGAATGACTGAATTCAAGGTCAAAACCCAACACAACACACTTGTTTCGTTATCTTCTAGGTCTTGGAAGCATTCGGTATCAGCTGAGGCGATGCTGTCACGCTTTCCTGGTTGTGTGCTGGTGTCACATAAGCATGTAAAGAGTACGTCCCAGCAACACCAAGCGAGGCAAGTGGCGACATTAGCACCCCTGAAATAGCTGGGCAGGCATTTTAATTGCGGAAACCTGCAGTGGCTCACAGTGATTTGGGCATAAAACACAGAATCCCCGGCGTGGAATTCACCGAAGGGCTAAGCGTCACCGACGGAGACTTTCTCCCAGTGAGCACGGAATTCCATGATTTTCAGTAGAATAATAAATAACAAATTTTATTTCCTTATTGTTGGACCTGATCTTTGCTCTCTTCCTTCCACATTCTACCCTTTCACGTCAGTCCCATTTTTCTTTTCTTTTTGGTTTCACTTTTGAATTCGTAATCGCTTTGGCCCTCGGCGCGATGCAGGGCATTCGGAGACGACTGCATTGTCGCGATTGTATGGGGAAAATTTATGATGCACGTTGGCATGTTTGTCTTTAATCATTGTGAAAGTAATAGCAGAGTCATGTGCATGGAGCCTTACAATGAGGTGTTGAAGTACTTCATGAGTAGGAAACTTAACACAAACACAGGAAGCTGAGTGCTTTGCACTAAGCAGGAGGTTTTGCTGTGGCGCTGGAGAGACTGATGGGACGCTCAGATTAACTGGGGCCAAAGAACCTGCGATTCCTAGACGTTCTGGTTACACAGGCCCAGGCTAGAGATCAGCAAAACACGCCGTCAGAATCATCCGGCTTCATCCTAACGTTTCCTGGAGTTCACTGGTTGGTTTTGAATGTTTCAAATCACGACGAAAAAAAAGTTGAAATAGAAGAAATAAAACTTTTGAGAGAAATGGAAAATTAGTGCACGAACGCCTCAACATGTGCTACGTGCTCTGAACGCAGTGTCGACCAGAGGTCCTGCAGAGACCTCTGCTGGTCAAGAAGCCATTAGTCGTTGATGACGTATGAAGCAAATTCACCAACAGTTGACCTAAAAATAAAGTAATCAGACATGTTTAGAATATTTACTCCACTATATTAATTTTTACTCAATACTGCAGGTACCGTTTTTAATTGTAACAAAATGTTGATCCATTAATGGACCAACTCCTAAATGTCACCCGAACCCACGCTTGGTTTCATGGTTGGACTAAATGTACAGTGTTTGGCCCAGTTGTTTTTGGTTCCCGTGTTTAGTTAAAGCTAAGCCAGCGTTTATAACACGAGTCGTTCTTTTTTCGGAACCTGAGCAGAACAATGCAAATAAAGTGAATAATGGGAGTTTCTGCACTCAGCACCGTCTCTGTTGCAGTAGTTGTGTGATCTTGGGAACTGCTCCTCTATTTCCTCTTGGGAACAACTGAGTGGAGACGGTCGTGTAGGCTTTATCTAAAAGGAAGGGCTCCTGGAATTCTAATGAATCACGTGATGCCCTTTGACCTGGAATGGGCGAAGTGGGAACACTGAGCAAAGAACAGGCGTTTGGAGGTGATGCAAAAGGCCTCGGTAGAAGTTACAACCGGATCGTCTGATCATAGGCGGCACCAGAAAAGAGGACTGTGAAAATGAAAGTAAAGTTGAACATGAGATTTGGATTTTAGCATCAAAATGCTTAAAAATGAATTGTTTCATCAACCGTTTACAGCCACTGGACATAATGGACCAAGGAAAGAACACAGGCTGCTGGAGGTGTGTTCAGAGCCGCTCCGTCACCCAAACGGGCCGCTAGATGGCCGCCTGCCTGGGTCACGGCTGAAAGCCGCACGACGCGCGTCAAGCCGGCAGATGGCGCAGTTGCTGCAGCGGTGCTGACTTGGTCGGTTCGGAGTAAAAACGAGCCAGGCCCGAGCTGCTGATCACTGCACACACTCCTGCGCACTGAGGAAGCGGCTCTTTCGCAACGCGTGGACCTGCTGCTTAATTCCACGACACTGCGTGAGCCGTGGAAACAGCAAACGCTTCCTCTGCGGCGCGGGCCTCGGCGCCGCGTGTCTGCTTTATGTAATTTTGGCACGCGCTCTCGTGGACGCCAGCGAGCCAGGAAAAGGCAAAAAAAACCACACACGTATTCCTCACACCCGATTGGTCCAAACGCTCCCTGTGCTGCCACAATACTGCGCCCACGTGACCGCCCTGTTTTCACCCAGTTAACGCATGTACTTAAAAGACAGGCCGCTGCCATTCACAACACGAGCGCGGGCCCCGCAATATTCATGCGGGGAAGGTAAGAGCGCTGCTGCGGGGACTCGGATCTCTGGACGCGTAGCATGGCGGCGGCCACGAGCAGCGGCACATCCACAGCCACCCTACAAATACAGCCCCCCAGCACCGAGCACACGCGGAAACGCATAGACCCGAGGCGGAGGCAAGCGGCGCTGTCTTTTCTCAGCAACATTTCTTTAGATGGGCGACCCGTGCAGGACGACGCAGACAAGCCCGGCGAGCAGGAGAGCTCGCTGGAAGCCAGGACTACCCAGAGCCTGGCGCATCCGGAGCGCACGGCGTGCGGGGCGGCGGAGGCGCCCGCGGCCAGCCAGGCGCTGGTGCTTGCAAACCAGCCTCCCTTCGCCAGCAGTCGGGCCAGTTTTGGGGCGGGCGCAGACGCGGAGGGCGACGCTTTCGTGTCGTCGACGCTGAGCTCGCCGTTCTCCGCGGTCCCTGCCTCGACTCGAGGGAGGCTGCAGACGTACACTCAGGGAATCCTTCCTGCCTCCTACTGCAGGCAGCCCCCCCAGTACTGCCTGGAGGGCGGACAGATCGCCAGCTCCGCGATAGAGCTGCAGAGGTCGAGGTAACTGTGCGCGACCGTGTCACTCAGCTATGTTTTGTGGTTTATAGCTTCTCTGCAGGATTCTGCACAATCATGTCACCGAACTGCACTGATGTGACCACAACAAGCAAACGCTGTCATGGGCATGAGTTCGCTTGAGCCCTGCAGACAGCTGGGTTCACTACAAGTCAGTGGTTTGACGCTTGAGTACAACTTGTGTTGTGCTGTGTTTCATTGCGTGTTCTGCTCGGGCCCTGGTGAATGAAGCTGCAGGTTTATTACGGTCAGCTGATTGCAGGAAGGTGCTTTTGGATCCAGGCAACCTCGCTGCCTGGGCACAACATTGCTCCGCAGGAGGGCAAAACTCAGCTGCTGGCCTACAGATGGTTCACGGCGGATCACCGGTCCGGCTGCAGTGTGGGACACACTAGCAGCAGCGTGTTGTGTCTGCGAGCCTGCGTCAATCTCACCAGATCTCAAATTGGTTGCAGCAGCTGTCATTCCAGACCCTGGCACACACCTGCTGTCTCTGCCTTGTGTCAACACCGTGTAACTCTACTCCCAGAACACCAGGCGCTGGCTGCTCCGTGGACGTCTCCTTTATTTGCCCTGTCTTCGCTTTGGAGGCACACGGAGGGTTTCAGGGCCTCGTCTCGCAGCAGGACAGCTCTCATAAGTCTTAATCTGTACTTTTCGTGGAGAAAGTGGTGCATCAACGATGTGCAAACCATAAACAAGTTTAACTGTTATTTGTATTTTACGAGAAGCTATTTATAGTTTAGACTCTCAGGAATTGCAGGGAATGGAAAAAATACCTTAAAGTGGGTGATTCAGTCATGACTTTAGTGATTCTAGTAGTATCACTTAGTAAGTGATTAGTCAAGAGTTTGCTTATTGATGAGCGTTGGTTGATCCCCACCCTGAGTTCAGTACCCAGCCCTAGTCACCGCACGTCAGCACGAAGCTGTTAAACCCATCCAGAGGAAATCCATGCTACCGTTGAGCAGTGAGCAACCTGCTGATGGAGAGCGGCCATATTCCGCCAGCGAGCTCTGCACAGTGCCTGGTTTGTTTTCTGAGGGCAGCTGGTGGAAGCGTGTCCCCAGCTCCCTGGCTGGGAGAGGCAGGATGCCCAGGCTTTCTGAGAAGCAGCCTGGCTCTGTGTTCTCTGTTCGCTTCCTCTCCCAGGGGCATCGCAGACACACTCTCCCCTCAGACTTGTTTGGCACTTTAGCCTTGCGTACATTCAGGAAGTCGCAGAGCTTCTGATGTGCTGCCAGAGTAGATTCTCTGCGGCCAGAATTGCTTCACGTCCCCAGTTTCGGATGAGATCATATTCAGCTTTCCCTTCAGCCGGCATCAATCGGCCTAGTGACTGAAATCTAGTGTACGTTTTATCACCCGGCCTTCCCTGCCTTCAAAGGTGTGTAGCAGTTTCCCAAATTAAATCATATCCGAACCTTCTCACATCTTGTTGACATCAACTCTGACAGTGCAGAGTCATGTTTTGAGCTGGAGGTTCCTGAAACTGTTGCTGGAAACCAAGCAGCACAAGCCGCTAAAATGCTCCTGTGGATTCTCTTTTGTGCAGCGCGGTCGCATATTTCTGGTTACGAGGTCGATTGTTGTTCGCTGAGCTCATGGTTGGCCTGAACACAGGATTGTATAATAATGCCTCATTTGAGTCCGAGCCGAAATGACAACAAGATGGAAAGCTAGACAACGGTTGGCTGACAAAGAGGAACGAGACGCAGTGCTCACGGTGCAGCGCAGAACCTGTGCAGTTACGTGGTTTCCCATCCTCGAACATCTTATTTGTATTTTTTCTTTTGTTTCTTTTGAGCGTTTGTCTTTGTTTCAGTCTCTGGAGTCTAGGGATCTGTAAGGCCCTGTCTGGACTTTATAATATCACAAGACAGGCTTTTCTGTTGGCTGTTCTTGTGTGAAGAAGCTAGAACATCACAGTTATTTCCTCTGAGTCTCTGGCTGAACGAGCGACACGTGGCCAACTGCGCGTACGTGTGCAATAGTTTAATTTCCTCATCTAAATAGTCCAGTTGGGTTTTAGGGTTTACTGCGCGGCACAGCTGTCGATTCAGTTCCAGCAGCAGAACAGGCTCAATACCATACGAGTTACATTCATGAAACATGCTTAAATCAAGTCACGAGGCAGTGAGAGCGGCCGTTTCAAGGATGCTTGTGGTTGTCTGGCTTGATCTTTGAAGCTTCTGATGGAGCCTTGTTAATGTCAAACTAATGGAAGTTGGCTGTTGTAACCCTGTTCTGCAGCATGCGTGTCCAAGTCGCGTGTCTCCTGTTATTGTTTCCACTGGTTTGAACGTTTTTGCATTAAAGTCATTCTGCTGTTGCTCAACTTTGGAGGCTGAGCTGCTCGAGCGTAATTAAGCTGTGTCCCTTCAGCCAAGCGTTGAATTATTTTTGAAGAACAGTAAGTTGCTGAGATTTGGAGAGTAAAGCTGACACAGAATGGAGACAGATGGCTGAGAGAGGAGCTTGGCTCAGCCTGGGGATGCAGTTTAACACCCAGCGTAATGTTAAACGACACTGTGTCATTGTTAGTTTTTTGGGTTGAGGTGCTGCCAGTGGCTTCTGTGATCCAGACTCGCTGAGAAGCCTGACAACAGGGCAGAGGTTCGCTCTTATCCTGGTTGAACAAGGCCAAAGAGTTGCCACAGGTCAGTCGTTGGGCTTGTCCGCTAAGGTTGTGGTGGATTTATTTGCATTAACACCTGAGGGTCTGGGAGGTGTTAACGGAGGGCGGAGCTTCGTGGTATGGATTAGTAAATCACGTTAGCGCTAATAAAATAAATGCCCATTGATCCCTGTAATCATTTGTCCTGCCTGCACTGGCTGTAAAAACGTAACAACACTCAGTCGCGTTCTGGGCCCGGTGCCGTCACGTACTGGTGTCGTGGCTGGTCTTCACCAGCTCCACATGAAAATGCTCCACTACTGGTAGCTGCTATTGATCAGGCCATTAGAGAAAACTAGTGTCTCTGAGATGACCTGGAACCATCCATCTGAGCATAATTCACACGACCCCACTCGCCTGACCTTTAGGCAGAGGTCACGCCCCACTGTTGAGAACCTAATTTGGAAATTCTCCTGCTATGCGGTTTATCAGAGCTTGCTGTTCTTCTCCACAGTTTATTAGCCTGGTAATAGAGGGGCCAGTCAGAGTTACGCGATCTAATAACGGCTCCTCGTCTGCCTCCTGTAAACACTTATCTCGCTGCATCTCCTCGAGCGTCCAGAGTTCGCTCGGCTTTAGTTGGTTCCAACCCTGGGAGATCCTCAAGGACGGAGCTATCGTTCGTTAATCTGTCCTCATGCCCCGTCATTCATTAACTCAGCATTGCAGCACATTTCTCACTTGATCAACATCGCGTCGCCAGACTTCACTGAGGACTATTGCCTGAAGATTGACGCACGCGTTGGGAGAGAGTGTTGTTTGACCGTGAATGTGTTAATTTCCACTGCTTGCCCACTATAATGCTGAGTAATGAGTTGGATTATTTAGTTATTTTGGTGCTAAACATGCTATTACAACCTAATCTTGGACCAGCTCAGGCATATTTAGCCGTCACATGTGGGTTTGCTTCCAAAACTGGCAGCTGATCATATAAAAAGTGATGGAGCAGAATTAGCTTATCGAGGCGTTTAACTCGAGTGTGAAATAAAGGCCATCTGTGACAAAACGTGTTACACAAAGTGCTTGCAGAGCCTGCTCATTATCCGCTCAGCAGCTCTGATCTATGCAAGACCGAGGGTCAGACCACACAGGCAAGCGACGGCGCAGGCTGACGTAGTCATGACCAGTCAAGACTGATTTGTCTAAATTAAGCAAAAACATACCGATACAGGTAATAATTTAACATTTGTTTAAAGTTGAAATTCATATAAACACAACTCTAGCCTCAAATTACCGGGAATATAAATGTTAATGTTTCGGTGCTGGTGGAAGGTGTTTATTGCACCAAGTGTCAAATGGTGTAAATTTACTATGTGGTCACAATTTTTACATTTCAAAATGTGGAGTAATGTGAGTTTCTCAATTTTAGTTGACTGCAATCCTTAAAGTACAAAACAAAACGTTATTGTGCTTTATTGGCATCGTTTTCAGTAAAACCGTGGACAATCACTGCTAAAGGGACGTTTTAGTTTTCAGTTCGTGATTCAGTAGTGGATCTATCTTTGCAGGCTTAGTAAATGCTGATGCTGCTACACTGACCTCCCTTAGTGAAGAAATGACCCCTTAAAGGTTTTTACTGTCAGTTCGAATAACCTCTTTAAAATTGTGTCTGTCCTACTAGACGAAGACTCATCTCTCAGCGCTCGTCTCTTGAAACGCTGGAGGACATAGAGGAGAACGCTCCTCTGCGCAGGTAGTAGACCGAGCCGCGTTGCCATTCCCACGGTCTGATCAGCGGACTCCGGCTGACGGTCTCTTTGCTTTCCCTGAATCCAGATGCCGAACCCTATCGGGTTCACCCCGACCAAAGAGCTTCAAGAAGGTCCACTTCATCAAGAACATGAGGCAACACGACATGCGAAACGGAAGGTAGGCCCGTCGTAGCCAACACGAGGCTGAAGTGCAGCTCGGTTTCTCACCTTACGAGTCGCGCTGCTCTCACTCCACTGGGACACAAATAGCCTAATGGATGTACTGTTTTATTAGATCGTTGGCCTTTTTTCACCACTCTACTCCACTACCTGTCACTGTCACGGTTTCTAGCACGTCGCGTCCAACCCGCATCCCTGTCTGCTGACGTTTCACTGGATGCTCAAAGATGTTGATTATTCCTTTTATTTAGACCGTGGGGTGTTTCTAAGAATCAACAGCCGTAGCTTCATCCTCAGGGTTGAGTGATGCACCGTCTGATTTCTGAATGCATTGATTTTAAGTAGAAGTAAAGACGTCTGCCTCATTAACAGCTGCTCGTTAACCAACAAGTGATGCTGAAACATTTCGTTTTTGTGTCCTGGCGGCTGACTCTGCCTCAGTAAAGCGACTGGCCATGTCTGTTAGCTGCCTCTATTAAAAGAGTCATTTTGAGTGTTGCTCTCTGTGCTGGTGACTGGGAACCACGATTGATTATAGAATAATATTTACGAAAACGCACGATTATGCAGTTTATTCTAGCGAAAATGCATCAAATCTGCTCCCAAACCCCTGACGACAGCACCGAGGCTCCAGGACAACGACGCGCTCGTGCTCCAGTTCCTGTTCATTCTCTTCCGTCTAAGTTTTAACTGCACACTTTCTCCAACGTGAACCTGTGGATCTTGTCCGAGAGATGTTGACGAGCGTGTTTTTGTTTTTATAGGATAGTCCTTATCAGTGGCAGAAGATCCTTCTATAGTGTATTTTCTGTCCTGCCCTATCGAGATTGTAGCCAAGCAGGGTATGTATCCGACAGCATGCCGTGCTTTGTAACCTGCTCCAGCCTGTGCTCCCTCTGTTCCTCTGTGTTCTCATCCTCCTACTTCTGTGCCTGTACTCGCCTTTGACTGGTGCTTAAAGGGTTGGTTTTGGTGGATGCGTTTTTTTACCTGACGTTGCATTAAATAAACACACTGGGCTCGTGTGGTACTTACATCCTTATAACACTGTAGCCTACTGCTTGTTGCCTGAATGTCTCCGTTCCCTGTTCGAGTCGACCCAGATTTATTCGTTTGCATAGGCATAGCTCTGGTGCCGCCTCGGTTCTGACGGAGGCACCAGACGACCACGCTCCACGCTGGGGCTTAGTGAAGAGCCTAGCGGGCCCAGTCAGTTTGGTTGGCTGTGGAAGGTCGAGGGTTAATAACCCCCCAGAGCTATCTAATAAGTCTGACTGGTCTTTAATTGACAGTGTACGGTAGATTTTGGTTGGATCAGACAAGTATCAAACTGCAACATTTGGCTAAACGGCTGATTTCCTGTTTGTTTCGGTCTGTGTCTGGAGCTACTGCTCCAGTTTTCCACCACAGACTGGCAGCTGTGCTTCTATTGTGGTGTAACAACATTAGCTTTCATTGCTTTTTAAGATGCAAAGGTTGACGGGACGTCTGTAAATGCGTGGTAAACACAGCTGCAGTCGGGAGGTGGCCACCGTAGCTTAGCAAGAGGAATCTGCTGTACTGGCTCTGTGTTAGAGCGTCAGCCTGCCAACATCCAAAGACTCTAAACACGAAGCAGTGTGTTTGCTTTGTTGCAGGGAGGTCCGTTAAGGGACGGTGACTTTGATGAGATTCCTGGCTCCAGTAGTAGTTGTGCGCATAATGTCCCAAGCTGGATGCTCCTGGGTGTGGACGCTTCCTGGGTCGGCTGCAGCTGCAGATTCTGCAAGTACAGGCACAGCTTCCCTCCGTGCTGCTGTGGAAATGCTCCTGGCATTGACTTGACTGCTGGGTTGAAATGCAACGGATCAACAGAAGTTAGAATTTCCTCACAGGCATCAATAAAGTCATTAGTTGATTAAGCTGAGTTCAGAGCAGTGGGACGAGACTACAGGGGATTATTTTTCCAAGCCAACCTGAAGCTGCTGTTGTTGGCTGCAACGCATGTGGAAGTGCTGATGCCAGCTTGCAGTCTGGCTGTAGTACTTCAGTTTAATGACATTTAGAGGCATGGCAGCGAGCACTTATAGCGCTTATAACGCCGCTAACTCACAGATTTCCATTCATGCATGTTTCTAAGCATGCGCCGCTCCTTTCATTTCTCCTTGTTGTCCGCAGACTGAAGCACAGCCTTTTTATTTCCTGGGATTGCTCAGAAAGCCTCCCTCCCTAGAAAGCTTTCTGTCCTTTATGTTCCTCCCTTTCTTTATTTCTCTGCAACACTTCCACTGCTTGGGGATCCCGTGTCTACGATGCATCTGTCAGCATTGTGTCCTGTCTGCCCGATAACGCTGTTTTCATCCGAGCAGGCTCCACCTGTCGCCACTGGGAGAGTCCTGTTGGAGCCCACGGTGTCGCTTCTCCTGTTTATCTAGGCATCGTTTTAAACAGACGATTAGGAAAAACAACACAGAGTCATGATTTCATTTCACTGCAATGTAAATATTGAGCAAACTATTACACAAACGCATGCAAAAAAGTGTTTACTCTGATGAGATGCTCTAGCTTTTATATTACTGCTGGTATTTATTTTCTGGTTTTATCCTCACATGTAAAAGCCAATTAAATCCGACTTTAAGGACCTGAAGTTCATTTTGCTCCCTCTACTGGTCTGCAGCAGACGTTAAATATAAAATAAGAGCCCCGACACCATGTTTTCAGTCGTTTACTCCACTGACACACTTTACTCGGCTTCATCAGACCATCTGACCTTCTGTAAGTCTCCCACAGCAGTGTGACATTATCAGCACTGGTGAGTCTGACAAGCTGGTGCAGTACCGTGAAACTGTACTCGCTTCCATCCTCCGTCCCGGGGGTGCGCTTTATTTCAGAATGCCCTGAGTCGCACCCAAAGACAGAGGCAATTACAAAAACTAGGCCGGCTGACGAGTGCAGATCGATACAGGGTCAGCGTGTGAGAGACAGGGATGTGCCGCGGCGCTAGAAACAGCCTCGGCAAGGAGCAGGGGAATTAAACAAGATGTAGTAGTGCTCGTGTCATGAAAGCTCTAAACGTCTTGTTGCTCCTCATCAGAGATGTGAAGCTGGAAGGAGGGCGTCAGCGGCACCCGTCAGGAGGTGTCAGTGCCAAGGAGATGGTGATCGGGCTTGAGGGGGTGGAGTTAGGAGCCGATGGAAAGGTAAGATAAGAAACTACACGTGCATTTTACGTTTGCAAATGAATAGATGTGGCTGAGATGCTGTTTGCTTTAACGTTCCATGCAGATATAATTAGTACTCACACATCACTTTTCAAAAGGTGCTTAAACCTCTGCAGACAACCGTACAGTGTGTGTGTGGATCCTTACTGAAAGACAGGCATATGCTGCAGCTGTCAGAAATAATTTGCACTAATCAACAGTACTGATACCAAGTATCAGTGTGTATTTATTTCCTATACTAATACTTTTAGGTACGGTGGGAGTCAGCGTTACAGCCTATGACAGCGATATTATTATGTAGGAACAAATGTTTCAGGCCGTTGTGTAACAGATGAATTTTTATCCTTGTGTCTGCAGACCGTGTCCTACACCCAGTTCCTGTATCCCACTAATGTACTGGGTGGCCGACGAAACACCATCGACTCCACCTCGTCCTTCTCTCAGTCTCGCAACGCCAGCCACCGCAGCCTCAGTCTGGGTCGAGCCAACAGCAACCAGAGCAGCTTAGACACAGGTCAGCTCACTGCCAGCTAATACGTTCGCGAGCATACTCGTGAATTTTGCATATACACAGCCGGTACGTTTGTGCTGGAGGAGAAACCGTGTGAATGTTCACTTCTGGCTCGGCCTCCGGTGTCGTTTCTGCTGATGGCAGGGAACGATCTGGGGGACTTCCGCGAATACGACCCCAATCTGCTGGACGATCCGCAGTGGCCTTGTGGAAAACACAAGAGGGTCCTCATCTTCCCCTCCTACATGGTGAGAAAGCTCTGTAGCTGTGTGACACATCGCCGCCACCAGTAACAACAGCAGCAACTGCAGACGTCCTCAGAGCAGAACGGAAAGTTTTTCTTCTTCCAGGGCATCATTTGCTGAGACGGATCCACATTAGGGAGGAATCTGACAGTTGAAGGTTCATTTTTAAAGTTCTGCGCCCTCAACAGCGATTTGAATAGCTCGACGTTTAATAAAAGCCCTCCTTTAAAGAGGAGGAGGATGTTTCAGGCGAGGCCACTGACCCAGACTCTTCCTCTTTCTTGCGCCTGAATGAATCCATATTCTGTTCCCCCCACACAGTTTGCAGTGCTGTAGTGTTTGTGTCTCAGCACTAATCACACTTCTCCGGAAGGGAGCGGATGTTTTACTGTGGTCAGAAAAAGGAAAAAGACCTGACTTCACTCCCACCTCATTCTTTCCCGGGCTCTGTTTGTGTTACGGAGACTGGCAGAATACACAGCCAGGACTGACATAGTTTACATTTTCAGTCAAGGCCAAGCTGTGCTTTTTTTTTTTTTTTTTCTTTCTTCTTCTTCTCTTCCTCCAATTACAACAGCCAGTTTTTTCCAACAATGGCTATTGTGTTTACTACAGAAATGGAGCCAGTGAATTCTCAGCATTTCAGGGAATGAATGCAGACTGGTTAGACGTGACTCTCTAAACAAAGTCAAGCCATGGATAATAGCCTTTTTATGCTTGTCGTGCAATTCAGGAAGCTTGTTTGAACTAGAATATGATTAGGAAACAAAATTTGAGTGACCTGGTGTGTGAGAACATGTAAGTAGGTCACATACACTGTAGGAGTAAACTTGGATAAAAGTGGACGTGTATGTGTCTGGGCTGTTTTTGTGATTTGCCAATGTCCACGTGACCTTCTGTGTCCAAAACGGTCATAGAAGCAGAAAGGAAAAGAAATGAAAAAAGGCTAATGAGGCGCTTTAGATAATCTGGCTGCAAAATGAGTCTGAAGTGGAAATGGGTCAAAGTTGAACCAGCTGGTCTGTAAATAAACGGTTGGATGATGTGGGAGGTTATCTGATCATTGTGGGCCGCCTCCATTCTGCCTCCAACCTAAATGTAAGGCGCCAACTGAGCCAAGCTCCAGCAGACGTTTCTGTTCTAAGCCCAAACCCTCAGCCCCTCGTTGAACTGCCCGAACGTGACTCATCCACCTGGTTCTCAAAACAGGCTGCAACAAGCAGCGAGCGCAGGTAAAGAGTAGCCTGATGAAAACTCGTTATGTTTTGTGTACGTGTTTTTCCGATGGTCATCAACATATTCCTAAAACTGTTGTATATGGTTTTTAGTAGAAACTCTGAATACGTTGCAGGACACACTCGTTAGCAGGATCAACTTGTTTGTTGAGGAGAAGAATCCTCTTCGTTTTCACGGGACTTGAAGTGACGGCAGCTTCATTGCGAGGCGGTGGAATCCAACACTCGGGTGTAAGGATCCAGTCGCCTCGTTGCTGAGAGCGTGATCACTGTGACACTGTGGTTTTCCTTTTCAGACCACTGTCATCGAATACGTCAAACCCTCTGACCTCAAGAAGGACATGAACGAAACCTTCAAGGAGAAATTCCCCCACATAAGGCTGACTCTCAGCAAGATAAGGAGGTAAACAAATCAACGAGCCAAACGTGGAACAGTGCAGAACTAGAGCTGTTTAACTTCGTTTGCTTTCTATGTTTCTTTCTGTGCAGCCTGAAAAGGGAGATTAGGAAGCTGGCTCAGGATGAATGTGGTTATGAGGAACCGACCGTGGCTATGGCTTTTGTCTACTTTGAAAAACTTGTTCTTCAAGGCAAACTGAACAAGCAGAATCGCAAGCTCTGTGCTGGAGCATGTGTCCTTCTAGCGGCCAAGATTGGAGGCGATCTCAAGAAACACGAGGTCAAGCTCCTGATAGACGTAAGTTTTCTCTTGAGTTTTTATTTTGAACACAACAAATCTAGTCTTAAATCAATGCAGCTGCAAAGTTTGATGAAAAAAAAAATGAGATGGATCTGACATTTACACCATCCCAAGGACTGAAGTTGAACTTTCCCTTCCCTTTGATCCACATTATTGCTGACTGCAGGTACAACTTTGACACATGTAACCACACCCACACGGTGAGAACTACAGGAAATCAGAAAACACACAAGACTTTTCACCAGGATTACGTTGGATTGGTCAAAATCCAATTTATCAGTTTATTAAATTAGTTGTGCAGTTCCAGAGATGTTAGTCACTACTACCCAGAAAACTCAGCTAAAGGCACATTCACCCTGTGTTACATCACTAACCCTGAAGTTTCTGTACAACGGTGACGTTTGGCTTCCTATTTGTGTACAATGGTGTCATTTGTGGATGTAGCAGTAAAGATCTGTTTGTTTTTTTTGCGATTCCTTAACGTGTATTTCCCTAGTTGGCCCACCCGCCAAACCTTTCTCCACAGGAACTCCTCATTAGTGTCTTCTTCAGTCAAGCAGCCTTGTATGTGGTCATTGTTTAATAATCACTCGCTCATTTCTGACAGAAACTGGAAGAAAGGTTCAGAGTGAACCGCAGAGAGCTGATCGCCTTCGAGTTTCCCGTCCTGGTGGCGTTGGAGTTCAACTTGCACCTGCCAGAGCATGAGATCATGCCCCACTACAGACGTCTGCTGCAGGCCTCCTAGCATTAGTGACCCATCGGGAGGAAGTCCATCTG
Organism: Macropodus opercularis; assembly: GCA_030770545.1. Taxonomy (NCBI): domain Eukaryota; kingdom Metazoa; phylum Chordata; class Actinopteri; order Anabantiformes; family Osphronemidae; genus Macropodus; species Macropodus opercularis. The sequence goes on along the minus strand of CM061105.1, from coordinate 15,281,390 downwards.
CTTCTCCTCCTGATCCTCCATCCTCGTCCAGCTGCAAGGTACCGCTGGGTGTCACTCGGCTGCATCACTACCAACACCCTCCTTCCTTAGACACGATCGCCAAAGGGACCCACAGTTTAAACACCTTTTTGTTTTGGCATTTGATTTCTACCTTTTTCATCACTACATGTCGCTCTAAGTGAAACGCTTCAGTCATCTGCAAACGAGTTGATTTTCTAGTTTGCATGTTTGTTATGACGTCTTGTCTTCGCTTCGTTATTTTATACCTCTCTTGTTGATTAAGAGACGCTTTCTCATTTTACTCTAATCATGAACTGTTCTTAAGCAACCAATGATTGTAATGTTTTTATCATCACTTCTCATTAATCTTCTTGTAGTATTGGTTTCCTCCTGGCCTGTATATGTTGAACCAAAGCCTTTTAAGTGGCTGTTTCCAGCTGGACTGTTAATACTCTCACATTACTCAAAAAACTGCTCCAACAGTGATGGTGCTGACTCACTGAACATCTGATGTTGAGTGCACATTTAAACACGGGATCCAGAAGTTGCTCCTAACCATTTATTTACAGTAGTCTGGCTGAACAAGGATCAAACACATCTTTACAGAGAATTTACAATAACAGGCTAAATCAATCACTTGCATCCACAGTCTTAACGTTCTCTTTTAACTAAACACAAGACAGGATTTTAAAAATGCAAACATCCAGCCATGAAACTATGTGGCAACAACTAAAAAAACGCTAAGGCTAAGTTTCATCTTACGCTGGTTCTTTGTTTGCACCAGCAAACCCACAGGTCTGGAGGGAAAGGGCTTTACAAGCCACGTGAGGGGACGTGGTTCGAGGCAGAGCCAGTTGTACAGACTCGGGATTTAACACTTTGTCTTTAAAGTGCACTTTTTGATAATATTGTGAGACTTGGTGGCGGGAGACTCTTAATGTGCTTGGGAACTAACCCTGAGAAATAAGCTATGTTTATAAACACCACACATAAGTCATTACAACATTTCTAGCTTTTCTTTTTCTTTCTTATGGATTATTCACTATTTTCTAGCAGCAACAATCCGCATGTGAAGAAATTATGGTGATAGATAATGATAGTCCCCTCTTGTCTCTTGACTATGGGGGACTATCATTATCTATTTTCACTGAAGTATTTCATTGGTTTTTTTTAACCAAATGCTTGCTATGGACTTTTTTATCAGTGTCGGATTTTCAGTGCTCTATGTTAGAGTGTATTGCTAGCACATTTAATGTGCTGTAATGGGGTCAAGAATGTTGTTCTAAAGAGTTTATGAGTTCAACAATGCCATCAACCAATGATCAGGACCAGCAGCAGGTGCTCGAGTTCTGGTGGGGGTTGAGAACCTTTCTGTGAAGTATTCGCCTGGTGTCCTGACACGCTACAGGGATCCTCAGCCGAAAAAAATCCAGGAGGCATCAATCAAACGTTTGCACAACCGCAGTTGGCACGTGTTCATTTGAAACGAATGATCATTGTAGCAATGTGACAAAGTATTATTCAATTATTGAGCATTTATTTCAGCGTGAGAGGCCGCTACGTTCAAGTGACACTGCTGGCCTGCGTGAAGATGACGTTCAATGCTGCTCCAAGTTCTGACGACATTCAAGGTGGAATGAACTAAACCAAATTGATAAGGACGCCGTTGATTGTGCTGTTTAGAGGTGAAGGAACAGATTATTTGTTTGCTAGCCCAAAGATTTTACTGTAAGGTGTACACTAAATGACTAAAGGACTCATGGGCGACACTTATCACCTGTGTATGTTTGTAAATAAACAGCTTTGCTTGTCCAATCAAAACAAGACTGGCCTGTTTGTTTTACCTGACGTGTTTGCCCCAAACGTGATGGAAGTTCTCATCGGTTCAGTTTTCTTTCCACGAGCTTTTCCTTTCTGCTGTTTCACGTTGATTAATGCGGCTCGTGAAGGCAGACTGCCAGGCGTTTAACGTGAGCTACACTTTGAATGTGAGGTCACTTCCATGTGCTTTTTAAATCCATTCAGGTTCATTGCTATTAACAGTTTCACTATTGTAATTTTAACATAATTACAGGAACCGACACAATGTTTCAGTCTGACCTTCTGATGGTATTGATTTGATTTCTGGTAGATACAACATATAAAGTAGAGACGTTTAGCTTCATTAAAACGCTACTTGGTTCTTCCCTGCATAATAAATTCTGTACTGTATATGATGCACGTGTCTACTCTATATATGTTTCAAATGAATACGGTGCAACTAGCGACTGTTCAGTACAGTAAACCAGAAGAGACTCCACAAAGAATTGAATTGCACCTGTGGCTCTGATGCAACCTGAGAGCTCAGTTTCTCACTGAGTGGGAACTCTCTGCCTGACACATCCAAAGTAAACAAGGCCAGGAGTCACGCCAGCCTCGTGCTTCCATCAAAACAAACAGGCCAGGCCCAAACGTGGGCATGTGTGGCTTAGTCCCCTCCATTGACGGCCTAATTCCCCCGCACGGCCTCATAAAGGGGTCCATTGACAGCCCTCCCTGAGCCCTGCTCACATAAGTGACCCTCATTGTGAAAGCATGTGGACTATCATTTGGGGCAAGCGGTGCTCGGTTGCCCTTCCCTTTAAAATAACATTTGGCTGAACCTGCATTTTGCCCCTTTCCTCGTCATGATAATGTGACTCAGAGCTTTTCTTGTATTTGGGTTAATGTTGGTAAATGAGGGCCGTGATCAAATGGCCTCCAGTCTGGTTCTGGTTTCTGATTCATCCTTTCTTCAGTGACCGTGCGTCTTCCGCCTGGTTCTGGTGTTGAGTCAGGAGGGGAAAAGCACTGCACCTGAAAATCGGATCCTTGCTTCGTGTTTGACAAGGCAACCTAATCCCTTTTGTTCCACCCTCAGAGTCTGTTTCAGAGACAACCGAACCCGCTGTAACAGAAAACCACCGACGCGGAGCAGGACGTCGACCTTTCTTACACACAGATCAACGTCTTTAGCAGCCGTGGCGAGGCCCCCGATATCAGCTCAAGAACGAGGAGAACAGAGATAAGACTGAACAGAGGAGGCGCCGCCGAACCAACCGCACAAAATCATTTCACAAACAGAACGACCAGTGACTTTTTCTCACACTACACAATATATTGGAGCCTTTCTTGCGTAAATGCCACTAACTCACCATGTGCGTTACTCCGAGGCTAAACTGAGCATATGGAGCACGAAAAGGATGGATGAAATCACGGCTGTGCTCCACAGACTGGGTTTTGGGGCTGCAGCTGTACTTGCTACACACCTGGCTCAAGCTTTTCTCTTGCTGTGCATGTTGAAATGCAGGACAGGAATAGGACAGAGGATAGCGAGAGGTGAGCCTGCACATCTTACATAAGGCAACTCTCACTAACTGCATATTCTCCAGACAGCAGAGGAAATTAATATTTTAATCTGTCAGCCAGATCCAAAGAACAGTCTCCATTCTCACGGGGCAGCGGATAAATAAATCACGAGCTGGAGGTTTGTGTGACAACAGGGCTGGACGGACAGTCACAACAACACATGCTGGGAGGACGTCCAGAGCTCTGGGTTTGGCAGCAGCCTTCCAGCGGGATGGGACTGAGGGCTGGACGTTTTTGGAGTAAATATACAAAAGCTGCAGCCTGTTGCTTTAGCGAATAGGTTCTGGTCACGTTCCCGCTGCAGTAATTTTAGTTCTGCAGAACTCTGCTTAAATGTTTTGCATTGCACGTTCGCTTCTCTACGGGACAATTAGGTCAGCTCCACTACATTACAGAGAGGATGCAGACTGGACGAACGGATCCAGGCGCCACACTGTGGTCAGTCTGAGCACAACAGAACCTTACTTCTATGTAGTTAATGTTACTTTTCTTTAACCAGAACAGATGTCGAATATATTAAATAATAACCAGACATGTGCAAAACAAGCATATAGATCATATATTAAAGGGACAAATATTCCCAGAGGTTACACCAAAAAGCACTACAGCTTATTTTATTGTTAAAATGTGGTCCAGTGCTTAGTTAGTCTCTTCTTGTCAATATCAATGCACAGCACTGTTAAAGAGAAAAAAAAAAAAAAACACTCCCTCATTCACGTTTCAGTCAGTTGCTCTCGTTTTTATCCGCCTAAAAACAAGGAATGGAACCAGTTCTACAGAGCGTTCGGCCACAGGTATGATACTCCCATCACTCCCCGTGGGAACAGGCCACCTGAACACAGGGACCACTGTGGAAAAAGCGAACAAGGTGCTGGAATGTAAAGTTACACACTGTTTGTTTGGGAATCAATGCAACGTAACACAAACCCCATGATTAACAATCTAACAAAATAAATGTGTCAGAACGACAACCTATGACTGTAGCGTTATTCAGTCATTGATGAGTCTAGATCAATCCAACAAAGTATAAGTAAATTAATCACACGCGCTATTTACAGCTGTGCCTCTTCACCTTAAAGCAAAATGTTTTGTTCAGTAAGTTTAACATGTCATTTAATTTAGTTTAATGTAGAACCATTATTACTGTTAGTGAACCCTTTACACCTGGCATCAACATGCATCCAGAGAGACAGTAACAGTTTCTTTAAAGGTCCTCTTGTGTAAAACTAGATTAATATTCCAGTTGTCAGTTAGCAAGGACACTTAAACACAAAGCACCTCTACAATGAAATGTGGCAGCAGACAATTTAAATGTAAGCAATGTGGAATGCAACACAAATACAATACAAACACAGTGTGTTGAAGGCTGATTCTGAGACGACTTCAAGCCTGCACTGCCAACATGAATGTGCACACAAACAAAAGCCAGGTCTAGAAGTCGGGATGTAAACTTCAAAAGCATCGTTCAGCTCAGAGTCAAACGTTTGCAGTGCATGTACAGGCTACAACTAGCTGGACTGCTTCATAAGACACGACTCATGTTGATGCCAAGTGTTGGAAGGGCGCATGGGATTGCTACTGCCCTGCGAGCTCCAGCAGGTGAAGCCCATGTAAGTATACATTTAAAACAAAAATAAACCGTCCAGTTTAAGCCATCCTAAGTTCTCCCAAATCACCCTTGTCATGGCAAATGGATCTGACTGAAGACTTGTCTGTAAACCGATGAAGCTTTCGTCTCTCCTACTTCCACACAGGTAAAGTGTTGTTTTCCCACAGTATGTTGCTCAGACTCCACGTACTGAAGCCTGGCTTGTCCTGTAGTGTACGTAGAACAGCGGGGGTCCAAAGTCTTCTGCTGAACTCAACACACAGCTGAAGAGACCTGGGGCATTCCTATTCCAAGTACGTTCCTGAGTTAAATCTGTGCATAGTACTGTCCATGGCGGCAAGTGTGTCAGTAATCATAGAAACGGTGCACGCTCACGCTTCACACATTCAGTTTCCACAGACAAACAGTTCAACGTCCTTAAACAGGCCGCTAGTAGTTCAGGAGACGCTCCCTTTCTGTGCCAGCGAAGCGCTGATTAGCAGCCAACACCTTTGCTTTGTTCACCGAAGGACCTGTGAGACAGACGTACTGCGTTTTAATTACAGCACTGAATCAAATGTGGTGCGACAACGTACAGACCTGTGTGACATCACTCACCTATATAGCTGAGTAGTACAGGAAGGAAAATGAGGCCGTGTGTGGCCCCCAACAGGACAATGGCCAAGTACATCCTAAAGTAGAAAACCTGGAAGATCTGTGACTTGGAAAGCGCCAGGATTAGGATGCCTCCAAACTTTGTTAAGGTGATTCCACTGAACACCTGCAAAAACAAAATTCTTGCATTAACTGCCAAAATAACATGTATGCCAAAATAACATGTATGCACATAGTGTTGCAGTGGATGATGGGAGACCCACAGAGCTTCCCATGTGAGCCAGAGCCTCTTCAGCTCGCTCCACCCTGTTCTTCTTCACACTGATGGAAAAAGCTCGCACAATGTGACTGCAGAACTCCACCGAGATGCCACAACTCTGCAACAGAACACAGGAAATACTTCAGCACCAAAAACATGGAGGAACCAGAATAAAAGCCAGTCGGGTCTTCTTTTAGAAGTTAAGACTCGTTAGCGACATGCCAACCACTGGCATCTAGGGACATGGTGACAGAACAAAGTCCTCTAGGGCAAGCAAAGCGAGAGGCCAGATGACCAGACACAATGTAAATACATCCCCATGTTAAAAAGAACAAACGCAAACAAGCCCGACAGAGATAAGACATGGAAGCAAGAAAACAGTCCTGTACAATAAAAAATACACACACACACACACACACACACACACACACACACACACACACACACTATGACAAACATTCTAATCAAATGTGTAAATATGCATCTAATTATGAGACCAAATTTGCAGATTTGTGCAACTAGGAAAACCCTCATGAAGCAATGACAGTTGGCTGGTTGGGTAATTCACTAAACCGCATACAAAGCTGCATGTGATGCAAACAAGCCAACCCTGTGCTTCCACTGCTTTTCAAGGACTAGAAGAAAAATCTATATTAATTTCAGAGAGTTTCCCAAAGCTGAAAAGCAAGTTCTCACCATGACAAGGTTTACGAGGGACACCGCATTGAGGCTGATGTCCCACAGCCACATGACGCCAAACATGTTGATCACGATCATGGCGATGGTGAGGCTGACGATCACAGCGGACCACAGCTCGAAGCCCAGCAACACCGCAGTCACCACGAATATGGCCACCAGCGACACGCTCAGGTTCAGGGCGGTGTCGTGAGCAATGGTGAGGTACTGCTCGTAAAACACGTAGAAGACGCTGCGAGGGAAGAAGACACAGAACAGATCATTACTTTCTGCATACAGCACGTGAAACAACAAGCGATGCAACAGGACTGACCTGTAGGCAAAAACGTTGTGGTCCATGGACTGACTGATATTGTGAGCTAGGTGTCGGGCCATTTTCAGACCATCTATGAAATCAGCGGATTCCTTCAGGATGGTGTGGTAGGTCATAAAGTAGGTGGCTCCGATGGCCGTGTTGTTGGCATACAAGTCAACCGCTGTGCCGTAGGCTGCGTGGCCGCTGCAGTAGCGTTGTGAGGAGAGACATGAACCAACCGCAACAACACCCGTTTTAAAGGCACACATTACGATACAAAAACAGAAACAGGCGCTATAAACGTACCCTTTTCCACACTTGGGGTTGGGATTGTCTGACAGGAACATGGGTAGAAATCGCATGAAGTCCTTGCCCTCAGGCCTCTGCTTTCCAACGGGAGTCATAGGCCGACAGTGAACACACAACGGGTTCACCACTAGCAAACAAAAAGGAGAGGAATCACCTTCCTTTAATGTGATATGCAGCATTTTGTTCTTATGAAATGCTTACGCTACATAGTCACGTTTAACACTTCGTTCCCGCAACGTCATGGGTTTTAGAAGATAAGCTTTGTACAGACTTTCCCTATGTGGTTTATAATGTCGTTAAGGAAAGTATGCTTCATCGTTTCGTCCGTGGTTTTACTTGATAGCCACTTCCCAAAAAAAACACTTGTGTGACGTTTAACTCAATTCATTGTTATTAAGTGGAGACAGGGCACTGAATTATCTCATTCCTTATCACATATCGTCTTTGATGATTACCCAGAAATACTAAGACTTTGTTGAGATAAACTCTGCATCAGTAGCATCAATATGAATAATAATTAATAATTAGTACTGCCCCCCGTTGTCTGCTGGAATTGTGCAACACAGCTATATATTTGTTTTGCTCTATTTGATTATGGAGAAGTAGAAAGAAAACCATACAAACTAAAACAGCAGCTTGTGACACCAGGGTCACAAGACAAGGGTTCAAAGGATGTTGACACTGGATAAAAATTTACCAGAGGCATTGCAGAAATCTCCAGTGGTGTTGTAGTATCGACAGCATGTGGACTGAGGCTTCACCCAGTCAAAGTAGTCATCGAGCCAGGAGGATGGTGTGAAGGCAATGGTTGTGCTACGAGCAAAGAAAAAGTGAAACTGAAATAAAACCATTTTCTGTAGCTCGCGTTCGTTTCGCGGCTTCAAGTCAAATCTCAGAACCTACTTACTAGTTGCTAATGAGTGAAGCTTCATAGACTTGCTGAACCAGGGAGTCGTTGTTGCAGCCCACTCCTCCACACACCATATTCTGGTCCGTTGTGCTGCTGTAGTTGATACCATGTTCTACCACAAAGTAAACTGGTGCTCCAGTGTGGAGATACTCACTCATGTTCCTAAAGTAGTCCAACAGGTACGAGTCCTAGAGGAGAGAGACGTGCAAACTCAAATAAACACACTGCACACAACTAATCTAGATGATGACAGAACCGCTGCAAAACGATATAGTGATATAAAACTCACATCTGGCATGGATAATTTCTGGTCCAGTCCAATCTCTACTTTATTGACCACAGCAATACTGAAGGACAATATCCCCACAAATACTGCCACCTAAAGAAGAAAAGGTGAATAAACATTTCATGAGAAAAAACTATTTCAATGAGTCTAAGCAGCTGCAGAAATAGATGCATCGCGTGAGGCAGAAGTGCAGACGTGTTACTGAGCCACTTACCACGATTGGTCGCATGCATTCTTTGAGGATGAATGGAGCATAGACCTTCTTGAAAAAACGAAAGAGGAAGCCGTCAGTCTTTGTTTCCTGACCCTCTGGCAGCTTCACACAGCAGATGATGTCAAGTCGATTCCCCTTTAGAGACACAGACGTCAAGTTTTAGTAAATCTAACTTGTGCCAGTAACCTGAGGATTAAATGAGTAAAGAGACTGTTTTCACTTGAAATTAAATCGCCTCAGCCTAATGAAAGTCTTCATAGTCGTCACGACTTAGTGCAGTGATTGGATGAATGAAAGCGAATCACATGTGTCACGGCCGTCTATAACCCCTCTACTATCAAGCTTGTGATCACGGCGTCGCTCAGTCTCACCTCCTGTCTTTTGGCGTCTAAGCCGAGCAAGCTGACGAAGCAGCTGATCTGCAACAGGAAGTCAATAAAAATAGCCAAGCCAGCAAAGAGGGAGAACGTCCTCACTGCTGGCATGTTGGACAAGGCGCCTGCAGAAGAAAACAATCAACAATTCTTACTGTCAGCCATCATCTGCATGGTTACAGGGAGCCATAACGCAGCAGGTTTGCTATTTTACCCAGGAAGAAAGCCACCGTCTCTGAAAACGAGGAGAGGAACATGCTGGGGGCTATGTCTCCAAGAATACGGCCAATCTGTTGGTGAAGGTCCTCCTGCGGCAACCGCTCGTCCCTCTGTTCAGGGGCGTAAGTAAAAAAAAAATAATAATAATAATACAAAGTTGAAGGGGATAGTGACAGCATGGTGCCACACAAAAGGAAGAATCAATGAGAGATTTGGGAACCGAAAGAAAGCACAAAAAGCAGATTAAACCAGAAGAGACGTTACCTGGTAGGTCTGCACAATAATGAAGATGTTGTCGACTCCAACAGCCAGAACCAGGAAAGGAATGACCTCAATCACAATGAGGGTGAGGGGGACACCAGCATAGCTGAAGATCCCCAGTGAGGCAGACACTGAGCTGAGTACAATCAGGATACCTGCGACACCCAGAGAAATTTTAGAGTCCACCTGTTTGACACAAAAGGAAGACAGTTAGTCATGCTTTCTTAGCTGCTGCGTTTTACGCTTGTGTAGCAACAAGCTGTCAAGCGAGTTGTACTGGTTTTGTTGAGCAAAAGCAATGACGCAGTTTATAGTACATCACAGATAAGAACTGGGATTTACGCACCAACACTCTCCGGAAGCTGTGAATGTGGCCCAGGGCCAGAGAGATGTAGATGAACATGATGGCATAGCTGAGCACGATGGTGCCGATGTCGCTGTTGCTCTCTCTGTTAATTTCGTCCTCAATACTCCTCTCTGCGCTGAAGGCTACTGTCAGGTTGGGGTTTTTGAAATCCTTCATGAACCGAATGAATCTGAAACATTTGAAGTAATAGTTACTTTTGATGAATATGTCCAAATAGAATTCTAGAAAAAGACTGATCTCTCACTCTTCCTCCCATGCCAGAGCTTTTCCCAGCCTCACGGTGTCATTCAAGTAGTTGTTCAGAGGGAAGGTGATCACCAGAGCAGTGGCGTTGTTGTAGTTGCTCTCTGTAGTGGGGGGGGGGAGAAATCAGTCTCCAATAGCTCTCAACTACTGAGGTAATCCAACTAGAACCACTACACATTCCTTTTAGTGGCAATGCACAAACATTACGCAGAAAATGTCCCTAGAAAACAATGACCTCATCCTAGACACATGGGTGTGGTTGGTTTCTATGGTAACTCACATCATTAACAGAAACAAAAAGGACATTTATCCATATTATCATTTTAGAAAGAAGCAGGTAGAACCCGAGTGTCATGAAATGTGATTATAAAATACTTGCAAGTACTGATTTATTAGAAATTCTTAAATAAAGTTGAAAAAAAAAAAATTGGCTCCACTCACTGGTTTATTAATGCAGAGCCATCAGCTACTTATTAAGACTTTGACAAACATGTACAGAAGGTTTTAGAGAAGTTCAAAGTTTTATTGCACTCTCTCTAGAGAGACACTGACTAGATATCATTATAATAACTGGTGTAAATAAATGCTTCCTGTTGTTCTGCATATTCACTTCAACTTACCATCGTAACCCCCGAGAGCCAACCACGGGAAGACGGGGCCACCAAATGTGCCTAAACAGGGGTCGTGGAGGGGAGTGGTGTCATTGAGCGATGCTGGTGCACTGCAGAAGAAAAGGCAAACAAATTATTTTTAGATTAGCCTGGTCACGAGCTTTCTGTTATGAGAAAGTAGCCACATACTAGGTTACAGGCCGTATCTGTTAACGAGTAGATTTAAAAATAAAATGAGGAAGTATAATTTGTGGCATTTTAAGAAGATTTATTTCTCCTGAGCAATTGTTTATCATTCTAATTACTATTTATTTTTGTAATCTCTGATCTATTGACTATGGAACCTTATTGTTCAACGGGTTTGTGCGGATCAGGATAAGTGAAGCATTTAAAAAAAAAAAAAAAAAAAGAAAAAGTGAACCAACTTCAGACTAATCACCTGACACAATAGAGGAAGTGGCTGTGATAGTCTGCATAGACAAAGAATTCGTCCCCAACGCTGTGGTCCAACACAGCTGGGCTGTTCTGGAAATAGTTGAGAACACTCAAGATGGTACAGTTGTCATTGTACGGGGCCAGCGGGGCCAAGCAGATGTCTTTGAGGGTGACTTTCTGGCCCTCGTACGTTGCTACCAGGTCTTCAATGCGAAGCTGCAGATCCAGCACCTAAAGTAAAAACAAAAACAACAGAAAAAGAGAAGTTTTAAACCAAAACAGTTTCAGAGATACAGCTGCTCTTCACATGCTTCTTGTCTGTAACTGTGGCTTTCATAAACACTATTACTGACGATCCTCCAAATGGACCTCTTCCACTAACGCACCTGGTGAAGGATGTCTTTATCGAGTATGGCTCCAAACGGGACGTCTGATCCCGAAGGGTACGGGGAGTAGATTGAAGAGACATTGAGCGGGGTGGTTATGATGAGCTGTACGGTTCTGAAGAAGGGTCCAAAGTGAGTGTCAAAGTACTCCTTCTCCTGTCGAGCCTGGCTTTTCGGCGATGACCACAGCTCAACAGGGTCAGTGGTGATATGCATAAAAGCTAGTCCCCCAGAAGCGGCTGCCACCAGACTCAGGCTTCCCCATATGACCACGAAGGGGTGACGCACACAGAAGGAACCCCAGAGGCTGAAGACAGTCCGCAGCTGGTTCTCAAAGCGTTCACCAAAAGTTTCACAGCATGAAGCGTTCACTGAAAAGAAAAAACTAGGAGTTGGTTTCTGTCACGCAGTAATGACAGAACAAAGTTATAATCTGCATTATACCCAAACTGTTGTAGTGCATGACAAGCAGGTAACAGAAGGCTACACACAAGTGGACTGTAGACCACGTATTAATACACTGTACCTTGGTCAGAACTATCACTGTTGAGAGACAGTGGATTATTACTCTCCAGTATGGGGCCATACTCTGACATGATCGCACTTCTCCTGTAAAGAACCATAGGACGCAATCAGATAACCCCAAAACAAAATATGAATAATGTTAGTGTCACAATGGGTGAGGGGCAGCAAATGCACTGTACAACACAAACCAACAATTCTTTACCTGTAACACCACGCTCCAAGTACAGCTCCAACAAAGAGGAGCAAAAAAGCCATATAGGAGATCCACATGATGACAACCATGGCATCGATACCAAAGATTCTCCAGGGGGACGGGGCAGGGGGAGGCACAGGTTTCGGACCACAGGCTTTAGCACAGTCCTGACAGGAGCAAGGACCGGAGCCATCCTCCAAGCCCTCTGTGCAGTTATACGTCTTATTGTTCATGGGAGTGTAGCCAGACACTGGGACATCTACAGTAAAAATACAGCGAATAACAATTTAACAGAATAACTAAATTAAATATTTGAATGCGTAACAACACTACTTCTGCTGCAGGATCTTTGCCAAGTGCAAAAACACTACACACTTACCTGAAAACTGAGGGAGGATTGAGAAGGGAGTCTGTCCATTGTTGATATCAAACATGTACTGAATCCAGTTGGTAGCATTGCACTCATTTGCATCCTTGCCACATAAAAGGGATAAAGCCTTCACGTTGCTAGATGGTGCCTGGACATCCTGACAGGCATTAAACATGGCTGAAATTATAAAACAGAACTGTGTTCACCCAAACATAATTCATAGTTGGTCACAGTTATGACCATTTGCCAACCACAGGATTTCAGGAAGTCAAATCATGAGCTTTACTCGGCAGATTTGGCAAACAAGTCAAATAATGCAGGTTTGATATTTACCAGCACCTTTTCCAGAAACACATGAAAACACAGACCAGAGTGCAGCTGTTTTTAGTAAATCTGCATCTATCCGTCAACTCACCACTGGCAAATCTTTGTCCAATAAAGTAGCGCACTTCTATTACATTTTCCCCAGTGACATTGGTGGCATTAAGGAACCGACTCTGATGGGGGCTGCATGTCAGCTCACAGAAGAGGCTCATCAAATTGAAGAAGCAGGCGGGACAGCTGTACACAGATGTCGAGTGTCAGAAACCGAATAGAAAAGAAATGGATGAAAGCACAACAACAACATAATAAAACAAGTTAACGATTAAAAGTGTCACAAGGGGAAAAAAGCTCAACAACTGTAGCGGTGAAGTTAAAAAAAAAAAAAAGACAACAAAACAAGCCAGTTTTTGCACATCTGTCATCTGACAATGTGTCAGCTGTTTTTACAGAACACACATTATTTTACAAAAAGAATATCAAGAATCAGTAACCTGACCTATACTGGCAGTTTTAAAAAGGCTAATTTCGGTTGAGAAATTAATAAGGATTAATATTCACTTCCAAACGGGCCATGTGCTTCATTAGTTTATGTTATAGCTGCAGTGCATACCGAGACAGGAACTGAAGTGGCAGCTGCATGCTGGCTTTGAGAGTACGCAGCTGGTCAACATTACAGCAGAGGCTTTGATTTCCATAGTCGTATCCAGGGCAAAGGTCCTGCACGGAAACAAAAAAGGGATGACACCCTGTTAACCGTTGGTGGAATTCTTCTAAGTGCAAAATATGAAATGGCTAGAAAGCAGAAGTAAGTTACAGAGGACTGGATTGATCATGAAGTGTCAGCAATGACAACACGAGAAGCATTAGAACATACCATGAGAAGCTCAGAACCCTCAGAGGGTAGAGGTATGGGAGGACCAGTGTAGTTGCAGTTGTATTTCTTTCCTTGCACCTTGGAGTCACCACATTCGCCGTACCACACGCAGTGTGCAGCATCAATCTAACAGAAAAACGATGAACACTTAATGATCATACATCTGTAGACTTTGGAATTTTAAATCCCACTCCTTGTTCTCTCTAGTAAGGCAGAGGAAATATCTTGCTATCTCAACAACAGACTTCAAAGAGTTCCTCTCCACAGTGGACTGTGTGGCCTAACCATCAGGACCTGAAGCTAAACCTACCTTGAGGTTTTCCATTTGCCGGATTAAACTTCTATTCAGGTTTCATTTCCTGTGTTTCTACTATGTTGCATGTGTGCTTTGTGTCTCTGAATCTCACTTCTGCAAAAATGTTTCTTTGAGCACCATCTGAGTATGTATTTGAGTATAGCCGATGCAAAGCAGAAGGAAAAGCCTCCGTTTAGTCATATCGCACAAGTCTGACTAGTCTGATACAAAATGTTTAAAAAAAGCCAGAAGGAAGAAGAGGCAGGGGCAGATTTCACCAGCAACACAACGGTTCGTCAGTGTTATGGCAACAACCTAGTTCAGTTTGAGCACATTTATCTTAGACAAAATACAATACAAATGAAAAAAAGTTGAAGGGCAGCACTGAAAGGTGCCTTCCTTCATGCAGCTGGAGGCAAGGCACAAATGGCGTCTAATGAATGAGAGGCAAGAACCAAATCCCTGCAAGGTATTATAAGTAATTATTCATCACAAGAGAAAGCAGACATGCAACACAGAGACTTAAATCCCGAAAGTGTCAAGATTCCTGCTGCTTTGCAACGATGCTGAATCTTATCCTGAACCATAACTCAGTTCTCCTGGTTCAACGTTGTTTTGTGCATCCTAGTGCGTAGTAGTAGCACAGGAACAACACGATCTGACGTTTGTTGGCTGTAGTGAAAAAAGGCACATTTGTAACAAAGGGCTATAAACGCAGAGCTCGATGGCGCGTGAGGAGCTGCGTGCGTTTAGTCTGTCTGGGTTCAGTGAACACGAGTTAAACGACCATTTCATTTCGACGCAGCTGAACTGTTCGCTGGGGTTTTGCAAGCTAGTGGAACTTTGTTAAACGCTAATCAGCACTTTTTCACCGAGCTGGTTGAACCAGCGTTTGTGTGCCGCGTCAGCTACTCTGTCGTGGCATGACACAGCAGAGGGAAAATGTATTTCAACATCAGCTGCAGGACAAACCTGTACCAGCACTGTCAGTGAAACGTCCAAGCTAACGTTTCGGCTAACGACACCGAGGATGCTGCGGGCTCCAGCCAGCACCGAGGCTCACTCCGCGTTTCAGCCGCTGACGGCGGGTACGTTTGCCCCCGGTGAGGTCAAATTAACGCTGAATAAAAACCGAAACACCGAGCTGTGACGAACCACACTGAGCCGAACCTCAGTTTCGCTAGCCGCCGCAGACAAGTCACCACAATAAGAGCGCAGACTGAGCCGAGTCCTGTTTTAATCCGAATTGAGTTCAGCCCCACTTACCCATTGGAAATACGCCTCCGACATCAGCAGAAGCAGGAAAACTGCACATACGCGGCTCCTCCCGGGCGAGGCTGCCATGTCTCCGGCCGAAAGGATTAAACACAAGTGACGGCGCAGGCAAAGTTTCGCATTTCTTGTTGACGCATTCTTCTTCATCGGATGATTTGCTGGGGGCGGAGACTAAATGGCGCCTCAGTGCTGCCACCAAGCGACGATGGCGACACACTGCACCCAAACGCCACCGAACCAGGGGCCTTCTGTCTGAACGGAACAGAACACCCACAAGGGATTTGCAAGATTATGACAATAAACCCAGATCGGACCTTCCTTGGTTCAGTCAGTTTTACCAGTGTGATTTTGTAATTTGGGACATATCCGTGCTGAGCACACTGACAGGGCCCAAAGCCTCCACTTCATGCCAGCGCTGTTTAACGTCATTTAAACGCGGAGGCATCCCTGCGTTATATTTAGTCCCTGATCTGTATGTGCATAATTTTTTTACATTGAACATCCACCAAATCCAATTCTACATGAAATGGAAAACCCTCTGGGAAGATCTTCATTCAAATGAGTTTGAAACGTCAGTGACTCAACAGAAGCAGGTTTATTTATAGCACATTCTGGGGTTTGCATGTAGGTGTTTTGACCTTTGAATAGTTTCCTGTTTCTTCGTCTTTCTGTCCGATACTGTTTAGTTTTAACACACTATATTAATTTACTCATCACATTACAGCCTGGACATTTACTTAATCTCGTCCTGAAACAGGAACTACTGACGTGTGACCTTTCTTGATGTTTAAACATAATCACGTCCTCCTAATCTGTCTTAACCTTAATGATTTGTTTCTCTAAATAACATTTGGGAATTTAATCAAAGATACACAAACAATCCTGATGAAGCAGCTTTTGACTATCAGTAACCAAAAGATCAGTCAACAGACGCCTTACCTTTAAGATTGTAAAACCACATTTGTGAATTATAAATATTCGTCTTTAATGTTGTAACTTCTCATAACTAATGTTTTTAATAACTAAAATGTTATAATTCGTTAGATAAACTCAGGCATCAGCTGCTTGCTCCTATTCAGCATCTGACCCGACCTGTCATCCTTCTATTAGCCGTGGAAATAAAATACAAAGAGAAGCATTTCCATAGAAAAAAAGATTTATTCATGTTCACCTTTGAAGGGAATAATTCAATTTCGGGTATTAGTGCATATATTCATGTATGATGTGACAAAACATTGTACTGATAAATTACAGGCGACTATTTCTAAGATGGGGGTATATCACAACAAAATCACTGTTTTCTGTACATGTACCTGTGTAAAATCTGCAAAAGTAGGTTTACGGTTTGCTACAGTAGAATATTCCTTTAAAACTAGGAAATATATTCGCAAAGTTAATGCTCACTAGAGGATTTTAAAGCTCAGAGCAGATATACTAAAAAAAACATCAGGGAGACATCAGAATTAACAAAGACAACAAAAACACATTTAAATATGGTCTAATTTACAGGGGAAGGCTGCTTGCATTTAAAAATTCAACCACATGACCTAAAACAGTTCAAACACAAGACTAAAACGACTCTATGGGAATGCAACCGACTGTTTGTCGGTCAGAACTTTGCGGTAAAAAAAAAAAAAAAGTATAATCAGGGGTGTTAAAACAACATCTGTGCGAAGTCGTCTGATGATTCATCTTGACAGATCTTAAACTACGGAGCACAGCAGAGCAAACGCGACCGCAGTCACATTGGCTGAGTTTATCATCACATTCTCCGCATAGCTGGAGTGATATCACACATCGGAGGGATCGGGACTCTGGACCGGAAGAAGCAGCGCACAGTGTTTGTAATGCACACACAGGACTGTCCTAAAGCATAAAGGTAATACACTGAAATGATACAGTTCACCAGTATTCCCCATTAAACTGACTATACATTCTATATATCGTGTTTCTGTAATGACTCGTCCTTTAGGAAGAGTGTCGTCAGGCCCCGACAGATGAGAAACGGCTTCACACCAACACCAAGTGAACGCATTAGTGCCAACCCTTTAAATGTGAGCGTATCAATACTGTTTACTGATTATGCGTCTGACTGTACAACTCATGTACCTTTAGTTGAGTTTTGGGTCGAGCTGCCACGTTCTGTTCCTTCCAACCGAGCTGCTGCCGGAGGCGTTTACGGCTTTTTAATACCATTCCTCCTCCGACACCTTTGGATCACATCCAGCATTTTGTGCACAACGTCTGGAGACTTTCACATATGAAACTCCCCAAAGAGATTTAGAAGAGGCTTCCTCACAGGGGTCACGAGGTGAAGACAGAACAGATCTGCTCCTACGACAGAGCTCAGATCAACTGAGTCATGAGTGAAAAAGCTATTTGTGGTTTGGGTGAAATGAGAAATCTTTGGAATGACATGGGCCGTACGTGACGACTGTGACGGCGTACAAGGAAACAAAAAGCTGCACAAAGTGTCACCTGCCTCTGTGGGACACAAACAGCATATACGTTAATGGACAGCACAACCTAGCTGTGCCAAGAAACCAGTGCTTTTCTTATTGGACAGAGAAACAGTCTGTCATTTCCTCGTGTCCTCAGTCTGGGCCCAGGTACTCTGCGTTCTCTGCTGCTGGGATGTGTCCGTTGGCGTGGGTCTTGAAGGTGGGAGTGAAGTCCTGCTGGTAGTCGGGGTTGTCTATGCTGTGCTGGGGCTGGTACCTCTGAAGGCTGTGCGCCGTGCCGCTGAAGCTGAGGGGGATCGTGGCGGGGGAGGAAATCTCATTGAGGTACTCGGGTCCGTCGAGCCCGTTCTTGAAGCAGTTCAGGTACTCCGTCTCCGGCTCGTTGGAGCACGCTGCGGGGAGGAAGGTGCGGGGGGGACCGGGGTGCTGGTAGATGGGGTTCATCAAGTCTGACATGCCGTTCTGGTTCATGTAGTCTGGAGAAAAAGGCCAAGACTTTAGCAGAGGCGCCAACCGGTTCAGGTTGTGCTGGATTTGCATCTTTTTCATTAGTTTAAAATCAAACTGAATCACATGTTGCACAGACTTTGGGTTAGATGCAGCTGGACGACGCTTAGTCCACCAGGGCAACAATCAAACAAGCAGGAATCAATACATTTCTCCAGATCAGCCGTGTAGACCAACTCTGAAGTGAGCATTTAGTTTGTTCTCTGCGTCGCATGGAAGGACTGTGGGTCTGAGAGACCCGCTGGCCTCTAACAACCCTCACAGGAACCTGGCTGTGTGTCTGTTACACTTATGTTCAGGAATGTTTAATTAACAAGACAATACTTTAAAGGAGAAATAAAGATGTGGACAATGTGCAGATGGCAAAAAGGCATCTTCTCATGGTCATGAAGAAGTTTTAGAATATTCACCAAGAGTGAAGGTTTATGCACAAATGCTGTTGTAAAAGCTGTGGCGAGCAATGACCACACGGTTTACAGCTCAGAACAGTGTGTTCCTCAGCCGGAGCAGCAGATTCCTCCTCTCCCCACTAGGTGTCCTTCTCCTCGCTGAATCCCACGGAGGGACCGGAGGAGCTCTCTGCTGCAGACGTGCAAACCTGGAACCACTGAAGGGTTTGGACTTTAGAGGATACTTGCCTGGAGCCGGCTGGAAAGCGTCGTTCAGCTGTTTGTCTGTCGGGTCAGGAATGTAGCGCAGCACTGAGCCTCCGTCTCTGCTCGGGAACCCGTTCTGTTACAAATCAAGAGCAGAGCTGTCGAAATCTGCACAAAGCAACACCAACTCCATCCAAGCGGGAAATCGACTTTCGCTTACTAATAAGCCGGTTCTGCTGTGGCATGTTCCAATGCTGCTGTTGAGGCTCTGCAAGGCAGATGAACACGAGTTAATATCTCACCACCACAGCTAATGCACAGCCATAAATCATTCTTATTAAGCCACAACGCAATAAAATTAAACTGGCATTTTAGGCTTGAAGCTTTGATTCAGGCAAACCCTGCATTGTTGCCCAGCTTCACTTTGTCTTCAACTTCTTTTGATTATTCATATGTTTTATGTGAACCTTTCTTTCACGGATTGTGACTTATCTTTGAGCTTCTCAGGAGAAGCCGCGTTTCTTTTGAACAACGATAATAATGTTTTTATATAACCCGAGGAACCTGAGCTGTCATCTCAGCATCAGCTGATGAGGATCGAAATAATCGTCCGCTGAGCAGATTCGTAACGTGACGAGCTTTGGTGTGTCTGCGGTGAAAGGCCGGCAAACGGCGTCAAACCGTGGAAAGTGAGTGAATAAAGAGCAGGCAGTGACAGCTGAGGCGATGCAATTACGTTCAACAGGAGAAGGAAATTAAACACGTCGAAGGAGCAACCATCTGTAAAAAACACGACGCAGCGATATCACAAAAACAGGCTGAGATTTTACTGGACAAACACTTGAAAAGCTTCGCCTGCAAAGGTAATCAAACGTGAAAACTGGAGCAGGTTAACGAGAGATCCTGGGTCCAACAGTCAGACCTACGCACGGCCTTCACTCAACCTGAGCTAGATGAGCTCTCCTCCAGCTGCTCTCATCAATCACAGGGCGCACGGGAGAAAATGTGGGAGAGGGAACGATGATGAGGACGAGTGGGTAGGAAGGTTGGAAAGACGAGAAAGAGTCCCAGCGGTTACAGCTGAACGAAAGGAGCCCAGCTGAGGGCAGAGGAGTTCGGGCCGGGAAGGACTGCTGCAAGTCAGAGCAATTAGTTCAACTCTCGCGGTGCATAATCATCCGCATTCAGTTCAGCAGCTTCTGCTGATGGAACTGGAAGCTAATTGCTTCCAACAAGCTTAAAAAATGACCTCGCGGTTTGTTTTTTTACCCCATTTTGACTCACGAGATAATGATTTATGCAGGAATCCCGTTTCCCCGAACAGTGAAAATAGCACAATTAAATGTTCAAGTAGTTACTGCGTGAAGGTACGTTGTGGAAATGTTTCTGGGAAATTCTATCCGGCCTCCAAACCAGCCAGGATGGTTGAGAGGTCAGTGAGTCTGGGGTGTAAACGTTTTGTAACACAGCAGCGAGTCGTAACTGTGTGCGACTCGATGACATTTTGTTCTTCTTTTGTGTTTCCAGTGTGATGTTTTCCTTCCAGCTAGTATACAGAAAGTGCAAGTTTGGTTTTGAGCCTTTCAAGTTGGACCCTGGTGTGGTGTTACTGGCATCTTAAAGCTAAACATGCCCACATGACCACAAAGCAGAAATGAGTCACCCCTCAAAGTTATTGTGAAAGTCGCACATTTCCTTTCGTTCCTTCAGAGATGCTCACATACCACCAGGACTTACCGTGGAGTGGAGCAGCGGGGTGTGGGAGGTGCTGGGGCTACTGAAGAAGCCACGTTGTGGTACCAAGTATTCGTCCGCATCCACAGCATCCTCCATTTCCTCCCCACTGATCAGACTGCGGTAGAACTTAGAGTCGGAGGGACTGGGCAGGTGCATGCGGTCATCGCCCTGGAAGGGAAAAATACATTTAGGCACAGACGCATCGCAAAAGTGACGGCGAGCGGCAGACAGCGGGGAGGGAGTCGGACCTCGGACGACGTCGTACCTGAATGACAAGATAACGAGAGGGATCCCGCGCCATCTTTGAAAATTCGGCTATGAGCTCCCGGAAATGTGGGCGGCTATCTGCGTCGATCATCCAACCTGTTAGGACACGTCAGCAGACATCATCAACATACGCTGACCGAGCAAATCGGACTGTACGAAACCCCACCTACGCTAAAATCTCTAATGACGTCACGTTTAGAAGCTTTAAATGAGCCTGATGACATCACCACGCTTACATTTCACCATGATCATGTAGACGTCTATGGTGCAGATTGGTGGCTGAGGCAGTCGGTCCCCTTTCTCCAGGACCCCAGCGATTTCACTGGCTGGAATATCGTCGTACGGTTTGGTCCCAAACGTCATCAGCTCCCAAACCGTTACACCTACAGAAAGGACAGCAGCAGGTAGGTGTCAGCTGGATGAGCTGCCGCTCACTTTGTTTGAGAGAAGAAATGAGGGCGACAGGCTGTAAGCTGCTCAAGTATCACACAGTATCAAAATAGCTCTGTTGACAAATTGGCTCTGCCTGCAGAAGTGGGAGTTAGCAGGATGCGTTTCAGGGCTGAAAAAAGGGAAAGGAGGAAAGGAGGCCCGTCAGATCTGCCAGGGCCTGCTGATGCTTTCGCCATATTGAGAAGGGTCAGAGCCTCAGCAACGGCAGAGCTGGACGCGTCCCCATCGCGTCCGTCTGTGTACAGGCTTCTGTGCATGTGTCCTCCTGAGCTGGAGGCAGGAAATCGCTTCTGACGTGATACCGTCCATATGAGGCTGCTGGTGCGTAGGTGTGTACCTGAAAAACGCAGATGCTTCCAACATGTTCCTCCCTCTCGCTTTTTTTTCTACAGTGTTGACAAGCCTCAACCTTAAAGCACTTCATTTAGCAACAAATAACTATTTCTCCCGTGAGGTTGTCACTTACACCCAGGAGCTGTTCAGATGTGAGGCATCCAGACCAGTTTGCCGTGTTGTGTGACGCTCATGGCTACAAAGGTAATGAAGCTCATGCCCTTACCGTAGCTCCACACATCGCTCTGGTGCGTGTACGTCCTGTTCAGGATCGACTCCAGAGCCATCCACTTTATCGGTACCTGTCAAACAAATATCAATATAAATTGAATATTTTATTATGCGTTGGTACAGCAACGCTGACATTTAACACTTGTTTTGGTTTTAGACATGGAAACGGCTGCTTGAATCAGACCCAGCACAGCGAGGATGAGAAGCAGCACGTTGTCACTGCACATAGTGCGTCACCCAGAGATTTAAGAAAAACGATCTCTGGGATGGTTTCCTGTACAAGGATTAAGCCGAGTGTCGCACTAAATATGTTTTTAATAGCTCTCTCTGCGCAGTTTTGTCTCAGTCCTAGACGCGGCTTAATCCCTGTCTGGGATTCTGCCCTGCAACGTTTAATTAAAAGAGTGTAAGAATAGCAATGCCTTCACCGAGCGAGTATGAAGGGAATGTCAGCGTTTCCGCCTGGTCCAGCTCGGTCCAGTTGATTTTGACACAAGCGAGTTTCTGGTAAAAGCAAGCACCAACATATCTGGACTGAAACTACATTTATCTCCTTCTAACCGCAGACATTACGAGGAACATGCGTGGCTACAGCACAGAGGCCACCCTGCAGTGAGAGACATCTGTGGGCAAACCCGAGCTTTCAGCTGAAACCGTGGTAAAAGATAAAACTTATTGTCGTTTTGCTCAAATCTCAGTTCAGTGACAGAACTATTTATACACCATGACACTTACATAAGACAGCGTCTCGAGCTAAACTACAAATACAAAAACCCCATTGTTCCTGACACAGAGCAAACATATTCATCTAAAGAAAATCACCTGTCTAACCAGCAGCCAACTCTGAAAGGCTATAAATACACAGATAAGGTTCACAACAGGCCTGTTTGTGCCTAACTCCAAAACACGACTTTATGTAACAGGGCACGGACTTGAACTCTGCTACGTGCGTTTCCAACCAACCTTTCCTCCGTCGGCATGATACTCTTTCTCATCTGCGTTCAGGAGTTTGGCCAGACCAAAGTCGGTGATCTTGACATGCTGAGGAGTCTTCACCAGCACGTTTCTGGCTGCCAAGTCGCGGTGCACCAAGTGGCGCTCCTCTAGGTAGTTCATACCCTTTTGTTAAACAAATGTTGCAGTACAGGTTATTGGAGAACAGCCTATTACATAAGAAGAGTGTTGTTGTGCCACCAGCTGTCTTTCGTCTTTAAAAGTACTGAACATTTGTATCAGACTTGTCTCCGTCCCCTGAGCCAACAGAGTCCTTTACCTTGGCTATCTGCACACACCAGTTAAGCAGGTGCTGGGAGCCGATGTTGTCCTTGTTCTCTTTGACGTAGCCCAGCAGGCAGCCGTAGGGCATCAGCTGGGTGACGAGCTGCACCGTGGAGGTGAGGCAGAGGCCGAGCAGGCGACACACGTGGGGGTGCTCCACGCTGGCCATAGCATAGGCCTCCTGCGGTTTGCACGTACACAAACACAAGGCTTCTTTGTAGCTTCATTGTAATTGTGTGACATAAAAAGCGAAACAGAAACGGTGTCTTAGAGTGAAACGTTGTTTTCCGAGGCGCATTTATCCTGCGAACCGATAGCTTGAGAAAGAACCGTTGCTGTGATATCTAGTGTTGGGAAATGTGCTTCTCAGCAGCAGGAATACTCAGCCAACTGTAATTTATCTGGCACAGCTCACACTGGAAAGTTTCAGTCGTCTCAACAGAAAAGCGACTTAGAGGAGAAAAAGCCACGAGGATTAATCCGCACTGACCATCAACAAAAGGTTTCCTACATGCGCACAGCACGGTGAGCTTTATTTAGGAGGCTTCCTGCCACGCATGCGATAATTACATGCCAAATATGTCCCACTGTACGTGGCTATTACAGCAATAACCGCTTATTTGCAGGGAGCTGTCTAATTACTGCAGTCTGATGAGAAAGAGGCTCTTAGATTGCGCCTTCATGATCTCCAGAGGCCGTGCGTGTCCATCCAGATGTAGCTGCGAGCGGTAGGCCTGAGACTGGGCTCCTTTCCTGAACACCTCGGCCTTGGATCACACGTGGAAACCCGACACGGTATTTATCTGGCATAAGCTGCGCGTGTTATAAATTATATGTGTACAGAATGTGTGAGAGTCAAAAATCTCACTTGTTCGCAGTCATTCCCACCAGGATATAAAATCCTAAATGAAACGCTGTCTAGGAGCTGACTCGGTTTCACTAAATGCTTAGATTTCAAAAAAGTGCCACGGAGCATAAATCAGCAAACTTACGTCCAATATTTCCTTGTTAGCTTTGGGTAACGTGGCCTCCCTCAAAACCTTGATGGCCACTGGGATCTTCACATCTTCTCCCTCTGGAACCCACAGGCCCTGTGTGAGTTTAGGCACAGCTGAATCAGTAACAGCCCACACTGAATGCATAAAAAAGCACCAGTACACATGTTGGTGCAGAATAAGAGGATGTATTTCTGCTTTAGACCTAAACCCTGTGGTTTTCTCACCTTTATTTGATATTTATTTTACGGTTTATCAGAAGTTTAACTAAACCAGACATGGCTCGTTTCCCCAACCAGCTTCTCACTGGCTGAACACGCCTGGTTCAGGTAATCAAGGTTGGTCCCACCCGAACTAAACTACCTCCGCCCCCGACAATAAACTTCAGCCTTTGTCCCCCATTTGCACTGTATCAGTGTAATAGCACAGGTTACACACAGAGCAGTGAGAGTGAAAGGGACGCTACTCACTCATGACATGGCAAGTTAGAAATGTGGCTTTTAACTGAACAATTGACAACAGATGTGGAAAAAGGAAATAAAACAACACTGACAACACTGAAGTGCTGGTTATGTGGAGTTGGCTCGTACGAGCTCTAGTTTCTGCGAATCTCAGCACTGCAGCGCAATTTTGACAGTGAGAAGGGGATTTTTCTGTTTACTTTTCTTGGGGCATGTTATTACCTTGTAAACTGTTCCAAAAGCCCCGGATCCCAGGACTTTGATTTTCTTAAATTCAGGCTCCTTTAAGATCCGCAGCAGAGCCTGGTTCGGTGCCTCTCCACTCGGAGTCAGGGGTTCAACCAGCTGGGGAAGAAACAAAAATCCGTTCAGCAGAACATATGGATGGACTTCTCCTCACACGCTCCCCGTACCGGCTTCATCTTACCTCTTTCTCTTGAAGCAGTCTGCGCATGGTCCTCTTCCGCTTGATGGAGCGTCGGCGTAGCAACACAAAAACAGACAGGCTGGCAATGAAAGCAGCCAGCATCCCACCAACTATACCAGCCGCGATCATGGGATTACCAGACGGGCTGAAAGACGCAGAGCAGCTTCATGAATGTATTCAGGGACAGCTGAGCGATGAAGACAAACTGCGCCGTTTACTCACAATTTATTGGGACAGCCTTCAAGACCGGGTCCGATGCACCTATGAAAACAGTAAAGAACAGAGCAACGTCAGAGTTTACGTCTCCTCAAATTTGACTGACTTCAACATTTATCTCAGCGTTTGAAAGCGATCTCTCTCCGCTCCGTGCTCACGGCTGACCCCACAGGCTCGGATCCAGTTACCGCGTCAGCATTTCCACGGATAAGTGTTTGCACCGCGGGGAAGCGCGGTGCCAGGAACAATGCGCCTACCCGTGAGTGCAGTTTTTGTGGCACAGCTGGCACACTTTCATGTCGTCCGGGTATTTCCACACCAGCGTGTCGTCCTCTCCTGGAACGCCTTGGGGACAGCGGGATACGCAGAACAGTCCGTCTCGGAAGTTGGCACATTTAGAACAATTTCCAGAGCCCTGAAAGTAGAATAGACTGATATTTATTCTCCTCTTGAGGGGAACAGTAAATATTATGTACACTGCTCTGTCTCATAGTAATAATTTCTCGAAGCAAGCTGCCTCCATCATCCTCGTGAATGTTAAAGCGATGAAAGCTTTAGTTTAGGCCAGTGCAACTCAATCCTCTGGACACATCGCACTCAAACGCTGCAGTTTAATAGTTCTCTAGAAATTCCTTCTACAACCCAAAAGGGGCCTGAACATGTTTCTTGTTTTCAACCAAGCGTAGAAAAAATAGACAGTCAGCTGGATCTCACAGCCACACCCCTCAAATGACTCACATGTCCACATGCCTTGTGGTTGCACTGCATTTGGGGCTATTAAGGCTTCTGTTGATGAACAAACCGGCATTACTAACACTAATTGTAAATCATTTTAAGTCTATGCTCATAAATAATCCGAACAAAGCTGCATCACACGACGTCTCCACGACCGTTCGTCGCTCGACGTGTCACTGATAACCCGGCTGTTGGCGGCACACGTACAGGCGCGCTGCAGGTGGCTGTGCCGTTCATGCGTCGGCACTGGGGGTGACACTCCACGCAGGTCTTATTCATCACCGCCTCCCGCGGCTCTCTGCAGAAACAAAGGCAAAGCTGATAGAGTCTCACAGTCACATATGCAGAGGTTAAACTGTAAGCATGTCGAGATTCAATGTTTGACAGAGATCTGCAAAGATAAACAGAAGTGAATGAATGTGCCGTTGCAGCGACAATGTTTGACTTTGATCTACTGGAGGTTTAACTGCAAAATACATGGATTGTATTTGGCCTTGAGTTGCTTTCAATAACAAATCCCCTAAATTATTTGATGTCACAGTCTGGAAAAGCTTGTGGTATGAAAATAGGACAAGACCTGATCCGACTGTTTGTTGGTCAAATTCAGGGGCCGCTGCATGTCAGAGCTCAACGGGCAGTAAAGCCTAGGTTTCGCTTACCCTTCCAAGATGTTGCAGGAGTCCACGCAGCTCCCGTCGCGATTGTAGTCGCGGCAGGCGAAACACATGTTGGGGCCGGGACCCCAGCAGCCGTCCGTGGTACACTTTTTGTCACAAGTGTTGTTCTTCAGCGCTGAAAGCGAACCGACAACGTGGAGAACAGATCTTACCGCACAGTGTTTCCAGGTTCAAGAATCCATTAATAAAATCTGGCTTGTGCACAGCAAACGAACTAAGCAAAACACAGAATTCGTACCACAGTTGGCCTCATCAGGGTGGTCCACAGCGGCACTTTGGCTTTTTGACCTGAAGAGCCTCGTCCAATGGCTTTGGCTGGCGTAGCACAGGTTCTGGTTCCGAAAAATGTACACGTCTCCATCGCTGATTTCTTTGAGGGAATGGAGGCCCAGGTACTTGATGTCGAGCTGAGTTATAACCACGCTGCGGCCATTACTGTGGAGACCGGAGCAGGAAGAAAAGCAAAAGAGGAACCATTTCTTCAGCTGCCCTGAATAATCCCCAACTCTTGCGAAACACACTGAATTGTTGTGTATCTACAAGGGGTCTTTACAAGGGACGTACCGCTTTGTTCTTCCACGAATGACCTCCAGATTCTCAAAGGGACTGAGTGAGCTCATGTTCTTTGGCCACGTTTGAATCCACAAGTATCCTGAAGCAACAAATGGTTTGATAATCGTGAAAGTCTTCAGGGTGAACGTAGTGTGTCACGCATTACTCATGCTTTGCGCAGTGTTACCAGTAATTTCTTTGACCGTCTTGAACACGTCAAGCTGGGCAGGATCCATCTTCGGTGTTTTGGTGTACTTGTCCCTAAAGATGGGAAAACGCGTTATTCAGCAGCGGTGGAGCGAGTTAACAGAGGTGAAATTCAGCAGCCGTTCTCACCCGTAAATCGATGTGTGGATGATAGAAACGTCCCCGTTGATTTTGGTGCAGTTCTTAAAGGAGTCTATGTTGGTGGCGTTGATAGACATGGTGTTCATGAGATCCCCTGTTCCTAGTCCGTTACACACTACCAACAAACAAACAAACAACTGGCTTTATTCATGTTGATATAGTCTGAGCCAAGAACGACCCATCTGCTTCCCTGTCAGAGTGGAGCTACTGTAGGTTTAACAACTTTTATTTCATTAATATCTAACAAACGTCACAATAACTGTTTATAAAACAATGCATCATATTTTAATAATCCAGTTTTATACTTTGTAAAGTACTTTGCATGTATGAATCTAAAACATGTCAACAGCTTTACCTTTAGGACACAGTCCATCACACTTGGCGCACTTCCTAATTCCTCCCTCATCCACCTCGTACGTGTTACCGCTGCACGTTCGCACACAAGCTCCGTGATCAGTCACGACGTAGTTATCTGGAAGGATTGCAAAACGCACAGTCCTACTGGTACAGCAATGGCAACGACGGAGCAGCGCAAGTTAAACTGAGAAGAACGGCTGCTGCATTAACGAGCCCTCAAACTCAATCATTTCCTTTCTTTGTTTACACAGTGTACAGTTAAACCGAGACAAAGTGTAACTACGTAATGACTAACAACCCTGAACGACAACCTGAACACACTAAAATGTGAAAAGGCTTGTAATCACGCATAATGTGTGTTTTATTTTATCCAGATTAACTTTGCTTAAAATTCCTAAGAAGAACATCAAGCTTCACTTGGCCGTTCTTACGTGGGCAGCTCTTGACACATGTGGCACCAAAGTTGTACTTTCCATGCGGGTTAGGAACCAGCTGGTGCAGGTTGGGGTCGTAGCGCATGAGGCCCGGGCAGGAGTCCTTACACACCCCGTCGTCCTGGAAGTCCCGACAGGCCTGTAGCACAAACAGCAGTCATCCAGCGCACGGGGACCAAAACAGAGCGCCGCACTAATGATAACACTGCATTCCTCTATCGCAGCCTTGGCTTCGTCCTCAGAGGGAGGCCAGGCTGTTCTGAAACACGAGGCGCTGCCAAATGAAAGATTTAATCAGCACTTTTATGTCTCATTGGTACTGAAGCCTATAATAAATGTCTCCTAAAAAGCAGATGCTGCTGAGCGAGGGCTTTGTTTAGTTGAAGACGCCACATGCGGTATTTTATTTATGCAGTATTATTATTATTATAACATTCAGTTCATCTCCCCCCAGGTGCTCCTCTGCATGTTCAGGTGCGTTTCCCTCACCAGACAGTCGGTGGGTCGGGGGCCTGTGCAGCCTGCGGCGCAGTGCTCGTTGCAGCAGTCGCTGGGCGAAGGGCCTTTGCATCTCTTGGAGCATTGCTGAGCACAGTTCAGCTTTGTTACTGCACAGAAGAGCGACAAAGGCAGTGGAGCAACGAGCAAGTTATTCATGTTATTGATATCATTACATTTTAAAGAAAAATTATGGCACAAGCTTTCACTAAGTTCCTCCGCCTTTTCGTTGCATAACCCACCAGAGACCCAGTGTTTCTAGCAGAAACCACTTCTACAACAACATGTCTACACGTACACCAACGAGGCTACATGATCCTAAAGTCCTTACAGGCCACTTTCTACATTCCTGCCCAAACCTTACATGTCTGGCAATTCTGAGGACCAGGTGCCCAGCAAGAACCATTGAAGCAGCTTGTGTCACACCTTCTACCTGTAACGGAGACGACAGGGACAAATGTTTAATTTACCCTTGAAACTCTAGTTATTTCATTTCCATGTGTATTGCTTACAGAGAGGGCTGGTGCTGGCAACGGGGAGCTCCATGGGGGGTTTGTTGTCGCCGTTGACAATATCGTACCACTGTATGGTCTCCACGTTGCATATCTGGTTATTTCCAAATTTGACACCTCCTTTAAGAATTTCTGCAGAAGAGAATTACGACATGAATGTGCTAAAGCGATCAGCTGGGTTCTGTAACACATAATACGGAGAGAACTGTGCGACGGAAAACGCTGAGCTGCACTGACCCGTCAGGCTGTTAAGAAGAAGCTCGCGTGTGCCTTGACCTGCAGCCTTGTCTAGATTGGCAAAAACGGAAAGAGCAAACTGTCCTTTGTAGAGCGAATGACCCCGGATTATGCGCAGGTTCTCCAGAGGAATCCTGGAAGCTGTGTTGAGGGCAATCAGCACGTATCCACCCACTTCCTCAATAGACTGTAAAAAGAAACGAACATGAGAAAACCTGGCTGGGGACCAAAGAAGCCAATGTACAAAGTCAAAGGTTCTCTACTCACAAACCTATGTACATGCTTATATATAACAGAATAGTCTAAATGTCCTTCTAATAATAATAATAATAATAATAATAATAATAATAATAATAATAATAATAATAATAATAATAATAATAATAATAGGCTACAAATCTCACTTTATTTTCTACGCTGCTGACATGTCCCCTCGAATCCCCAGTGGGGATGACGCCCTGCATCTTCAGGGCGTGATATCTGCTGAGTGCATGTTTTTTCTATGTGTGTGCAAACGTGTATGTGTGTGTGGTCTATAATCACTTCTGCCTAGTGTTCACAGCCTTGTCGTTGCAGCTGTGGTTCCTGCAAAGCCCCAACCGGAGGGTTATAAACACAGTGAGTCATCTGTCACTAGGGACTCACTCTAGTCATTTTAATTATTCTTTGTTAAAGCGATAAGATCAGCACAGCCTGCAGAGATTCGGGGGGGAGCAATACTGTGCGTTCCAAACTGGCTTCGGCGCTCGAGAGATAAAGACACGTTAGGAAGCCTTTCGCATCCATCCCGTGCGTGTTTAGCCCCCGCGGCTAGAAGACAGCGGTGTTTACCCTGAGGAAGGACAGGTCACGATGCTCTTCCACGTGGGTGATCTCCAGGTTCTCCAGCACCACAGTGCAGTTGCTGTAGGTCTTCACCATGTTCAGGTAGTGGTCATCCTTGGAGCCCAGAAGGTTTAAACTGTTGGTGATGCCTTGGCACACTGCAGCACAAGAGAAGAACAGAGGAACTAAGGCTGCTTGAAACACAAAGCCAGCCGATCGTCTGGAATTACAGGGGTGTAACAAGCATTTACCCACAAAGGCGCAGTCAGTCAGAAACATCCCCAGCTTACGTAACACGGCGGCTAAATTTATGGCTTTCTGTGTGTTTGAGAGCTTGGTCTGCGCAGTCATGACTTGGCCGGCTTTCATGTGAAAACAGACGATCTGGGCTGCACCGACAATAGGAATCAAATCTCTGAGATGAAGCGAGTCCCTGCCTCGTGAGTCAAAGTGAGCTGACTCTATTTATACTGGCAAAGGTCGGAGTCTTTCCACTGCTGTGCAGATGTTCAAAACAACCGCTGCGACCAAAATCCCCAGGCATTGTGTCATTTCGGAGAAGTGCTGTGGTGTGTCACAGATTCCACGGTACAGGCTGATATTCTGAGGGGGGCGTGTAAATCTCATATTTAATACTAGTTTTGATCAGTTGAGGCTACATATATACCCGAGATTGGATGGATGAGACCGCCCACAGGGGGCGAGGAGGGACATTTTTTTATGAGGACATACATTAACAGACACAAGCAGCTTTTCTTAAGAACTGAGATCAGGAGAACAGGTCTTCTTCTTGCGCTCTGTTATCCTGAGCAGGTCAGACAGGTTCTGACTGGCAGTGAAGATGGAGTCAACCGTTTAACACCATCAAACCCCTCCAGGACGGACGCACCTGTAATCCACACGTCACTGATTTTTGCCTTTTGAAGTCTTCATAAACAGGTTGACTTTAGCCATAAGTGTGGAAAAAACTAAAGATGTATCATCCTGGTTGTTACGGTAGATTGTGGAGCTGTAATGGAGCTGTAATGTCTCCTGTGACATTCCACAGCGTGTCTGCTCTTGACTGGGGAGTTTGTTTGAGACACACCTCACAGTGTTGCACATAAGTTAATTCGGCCGCACCGGAGCCCATTTAAAGCGCCAACGTGCAATAAAACGGCATTTTACTGTTCGTCGCGTCATCAAATGTCACCGGAAGCCGACGTGTCGCCCTTTTTCTCCACAGTGCTGTGATGAATTAACACAAACAAACAGCAACGGGCACCGAATCAGCGAGAATCAGGCACAAACAGCTGTCTCCCGCACTCCCTCCTCTTCTTCCTCATTAGTTTGTCCCCGAGGGAGCTTCCTGACATGAACCCCACCGTCCAGCAGCCCAACGCCTGGGCACCAGAGGCAGAGCAGAAAAAGCAAGCTGACCGTTTTAATCAGAGATGCAATTACCCCCCTAATTATTACCCAGCCCGAGAAACCGAACTGTAACAAACAAAAAGGTTGTCATGACTGTACAGCTGTGAATATTAATCAGCCTGAGCTGAGCCTCCCAAATGCCTGCTTGCTAATAAGGATGCTGATTATGGTTAATTGGCTTGTTGTTATGCCACATACAGCACAGCACATAACGCAGCCTGCTTCCTGTCTGAATGTTCTGTTCGGTTAATATTTACGGCAAGCGATAAAGTCGGGATGAGGCAGGTGACTAAAGGTTCTGCAAACTTCCTCCAACTGAAGTTTGTACCATGTAGTGCACAGTAAAGAAGCCCGGGTTGATTGCTTTAGCACCTATAAACGTGTTCCTTGTCCAATCGACCTGGTTCAGAACTCGGTTGGAGGCAATAAACGCCCTGATTTCTAGGACTATAAACCGACTTCCTCATTAGGCTGCAGAACATGAGAAAAGAACGAGGTCAGGCTGTATAAACACAGATGGAGCTACTGTACATGTAAACCCGGTAATAGGCTGCACTTGCAGGCATCTTCCTGCTGAGACATAATCGCTGGTGACTAATGGTTTATGCAGATCGGAACTTACTGAGATCCCTTGTTTTCCCAGTCTGATTCAATTTTGACTCATCAGCCATATTAAAGCACTGATCACTGTGTGTTCGAACGCCAGGGCAGGGCTGCAGTGACATAACTGATACTGTGACAAAGACTAATTACCTGTTGCTTCACTTCCTCCTGCTGTATTGACGTCACAAGTGTCCAAGCAGTGACTCTAGGAGCGAGGAGCGGCAGGTCTGGAGCCGCGTGTCTCGGCCTCGGTACGACATCACACGCATCTGTGTGCTGGCGTGTGCAGCGCCGTCAGTGCTGCGGAAAACCCTGAACCGCGCTACACGGACCAGCACCAAGTCGCAGCAAACACAAGACTCGATAAACCCGATCATTAGTCATCTAAGCTGGTTGCTATGTGCGGTCGCAAATCACGCTTTTGATGTTTACTTGGGGACTAGTGCTGGAAGTCAAGGGTGTGTGGGTAGATATTCGTTTCTCCAGGCTACAGGATCTGTGCAAGTACAAAAAAGAAAAGGTCCAAGCTCGTCGTGTGAGATAATTAACTCATTGTTCACATCCTAAGGAACAATTTCACCAAGAAAATACCACACACACACATGCACGAGCTGAGAACTGGCTACAGGCAGAAGAGTTACTGTCCCTTTAAATCTAAAGGTGGAAACAGGAGAAAAGTTGAATAACTTTGGGTTAGAGTTTAAAGTCCTTCAATAAAACCAGAAAAGTTCAACTAGAGCAACACAGGCAGGCCAGTAAATGTGTGTGTATATATGAAATGAAATGTCCAACGGTAAATAGCAAAAGCAGCCGAAGCCTTTCAGAAATTCACTATCTGGGTTCTAATGGCTCAAATGGGCTCAAATGCAAAGCGGACTTTCCTGCGCGGCGGCGCCACCCGCTCGAACCTTCGGCTCGTCGGCTGCTAAATCATCAAATCATGGCTTTTCTACCTTTTACAAGCAACAGAAAAGGCTCCGCCGTGTTCTCTTCCTCTCATTCACTCCCTGCAATTCAATTAAACTCTTCCCAGAGTCCGATAATGACATTACGTGAAACCTTATCCATAATTAAAGGGACGTACTAATGCTAAGGGACATTACTTGTTTGGTTCTCTGCAAGTCAACAGCATCACAGCAAAGTCTCATGTGTAATTCAATCTGCCGTGACGACAAATCACTGCCAAGATAAATTCTCTTATTTAGAGGTGAATTACAGTTAACATGTCAAATATACGGTAAGAGGCCGATTCACGTACACACACACAAACTCTCTGCGTTAAAGCTGCATGAAAGCATCAACCTCCCATAAAAATGCAGGGAAAAGCCACTTCCTTCATGCTTTCTGCGCATTCAGGTCCTGGCTGGGATTCAGGAGAAGATGGATCACGTGTTCAAATAAAGACAAAACCAGCAGTGCGAGCGGTCTGTGTCTGCCTTCTGTGGTGCTGCACTATTTTGGTAAAAGCATACTTTGTAGTGGGGACTTAAAGATTCCTGATATCCTGCCCTCTGTGCAGGGGAAGCGCAGTCTTCCTTTGCGTGGGAGATGCATCAGTCCCTTAGAGAAAACATCTTGGGGCCTCAAAAAAGAAAAAGGGGCCAGAGGATACCACCCCCTCCCCATTTTTCCTCCCTTTCCCCAGTGAATTCAACAACACAAGGCTCACAGACATCTCAGGAAGTTGCTCTCCGCACAGGGTCAGTCTCATATGGTTGTCCTGCGACGCTGAACCAGATGGAAGCCGACTGCCATCTCCAGGGGAGGAGCACGAGAGGACAGCCTAAATCTAACTTTATGTTCTGTTGCAGATGGAACGGAAGTGAAAAAAAGAAACAGGGGAGGGTGATTTGTGGCTTAACTGGATGCAGCGGCTGGACGTTGGGGTCAAACTGTGGTGGGGGTGTAAAGTGTCACGCTTGATGTATGAACGTGGCCGACCTTTCCCCGAAGCCTCACAAAGGCGACAAACAGCTGTAGAGCACAAGGCAACGGCTGTGGGGCGACTCCAGCCTCCAGAGAAGCTCCGCGAAGTGACCAAATAAAGAGCAAAGCCGTGGTGTTTACGCCGCTGAGCAGCAGATACCTGCGGCTGGGCCCATCTCAGTGTTTACTCTCCACCTCAGTGTGAGGAAACTGAGGATTTAGGTTCTGCACAAACACAG
Organism: Macropodus opercularis; assembly: GCA_030770545.1. Taxonomy (NCBI): domain Eukaryota; kingdom Metazoa; phylum Chordata; class Actinopteri; order Anabantiformes; family Osphronemidae; genus Macropodus; species Macropodus opercularis. The sequence continues at coordinate 15,246,760 of CM061105.1, read as the reverse complement.
GAACAGTGTGTATACTCACACGCCTCTATACTGTGCTCAGCATGTTGAGGGCAGCGAGGCATTTAAATAAGACACGATAAGACTAGAACCCGCTCAGTTTTCAGGCTTCATACTAACTACAGGTATCTTCTTTCATTTGGCATCTGCTGCCTGGAAACTTGTCTTCATCATAATAAATGACTCACGAACCTGACTGTCAACTATTTTTATGGGAATGACTTTGCTGTTGCTGTTTAGAATCACCAGTTGTAGCGCGGCTGCACCGTTTAGCTGCTGCTTGTATCTCGTCAACGTTGTTTCCAGCTGCATCAAGCAGCTGCTTTTCAGCGGAGAACTTGTGATGTGCACCACCTGCTCAACTTCCAGTAGACAAAAAAAAGAAAACGTTCGCAGCCAGCTGGCCGTTACAGGCCGAGATACTTTCCGAAGGAGTTCCAGGAAGAGAGTGAATGCAGGAGGTTTACGAGTCAGATTAACTCAAACCTGAGCATAAAAGTCATTTCCCTAACTTCCCTAGATTATTTACATTTAAGATGTGTTATTTTTTTAATAAATATTAAAGACAAATAGGTATTTTTTAGAATAATTACTGTTTAAAATACGAACTAAAAATAAGACGTAACTTTTCATGGTCTTGTATTATTTAATACTTTCTCTCTGATCTGCTTGCGTATCTCTCTACATACGTTTGTGTAGCTACTACAGGGTGTGTGAGCGAACGTCATACTAAATATCTTTTTTTTTATTATTCATGAAACTCCTTATTTATGAAACTGTTCATTAATAACATAATTACCGGATCACGAGTGAATCTTTCATTGCTTTCATGCTGGTTATCATTTGAGCTTCGGCTGTAAATAATGTCTGCTGCACATTTATCTCTGGTCAATACTGTTTTCATTACCCGATGCCGATTTCTGTAACATTATAGATAATTAAACCATAAATACTAAGTGGCGCATAAAAAGCATTAATTACAGGGCATCAAGATTTACTGCTGTTAATTAAACACAGCTGTGGGACCCAACATGGCTCCAAGTGTAGCACAGAGCAGCACACATCTTCTGTTTGACAAGCTTCCCCGTCCTGTTGGAAAGTCCATTAAGCAGCGCACAATCCCACTCCTGTTACCCAAAACTCACACCACCTCCGTCCAGCCCCGGCCCAATTTAAATTCCAATAATGCTCCCACAATCCTGCTGAAATGTTCCAACACAACCCACTTCCTCTTTAACGTCCAGACCTTTTCCCTAATGAAGCCCACACTGGCCCGGACCGTTCGCCCCCCCTCCTTCTCCTTCCCTGTTAAAACCATACTCTTCTCGAATCCCACAGGAAGCCGTGGAGGAAGGCGGGAGAGGCAGTGGGCGTCAAACGCACCGCTGCTAACTCACTGCTCAGTGCCCCCCCCAACCACCCCGACCACGGAGCCTTGCCTGTAAAAGGACAGCAGAGGAAAACATTCAGAGAGAAATAAAAAGAAAGCAACACATTTCAGGCTCTGGCTAGAGAAAACAGCTGCGATCTGGGAATCCCCTCTTGGTTTACGCATTCCCAGGTTGGAGCACAGAGGACAGATCACTCTCCCTCACTCACTGGACATCCACCATCATCTAAACAAAAGGAGATAGATGCTCTTTGAGGCGCCCTTACTGCTTAAGGGTCTCTTATTTTTAGCCTGATCGCTGACAGGCTCGTTTCTGCGTGGGTCCGACTGCCGTTGTTGCAGCGTGGCCTGCCAACTCCTCCGTTACTGCCTGAGTCACGTCTGGAGTCTTCCCAGAGACAGACCCCATAAAAGGCATACTCCACTAAAGCCCCAGGGTTTGTGTTAGTACAAATCCCTGTTGCTCACCCCTTACTCACCATTCAACCTTGCTTTACACATCAGCGGACCCTTAGATGCACGGATGAGTATTTTCTTTCCTATCGCCACCGGCAGAGGCCAAAAGTCAGGGGCAAAGGGAGCTTGGTGAATTAGTTTGCACGGCAGAGCTTTGAGAATTTACAATACTTACAATACTGTGACCGGATATTTGATTGCATGTTGTGTTGTAATCGCCAAATGTGTGACCAATTTAATTAGCAAGGGAAAGCTTGGAATAACTTCGCTGCGTATTCCTGATGACACGCCAAAGCGAAATGTGTGAAATGCAACGGGATGCCGCTGCCAAGCATTTGTGGCCCCCTAATTTTTTGTCTCCACCATAGTAGAGGGAGCAGGAACAGACAGAAAAGACTGGATGCTTTTGTTAATGCGCCTTCCACAAGCCTACAGCTTAGATTTCACCCATTGTTAACTGCGGGGCGTTATCCTGTTCCTGACAAATACAGCACACCACACGGCTAACAAAGCTCCCAAACAATGCGTTAGCTTGTTTAAGATGATCGCGTTTGAAGGCCGCCCACTCACTACACAGGCACACAGGGACTACACAACCTAAGGCCTGGCTGCTTCACATCACTCATCAAAGGCATCACACTCGCCAAGACTAGACCCTTTTCTGCTATCAGCTACACTGCTGATAAACACACACACACACACACACCAGGCCCAAAACCGTGGACAATCAGTGCACAAGTGGGAAACCTTCCAACGCTGGAGTTATTCAATGTCCAGCTGAGGTTAAAAAGAGGAAGCGACTTCCTCCTGCTAAGCCATTAAATTATACACAAACATAACCAGCTTTATAGCAGTGATTACTTTGCATTACACACAGAACATTATCTTCATAAAGTGACATTTAGTGTTGGCCTGTAAGTCCTAAAACCACTGTTATTATTTGGTTACAAGAGGTCACGTGTTTATGCAGCAGGTAAACATCTATTCACGTATGCATGGAGGCTGAAAGATGGACAAGCATCACGACTGTGATGGCTGGATGAGTCGGAACGTGTCCAGAGTGGCACCAGGATGTTGTCTGAAAGACGGTGGTGGCAGTGTGATGCTCTGGGCAAAGTTCTGCTTGTTTGCAGTCTTATGGAGGTCACCTTGACAGACTAAAGAGACCTTTCATGACTATTCCCAGGGGTCAGAGCTGTCTGGGCACAATGAAGGGGACGTACACCACATCCGACAGGAGCTGTTTATTAACCTTTATTGTAAAAACAAGGACATACAACGCCTCTTGTGGCTCAGTAACTTTGCATGAGGACAATGAAAACTATAAATATAAGCTATTCTCCAGTGAGCTCTGAAAAATGTTTGTCTGGCCAGTCGCCAACACGCTCATTACGTTGTATTGTTTAACGTAGCTAACAACCATCATAAATTGATGTTTCAATTTGATTTTCTCCGATTTTGCTACGTACCTAGACCTCACTAAACGTTCCCTAATTCGTTACAGATGTTTGTCCAATCTACGACCTGCTGCCAAGCATTTGAAAGCAGCATAAATCTTGGGGGAGTTCCGATCACCATATTTCTTGAATGCAGAGGACACCATCGCTTAATAATCAGCCAAAAAGCTGCATTACCAAGCCAGAGTAGCAATAGGAACAGGAAAATGTAATTTCCCTACGGTTGTGTGCCTGACCTTTGACCTCAAAACCCAAGCGGGGTTTGAATGTATTTAATCTGCTGTAATGTTAAGGGAGCCTGATTATTGTATTAATACTCAGCTGGGTTCATATTAAAACCCCACACAGGCTGCCTCCCAATCAGCTCAGAATGAAGCAGTTGATGCAGCGTATAGGCTGCAGGTCCAGAGCTAATCCTCACTGCCTGGCACTAGTCCAGACCTGCTCCCCAGGGTATTTCTACGAGGAGCCGTTCTCCGCAGACACGCCGCTGTCAAGCTGAAGTGGGTTGTTGTGAAAACGATAAGAGAGCGGCAGATATCGATCATTTATCAGTGGTGCTTTAAGTGTCTATGTGGGACTGCAGTTCGTGTTCTACCATATCTTCTTCGCTCTCTAAAGTTTTAGTGTGAGCTCTTACAACAGGAGGGTCGGATCTCACTTCCTTCCTAAATTCCTCCCTTTTACTGGCTGCGATTTTGAAAACGCTGCGATGAAGATGTGAGCAGGCAGCACACGAGGCAAAGTGATCAGGGGCTTAAACAATTCACATATCAGCTCTGTAGCTCAGCCTCGTCCCGGCTGCGCTGCCACAAAGCACCGTGTCATCTCATCTGTAAATGACTGGGCTGAAATACATTTTACGATGCTAATGAAATCCCTGAGAGGTGATGCTGGCTTGTAAAATCGCTGGAACCGTGGCCGACAGAAAGGCTGACGTCTTCTTTTAGTTTGTTCTTCTTTAACAGCTCACCACAACAAGCTGCCAGCAGCACGATCATCCAACTCCGCTGTGTCACGAAGGGGGAACGTCTTGTTATTAGCTTGCCAGAAATACACATCACTGTCTATTATCAGAGTGTTTGTTGGTTTCATTGTAGTTTTGGAGACAAACCTCGAGGCATTTACAATCCACAGCATTTCGACCTCACCAGGTCTCTGGGGAGCGAAATGTCGGGGGATAATTAACTTATTAGTCGACTACTTTGACGAGATGGAACAAAATTTGGTTTAGGCAACCATGACGCGCGAGTGTGGTTCCTGTTGTCTTCTGTGATCCTTGACTCTTCCTCTGAATTAGATTATCACATGTGGTTTTCAGTGTAATGTCCCAACAATTATTCCTCACACTCATAAAAAAGCGCTGGAGTCCAACACGGGAATGTGCAGCTCCTTCATCTAATGCCATCGGTCTCCTCACTCTCACCTGTTTACTATTTCATGCCCTGAGAGAATATCTACTGATATTTGCATGAAGGATTCGCTCCCCTGGTCCAAACAAAATAACTTAGTTGCAGCCTTCGTGGGTTTTAGAGCGATGCCTGTGTCCTCACTGTTGACACAGGGCTGTAAAGTCATGTCTACATGGCAAGTTAAGGTCAAGGAAGACAGATAAGTCTGTGTCGAAGAGGACAACAAGGCCCCGAATAAAGAAGCTTTTGTTGAAAGGCTCAGGGGTTTCTGCGGGGAAGGCGACATTCACTCGAGCTCGGTCTGCACATCGCAGGGTTCTCGTGCATGGTCACGTATGGTTTCCACTTATCTTGCCCACCCACTGAATATGTTTAAGTTCTATTAAGAGACGCGAACTACAATAAGGTCTGAAAGTCAAATTTCACATTCTGCAACTTATCACAAGAAGCAGACCCGTGCAAACGGAGTGAAAGAAACCTGGAGGCAACACGGGTATCAGTTAACAAGTGATTCTGCATGTCTGAGGATGTTTACCTTGCTCATGAGTAAATGCCCTTTAAAAGTAACCTCCTATTGTAGCAGACGATTTTCCTGGCGTCTAAATGATGTTGACTGAGCGATAAACCCTGCAGCATCACTTTGCTTTCTTTTTCTTGCAGGAGCTACAGTATGTGGTCCCCAACGTCCCAACACAGCAAAACCTCTTCTGTTTGCATTGGACTAGTTAATACCTGCCGCTACTCCCTTTCCATCAAACACTGCAAAGTTACAGGCTGATCGTGATTGATTCCCTACCGCACCCTTGCAGTGAAGCATGTAATGCGCTAATAACACGGGCAAAGAAAACTCTTTTTCATAGGTAGTCGAGCAATGAAAACTACCAGACAAGCCTGATCAGGACTGGCTCGACATTAATAGTTATGACATCCATAGGCTGAAACAGATAACATCTTATCATAACATCACCACACGATACGATCAGATGTCAACACATTCACCTTCACACTGGCCAAAATACAGTCAGCTGCACCGTAGAGTCAGGAAATAAGTTTTTATATCAGCGTGAGACACATTTTACCTGTTTGCAGGTCTGACCTTTAAACTGCAAAGGGAACACAATAGCTTTTAACCAATCCAGGAACTCGTTGGGAAAAATCGGAGGAATTAACAATAATGTAGCACAAACAGTGACTCAGATTCAAATGCACCACTGAGTGCAACAGGCTAATGGACCACACAGGAAGAGGCTAAATGCTGCATATTGAGTTTCAACTGATGCTTTCTTCTGACATGTTCTCACATTGTGTGTTGTCTGTGAAGCCATTGTTCTCTTTTCCACCGGCGACTCCTGGCACTGACCTGGGGTCAGTACAGAAGGTGCCACACCTAACAGTGGAAGCAACAACTAGAAAAACGCAGAAAGGTCTACAAAGATCTCACTTTGTCCAAACTCTGTATTTTCAACTCTCCTGTTTCCCTTTTATTTGCATTTTGATCCACCAAGCTCAGCGCTACATTCAAAAACTCTGTCCTTCTAAACAGTCTGTCCGAGCTGCAGACGTCTTGTGAGTGTGTTAAGAGTCGTGGTTTTCGTTCACGCCTGCAGGGTGGAAACAGGTTCCTCGAACGCTTTCCGCCTTCAAGTTCATTAGGTACCTGCCTCACGGCTTTATGAGCTCCAGCCTCTCACGACACATTTATCACGCGAAACATGAAAAACGAACCAAATCACAGGCGACTGGGGAGAGATTGTGCGTATTTAATAAAGCAGACAGCAACACGTCCTCAAGTCAAACAAGCTTTGGGAGACAGACAGGCTCAGTCACTCTGCTGTGGCCCGTTTGGCACCTGACGAGATGAGCTGATAGCCGAGGGCCTTTTTTCCTACTCGAATTCCTCTTTCCGATGGAGACGCCATGCACAGCCCGAGGATCATGGAAAGGCCATAAACGCAGTGGATGGCTTCGCTACCACGTACAAACAAGGGACGTAAATCCGTTCAATGAGTAACCACGTGCACCCAGTCGCTCCTGGGACGTAGCTCACTGATCATTCCTAAATATCAAGGCTGAGCCCGACAGCAAAGGTGTTTATTTTGTACTTTGCTTGGACATAAAGAAGAGGAAGCAGACTCTTCAGTGCGTCTTAACAACAATAGCACTGCAGCTGATTGTAACAACCGCACAGCAGGTTTATTCTATTTGAATGTGTCTTTCCATTGAAAAGTCAGACGGAGAACAAAAAACGCTTCACTTCTGCATTTCCTGTCGATGACATATTAGTCTGGCCTCCGCTGCGTCTGCCGCACAACACAGATTGGTTTTTTACGACGGTATCAGTGCTGCTTGATAACCTGCTTCTACAGAGGAACTATTGTCCCACCGTGAAACCAAAGCCCTGCACATCGCTGGCAGCTACAACCTCAACCACTCAGACACGCGGCTGTTTATCAAAGCAAGGAGCGGTGAATTATCCTCAAGCTCCCACGGCCCACAGCACAAAGTCGTATTTCCAACAATGGCAGCAGCAGATGTAAGTCTGGGAATGTCGTCAGAGGACCGGCCCAAAACACAGCAGCAGCAGCAGCAGTAGCACCACAGGACCACTCTGGACCCTCGAACGCAGGCTGCAGATTCTAGGATTACACTGGATCATAACCTATAGCTCACTAACAACATCCATTTAATCCCAGAGAGTGGGCTGTAATGAGAAGAAAAGGCACGGTGTTCTGAACGTGACTGATGAGAGACGCTGGCTTGTTAGATCTCAACACGAGGCAGAGGGAAAAGCACTTAGTCTGCCGAAACGCTGCAAGGGAGACGTTTTGTCACGAATCAGCTCCGCTTTTGCAGGTGTGCAAGCGCAACGTAAAAATGATGGCGCCAGGCTTCACCTACACGTGTTGCTGTAGCTTCTGATCTCAATCTGTTGAGAACCTGAATGACCCATTAGCTCCAAGGAGGCATACTGATATAAGCGGGTTATGCTTTACCCAAGCCTCGCATCAGGGATTAAGGATTTAGCCGCTGACATGCCCCTGAGATTAGTTCGATCTTTCACAGGTTAACTCGTTGCCCAGGGGCCCCCAGAAGGTTCAGCTCACACCTGCAGCGTCTACACCAAAAGAAAGCAGATAGAAAACTTCCGAAACACGGAAATGTGCAAGTAAAAAGTACAAGTAGTCAAACAGGAGTTCAACGGCTCAGAGACTGTTGGGTTTTCATCTGGGAAATAAATCGGCTGTTATTACTTGTGGTTGACTGCTGGGTGAAGCTGCAGGCATTATTTACAGCCTCCCCCCAGATGCTGGCGGTTAATAAAGTCGACGCACCATCACGCGGCATGGGAAGCTTTCCTAACATTCTGTCCGACTCCCAGAAGCCACCCAGAGGCCTGACAGGTGGGCTTCCTGCGGGAGAAGCCAGTGCAGAGGGATCGTTTCTTTCAAATGCCAAAAAACAACTAGGTTGTTTATTATAAAAATATTGTAGTTTCTTAAGGAGACTATTCAGCTTGAAGTGATGCTTGTCAACAGTCAGTTGAAGAATCATAAATTAGTCCATGTGTTAATGTGCACACACATTAGGAGCCTCGTATCAGCGACAGAGCGAGGGACTCTGAACACCAAGGTGCCCTCTCCCTCTTATCTGCTCATTGATCCGTGGATTGTGATAATATTTGTCCTTTTCTGATTGCTCCTAGAGAGCAGCCACACACACAATAGTGTGAAGTGAACGTTTATTTGTCATCTGTGAGCTTCATCAATTTCAAGTTTTTCTCAACTGGAAAAATCTTTTACCACTTCCAAGTGTAAACAGCTGAGCAGATGCTCGTACGCGTTTCCTAGCAGCGCTCTGAAGACAAACAGACTCAACTAGAGTCGCCGTCCCTTCCGTGCATCTCCCCAGGACGGAGGTTGACTCTATGAAATCAGTGCAAGGATTACAAGCTCCTTGTGGACTGACTAACTAGTCTCCTTCTTAAGGCCCACAAAACATTTCGATATGACCCATTTGGATTATATCAGAAATGCATCAAGCAAAGTGACGCTAAAAAAGCACAGTATTGCAAATAGGTAACGTGTACTAGTAAAGGGATCAGCTCTGCTCTATTGGACTTTACTTTGGATTAATATATAATCAATAACAAAAATTGGCTTCAAGCTAATCAGTAACAAAAATTAATACCGTGTGTGTTAAATGTGTGTGCGAAACGCTTTGTGCTTTGTGTATATTTCGATGCCCTGCGATGTAGGAATTTGGCATCTTGCTCAAATCAAGTGTGCTCATTATCAACACGTGCGCTAGGAAAACACGGCGTTTAAACATCTGCCTCAGCCTCTGGCCAAAAACAGAAACCAAGCACGGACCAGCCCCACACACGGCCAGCGACCACCGCAAACGCTCACGTCTAACATCCCTGACCTGCGTTCGCTGCTGCGTGAAACCTGCCCCGTCTAGTTTGTTTAGAAGCCCTGAAATATTTAGGCGCTCTGTCTTTCTGGCTCACAAACACGTTTGATTTGTTATGGTCCTCTGAAAAACAGCAGTGGACTAGAAAGATGCAACTCGCACATGTAGAGGAACAAGACGAGCACGAGCAGGGATGATTCATGAGAATAGGAAGCTACAGCCATTAGGGAGTAAAGTGATACTTCTGGTCACTTTCTCTCTTGACATCTGCTCTTTATTAATCATTCAAACTACATGTGGAGCAAATTTAAGTTCAAACCTTACAATAATATTTAATTTAACTATTGAGATGCAGGATCCTGCCTGTGCTTATTCAACTATATTAAATGTTGGTTTAGCCAGTGGTGACGTATCTTTATTAAGAAGAAGAGAAAACAGCTATTAAAAAAAAGACTGCATTGGCGAAAAATGGAAAAAATAACACAACCATATAATTAAAAACCAACATCAGGGCCAATATCAAGCCTTAAGGCAAGAGAAGCTTAGCGCCACTAAGAAAACCTGTTTCTGCTCCATCAGTCACTTCATACTTTCCAGACTCCTTTGTGAAACAGGGATGGAGTCACCGTTGACACATTTTGATCTGATTCGTCTGAGATTTGAGATCTGCCTCAGTCTCCTCCGATGAAACAGGATGTTCAGTAACAGGCAAAAGTTCGAGCGTGGACTCTCCGCGCGTCTCAGACTTTATTCTATTTCTGCCTACAAGCAGGTCAAACGGCAGAACTGCTGACTAAATACAAGACGCAACGTAAGGAGAAGATGAGTTAGGCCACTAAGCAGAGCCTCACACCCGCTGCCTGCATCATCACCAGAGCGGTGCGGTTTTGTACCGGGACCGAGGTCATTCACGCTGGATGTGGCGTAAACGTGCATGTGCGCAATTTACGCAACTGAAAGCCTCTACCGACAGTTTGGGTGTGCTATCAATAAATCCCGCTGTGGAGCTGAAGTTAAAGCCCACTAGAGGCTCCTGCGGCTTCCAGCAGGTCCCAGGCTGAACAGCGAGCCCGTGAGAAACTTTCCCCCGACGCTGGATCAAGTTCCCTGCGCCTTTGTGTGCGCTCGGAGATTTCTCCGTGTGAGATTTATGTAAATGCTGGACAACCGCAGAACAAAGCGAAAGTCTGCGCAGCCTTGCGAGGCAGCCACGTCCACGTACGTGCTGTGAGCTCCATGACATACCTTTCTTTTCCGCCAGAACACGGGAGCCCGAGCAGAGCAGAAAGGTGAGACTGATCCACTTCACGAAACGGTTCGCCATCGTGGTTTTCAAAGCTCCCGGTGACAAGGTGTCATTTCATGGCGACGACCCGCGATGTTGCGCCTGGTGAAAAATCTCGACGGTGTTTCCTCGCCCACTGAAAAGCTTTTCCCTTCTCTGGGAAACTTTGACAGCTCCTCCTTCCCGCAGATAAATCCAGCAGCCCGTGTTCAGACTGAGAGGACAAACTACTGGCTGCTCTGACGTCAGCCAGTGGGAGGCTGTGCCCGCCTCTCAGGCTCAGGTAGAGGCACGGACTGCGTGGTAGAAACCTGGAAAGCAAAGAAATGTGGTGTTGTCCTCAACCTGAGGACGAAAAGGGCCACACAGCTCAAATGAACACACAATAAAACGTTCCGTCAGTCAAGGCTGCTTCGAAAACTCTAAAAAATGCCTTGATCCTGCTTCGAGATGCGTCTTCACGCTGGTTGTGTCTTTACTCTGTGGCTGTTGTAGCTTGAAGACAACTAATGGCTTCATGGCACAGTTGGACAAAAAGTGCAGGTGAGGAGTCACAGAGGTTATTTTAGGGAACATGTAGAGAGACAGACAAAGCCAAGATGATGATGATGACTCATGCGGGACGTCACTAGAACGTTCTACCGTCCTGAATCCACCGTCCCACCTTCCATTTATGAGTTGATCCGCATGTCACACGCGGGTTGAACGGACACAACGTCTAGACGGCTGACGGAGAGTCCGTCTGATTAAAGTGGAATCTAATGGGATGTCAAGCTGCGCAAATGTGTTTGTTGTTGTGTAGGGATCAGACTCTGTGGGGACAGGAGTGATAGAAATCATTTTTCACAAGAGTGTTTATTTCATTACGGCGGCCTAATGGCTCGGCAAATCGTCTTTGGTTGTCCTGCTGGAGGAAGAGGTTATTGTGTTGGGCGAAATTATGAGCGCTCTCCTCGAGGAGAAATGACTTAATGGGAAGCTAACGTTTCACATGAGACGGCACTGGAAGCCATGGATGTGGTGCAAGTGTCAGCGGGAGTGTTGTGAGCACTGACAATGAGAAACAGCAAACGGGCCTTATTTATGTGAGACGGGCCACGTCTTCGAAAAAGGATGAAGAAAGGTCAAATATTTCAGTTCGGCTTTCGGTAGAAATAGATCCGGCTTCACTTCGGGGTCATGTGTTTGAATTTGACTTTTGAGGCTGGTTGGAAGTGTTTTGAAATCAACACTCGCCACATACTGAGCCACAGTGACGGGTTATTAAAGGAGAATAAAAGAGTGAAATGTCTTTGGCTTCTCGCCAGCGACCGCTGGCCAGAATGTCTCAATTATGAAATGTTCCCAGCAGTCGCACTGCTCCAGCCATCGCCACCCTGAGAGTCGCTGTGTTTTTACGCAGAGCCTCCCAACCCGGCTGTGTGTCGGCCAAGCAGAACCAAGCAAACCCAGAATAATGAACAGACCACTGATTCAAAGGGGAGAGTTTAAAAGGAAGGAACCCCAGAGGGAGGGAAGGAGAGAGTGTGTGAAAGAGCAACAGAGAGGTGACAGCATCCTCACATGGGCTCAGCTAGTTCTGATATTCCCGATTAGCAACTGACATAAAAGTTCAGCGAGGATTTTAGGAAGTAACGTTCACGCGCGGCGTCGGAGGCGAGTCAGCTGAAGGTCTGACGTCTGATCTGCATGGCAGCGCCCAGAATAGGCCGACGCAGTGAAGGCATCACACACATGTGAAGCACACCCAGGTAGAGATGAGGCTGAGGCCGAACACGGACAGTTAACAGCTTTCTGTGTCCAACGTCCGCTGGACACGCGGCTGAAACACACTGACCTTCATCTACATGGGGAAGATAATGCTGAATGAATTATGGGAATGTTCTGAATTCATTGAGATGGCAGCTTTGTTGTGTGTGTGTGTGTGTGTGTGTGTGTGTTGCATCGCTCGTCGTTGTTGCCATGTGAGAAAAGATTGAACTGACGAAGCTGTAATAATCAGCATTATGGTTAAAAAGCCTCAAGCGTCCAGAACAAACTGTCAAGCAGCAATTAATTAGGTTTAATTAGAGAAGCCAGGGAAAGGCCTTATATCTCACCATCTGCCCCCCGCAGGGAACCGTCCTGGAGCGAAGTCCAAACACTGAAGTCCAATATTTGAACCGTTTCTTACGACAGAGATTACACAAACCTTGTTTCCTCGGAACGACTGCTTGTGTGTCACTGCTCTGCGTTTTACCGTTTCCTGATGAGGCCCCGGGTCTTTGGCTCGGAGCCATATTGACTTGCCAGAGCATGCAGTCTCCATGGCAGCCCGATGGGTTACACAGTAAACACCTCAGAGTAAATGAATGAACCTGTTTTAATCTCATACCAGTCGCGTCCTCTACTTCACCAGATATATCCTGTTTCGGGTCATGGGACATCTTGTTCACAGTTACGAGTAATACAAATAATTATCGCTGTGCAGTTAGTTTGGGTTCTGACAGCGTGTCTCAGCATTTAGATGTTGTTTGTTTGTTTGTTTAGGTGTTAAAACAGCAACTTTGTGTACATTTCTGTATCTATTCTGAGGCTCGTTCGTCGATCTTCAGAGTCAGGCTCAAGGAGGCCGTGGAAACCCAGTGGGAAAATGGTACGAAGCGTTTCTTTTGTTCATGGCTGGTCCCTGAACCGCAGGGTCAGTGGTGTGACTCCACTGGAAACATGCTGAAGAGTTAGTGGCACCAACAAAGACAAAGAATGTCACTATGGGGGTTAATAAAGAACAGCACTTTACTTTGTTATTGTTATTGAAGGAAACGGCGGTTTTATGGTTTTTGTGTTGCGTCTTTACTCTGGAGCTTAGCTGGGGAGAGCGTTCCTCAAGCCTTTTCCCAGGATCCTCTTCTACTAAAACGTGCATAAAACGTCAGGAATCTCTGAGTCATTCACAAATACTATTACATGAATGGAAAGATTGGCCCCTCGCACACAGGCTTTAACGCTCTGGTCACGTTGGGGAATTTGCAGCATAAGAAAATGGATTTAATCAGCTGAAATTTACGGATTTACAGCGACGGGAGAAGAGGAGGAACCTGGGATGACTCACTTTTTAAAGCTGGTCTAATGGGAAAAGATGCCAAAATGCACCTGCGACGCCTCTGCCCACGAGCAAGTGGTGGTGGAAGATGCAAGTCTTCCTTTGTTATTCAGCCCATCTGCCCTTTGTGCCTGTCACATTCAATCAATGTCAGATCAATTTGTCGACTCATTAATTCGTGTTTGGTGGATGTAGGTTCCAGAGGTTTGCAGACCAATGGCCGGCGGCCACATTTGTCTGTGAAACGCCGCCATCTTGTGGCGCGACTGCTCGAGGCAGGATGGTCTCGTCACGGCTGTAAAGATAAAGCTGAAGCAGCCGTAAACGTTCTGACAAGCGATCAGGTCTGTTACGAGGCAAACGAGGCGCAGACTGTGGTTGAAACGCTGTAAGAGCAGCGAGACTAGTTTGGGTAACGTCCTGCTTAGACAGTGGGTCTGAGCTGGAACGTCTCGTTTCAGCACCACTACCCAGAAGTCAGCGCACAGACGGTGGCTGTGATTCCACTTGGCTTCGTCAAAGTCAAGGAATGTAGGTTCCACCTGGATCCAGGCCTCAGTTTCCTGCCAGGATGTCAAAGATCACCATAACTATTGACACGCGTGCGCTTCAAGTCAGGCGTGCGGGCATTTCTGGAGAATCTCGGCGCTCAGACGCTGTGTAGCTCAGTGATGCTCTGCGAGGAATCAAAGCGCAGGCGTCGAGTCGGGAGGGAGCCTATCTTGCGCAGACTGGGTACTGTACTTGGCCATTGATGCTGCTGGGTAGATGCAGCGCTGGGGTAAATAAGGATGGCGAGGACAGCGGGTCTAACGCGCCGCGTTATCTCCGCTTGACATCGGAACATTTTATTCCACCATCCGGATTTTAGAAAACGCGGCTCGATTTTTTTCGCTTTCATCGGAAACCGCCTTGGCTGCTCGTCTGATGGGTTTTATTTGACACAAGAGCCAGAGCAGACGGGCGGCTTCTTCTAATATACACTCGGGAAAAACGGGTCATTATGACCTTAGTATCCTCCAGTAAAAGAAAAACATCGCACTGGTTTTACGCGGCAGCATTCTGCTTGCATTTTTTGCTTTGGATTTCGTGCGCCGTGTCCGGAGAGGAGGATCATCAGTTCAGTGTTGAGGTAAGATTAATGGCCTTCCCCGCCTGGTTATCATAAACGACCGAGCTCTCTCCTCCACATCATCTGCCACAGCGTGAAAAACATATATATGGACTCCCCACGCGATCCGTGGGCACAATCACCATAACGCATAGCGGCGAACATAAGCAACATTTGTCATTTGTAGGGTGCAATGAAAGTGAAAGGGGCTCATTTGAGGTTATTACACTGCGGTCTACGAGCCGAGCTGATCCAGCAACGATCCCGAACGTGCAACCCAGATATGACTGCACGCAGAGAGTCTGCTTCACGGCACCTTCGCTGCTACAGTTTAGTGGCAGGCCAACATGCAGTCCGACATGTTTGGCAGCATCAGTGTTGGAGGAGATTAAACATCCACAGACACAAGTTGCATAATAGGATTTGCCTTTTTCCACCTTATTAATTGATTCATTTTCCTCCTCACAACATGCTCCCACTCGGAAGAAATTAAACGCTGAGGCTGACAGTCACAAACACTCATGCGCACACACATCATTATTCAATTTTATGGCTCACTGAAATCTGCCTGAAATATCTCTGAGATCGGTGCCTGTGAACACACACAGGAAACAGACCCGGAGGACAGAGCCAGAGAAGGGATAAACAAGGCGTTGAGCTCAGCAGACGGGGGATAGAGGCAGCACCGAGGGGAGGGACGCACAGGACTGCTAGTCAGATTATCTGGAGCATATCTCATAACCTGTGCAGGGATGTGGAGGCAGCTGTGGAGAGCGTGGTGAGTCTGGGAGTGACCCCTGGATGATGCTCTAGGGCGAGAGGACACAGGGCCACAGTCCTGCACATGCAGACACTGACACTGACCAGCAGGGATTCAAACCGATGAGCCTCAGAGCAAACATGGTCGTAGATCACTGCTGGAGAAGTAATTTAAGCAAACAAGAGTCTGTTTAATTGCAAATTCAGCTTTAGATGACAGTTGACTTTTATTAGGAGACTGGCAGAGGGAAAGAAGTCGGGTTGTGGCTGGAATCAAGCCCACTTATCCCGCACTGACTGAGGGGAACTAGACCAAACTCGAGCAAGATGCCTAAACACTGTAGAGGAGTTCTGCACAAGGGAACGTGTTACAACAGTGAAATGTGGTTAAAATGTAGTGAACACAAAATAAAG
Source organism: Macropodus opercularis (assembly GCA_030770545.1). NCBI lineage: Eukaryota > Metazoa > Chordata > Actinopteri > Anabantiformes > Osphronemidae > Macropodus > Macropodus opercularis. The sequence continues at coordinate 15,230,984 of CM061105.1, read as the reverse complement.
GAGTTTCAGGGTCATGTTAGCTGCGGGTGGGTCCCTGTTCTAACTCTTTTATAGGCCTTGTGTTGCAAACAATGCTCTACATCGCTTTCGATAATTACCTCATTTATAACCTGAATGAACACGGCAACACAGTTGTCACGCAGGAAAGCGTGTGTGGAGTTTGTTCCAGCCCAGGATTCGTCGTCGCGTTGTTCCTTTTTAATAAACGCCAAGAATCTGAACCATGTGTTAAAACAGCCTTGATACGAAGGTCCCGTGTCGCTCTCCCTCTCCCCCCCGGCAGGGATGGCTACAGAGGTATGGCTACCTTCCCCGCACAGAACCGGGAATGTCTGTCATGCGCTCGGCCCAAACCATGCACTCAGCTATCGCGGCCATGCAGCGCGTCTATGGCCTCAATGTCACAGGGACTCTGGATGAGAAAACCAAGGAGTGAGTATACACATGTGATCGTCTGCCATATGTCACATTATGAAGCTCCAGTCATTCATTAACACTCCTGGCGATACATCAATGAATTCATGAAGGATGAAAATAGAGATGTTCATTTAACCCCTGTCACCTCCGCTCAAAGAAACAGCAGGTGGCGGTTTTAACACTTTTCCTTCTTCTCGTTTTGCATGATGATGCAGTGATATCACGCTGAGGTGAGAATTATTGCGTTGTCTGTGTGTTGTGTGTTTTGCACCTGTGACACTGATGTAGTATGAATGAGACGCTCTTGGTTTCCTCGCGGTTCATGGCTGTAGTTTGGAGTAGTTCAGTGGTATTGTGTTCACAACACCCTCTTTTTTTGTTGCTGTGATTTTCTGGCACTTGTTAGGAAGCGAACCACTGAGTTCACTTCCATGCTTGATGTTGTCATGTGGTGGTGCTTGAGTCCCAACATTCATTCAGTAAATTAAAATCACCCTTCTCTTCTCTTCCCATCTTCTCCTTCTCTAAGTTGGATGCAGAAGCCTCGCTGCGGCGTCCCGGACAAAATTAAAAGCACTTCCAGGTCGCGGACGCGGCGATACGCGCTGACAGGCCAGAAGTGGCAGCGTACACACATCACCTACAGGTGAGAGGCATGTGGAGGTGGTTGCCATGGCGACCGCTGGGTTCATCCGGGCGCATTGTACCGGTCAAATGTGGCGGTGCTCATTTTGTCAGCTTCCTCCGTCTTGGGCTCTTTAACCACCTGTGATCACGTGCTCTGTGTTGTCATAGAGACCGTGCGAGTACGTCACCATGCGAGGAGGCACACGCACGAAAACACGGTCACCATCACACGTTCAGAAACACGTACATTAACACATAAATGTGCCCATGTGTGCTGCGAGTATGTTTACTTTGCAGGGTATAAATAGCTTGCTAGCAAAATGAAAAATGGGATCAGGCCATAAAACAAGTAGCACTGAAGGTTTTTCTCTTCCCTCAAATGAAAGCGTTTGAAAGTCCCGAGTGAAAATTGACCATAATCTCAGCAGAAATATTCCAGCTCTCATCGTATCTGGCCTGATTAAGCTCCAGCTTTTAATGGGTTCTGAGGAGAACCGATAAACGGTTCTGTGGCACAACTGCAAATTGACAGGTTACAGCGGTAATAGACGGTAACACTGTCAATTTATTCAAATCCTTCCTTCCTCCCCAAATTTGAATTGATGAGCCACCTCTCTTAATGGAATGTCAATCAGCGCTGAGCCGCCGCTGCTGCTGCTGACTGCACTTTATTCATGGGAATGTGGAGCGAGGCAGCAGATTCCCGTTCCTCTCTGCCTGCCAGGGACTGATAACGACTCCTGTGTTAAAAGTTCACTCGATGCTGCCGGGCTTGAAATAGTTGTGTCAAGTGCAACTTTTTTTGAAAAGTTAAAATATTACATGAAGGGCTGTTGCCGGATATTTAGTTTTAAACCATCTGCACCGTTTGTATCGACGCCTCTGCGATGACAAGCCGTATGAACAGTAAAATGTGACTTGGCTTCTTCCTCGGAACATTTCAGTATAAAGAACGTCACGCCAAAGGTGGGCGCCCGCGAGACTCACGATGCCATCCGGCGGGCGTTCAACGTGTGGCAGGGGGTGACTCCTCTACACTTCGAGGGCGTCCCATACAGCGCCCTGGAGACTGGCAGGCGTGACGTGGACATCACCATCATCTTCGCTTCGGGTTTTCACGGTGACAGCTCCCCCTTCGACGGGGAGGGAGGATTCCTCGCCCACGCTTATTTCCCCGGCCCGGGCATAGGAGGGGACACGCACTTTGACTCAGATGAGCCCTGGACTCTGGGCAACAGCAACCACGATGGTAAGTGGGGGATGAAACAGACAGGAAGAGCCTGGATGGAGGTGCTGCAGATGGCTGGGCGGGAGGGCGATATGTCAGAGGCGGCATCACAGGGTGGGCTACGAGAGACGCTGCACCAGAAACAAGAAATGCCAGCATGTCTTTGATCAGGCTGTAGGAACGCATCCCCCATCTGTCAGGCTTCACGTTTTTTCTGCATAATAAGCTCTTCAGATGACAGGATAGAAAGCTCGGCTATTTTAAGACATCAGCTGCTGCCGCACTGATTGTGGCTATTATGCTGTTCAGTTTCGTGCAGATCACTGGTCTCAGTATAAGGATGATGTCGGGTCATTTATGTTGCGTTGCACCCTATGGTGTTGAAGTTGAAAGAGAGGAACTGGAGACGTGCAACCAAACACTCATTAATTACTCTACCTACAGGGCTAATACCCAAGTGCCACACGCTTGCATTTAATCCTCCTGTAAGTGGGAGAGGAGGTTCCAGCTCACATTGTGCTGTATTGCATCCGGGAAACTGCCCATCACCTCCCCTCCTTCTTTCTCCTTTGTTCTCATACTAAAAGGTAATTGTTCCAGGCTCCAGTCAAATTCACGTTCTGTGCCACGGCCGAGGCTGATGTGTGTGGGAACCTTTAATGGGCTTTTCACAGCGCTGTGACTGTAAATGTTGCCTGTCGACATGTGCGCTAATGGCAGCTCCGGCCCCCTGGGAGCAGTTTTTGGTCAGGGGGGGGAGGCTGGTTGTGGTGGCTGTAGGGGAAGGGGAAGGTATAACCTTTTAGCTGCTGACTGAGGGTCAGTGGCTGCTTTTGTGTTGCTCCTGGCACAAGTGGGTGTCATGTTTTAAAGGGCAACAATCTCCTGGGGACCGCTTTAGTCACAAGCTATGCATAAACGGTGTTCTCCCCCTAAATCAGGATGACATCGTGACCTGAATGCTGACCACAGACACTGACTGTGACATTTCGTGTGTGTGTGTGTGTGTTCGAATGCGAAGTGAACTGAGCTGCGCCGTTTTCCAGGCCGACGCTTGTTGCGTTCAGGTGCGTTGCATGGATGTTGGTGTTTTCACCGCTCTCTGTCCCGGGCGGCAGCGAGGGCGTGCGTCCCTCTGCTCGCAGCGAGCGGTGGCTCACATGTGGCTTATCCTGCCTGATGGAGCAGGAGAGACCACATTACGCTCGTATTTATTTCATTCTTATTAGATTGTGTTAATGAGGTTTGATATGCTTCGCTAATTAGCTGTCATATTGTACATTACATGCCCAGTGCAGTTTTCTTGGTGTCCTCTCTGCAGGTAACGATCTGTTCCTGGTTGCGGTTCACGAGCTGGGCCATGCCCTCGGCCTGGAGCACTCCAACGATCCCACTGCTATCATGGCTCCTTTCTACCAGTACATGGACACAGAGAACTTCAAACTACCTCACGATGACCTGCAGGGCATCCAGAAAATCTACGGTAACACTGTCGTTCACGCATAGAGGAGAAAGATGAACCAACTAAATATTTGTTCCAACATTTCACAAGTTACGCAGCAAAGAAAAATGACAATGAAGCAGCTCAGTAACTAAATCTCTGCAACAAAGGCTGCATCAGTCATGTTGGGTTGAATGCCAGCAAGCATCATTTGTCAGCTGTAAACCAACAGTCCTCTTCAAAGTAAAGTGAGTCAGCTGAGAGAGATCCAAGACAAGTTGTGCTGGTCAAAGAAATGGGGACGTAGTTACCCTCAGCGAACAGTTCCCACCTCCGGCCGTGGGCTATGTGAGCGTAGCAGAGCCGCTACAAACCGTAACCGTGGTTGGCTTGTCTTTCTAGGGCCACCAGACAGGGCCCCGCAGCCCACCAGGCCCCCGCCCACGGTCCCTCCTCCCCGCTTCCACCCTCCGTCAGACCCCCGCAAGCACGACCGCCACGCCAGACCCCACCGCCCTCCACAGGGGGCCAAGCCCTCCAATCCCAACGCCAAACCCAACATCTGCGATGGAGGCTTCAACACCCTGGCCATCCTCCGGCAGGAGCTTTTTGTGTTCAAGGTAGAACCGATCGTCACCCTGAGCCAACATGGCTGCAGGGTTTAAAGCACTTTTGGATGTTGGTTCTACTTCTTGTGTTTCTACAGGACCAGTGGTTTTGGAGGGTGCGGGACAACTCGGTGGTCCCCGGTTACCCCATGCAGATCAACTACTTCTGGAAAGGCCTGCCTCCCAAAATTGATGCCGTCTATGAAAACAGCGAAGGGAAATTTGTCTTTTTCAAAGGTAAATTTATTTCACACAGCTAGTAACACTATAGATCATTTTAAAGGAGGGTCCAGTTTTGCTTCTCGATGTTATTCAAAAGTTAGTTGATTGTTTGTTAGGAGGTTTTTGTCTGTACGGGAAGTGAGCGGTTGTGTGTCCGTCCAGCAGGCAGATTAACATGACATCTGTCACACAGTGGGATCATGTGCCTCATGTTTTATTTATTCACTCTAAAGGTCTTAACTGTGTGTGTAGCTACTTAGTGCCAGCACGGCGACACAGCATCTCCTCTCACTCTGCCTGAGGCGCCTATGATCAAAATGAATGAAACGAAACAATAGCTTCAACAAAAACCACAACAACACGTCTGTCTCTGCTGCCTTCAGAGCATCATCGCGCTGTTTGCTGCGTAACAGATAAGATTTGCTGCTGTGCAGACATTTTGTCAGTGAGGTGAAGCGTCTGACCTTTGAATAGAAATAACAAACCGAGACCGAAGGCTTGAATGAGCCGAGAGCCCGCCGTGTTTCGTCTGGCGTCTTTTTGAGGTCATCTTTATGATAATGAGTTCGTCCCTGAGCGACTCACCTTGTGTGTGTATTTTAGGAAACCGTTTCTGGGTCTTCAAGGACACGACTCTCCAGCCTTCCTACCCTCAGGACATCTCGCTGTTCGGGAGCGGAATGCCCACTCAGAGTATCGAGACCGCCGTGTGGTGGGAGGACGTCGCCAAAACCTACTTCTTCAAAGGAGACAGGTCTGTGTGGAACGGTTGTGAGTGCGCTTTAATCTGCAGTGAGTGGAGAGAATGGAGAGATGGTTCTACTAGATCGGCATCCACATTTAAAGCCAGTGAGGCTTTTCGGTACAGTACCACCCTGGTCACCCCACCTTCAGGTGTTTAATAATCGTGTTGATCAGTGCATAAATAATTTGGCATCCTTGAAGCTCCGCAAGCTGTGTTGGGCTCGTTTAAAATGGTTTACTGTCTTTTTAATGCCTACTAACTGTTGTTCAGCCTGTTCTGATCCAGTATTATGGCATTTAATGGTTTTGAATTTTAATGACTGTTTGGTCAGGGCAGCAGGGAAGCAATGTGTGATCGTGTGCATGGATTTCACCGGACTCGTGGCTCGTTACCTGTAATGTTCTGAAACCAGGGAGGTTCCAGATTTCAGTGAATCTGTTGTTTGTGAATGTATGTCGCAGGGTTCTACATTCTGAGTGGACGCCAGAGTGACTCACATGTTTGTTCAGCTGTCACGATAAATCATATCCTCAGAGGTCTGGAGACCCTGTGGTGCGAGCTGACAAAACGCTTTGTCATGATACCGTCATCCCTCAACCTGCTGCTGCACGAACAGGACGATCTGGATGATTTTACCTCCCAGTCTCTGTTTATAACATCAAGCTGCAGAGTGACGTTCTTTACCGATCGCCTATTTGGCCAGTAAACCACTGGGAAAACATCATCGTCATCATCAGTGACTGGTTCATTGACTGCTGTGTTCTGATGCTTCTGTCTCCCTGTAGATACTGGAGATACAACGAGGAGATGAGGACCATGGACCCTGGTTATCCCAAACCCATCACCATCTGGAAGGGCATACCAGACTCTCCACAGGGTGCTTTCGTGGATAAAGCCAATGGTAGAGGCTATAAAATACCTACTGACCAAGCAAAATGTTTCTGTCATTTTGAAATTAGCTGCCAGCTGCTGGCGCTTTCACAGGGGAAGGTGGTTCTTGGTTGATCTAGGTTTCAGGTTGCTTAACAGCTCTGGGTTGTCTTTGTCGCTCAGACTGTCACTTTTCTTTGACACCTCGCTGAGCGTCCAAAAAGATGCCAAATCTTTATTGATCTGACCACAGAACAGGTTTCTGGATCCTAGGCTCCAGTTAATATGAGACCTATTAAAACATGGGTTTATGAGACGCTAATTAAAACTATGTTTGTGTTGAATCATTGCTCGTGACCTCACGTGTACGTCTCCACCCAGGCTTCACCTACTTTTACAAGGGGAAGGAGTACTGGAAGTTCAACAACCAGCTGCTCCGAGTGGAGCTCGGCTACCCAAGGTCCATCCTCAGGGACTTCATGGGCTGCGACGGCCTACCCGCGGACCCTGACTGGGACTGGAGCCCGCCTGTGGCAGAGGAGCGCCACTACGACAACGGCGACGTGGACGTCGTCATCAAACTGGACAGCGTGGGAGGCACAGAGAAAGCGGTCGCCATCGCGATCCCCTGCGTCCTGGCGCTGTGCATGATGGTCCTCCTCTACACCGTGTTCCAGTTCAGGAGGAAGAGCACGCAGCGGCACATACTGTACTGCAAGCGCTCCATGCAGGAGTGGGTGTGAGGGACACGGAGCGAGGTTGTGGAATATGGAAGCTCTGATAAAGGCCTAGTTATTGCTCAAAGCCCTAAGTACAGTAAGTGGAAGCGCTGTTAAGGGTGCAGTACGTACGATTGCCATGTTGGCAGATTTTAAAACCGCTGGAATTCGTAATGTGCAAGCTGCAAGAAAGCTGCCGGCTACATCTCCTATTTCCAACCAATATGTATGTATCTGCTCTGACTTTTTCTGTAACTTGGAATGAACTCAGCTGAACAGACAGAGTCACGCTTCTGTACTGTAAGTGGGACCGTCCATCGTCTCTGCACGCCGCTTCAAACGCCCCTAGCACTAACTCCCGTGGACAAATTAGACGTAGGCTTCTGCGTTTCTTTCATTTCCTCACTCAACTGCCCTGAGCTGTGCTTTTTTTTAAACGTAGGGTCCCTGTGGAAGGTTCTTCATTGTGTGGAGGACTGATGCACAAACCAAATATGACCTTACCTTCCAAAGAGGATTACTGCTCGATGGGATACTTCTCCGTGGGTCGAACGTTGTGGCATCATACCCCGATTTTCTTTCCCTGTTTCTAATCATTTCCTCCCGTCTGCTCTGTAATCTGTGGGGATCGCAAGCAGCCTTTAGTAAGAGCTCGCAACTCAAGACTGTTGTGGCGGTCCATCTCCAAAACAGGGGCCAAAAAAAAATCTCTGCAATATTTATGAGACTGCCTTAATCACAGATTGCTTAAACTCTCTCCTCTTTCTCTCTCTGTTGCTCTGGTGACGAGGTGTAAGAAGCCATTCATTTCTACCCTGGTGCAACTTCTAGACCAGTAGTTGAGGACAGTTCGACCACAGCAGGCTGGTTGTTCCTGTAAAGCTGCTACCTGGTGGCCACGACCGCTCTCTAGAGGGATGGAGAGACAAAGGGAAGGACAGCGTGTGTGCATGTGTGTGACTGCGCGAGCGACAGTAACTTCCCACAACATTCTCTGTGTGTTGTGTTGTTGTGTGCGTTACGGAATAGCTAATATCCTTGTTTGGTTGTTTTTTTCCACTAATGCTCTAAACTTGTGTCAGCGCATACGTTTCGACCTCTTTACTAATCCACCGTTAAGTTTCTCTCAACTCTTGTTTAGTTAAGTTCCGGTAATGTTTCACAGGAGAGAAAAACAAAGCCACATGTATCACATGTATAAAAAACACGAACATAATTCTTGGAAATATCAATCATCTCTGCTTAACTGGTTAGAAATGGCAAATCGCAGCAGCTACTTTTCACCAGGCTGCACTAGTTTAAAATGAAAAACAAAATCCCTCTTGTGAAAAAAGAAATGAAAAAAAAAGTCACATCTAAACAATGACACGAATTGTGAGCTAAAGACACTCTGACAATGTAACCAGGTCATTTTATGCATTGAAACTGTAATTAGCCACCAAACTAAAGTAATCGAAGAATGAAAACGAATTACGTTAAGCATTTGAAAGCCTGCGAAGCTCTGGCATGAGACGGAGCTCAGCGGAGCAGAAGCTTGTGGATGTAACAGATCCTGAGATGCTGTGCGTTGTCTGGGACTCGCCTCTGGTCTCCTGCCATCATGCACTAACTTTGTTTTTATGTTTGTGCTTCTCACAAACATCAACTGTACAGGACATAATCGTCGGCCATCTTATAACAAATCAGACAAGCAGTTTGACATTTTAGACTATACTCTGTTATGTGAAGAACCTGGTTGAACCTGCGTTAGATGTGGATTGTCTCATAATCGTTTATAAGGGATACAACGTATATAAGGGCAATGCATGCCATAGTTAAACTAAGATGTCATTCTCTCAGAGCTGTTGACTGTGGACTATTCTGCCTTCTGGTGACTAATCAGCGTCTGAACCTCTTAAGGCAAACGTCAGCTTCAGTCCTCGCTGGTCCACAGCCACTGCAATTTAAGGGTAGAAGCAAAGCCTCCGTGTCCGTCTTGTGTGTGACGTCTGAGTAGAACCAGACGAGCAGGAAGGCCCACCGGTGCTGTATTTATTGACATATTTATTCCACTGCATTGCACTGAGGGCAAATGGGCTCGAAATGCTTTTGTTTTCTAAATTCACTGCTGCGCGCTAGCACTAGTTCGCCTGGTGTGGATGTGTTTCCATCTGGAGGTGAGCCGCATACTGAAAGTGTCTGGACGGGTCGAAGCGCAGAGCCTGTTCCCTGACACGTCCCTGTTCACCGCGGGGCTCATCAGGGCGCGCCTTGCTTTGACGCGTGCTGCTGAGCACGAGGGCTCAGTCGGAGCGTCGTCAAGGAAAGATGCAGCTGATTAGACGGCAGTCAATACACAACAGAATCAAGGGAGCCGAAGAGACCGGAGGCATTTTGTAATCAGTGCAGTCGAGTTCTTATGCACAGATATATGCAGAATATAAAGTGTATGAGAAGTGAACATAATGTACACATCAACAGAGCGTCTACTGTCTGCTTGGTAGGATTTTGTTTTTAATCCATCTGCTCTATGAATAAAGAAAAATGTATGTTGTAAATAAAACAAGTGCAAATGGAGCCTGTGCTGTATGTGTGAATCACGTTCGTGGAGTCTGGCGGGTATATTACCTATATAGTTAAAGGCTTTGTTCCAGGTGCTAGACACAGTTCTCCTCGTAAATGATGCTTTTATCAACCAAAGGGAGGACGCACATCTTTATAACTAGCTGGGGTGAGGAGGGAACAGGAAGTAGCTGCATGAGGCTGAGGAAAAGTGTGGGAGCATCTGGTGGCTGAGCAGAGGAAGTGCAGAGGCTTCAAGAGCCGAAGAGGAAACAGCAGGACTCACATGTGAGTCACATGTAAAGCTAAGCCAGGAAACACCTGCAACGTGTCTGCAGCACAAACTGGGCTGCTCCCATCAGTAAAGATGTGAAATTTAATCAATAGTCATTGACATGTTTGGTAGAAATACACTATTACATCCTCCAGGTGGCAACAAAAGGTCTAGAGGTCTTTTAATGGAGCAATTGGTGAAGAGTCATGTGGAAAGTGTGACCACAGCAGTGATAATAACTTTACGTTTGTTACTGGGTCTCTGCTGTAAAAGCTTTTAACGGCTTCTGTAAAAAAGATGCCTAACAAGCAGCAAATGTTTTAAATCATCCTGACTCATAGATTATGTTTAGATGTTTAGATGCATGTTTATGGTTTTTAATACTACAACCATGTGCAGATGTACACTTCAAGGGTTTGTTACCCACTTTCCAAATGACTTTATGAACAAACTCACATCAACAAGCTTTTAGTTATTGAATCAATCTCAGTGTTTTATTTCCATGACAGGATGAACATTTGTCTTCCATGATAAATCAGATCTCACACTTAAACGCAGACTGATTGTTTATATCCAGGGCAGAGGCCCTCGTTGGCGAACTCTAGGAAGCCAGGAGCTTTGGCCAGTCCACTTCCTGCATAGACAGGATGAAGTGTAATAGTAAACCATGCACATAGGGTCTGATGACAAGCTTCAATCTTTACACTGAAGGCTTACAATCAAACGTTCAGTGATGTCAGAGTACTTACTTTGGATTAAGCTGTTGAGGTTACAGTAGTCGTTGGCGTTATCTGCGTTCTTGTCCCAGGACAGAGACACTGAAGTTCCCTGAACAACAAGCACATCATGGTTTATTGAACTCGTCTATCAGTGACTCGTGGTTTCTGGCTGAGAAGGAAGCGTAAGCTACGCTCACCTCCATGTGGCAGCCCTGGCCCATGAACGCAGGCCTCATGCTGAAGTTAACCGTCTGAATCTCGCCACCATAAGACGTGTGTTTGACCTCCAGGTGTCCTGGAGACGCTGCCACGAGCTGGAATGGACGGGAGGATGTGTTTTGTCGTTGCGTGACCACCAGCATGAAAACACATGGAAATGAAGAACATCTCACCTGGTATGTTCTCAGAATTCTAATCTGAGCCAGAAGAGCAGCGTTGATTCGATCGCACGGCAGCCCTATCAACCTGAAAGCGAACAGGAACTAGGTCACAAAGAGCAAGTCAGCAAAGAGCAAGTCAACAAATGGCTTCTCACCAAACGATCCTGCAGTATCCGTGCGGCACTTCAGTTGGACTGCCACCGGTGCTGACGCACATTCCCAACAAGAGACCGACCACAGCCACAGTCCTCGCATCCATCGTGATGGTCGCTTCTGAGCCGACGCGCCTGCTGTCAGCTCTTTAAACCCTGCTCGGTCCAGCCCATCAGCCCAGCGTCATGTGGGACCCGTGGAAAAAGAGATTTGCATGACATCGACAGCACGGTTGGATTTCACAGCATCAACTGATCAGAGGTTAATAGAAAGTTATATTTCACACTTTTAGAAACATATTATGAATATGTTTATTTATTTGTTTGTTTTATTTTTATTTTAGCTTGCAGATACAATAATTGACCACTTTATTGGGTACACCTGTAAAGTCCAGTTCCATCCAGTACAGCAACGCTGCCACTAATTCTTCTTTTACAGCACAAGGTCATCATTTCTCATCGGTGGAGCCTAAGCTGTCAGAAAGGTGACGCTTCTACAGATTCCACATGCTGGACTGGTGGCGGCTGTTTGCTTGGGATGAAGTGGGAGTTTCTTAAAGAAGTGAGTACAGCTCACCCACATCTCTGCCAGTGAAACGTTCACTGGAGCGTGTTCACTCGGCGCAAAGAGGTGACTTTCAGCTGCTGTGTCTCTGATGGACTTGTCAGCATGATCATGGAGACGCGCGACTGGATGTTTTCTAAGAAGTTACCTCTAAGAAGAACCTTGCAGCTCATGCTAATGCTTCAGGAAGTGACTGTTGAAACACCTACACGTTGAAATGTGCCAAATCTGATTCTACTTCATATCTATCCTTCCTATTTATTTATTTACTGATAATTTATTTAAACTTGTGTTGTCTTGAAAAACAATAGTATCAGTAACAGAAGTGAGTGTCTGTACTAAAGAAAAAACACAATTTGAACACAACAAAGCTTTGATTCAGTAAAGAATTCTCTTTAATCTCAGAACGGACATTTCCACCACACATTTCAACACATATGTCAGATTTCACATCCATTTGCAGGAAAACCGTCCATATCCCAGGCAGCTCCATGCATTGGTGAACTCCGTGAAGCCTGGAGCCCTGGTCAGTCCACTTCCTGCAAGGACAGGAAACAAAGCAGCGACAGTGGACGGTTTGCAACGGTAGACATTTGAGGTACAAGCAGTTCGGCTACAGCTGGACTCCAGCAGAAGTAAAAACCTACCCAGGATCACGTTGTGGAGATTACAGTAGTTGGTGTTGTTGTCGAACTTGCTGTACCAGAATTCAGACACAGACGACCCCTGGACAATAACAGGATGCATTTAAAGTCGTCTGTGCTCATAGTTTACATTTCCTTGGGACTGGGTGCCGTCCTCACCTCCACATGGCAGCCCTGCTCCATAAATGCAGGTCTCATCGTGAAGTTAACGTTCTCGATCTGCCCATCAGCTGACGTGTGCTTGGCCTCGATGAGGCCTGAAGTCACCGGGCCGAGCTGGAAAACACACGATACATGCATTTTGTTCTTATTGGTGTCGTCACCAGCATAAATCCATGGAAATGAAAGAATTCTCACCTCGTATGATCCCATGTTTCCGATCTGAGTCAGGATGGCAAAGGTAACCTGATCACACGGCAGTCCCAGCAACCTGAGGGCAAAGAGCCAGGGGTAAAGTATTAGTGCTCTTTCACAAACGCCCATCGCGTTGTCACAGATACATGAACTCTTACCAGCCAATGTTGCAGAAGGCGTGTGTTACTTCAGTGGGACCGGCGCTTGTCATGATGCACATTCCCACGAAGACAACACCGAGCAGAGCCACAGTCCTCGCAGCCATGATGATGTTTGACTTCTCCCAGCGCTGTGTGAACTGTCAGGGTTCCTGCCAAGCGCTGCGACTCCGGAGCGCCGTCCGCTTGTCACGTGGACCCGTGGAAAAGTGATTTGTGTGACACTGCACGTGGACATAATGGCATCTTGTCCAGCAGCAGGGATGGATCTTCCAGCTGCACAGTGTTTTTAGAAATAAGACTTGAAGACCAATCATTTAGTTTACTAATCTCTTACTACTGTCTATTAATTTCAGTTCTCCACAGGATTATAGGGGACTATATAATATCTAATTAACAAGTGCTTAAAGTCGGGACAGATTTTAGATTATTTACTCACAGATTCACGATTGTTGACAAATAAATAATTAAACACATCAGAGCATTAGAAACTAGTCATGTTCACATAAACTGCTCATACAGTAAATGTTTTTGGGGGCTGGCAAAAAAATTTCAATTCATTATTCAGATGAATTCATTAGTACAGTTTTCTTGTTCAGATACTTTTATTCCCTGGCTCATAACCATGATTTGATTTAACGTCTCTGCAACTGTTTGTGCAGTTGGGTGAAAATGCTGCGAGAAAGGATGGAGGGATGGTCATTTCAGATGAAGTGTGCTCACAGAGAATCCAAAATTTGATCTGTCCTGCAACTGTGAGCCAGGTCTTATGACTCAGCATCAAAGAAGTCCTTCAAACGGATGTAATGAAATCTTCACAGCCAAGTTTAACAGTTGACTGCACAGTTGGGCTCTGTAGTCGATTATATCTGCTTCTCTCTGCTTTGGATCTTCTTGCTAACACTTCTTCTATTCTACTTCTTTAGGAGGGGACTGTGCCCACTTAGATGCAATGGTTACCATTGCTGCCGTCATCATCTTTAATCGTTTGCTGATTATATATATATGTTATTTGAAACAAAAGATATTTTTTATTAGAAACATCGTGTAGCATCGTCTCTCGGCCAGCAAACGGCGCTGTAACCCCGTTGACCTCTACCCGGTGCCTCATTACATTAAGTTTACACTTCAGGTAATATTTTATATATAATAAAGTAGCTGATGAGATCTGTTGTGACATCAGAGCATAAGAAGCCAAGTTTTAAGTTATATTCATTCAGATGTAAATTCAGTGTCAATTAGTTATGGTTAAGACAAACAAGCTAAAATATATTAAGAGAAGATGAGCAGGTCTGTGAAAACGGCACCTTTTCAAAGAATTTAATATAAATAGATATAAATAATATAGAACATATAAAAAGCATTTCGACAAAGGCAAGTTATTGACTATATTTAAAAACTCTGGTTTGACAAGTTAAACACAGTATATACTACACAAAGAAGGCGCATTTAGGCTTTTATACAAAGTGAACTAAGCCTTTATTTCTAGTGAGAGACTTGCGTTGTTACCGTCCACGCCAACGAAGTCTCGCGATACGTGAGGACTCCGTGACGTGTGTCCGCCGTGACTTCACCTGTGGCTGAGGACGCGGCTGCGTGAGCTCGGCTGGTGGGAAGAAGCTGCTCACGCGCAGAAACCAGGTCAGCGGCATTTTCCAGCACCTTAGATGCGCGTTAGCTGAAGCGCTTCGCGTCTCGCGCCAAGCTCTGTTGGTTTCACATGTTGTTCTCGCGTTATTTGAACCGGTTTCACTTGCAGAAGACGCTGATACAGTTAGTTGAGTTAAGTTGTTTCAGTGAAGATTACTTAAAGCTTGTATATGTCATTTAACTTTGCATTGTATCATACGACTGTAATAGGACGCTCTTTTGGAACGGACGTGGCTTTTAGAGGGTTCATAAGGACCATATTGTCCCTTATGGTCCAAAGGTCCTGCTGTCAACACGCTCTGGTCAATGAGTTGTTAAAGTGTGATGGAAATGTTGCACAGAACAGTAAAGACCTAACCAGGAAAACACAGCAGAGCAGAACAGAAAGCATGACTGGGCACTGTTTCCCTGCAGAGCATCATGTCAGAGCTAACTGGGAAGGTCCAGACGGTCCTGGGTCTGGTGGAGCCAGACCAGCTGGGCCGCACCATGACCCACGAGCACCTGACCATGAGCTTCGAGTGCTGCTATGTCCCTCCACCAGGCGACGAGGCAGCACCAGAGAACCCGTTTCAAATACGCCACATGCACTGGCTGCAGCAGAACCCGTACAGCTCGCACGAAAACCTGCAGCTGAAGACGGACGTCGCCGCCGTGCGGGACGAGCTGCTGGCTTACAGGAAGGCCGGAGGCGGGACGATAGTGGAGAACACCACCACGGGCATAGACAGAGACGTGGTCACCCTCAAGCAGCTGGCGAGAGACACGGGAGTCCACGTCGTTGCAGGAGCAGGGTTCTACGTGGACGACACCCACACTGAGGCCACCAGGAAGATGAGCGTGGAGAAGGTACGACTCAGTCCGATGAGGCTCAGCAGAGCGTGTCGCTAGTCCTGAGGCTTGATGTGATCTTCTCTTTGACCAGTGTTTCATTTCCTGTCCGTCAGCTCACCGACATCATCGTCAGCGAGGTGCTTCACGGTGCCGACGGCACAGACATCCGCTGCGGCGTGATTGGAGAGATCGGCACCAGCTGGCCCATCACAGACAGCGAGAAGAAGGTGCTGAAGGCCACAGCTCACGCTCAGGCTCAGCTGGGGTGTCCCGTCATCATTCACCCCGGCAGGAATCCTGCTGCGCCGCCACAAATTGTCCGGATTCTCCAGGAAGCTGGCGGTGACATCAGCAAAACTGTCATGTCTCACCTGGACAGGTGAGAGGTCTGTGGCAAGAGGAATTCCACTCTATAAAAACAGCTAAAGAAACAGTCACGTGCAACACAGTAGTAGTAGTGACAAGGTGGTACATTTATCATCGCTCTGCTCTTGATGCAGGACTATACTTGATGAAGGTGAACTGCTTGAGTTTGCTAATCTGGGGAGTTACCTGGAGTACGACCTGTTTGGAACGGAGATGCTGAACTACCCGTTCAACCTGGAGGTGGACATGCCCAGCGACAGCCAGAGAGTCCAGACGTGGGTAGTTTCTCTTCTGTGGTGCTGGAGTTTTCATCCCCTACGTCACATTTCTCTGTTCATTTTCAGCTTGGCGTTTCTGGTGAACGAGGGCTACGAGGACAAGATACTGGTCGCACACGACATCCACACCAGGAACCGTCTCACCAAGAACGGCGGCCACGGCTACTCCCACATCCTGAGGAACATTGTGCCGAAGATGCTGACGAGGGGCATCTCACAGCATCAGGTGGATAAGATCCTCGTCCACAACCCGAAGCGCTGGCTGACGTTCAAATAAAGCTGAAAGCGACTCGAGGCAGCGGCTTTGCTTCTATGATGAACTGACGCCCACAATACAAACCTCTAGATCTTTGCAATAATTTCAGTCCAGAGTAAATCACGTGTGCTATTAGACCTTTTCAAAACTAAATTGCTTGCTAACTTTCAAAAAATATGAATTACAGACGTTGAAATGCCATCCTCTGCAGCTTGTCTCTATAGTGGTGCTCAGACACGGTGCTCATTCAATTTGAAGATCTTTTTGTAGCTGCTTTCTTTGTATTCAGTGACATTTCAACTGATTGTGTTTCATAGAAGAAAACTGATGAGTGAGTTATTAATCAGGTTGCTAATCACACAATAAAGCTGTATTAGATGCACATTTATCCTGGTATCAACTTTGTAACAATCACTTACTGTTCTCTTAAAATTCTTAATTATTTTTTAGATAAAATTATGACTTAATCACCTGACTCACTTGTTTCCTTTAATGAAGTAGCTTCAGGCAGAGTAAGTGTCAGATGACATGTAAATTTATTCAGCACCAATTCACAACATGCGTCATGTCAAAGGACTTTATAATGAAAAGTTTAGGACCTTACAGAACAATAATACAAATGCATAGAACAATATAAAACCCATCAAGGCTCATAGGAGCAGCACCAGGAGACAGAGGAGAAACCTCCTACATCCTGAGGAACATCTCACGGCATCAGGTGGATGAGATCCTGACCCACAACCCGAAGCTGGTTGACCTTCAAGCAGAGCAAAGCAGACACAGTGATGGAGCCACTATAGTCTTTACACGATCTCTTCCGAGTGTATTAGCGTCTAAACGTATGTCGTTTGCTCACACTCAGTTCAAAACAATCTGTTCGGCTATTTACCAGAGTCAGCGCGTGGACATGCTGTGAAAATCACTGAGCGACCTGAGCCGGAGCAAAACTCAGCCCTGCTCATTCTGCAGCATGTTCAGTTGATCCATTCTACCACACACTGAGCTGAAATGCTCACACAAATGAAGCTAACGAGCTAGCTTCCTGCTGGGGGCGGGGCGAATTCCCACACCTGTAGGCTCCGGGGCGCAACACTGGCTGCACACAAAGGTTCCGCTTGTGTTTCCTGGCGAACTGAGGACATTCTTTCTTCTTCTGCTTCCTCTCGTTTAGTGTTTATTTACTAGTGCATTACCGACATCTACTGGATTAGAGTGTGGATTGATATGCTTTCTTTCTCAATAATCAACATCAACATGACTGGAAAGCATGCTTTCATAGTGTGATGTCCATGTTGCATGTATGTTATTTTTTTATTTTGTTTTCTCTTCTTTTTTTTCATTTGGCACTTTGCACTTTTTATGTTTATGTTTTAGATATGTACATTTTCTTTTTTGTATATAATGTGTAACATTTTTTACTCTTTTTTTTGTAACTATTGGAACTTTTTGTATTTTCTTATTTTCCAACTGTTCTTTGCTGCTGCTGGGTCCCCAGAATTTCCCCTCTGCGGGATAAATAAAGTATTATCTTATCTTATCTTATCTTAATCAGAGGCCCTTCTTTGCTTGGTGGGATTGATTATGAAAGCACCAGTATGTTAATCCGATCTGTACAGCGACGTTTAGCTCCCTATAATTAAACCACCACCTTTCTTCATATAGAAATATGGCAAACAAAGATACATGTGAAGACACACACTTAGTGCATCACATACTGTGGTGAATGTTTGACTTTTGTCAGCTTACAGACTCCACATTAAACTGAATGCTAGAGCTGTTTCTCTTGTCTCTGTGGTTCTGGTGGACATGCCACCCATGCAGCAGTGTGCCAACGTGGGTGATGGTACATCATGAGCATCGCTCCAAAACCCTTTCTCCCACAAGAACCTTTAGCAGATTTTTATTTTGTAAATTTGTGCCACATCACATGTTTAATACTGACAAACACTCAAAGACGCACACAAGCATTTGCTGCGTGGCTCCTCTTCCACGTGTCACCAACGAAAGCGTAAGCCCTGCAGTATGGTCTGTATGGTGGCGATGCACGGCGCAGCTCTCTGCAGAACAAATGCTTCTGTGTGTCCTGTGAAAATATTAGTGTGAACACCATGTGCAGACGGTGAAGGTCCAAACACTCCTGGGTCCATAGGTCAATAGCTTGTTCAGTAAACTGGGTCATGTACTTACTCCCACTAGGATTATTTATCATTCTTTGCTCTACTTGAAGGTCAGCCAGCGCTTCGGGTTGTGGATGAGGATCTTATCCACCTTATGCTGTGAGATGCCCCTCGTCAGCATCTTCGGCACAATGTTCCTCAGGATGTGGGAGTAGCCGTGGCCGCCGTTCTTGGTGAGACGGTTCCTGGTGTGGATGTCGTGTGAGATCAACATCCGGTCCTCGTAGCCCTCGTTCACCAGGAAGACCAAGCTGCACACGAATAAAGAGACACGACGGAATAAAGACGAGGCTGCAGATATGAACAAAAGGTGAATCCGAGGACAGACGTCACACTGATAAAGTAACATGTGTCAGATCTGCTGAAATCAGTCAGGAGTGACACTGAAAAGCATTTTTACAGTGTCACCCACGTCTGGACTCTCTGGCTGTCGCTGGGCATGTCCACCTCCAGGTTGAACGGGTAGTTCAGCATCTCCGTTCCAAACAGGTCGTACTCCAGGTAACTCCCCAGATTAGCAAACTCAAGCAGTTCACCTTCATCAAGTATAGTCCTGCATCAAGAGCAGAGCGATGATAAATGTACCACCTTGTCACTACTACTACTGTGTTGCACGTGACTGTTTCTTTAGCTGTTTTTATAGAGTGGAATTCCTCTTGCCACAGACCTCTCACCTGTCCAGGTGAGACATGACAGTTTTGCTGATGTCACCACCAGCTTCCTGGAGAATCCGGACAATTTGTGGCGGCGCAGCAGGATTCCTGCCGGGGTGAATGATGACGGGACACCCCAGCTGAGCCTGAGCGTGAGCTGTGGCCTTCAGCACCTTCTTCTCGCTGTCGGTGATGGGCCAGCTGGTGCCGATCTCTCCAATCACGCCGCAGCGGATGTCTGTGCCGTCGGCACCGTGAAGCACCTCGCTGACGATGATGTCGGTGAGCTGACGGACAGGAAATGAAACACTGGTCAAAGAGAAGATCACATCAAGCCTCAGGACTAGCGACACGCTCTGCTGAGCCTCATCGGACCGAGTCGTACCTTCTCCACGCTCATCTTCCTGGTGGCCTCAGTGTGGGTGTCGTCCACGTAGAACCCTGCTCCTGCAACGACGTGGACTCCTGTGTCTCTCGCCAGCTGCTTGAGGGTGACCACGTCTCTGTCTATGCCCGTGGTGGTGTTCTCCACTATCGTCCCGCCTCCGGCCTTCCTGTAAGCCAGCAGCTCGTCCCGCACGGCGGCGACGTCCTTCTTCAGGTTCATGTTGTCAGGGCAGCTGTACGGGTTCTGCTGCAGCCAGTGCATGTGCTGTATTTGAAACGGGTTCTCTGCTGCTGCCTCGTCGCCTGGAGGAGGAGGAACATGACAGAAGTCAAATCTCACTTCCAGAGGCTTGTAGGTCAGGTGCTCGTGGGTCATGGTGCGGCCCAGCTGGTCTGGATCCACCAGACCCAGGACGGTCTGGACCTTCCCAGTTAGCTCTGACATGATGCTCTGAGCAGTTTTCAACGACCTGTAAAGAAGCAAAGCAAGGAGTGAAATGTTTGCCCTGATTAAGTTTCACGTCATGAGATAAGCGTGTTTACACGAACAACATCTAACTGATCATTAACCAGACCGACTTAACGACAGAGGCACCAGAGGCACCTTTGAACTGCAAACTGCATCGGTTACAAGTCTCAAGGCTGAGACGGCCACGATTTCCCAGGACTCATTCTGCCGCCACACCTGACGGACAGACGTGTGAGGGGAACGGTGGCGTTGCCGGAGGCTTCACTGTTGCCCAAGCTCCAGCTTCTGTCAAGTAGCAGACTGTGCTTGAACGAGTCAGTGTTACCTTAAACAGGCTGCAGAGAATCACTGCGCTGGTCCAACCACAAGTCGTGGTTCTTCCACGGAGTCTGCAGCGTGGAGTCCTGCGGGTCGTCTGTGGGGTGTTTGAGACAACGCAGGCTGAAGACAGTGAATCTAGTTTTGGGGGGAGCCTCTTGAGAAAGGAGCCACAATTTAAAGTAACGTGAACTTGACCCAACAAACTGACGTTCATCATCATTTGCTACATATTTAATCATAGTTAATTCGGTTTACCCGCAAACTGTGCTGCAGGTTTTGGCTTTTTCCTTAGATGTTCGATCAGATTTAGACCAGACGAGGCTGATTCGGTTCTTTTCGTCCTTCCTGCTTTCATCTGTGCTTTTTGGAGCTTTTGGGCAAACTGGAGCTTTTCAAAACGCAGTCTTTGAATTGAATTGAGAATTGAGTTGTCTGTGTCCAACACAGGCTGTAAACGTACCAAGAAATGTATTTACGGGATTCAACTTGAGAATAAACATGTGGATCGTCTGTCTTTAAGGTACGTGATGCGGTGTATAAATTGTGCCCTTGTGTTCTAGTCCCTGTGGAAAGGAGAGTGAGTGTCAGCGGGAGGATTGAGATCTGTTCTACAAACAACTTGTACATGTGTGTTAGCGTAAGATGTTGTGTTCCAGTTGCCATTTTACTTAACAGCTTTTCATTCATGTTCAGGTTAACGGCACAACACCCACATCTGAAGCACGCTGTGCCAAACATCAGCACCAGGTGGATCAAAGTCGCACTACCAACCCAAAATGCTGGATGACCCTACATTCACCCAAAAAACACACTTGGACACTTATGGCAGAGCTATAACTTTATCCTCTGAACAAAAGGAAACAACATCTTTGCAATTATCACAGTGAACCACAAAGAGCCTTTCAGAACCTTTACCCAATTTGTTTACAGGTTTTGAGCAAAGATTTTCACACTTTTTTATTCTTAACTTTGCTGTTTTAATGAAAAATAATTACAGCCCATTGTTTTATCAGCCTGAAATGATTTTTGGAGACGTGCATTGATTAAAACTTCACTTTTGTACTTGATTACACTTTGTTATAAAAGGGGTCACAGTGCTTCTCATTAGTCGCCTTGATTTGCTCCTGTTTATTCCACAAAAAATAAACATGTCTCATGCGAAGACATTTGAGTTAATCTAAGACAAATATTTCTGTTCAGTGAAGGAGGCGCCTGCCTACAAATATGGTGCTGGTTGGTTCTTAACGTTAGTGAATGATGAAGGTGTTTCCTTTGTTTTGTAAGTGACATTTCTGCAAGTGCATGTCATGGAAGGACAGTAACGAGCGCGTTAGGCATCAGTATGCAGCTCTGCTCTCCACACGCGGCGGCTGTGGTGGATGAGTTGTCCTGTTGCCCCTCAGTGGGTGTCTGGGTGTCTATGGGAGGCTGACTGGCTGGCAGGCCCAGATGAAGGACACGCTCCCCGCTCATCTGGGAACAGGTGGCCTCACAGGGTGACTTCACCACATGATCAATGGCATGATACCCCGAACTACAACTTTGATTAATCTGCTAAGAGGATTAAAAAGTGAAGGTTTAACTTTGTATTTTACATTTTCACCGGCAGTCTTATCTGGATGGGGGGTTGACAATCAAGCAAGCAGATCGATGAATGTTGTCAAGCTGGAAGAAACTGTGTTGTGATGGTGACTAACCACCAGACCCTCCCGTTGCCCCAACCAGCTGTCGTATAGACACAGGCAAGAAAAATGAGTTTCAGTCATCATTCTGTGACAGCGCTGCAGCGTGAACACGACAAAGACATTTGACAATTAACTATGTTTCTCTTTTAAAAGCCGCACAGAGTTAAATGTTCGTTTTTATAAGTATGCACCACTACAGCTGTGAACACTTTGACTTAGAGGGCAACAACAATCTAACACTGTTTAAAAAAACGCACACGTGGACTAACAACACTGTGAACAGTAGTGAATATGTGAGTATGGTTTCATCAGCTTCAGTGTAACCTTTCGTTTACATTCACGCAGAACCACAGCAGCTACAGTATGTTTGTAATATCTGCAAAGTTAATTTGTAAAGCTAAAGAAGTTCATTCAGGTAACGACACTAATCAATCTGACAGCAGCGCAGTTCCACGCTGTATAAAGAAAACCTCATTCTCACTACTCTGCAATTAAACTGTAAGGCCCCAGTTCATTTCTTTTTACGCATGACTTTTCCCCCGTCTTCATTTTGCAATATGGGAAGTGTGAGCTAATCCAACTGGCATTTAATTGAGCATGGGCGCTGAAGCGAGTTAAATGCAGGACGGGTCTTCCGCGTTTCAATCGGCGTACAACATGAAGCCGGAGAAGGTGCTGTACTTGTTGTTGTTGCCGCCGTGCGCCTTTCCGCCGTCCAGTTTGATGTAGATCTCATCCCCGGGCTCGAGGTGTAGCACAACACTGTTGCTGGCGTAGTCGTAGTTCTGGTCGGCGTCTTGCGCGATGGCGCTGGCTCTCACCTGGAAAGCAGAGGTGACATTTCTGGTGACGGATAATGATTTTATTTTGAAATCAGAACCGCGGACAGCTCCGTCAGAAACGAAACAAACGTTCAACAAATCTGACTCAGTTTCTAATACATCTGTGCGTAAAACCTGTGCGTAAAGACCATTTCATACTTATATGATGAAGTGTCATACCTGGTTGTTTTTACAGAGGTCAGCCCACATGCTGGTTCCATCCCCGCCTCTCATCAGCACATGGTAAACAAAGAAGTAAATCCCCGGTATTGAGCAGGTGAATTTCCCCGTGGCTGGGTCGTAGTGGTTGCCAAGATTTGTGACCACGTCGTCGAATTTCAGCACTTCGTATCCTTCATGCTGCTTCTTCAGTCCTGCATAAAACGCGATCTTGGGGACAGTGTTGTAAGTGGCAGCGCTGATGGCACCAGTTGGCCCATTTGCTCCGGGTGGTCCAGGTGGACCCGGAGGACCGGGTGCCCCTCTTTCCCCGGCAGGCCCAACAGGTCCAGGTGGTCCGGGTTCGCCAACCGGACCCTTTGGACCCATCCTCCCGACGCGTCCGGGTTCTCCTTGAGGACCTTGGATGAACGTCGGGAGGGACTGGACGAGGCGGTTGTCTTTGATCGGGTTGGTCGCTTTGGCCGTGGAGGTGGCCGCGGTCCCGTGGGAGTCGCACACCATTTGACAGGACCCGAGCATTTCATAGCGCGCAGAAGTCCCGGCGGAGTTCACCACGACCGGGATCAGCACCACCAACACCAACACTAGCGCGACGCCACAAACACCAGTTGCGATCATCTGCGCTCTGCGGAATCGCGGTGTTCTCCGGAGTGAATGGTCTTCCAGCCTGCTTGTGGGCGATGTTTTTGCAGAGGGAAGAATTTGACCTTCTCTTGTATGTTGGAGACAAAATAGTCCTTTAAATGTGTTTGCGCAAAATTAACCATCCACAACTTTTACGCAAGGCAGAGTCCTTCAAACCGGCTCATCTTCTTTCAAGATAAACAACAACAAAAGGCTTTCAGAGATTAAAGCATCAAACCATCTGCGTTGTGTGATTGTGCTGCACAAAGTGAGCTATGCAAGTTTCTGCCCACCACGATGCCACAGGAGAGAATGGGCTAGAAATTAAACGATACCCTTTCCTTTGTTTGGACAGTGAGGGGAGGGGAGGAGGTGATGGATGGGATAGAATCCATGCATTTCTTCAATCAAAAGAGAGAAAGTGAGCAATACACAGATACGGATGCAACTTTGAAGCTTACGAACGTGACTCCTTTATTTAATGCATTTGTTGCTGGCGTCACCTTCCATCATTTGAACGGGCTTCAACTGAGAGCACTCTTCTCACTGATGCCTGTTAGGTTACATCACACATGGTGCCCAAGCAGCGCTAAAGGTCTGGAGCATAATTAGGGCCATTAAAGACAAAAAGCTATATTCCTTTGGCACCTGCTCACACCTCAGTGGGTCCCAGTGTCCAATTTATCATTCTGAGAAAATCCATAGAGCTACTGAAAGGAAGGAGGGAGTCACTGGGAGCTGGCAGTGAAGGATGATTTCATGCAGATGTACTGATGAAATGATTGAACACTGACGCATTTCGAGATAAAGCAGGGACAGACCATCTACCATTAGCAGCTTGAAATTAAACCATAATCTGCCCTGTCAGCTGTAACATTTGGAAAAAGTAACTTAATATACTATAATAAAAAAATACCCATCAACTAAACTTATCACATTGGTTTCTAATATTTGTTAAGCTTTGAGCGATGAAGGGCTAATTCTTGGAGAGAAGGGCAGATGATGATGTGCTCAAGGAAGCAGAGGGTGTGGATGGCCCCGCACAGTCGGGTTGAGAGACTGATGATCGGGGAGGAAAACACAGCCCCGTTTGTGTGGTTGGGTGTGGATTGAGTCTGAACGTGATCCTATGAAAGCTGAAACAATTATCGAAAAAACAAATGCCCACAAAGTGATCGAATTAAAAGAAAATGTCACAGAACTGACACAAACTCGGATCCAGTGAAAGCTGTTATAGCCACAAAGTCCTTCCGTCTTTTACATCTAAATGGATCTTCCCTCGGCAGATTTGGTTTTCAGTGATGAACAGATAGATGAACAACACAGTTACATAATCGCAAACAACAGTTGCCAGTGACCGAGCCAAGCGGACGCTGTATCACTGAGCTGTCAAACGCTGCCATGTTTCAATCAGCTGTTTTGTGGCAGATCTTTCAGAGCATCTAAAACCCTGAAATCTGTCAGTTGTCCCAGCTCTGTGCAGCAGTTTAGCACCTTTTAGCTCATGCTTTTGCTTTGCTCTCATTTTCAGCTGCAGCAGATGTTGGCTTTCACTGAAACCCAGCGTCATTCTCTCAGTAGGCAACAAGAGAGACGAGCTGGAAAACGCTGTTGAACTCTTAGCAGATCAAAATCCACATATTTCCCACGTGAGCCGGAAACCAAAGCGGAGCCGTTTGACAAGTGGACAAAATCCCGTCTCAGAATGAATACTGATGCGTCGCTGTCTGCCAAATATGTAAATAAGCAGTTGGCCATATCAACATAACAATAGGTCAATACTAATAGGTTGGTTTCTAGGATTCCTCATGAAGGAAAAAAATCCTTTATGAGTGAATGCTCCGACTAAAACAGTCTTAAGAACAGCAAACTCAAAAAATGGAGACGAAAAGAGATGAATGTGCAACTACTTCCACTGTGTGACAAGAAAGGGCGTCACCGCGGAAGCTAGAATCAGTCCTGCAGCAGAAAGGTGCAAAGCCAAAAATACGAAAGTAAATACACAGAAACCCTCTAAAATGACAAAGCAACCAACTAAAAGACAACAACCCCAACCAGTCCTACAACCATAGCAAACAGCTGATTAACGTATCAGCATCCATTCATCTTATGAGACCTTATTGCGCTAAAACATTTCTTATTCAAAGGTGCAACCAGATTAAATAAATGACTAGTTGGTGGCTAACAGTTACCATTTTGAGCGACAGTTCCTGAAGGCACCACTGACTCAGAGAAGCTTATTTAGCCTTTTTCTTCCTCTGGGCGCTGGTAGGAGCCACATGCTGAGTCAAGCAGGTGTGTGTGCTTGATGTGTGTCTGGTTTCAGATTATTTTATGATGTTTTGTCCTGACTTCTTGTATTCACACGCCGTCGACAGTAGTTTCGGAGGGCAGCTAAAATACAGCATCGTTTCTGAAACAACACGTTTTCTGTGGGAAGGGTGCAAAGTGATAAATAGAGAAGTATATAACAGACGAGTGTATGCAGACACGTCGAGTCACAAACACACACAAACACAGTGGGACATACTGTGGCGGCTGTGAGTCAGTGAGCACTTGTTAGTGGTCAGGCTCTTTCCCTCCCGTTGGCACGAGCCTCCTGTGACTCAGGGAGACTTGTCGACCAGGAGCCAGAGCGAACAGCAGTGTCAAGATCCACCAAAAGCTGTGGGAAGACGGCACAAGTTGCATTAGAAAGCGTTTCACAGCACGACACCGAGTGAATCAGAGTGTGCGCTTGTTTTTCTTCTGTTTAAAACGACTCATTTCATCTGTCCAAAGTTGACTCCATCACTCTCCTCCAGCACTAGATCGGAGCTACTGCCGCCGTGTTTAAGCGGCTGCTGCTCGGTGAAGAGCTCTGACAGGTTGTTTGGAGCCTCCACTTCATTTACAAGCAGTCAGGCAGGGTCCAGGGGGAGCCTGATGATTTCTGACATCCGGACAAGCAGATGTTCAGAGGACATGAATAAAACATGCAGCCCATCTGACCACAGACCGGAGACTTTTCAAGTGCCTAATGAAATATGAGGCGTAATTTCATTTCTCCTCCACACACATAAAATCCCTTTGTCAGATAAGTGTGATGCTACATGAAATATGCATGACGTTTATGTAGTCGGACCTGGGTGACTGAGCAGGTTCCGCTGTGGTTATGACAATCAAAACAGAGACAGGTTGGTCAAGCTACCTGGACGGGAACCGGAACGCACCTCTCGTTACGTGTTTATGAACTGATGAGGCCCCACGTGCAGCGGCGATATAACGGTGCAAAAAAACGAGCGATTATTTTTTGCTTCTCACTGAAAAAGCCGGTGAAAACATCGGGCTCATGAGTTGAGCTCAGCGGGGGGCAACGCGCTACCACACCACCCACTCAAAGCTGGTCCTGTACTGTATTTAAGATGGAGAAGCAATCACAGTCAGAGTTTTTCATTCAAGTGAAAATCAGCATGTGATTGGTGGTGGTTTGTTCGGTTTGATTATTTTCTTCCACTTGAAAGGCAAGTGGCTGTTTTGAGACCTTATTCTCATTTGTGTGTCCTCGTGTCAGTGCTGCTGTTCTTTTAATTCCTCAGATTGAGGGAGGACATTTTTTATTGCACTTTGTTCCAGTGATATTTGAAAGAACAGTTGTGTAAATGCGTAAGGTAAGGTGAGTAAGGTCTCAGATGAATGAACCTTTAAAGCCAGAGCTTAGCACATGAGGTACATTTAAATTCTACACACAATAATGCAAAAACATTCAGAGTTTCATCGACTCTCTAGGACATTCGAAAATAGAGCATCTAGAGAAAAAAAGAGAATTTGTAGAATGAAAGAAAACGCTCCGAAAATTTCAACATTATCATTTTTAAATGCTTTTCCGGGAAGATTACTTGACGACGACCTTCCTGAATAAAGATGACTTTGCTTTACTCATTTGTTATGTAGCAACAATTTCTCTGTTCAAAGTTGCTATTTATTGGTCTTAGAGTTGTTTCCATTCCCATTTGCATCATGTTAAAGGTTTAACACGTTCAATTGGCCTGCAGGGGGCGATAGCAAGTCAAACTAGTTGCAGGTAACGTTGAACTTTTGGTTTCACCTTTAATTAGCTTTGAATAAAACTGAGCATATGAACATTGTTTAGCTTATTTATTACACGTAATGTGAATTATATAACATTGAAAGTTAAATAATATTACTTTTGTTTGTCTGATGGTTTGAGTTGTGCAGTTTTTTTACGAGTAATTCAAATGAAATGTTTAATAAACTGCTGAATCATGTGTGACAGGTTCACTGACATTATGGTTAATGGAGAAAGGTCACAGGAGACTAAAGCTTCCAGTGAAAACATTTGTAAGTAAACAAACCAGGAAGTAGCTGAAATGCTCAGAAACATGCTGCTGGTTACCAGCTACACTCCCTTCTGATATAGCTACTGTTTATTTAACTGTTGTTCAGCGTTATTTATGTTTATGTCTTATTATATGACACAGGACATTTTTACACACTTGGAGATAACATCCTGTCACATCAGGCCTTAGTTAATGTTTGTCGTTAAAACACATATTTGAGGCACTTTGACGTACTTGATTCATTTAAAGTAACATCAAAGTTGTTTAAAGTCCAAAGTGTTATAAATGTAAATATAATTTCTTGGCAGTAGCCTGTATTATAAAAGGATTAGATGAACTTCCAGTGTACAGCTACTTTTTGTTAAGGACATAAATGCTTCGCCCACCATTAACGGCTCAAAATAGTCACTATGTGTTGTCAGCAACACATGAAACGAGGGAAGGTTTGACTGCAGCCTTGTGGAGGCTTGTCTTAGCGTCTGAATTCCACCAGTGTTGATTGATCGTAATAAAACTTTCTGTATTATGACCGGGAATACAGGACAACAACAACGGATTAAAACAAATCCAAATCCCCGACGCAACACCAAAAGAAAAAATAAGTAGATTGATTTTCATGGAGATGTCAATCGATGCACTGTTTCGCTGATGGCATCAGAGGGCGGACTGTCACATCTTCTGCCGATGAGATTGAGCAGCAGCGAGGGGCTTAGTGGCAAACACAATCGAGGAGTGTAAACATACCGAGGTCCGCAAGAGCTCGATCAATGCCTCTAGTCTGGAATTGATTAATTACCCCAAGAAAGAGACTGAGGTGTGAGGGCACCAGAGAAACCTGATCAGAACAAGATTTATCACCCAATCTCCGTATCACTCCTCCCTCCCTGTTTTCCTTTCTCTCACTTTTTTCAGACCTGCCCTCTTCTATTTGCCGACCTGCCTCCACATGAAAAGAGGAATGATGGTCACCTCAACCGAGATCCTAGAAGGCCAGAGGCTCTAAGCACCAGAAAGCTAGAACAAATAACACCCAGAATTCAAGCGCACCTACTAAACTCCCTGCTGAGTAAAAGGCAGACGCTCACTGAAATGGTGCATTTGTCCCATTTCAATTTCAGCAGATTTCTGAACGTGTCTTCTTGTGGCTAAGGGAAGTTCACGAGCTCAACCCTGCTAGTTTGCCTGTGTCAGTTTGGAGCTTTAGCGTCGCTGCTGGTTCATGGATTTATTTTTCATATTTATCATGAGAAAATATTCTTCTTGAGCTACGGTTAGAGCTGGTGATGGTACATATATATCAAGTAAATCGTGCAGCATGTGCCGTATGTATCCAGAGGCTACAGAGCCTCAAGCAGACACAAACACGGGTGTGATGTAATGAAACTAAATCAGACACACATTCAGAAATCTCTGATCTCATTGTTCTGCAATTAGACTGGAACGACATGTAAATGATTGTGTTCACCTAAGTTTAGCTCGAGTCTCAGAAGTGACTAGACATCACACCTTCAGCAAAACAATGCCGCTGTCGATTGGAGGCGCTGACGTTTGACGCGTACGTGCCCCACAGTGCGTCTGTTCCACTTAAGTGCATTATAACGAAAACCTGCGGGACAACGGCAGAAAGGATTTTAAAGAGCATTAAGGGACCCTGGTAAACGGTTCACTCGCATCTGCTATTAAATCTTCCTACTGCAGGACAGAAACCATGTGACAGCCGCTGCTCTCATGACTGAGCTAATCATCAGTTTTTCATTTGATATTCGCATGATAAATTTCCCTTTTGATGATACATTTAACAGATTAATGGATAAAACTTTTAAGACTGAAACTATACCTAGTGATACTTCCTTGACATTTCCTGTGGCTTCACCTAAATGTCAGAGTCAAAGTTAAGGCTTGGATCTGCTGAAAGACTCTTAAAGAATAATTGACAAAATATTTTTGTCAATTCACAAACGTCCAGTTCAGTCACGTGAGTCTTCTTATATGAACACGTGAGTAATGACTGGTCTTCCTCGCCAGCCCACATGACAGCGCTGATGTCTGATGGTGACGACCTCTCTGTCACCCTACATCCTCGCCCGAACTAATGATGACCTTTGATTCAGGGAAAATGTCAGAAGATGAGAGAAAAAATGCAAACGCGACCAATTAATTTAGGGTGAAGAGGACTGGAACGTGTGAGCCCGTCACACAGCTGGAGCGAATGGTGAGGAGAGACAAATCTCAATATAATTAGGATTCAAGAGGGCCTTTGTTATAGATAATTAAGGGTGACAGCCACTGTGGAGAAGAGAGAAAGAGCAGAAAACCCCTTCAAAGTAGAAGCGTTAACACACCTCACACACTCGCCAAACCCGTGGCACCATCCATCATCCCAGCCTGCCTGGAAACTGCACACCAGGCAATAAAACAACAGACGAACAGGGACAGTAGAGACAGTTGTGGTATCTACACGTGTCAGAGCTGAGAAGCATCATTATTAGAGGTGGAGGTGCAGACAGCTCACACAGGACTGACCTCTCTACGCAGAGCCGGACGCTGCCGACGGTCGTTATCAGCTAATTATCAGTTTGGACACAACAACTGAAATTAGACTTTCATTCAAAACCTGAGGGACAAAAAGCAAACAGTCAGGTCCCAGACTCAAATGGTCCTTTAAGGGGAGCTGTTCAACATGAACTCTCTATCACTTGCTTTTTGTTAAGTAACATTGTGTCCAGTGTGAGCCGTCAGTCAGCTGCTACAGCCCCACTGACAAATCATCAACAAAAGCTGAGCTATAATCACAAAGTTACACTTAGTGAACAGAGGAACAGTTAAGAAAACTGAAGATGTCAATGTGTGGCTTTAGCCTGTTGTGGCGCCACCTTGTGGTCAAGTGTTAGGACTTTAAATGAGCCCTAAGAACAGAGTCCAGAGACCCTTAAGAAAAGCTGAATTGCAGTAATCGTCTCATCTTTTATCCCATTTGTTACATTTATTTTCATTCTACAAAATAATTTCTCATCACCATGCACATAACACAGTTGTGTATTCTGTCCCTCTCAAGTACAGTCTACTGGAATGAATGTTTTACCAGTCCTACACGTACTCAAGGTTTTAAGCAGCTTCACATATTTTACAGTTTTGCTTTTTGCAGCTTGGCATTGACACAGATCATCTTCCATGTTCACAAACACAGTTACAGTAACGCGTTCTTCAAAAGTGGAACATTAGATGAGGCCATATTCTTATTCCAAAATGGCACATTTCTGAATTTATCTCCAGGTTTTTTTCGTCTTCTGACGTCAAACAGTGCCTTAAGTACTGTCCACAAAGTCCGAATGAGGCCGTAGAGGCTGACGTGCGTCATCACAGAGACCACCACAGCCGACACAGAGAAGGCACTTATTAGTGACAGATACGCTTGACTACCTTCTGTTGTGGTTAGTGATCTCCCTTTCTGAATTGAGGTGTAGATATTTAAGAATAGTGCTCGGTAAATTTCTGGTGAAACTCCTGGACCTTATTCAGCAGGATCTGTAGCTTTTCTCTCGGTGGCAAAATGGTCATTCTGGACGAGAGAAGAGACGAAAAGAAAGTTAAAATTATCCGTAAATAACAGACTGGCCTCTGATTATTCAAATGGTTGATTTTTAGTTTTGGCTGATGACTGAGGAGAAGAAGCTATTCGACTGGTCCTATCCAGGATGAAATTATTTGTAGCGTTGTGTACCTGAAGTGGTACGTTCCATCCTTCTGGCCAAAGCCGCTCCCTGGTACGAGGCAGATCCCAGTCTCCTCCAGCATCTTCATGCAGTAAAACATATCTGGCTGCTGACCTTTGTCCTGAGAGAAGAATCACTGTTACAGTGCTACTCCATGTGTAATGTTTGATTTATTCTAATTAGCACTTTTTTAGTATTTTTTGTAGCACCAACGGTTTTACTTTTTGACCAGTCAAGCCTAAACAGCTGTACTTAAACCTATAATGGTTGAATAGTTTTTTCCTGGGGTGACTTTTCTAAACAAGTCACTGGTCTTGATTACGTGTCAGAGGGTCAAAGTCTCCTCTGACCTTAAACTCTGTAAGGTGATTCAGATTGTTAGTGGCTTGGTTCATCTACCCTGGCCCAAATTCTTCCTAACAGCCGAGCAACAAGCTATTGGAAATCATTTGTTCCCTTTGCAGACACTGTGGTGGAAGCACAAAGTGCTGAGCCTTGGTGGTTATTCAGGCAAACCTTGTGCTAGATTTCCCGTGTTTTGTGCAAGTGTACATGACGCTAATTTGGTCACTGAGAAGTGTAGGTCATAAAAATACATAACAACTAATACACAGAAACTTGAAAGCAGTACTGAGTAAACTCTTATGACTGTCCTATCCATTTTATTCCTCCTTTTTTTCTACTTGTGAAAGTACAGCCGACATTTAATCAATTATACACTTATAGCAGTAGGTTGAGGACTAACCGTGGCCTCTTTCACGGCTTTTTCAGGAATGATTATACGAGGGAAGGAGTACATAGCACCCTGCACAGGATTGCAGCTGATGCCCTCCACTGTGTTGAGAATCTGCTCTGTAAGCTTGGCCTTCTCCGCTAAGGCACTCAAGGTGGCTGTGCGCTCCTGAAAACAGAGCACGGAAAAAGACAGAACAGAATAGTGAACCAAAACAGATGCAAGTGCTTCATTTCTCCTGCTTCGCTTCTGAGACAGATGACAGATGTTTGAAAACAAGCATAAACAGATCATATGACGAACGCCATGAAGCAAACTAAGTCCCTTCATTATTAGACAATGTTGATCGATGATCGTCCAAGTGAATTATATAAAATATATACATTTCATGTATAACTTGTAACACTACTGCTATACCTCAACAACAATACGAATCTCGTGTCAATAATTTCTAATGCATCACAAACTTTCACAAATCCACAAATCAATAGTTGTGGACCATATTCTAAGAAAAATCTATAATTACAGTGTGTATTGATAAAGCAAAGCAAGACATCCTGTTGTCATACACTGCACTGGTGTATTGATTATTTGATCCTCCCATAGACTGAATAATGAATAATGAGGCTTCTGGGATCGAGTACCTTGATGAAGTTGTCATACGAGGGCTCCCCAGGCTGTGGAGGGTTGACCACTAGGTCCATTAGAGCCTGGCCGGGAACAGGAGGACACAGGCGGACAGACACCAGCTTAGTGAGCTGGGCCTTCACGTCATCGTCCATGTTGATGATCTCCATGTAGCCTCCACGGAAGCCGCACCTGAGGCCACAGTGAAAGCATTATGACGCGTCCAGTGGCAAAACATAAAATAAAAGGAACACAACCAGCCAACTCACAGCAAAAACTAAATGCACCGTAACTGTCAACATCCGACAGCTTCAGGCCAGCAGGAA
This sequence comes from Macropodus opercularis, assembly GCA_030770545.1. NCBI lineage: Eukaryota > Metazoa > Chordata > Actinopteri > Anabantiformes > Osphronemidae > Macropodus > Macropodus opercularis. Next base: position 15,197,877 of record CM061105.1, on the reverse strand, counting down.
ATTAAGGTGACTTACTCTCCCATGTAACACTTGGAAGTGGAGTGGAAGGAAGCGAGCTCCACGGTGTCCGAGTACTCCGGCCCCATCTCAAACAGAACCTTCTTGAAAGAATGGAACTGGCAACCCTCAGCATACACGTTGTCTTGGTAAACCTGGCAGACAGGGACAGTAGGACCGGCGTTAAAGTGTGAGGCAGACAATGAAGCGGTAGATGCCGGACCAGATGCAGGGACGGTACCTCGTCAGCCATGAGGAAAAGTCCTTCCTTTGCCGCAAATCGGATGACATCCTCGATGCACTCTCTGCTCTGAACCTGGCCTGGAACAGGACAGTTATGATGGACACAGTGTTTCAATGTGGACATTGCGCCATCTAGTGGCTGATCTTTGACTCAGGCTTGAAATCTGTGATTATAAAACTGCTGCTGGGGCTACCAAGGCCAGATCCCAAGGCAGTGATTAACTGTATTACGGTAATAAAACATCAACACAACGTTTACCAGTTGGATTTCCAGGGTTGATAATACACAGAGCCCTGGGATTGCAATGGTTCCTGGCTTCATCCAGAGCACGCTGCAGCTCGCTGATGTCCAGACTCCAACACTTCTCCTCATTAAGGTAATAGTTGATCTGCACGGCGCCCAGTTCGGCCAGCGCAGCGGAGTACAGCGGGTACTGAGGTATAGAGATCATGACACCTGTACGGGTCACACCTTCACCACACACCAGCAGCTTCAGCATGGTCTGAGAGGTAAGAAAGACGGAACGGCTAAGTAAGGGCTGCCACACAGCAGCTCTGTCTGCAAGGTCACACAATGGTAAAAAAGAAAACCTACTTCCTCTATGCTGAATTTTACTTGGACGTCATCTGCCAAATTTATCATTTATACACAATACATTTTACTGTGTCGTCACATATGAAAGTGAAACTGGTAACTTAATTAATTACTGGACAGCCAGAAAATGCCTTGTTGCGGTAAAGCGAGAGCAGTTTTGTACCATGATGCCATCACTGGCTCCTGTTGTGAGGTAAATGTTGTTTGGGTCGCAGGGCACTCCTCCATCCCTGCGTTCAATGTAGCGCGCCACATCCTGACGCACGGAGTCTATGCCCTGACTGGCACTGTAGGAACCTGGGAGGTATTCGTAGGGACCGAAATGCATCATGTCACACACAAGAAGCTTATGAAGAGACTGAAGGTGACAATTAGGCCACTGTGGTCGTAAACAGTGTATTGTGTTCAGAAGAAAACATGCTCCTACACACCCATACTGTTCCCTCCACAGGACTGCAGAATGCGGCGAGCTCTACTTTTAGCATCATCTGGGAATGTGCTGTCATTCAGCAGTTCAGGGTAGGAGCAGAGGGCCAAAACCTTGAAACAAAGAGTGGTGGTGAGTACAAAAGGCTGAAGACACAAGCTCAAAATCCCAGCATGGTTTACTGCACAACACAGGAAAAATGTATTTGATTTGAATTTGTATTTGAAGTGGATAAATGGGATTCATAGACACTCAGAGGTGATATTTATACATGGGGCGGTAGGAAGCAGACCTGTCGGAAGAAAGTGATTGGCTGCTGGCCCATGGCATGTGCATCACCGATGTTTGCCTTGATGACCTCAACGAATGGCTTCTTCATTCCCTGCAAAATATAATCACAAAGATGTGTGGACAATGAGAGAAATGCTTCACTCAGTACACAAGAAATATCTCCTGTAATACTTGGCTTAATTTGTCAAAGTGTGTGGGGTTGGCCAAGAACCGTAGTCGCACGGAAATAACCTCGACCCCATGACTTCTCACGCAAATCACTTGCCCATAAACATTCAAGCCACGAGAGGCTGAGATCACAGCAGCTGTGGAACACGCTGTTTGCTGTACTGTCCTTTGGGCATCTCGTCCTAAAAGAGCCTACCAACGCGTTTATCTTCATATATCAAAAAATATCTAAACACAAATGTTTATTATCAACAAAAAGTCAGAAAAAGCTGCTGAATTGTTCCAGAAACTATTTGACTCCAACAGTTAAGTGTATTTGCTGCTACTCTGACGCAGATAGTGTGTTCAAACATGGCAAAGCTTCAACCTGAGCAAACCACCTTATCACACAGTTCCAGGCTTTTAATCTGGTCTGATCAGAGAGAACAGGACTACTTTGCAGGAAAGTAAATGTCATGAATAAATAGGAAAATATGGTATCAAATGGAGGGATTCATTTACTGTCTTCAGGCCAATAATATAATGTTCCTGTGAGATAATCTCTTAAGCAGCTGAGACCACTGGCAGGTGAAGAGCAATGCAGCCAGACACGTGCACCGACACACTGACTGTTTACACCAGATGTTGGGAACAGAGCGTCACAGCAGAAAATCTCCACGTGGAACATCATGCAAACACTGCTGAAAGCAAAACAACCCTGTTTGTTTGATTTCCCCGATCCAGGGCGGATTTTAAGAAACCTGAGTGTCTGGCTCTCATTGGACGCACGAGAGGCGTCTCTCAGTCTGGACCAGTAACACTATATGAGGCCAATAACACCCCTAGGTCAAAAAACTGCCCATTCATGATGTAGGGCTTTTAGAAACAAGCTGACCTCTGCCCTAGAGACCCAACTCCTAAGCTCTGTGCTTTTTGAGCTTTATTGCTCCTGGACACAAGGTGAAACTTTCAGTGTACAGCTCAGTAGTATTCTCATGTCCAAGCAGTGACACCACTTGTAAATAACATTTAAGCTAGAGCAGCATGGAGTTTACATTTATCATATTGTTTCCTTAAGCAGTGCAAAATACATCCTCAATACTCAGATGAGACTATAAACTCTTCATAGGCTCTGAAGAGGAACCATTTTGCATGCTGTGCTGCATTCCAGCAGAACATGAGGAAGTAATTTGACAAAAACTTGTGTCTATGTTTTGTCCCCATTCACTATCAGTTTGCAGCTCATTAGGACACAACAAAGACCACAATGTACTGTAATGGCTGCATGTGAACACTATCTGTTAACTGGTGTACTCAGTCTGCTCAGCTGGGCTTTATTCTATTCACACTGAACAAAAACACACAGTAATGGGAAACCTGAGTACTTTCATATGTGTGTGTGTGTGTGTGTGTGTTTAAAAAAAAGACACAAAAGCAAATTCCACTGTGGCCTGATTCCCAAAGTAAAACAACACCACTATTTGGAGAAGGTGGTGCATGAACATGAAGCGGGGAAAGCCTTGGTTCTTTCCTTCTGATGTTTCTTAGTAAGATGAGACGACTGCAGTCGATTATTTGCTGTGCACTTCGTTGGTTCATCTTTTCCACAGTACAGCACCAGGTCAGAAGTACAAGGAAATCACAGTAACTAGATGTCCTAGACACAAGTACGACGAGTAAAAACTCCTCAGCCATTAGCTAAAGCTCCTCTAAAAAGCTCCATCTATATCTCTGCACTTCTTCTCTGTTTCTGAAACCAGTTGCAATTGTTTCTAGCTTTTGAACACATGCATTAAACAAAGCCAGAGCAAACTGTTGATCAAGAAAAATAAATATCACATGAAATCCATGATCAGCTGCAGTTAAGCACAGGTCAGAGCAGATTCTGAAATCTATGGTGCTGGTGACCACCCAGTTAAAAAGGTGACCGGTGCGATGACAGTCCCTGCAGGCCCACACCAACCTGGCTTTCAGCGGGGAAAGAACCTGCTGCATGCTCATCCCTTCCTGAGCAGAGCACTCAAGAGATGTTTCTGATGTTTCACACCAGACTGCGCTCAGTACACAGCTCGTTGCCACATCACCATAAACAGAGAAAGTCTGTCTAAGCCAAAAAGGGAAAAGAAAAGCACTAATCTGCACAGACAAGTCAATAACCAATACAATTAGATATAACAGATTTAGCTCATGCAGTAAAAGACGTCAAGCAAGCAAAACATAATTACTTTTAATATTCCTGACTTCTGATATAAATAGAACCGTGTTTATACTTTTCTAAGCATGTTAGAAAGTAAAACAAAAGAAATTTTAAACTACGCCTCAGACATATGGTGTAATCCTGTCTATAGCGTAGAGACTGAATAGAAACACATATTTGTACTATCGGATTGACTGATTGATTGATTGATTCAGAGCCACTCGCTTACGTCAGCAACCAAACAACTCAGGTTAAGAAGCAGATGAAAGACGTCTGATCCCAAACAGGGAGTGGAGATTAACATCAAGGACAAGATGGACATGCTCCACATGATAATCTAAAACCTGTCTGTAACAATCATCCTCCCCAGAAATGGCTAACTACCTGATGGACTTTGATAGGAGGCCATTTAAGCAGCCACATGATAAGACGATGTTTCCTTCCAGGGTAATGTTTACATCACAATGACAGAAAATTAACCAGGAATCTGAGATTTTAACTAGTTTATGGCACCACTTGGATCCATGCTTGGCTAAAAACATGAGTAAGAAGGCAAGCAGGGCCAATGCATCCAATCTGAGGGGTCACGGGTTGGACATACAGAGGTGCAGCACAAGCGTCCGTTATAAATCTGACCCGTCTCAATGTGTCTGCTAGATTTAAAGAGCTGAGATGAGAAGGTCTGAACACCCACCTCTGAAAGCTCCTTTTCCAGCTCCACGGCCCGGGCCACGATGGGGCCCCTCACTGCGTACTCCACATTCTTCACAGTGGGGTTCATGGTGTCGATGGTCAGCACCTTGGCCCGGGGCACCACTCCGTTCTCGCTCATTTTGGCTTGAGGGAGTCCACGTCGCGTCGCACTCAGACTTGATAACGTCCTGCCGGGAGGAGATGAAGAAAGAAGGGGTGAGGTCAGTGAACGCACCCTGGGACCACAACGCGCCGGCTGCGCTCCATTACCACCGGCTAAAAGCTCGATTCTCCCGCGGTTTAACACCCGGACATTTCTCGGCGCAAGCAGCTGCCACCGCATGGTCGACACGGACCGGTGTGGTTTTAGTCAGATGAGCCGCTTTAACGCGCGTCTCGCTGCCGCCCGCTGAGGAGAGTGGAGTCAAAGTTGTGCAAGCGGAGTGAGCGCTCCTAAAAAAAGACAGCGCTCAGACCTTTGGACCCTCAGAGGCGGTAGTAGAGCTTCAACCACACCGCGACAAAGGTCCGCTCGGCCGCACACACACGCACTGGCAGAACTTTCCGCTCGCGGTTTGGGGTCGCGCGACAACCACCCTCCCCTTTGCGCGCCCTGGCGTCCATCCCACCCCCATCTGCCCCGTTACCCTACGCACCGGGATGCTGTCAATCAGGCTCGGTTCTCCAATTACTGGGCCCAAACAGCTTTGAACCGCAGCCCAGTGATACAGCCAGCGGACTCACGGGACCGAGGGCTCCATGGGTTTGGGAGGAGACTCAAGACAACTTAGTGAAAAGATTTGATTATGTTCGCTCCTCCTATTTGGAGTAGAACCCAATAATTCGGGGAAATGGCAAATTCCTTAAACATGAGCCAACCTGTGCCATCAGAATAAAATAAAACATGCTGCAACTTGCCTAACATCCAACAACATAGCACTTTCTAAATGTATTTATACATTTTCTATTGTGCTTATAACTTTATTGGTAGGGGTCAGGCTGCAGAGCTGCTTCAAATGTGGCTGGTCAAATAGTGTAAATCCCATGAAATCCTCATTCACAGAAATGTCACTGAGCCTGTGACAACAGGTAAAACTCAGCGGCTTCACTTGTTATTTATTGTTTGTGTCGATACAAAACACACATTAACACACAATGAGCGTCAGACAGTATACATCAGTACATTACTATTCACTAATCCACCACTGTACAAAGTACAATTTTACCAAAATGTGAAGAAAAAAATCAATGCAGAGAAAATATTATATAATAATATAATCCTAGAGCAAAGAGATATGTTGCTTAGCTAGTGTCAAACAAACGGTGCACACGTTAACCCCAGTGTATAATTGACGTGATTTGCAAACACATTTTGAGTAAGAGAAAATCAGTAAAAGGGAATCTGTCTGGCTTTAACAAAAAGAAACCTGCTTAAATTATATGACTAGTGCTGTCCTGTGCCTGCATGCGCTTACAATCAATCAGTAAACATGCAGAGAAGTCACAATAACTGATAACAAAGTCAACATTTCAATTAAAACCCAGTAGCTGCAACTATATCGGACAGTGTCTGTGTGGCTGCTGTGCGCAGTACAAAGGTGGGCACTGATGGTGGAAAGAGCAAGAAGAGCTGGTGCTGTGGTGTCTGAAGTCCATAGCTTTTGCATTCTTCTGTAACTACATAGCACTGTAGTGGCTGGTGAGAGAATCCATGGACAAAGTCATTAGCATGACCTCTCTGAACGCTCTCCTCTGTGGAGACGCACAAAGTCTCCTCTTGCGTGAAGTAGCGTGTGGTGCTGAAGATGTAGAAGAGCTTCAGCAGCTCCCAGCACCGAGCCTTGGTGGGTATGGAAGCGTCGCCGAGTGAAGAGCCCACGAAGGAGACTGAGCGGCGAGTTTCTCGGTTAATGAGAAGAAGTGCAAGTACATCAGGGCGCAAGCTTACAGGCTGTGGCAAGGAGCGCTCGCCAACAGCGAGGCAGCCTCTCAGGGTCTCCACCAGGGGTGACCAGAAACGACCCACCAGCCTACTCTCAGCTGTGTGCAAGGAAGGGGTCGGGCCGCACAGCACGCACACATCTGCCCCAGGCAGCAACTGGAAGCGGAGCAGGCGGTGGGCCACAGAGGGGCTGCCCTGCGGAAGGAAAACCGGGTAATCACAAGAAGCCGAACCAGCGTCTGCAAGAGATCGAATTAAAGCAGAAAGCAGCACAACTTCCTGAGGTGCTAAACGCCACCACTTCTCGGTTGCGGCAGCTATTCTCCCACGGACCAGGAGACAACCGAATTCACTATCTGCAGCCTCAGCGAAGCCGTCCACAGCTTCTTGAAGGAGAGTGGGGTTAGGAGGCAGCAGTAAATCAGCGCAGTGTGTGAGGCTGCCCAAGATGCCCTCCTGCCTCTCTTCCAGCATCTGATCGATGAGGCTGAAGCAGGAGCGCAAGTCCCTCTTCAGCCTCTCAACATTTCTCATGTTGGCCAGCTCATCCTGCCCCAAAACGAGCACCATGCAGTTCCACACATTCTCCAAGAGGCGCTGTAGCCGAACCTCATCCTCTTTGCTGCAGCCCACGCCACCTTGTCCTCCTCCATTCACAGCGATGAGCATCACGCTGTCCTGGAAGACTCTCCACACGACCTTGCCTCCACCTTCAGTCTCACAGCCGGACAGCACCACTCCCTGACCACCTCCGAACATGTGAACGCCATTCAGGGAGCCGATGACGGAGAAAGGCAGCTGTTTGGAGGCTCCCCTTGTAAAAAGAGGAACCCCGCTGCTGGCCGTGAGACAGAGCAGCTGTGTTGATCCATCCTGGAGCATCATTGTGGGTTTTAACTAGCGCTGGCTCGCTCCTGCAGTCAACAGATTCGCTTTTCAGTTGTAGCAGATTTACGATACTGAGTCTTGTTGAACCTCAGTGACTCACTGACTAACCAGGTAGCACAATCTGGTTCTAGCATTGCATCAGCGAGGGCGTGAGCTGTTAGCGTCAGTGTAGCATCAGACCGTTTTCCCTTAAACTGCCAGAACTGGGTAAAAACAATGCATTTCATACAGCAAACCTAGATCCCACTAAACTGGACGCGTCACCGCTTCACCAACCATTTGTCTTTGCCGGCCGCGTAACATGCTAGCTTAAAAAAAGACCGAGTTACCGTCGTTTCCACAGTAACGATGTCCCATGATTCATTCTTCAAACTGGTGAGGACGGGTTCATTCCGCTGGTCGAGCCGCAGCTGTGAGTTACGAGCTCTGTTGCATCCGCTAAAGGAGCGGGACCACAACACCGACCTGGGTTCAGCTTAATTCAGCCCCCGTCAGTCCATGTTCAGTCGCCGAAGTTACAAGCGTTGCTGCCATGGAGCGTCAGCTATTTCAGTTCTCGCGAGACTCGCATCAACCGCTTACAACCAGAGCTCTATAGGTACAAGTTGCGACAATGAAAGGTCTGAACGTCACCGTGATTCTTGGAGCTTCTAACAGTTCAGAGTTGCTACAATCTACTGTTTCGTATTTTATGTGACGACCAGAAGCGTTTTCCCTCCGGCCATTATACAACATAGCTGGATAAAAATCTGGATCTTACCTTAAACCACGGAACTTTTTTTTAATTGATTATTGAATATATTGCTTTTATAATTTTTTTAAGTTCATTAATGTTAGCTAGCCAGTAAGTAGCTTAGCATCTGTCCGTTAATTAGCTGCTTGATCATGTGCTGAAATGCTGTAAAGCATAATGTCAGTATTCCGCAATAGTCACAAATGTAACGGCCGTTATAATTCGAGCGCATTTCCGCTTGTTACCTCAAGTTAAGATGAACACACTTAGCTCAACAGCGCCGCTGCTAGCCCGCAGTGTTTGGTGCTAGCCTCCATGGTCCGCCATTGTTCTAACAAAGTTCCGCTCGTGTCGTCACTGTTCCTAGACCTTCCCTGGTCTGACCACTAGATGTCCCCAATGCAGCAAACGGTGGTTTTATGATTAGTCAGTTTCTGTGAAGTATAAAGTTCATTTTATTGTTTGTGACCAATAAAGGAAAAGTGGTTGTAGTAGAACAGCGTGTATTGTTGTGGGCATTTCTTCCCGTTAAGTGGCAGAACATCCAGTAGCCCAAATATATTTTCCTCATTCTGTCCTCCTATTAAAATTACTCGCTAAACACTTAGTGAATCAGAACATCTGGTAGCACTTCACTTCACAAGCAGCTGTCTCCTATGCAACATCTACTAACTGCAACAAACAGGCAAGGACGCAGAACTTGTATTAGTAAAGAATGTTTTATTCATTAAATACAAAAACAGTGATGACTAAAATAGCACAAATAGAAAAGGCACAATAATTTACTTAAAAATCACACTGTGCCGTGAAAAATAAAACAGCCTCCTTTCTCCTACTGTGGCTGAAAATAGATGGTCGCCATCCGGAAGATGAGTTCTACACTCGAGAGATCCTGTGGCAGTATAATGGCTTCGCATGAGGAGCAGTGTTGAGGTCAACATTTCCCTGTAGCATCAAAATGAAGGCCTAAAATAGAAATATCTGGCATAAATACATTTTTTTGATACACATACATTTCTTTCATTTGTATTTAGTATAATAAATGAACAAATATTAAAATCTAGAGTCAATCTGAGTAAATGTGTTTAAATACTACACATACGAGCGATTTACAGTTTTAAGATAGATAGATAGATAGATAGGACTTTATTTATCCCGCAATGGGGAAATTCTGGTGACCCAGCAGCAGCATAATTACAGACAGAATAAAAGGATTACAATAATTACAAAAAGAAAAAGAGTAAAATTGTTTGACAGTATGTACATGTATGGACATAAAGTGCGAAGAAGTTCCAAAAAGGAAAAGAAAAATAAAATAAAATAACCTATATGCAACATGGTAGTTTATGATTATGTTGTGTATGTTAACTTGGTTCACTGCTAACGTTTTATGACCCTGTCGCCAAAAAACTAACGTGGATTCATTTGTGAGGAGTTCGGGGTTTAACCAACCTCAGACAAAACATTTTAGCTTAGAAGGCTTTGATTTTGAAACCAGTTTCATTACAATGAGTCACTTTGATTTCACAAGCAAAGGTGCAACAGATAGTTTGTGTCAGCAGGACATCAACTCACCAGTGAGTAGAGTAGTTTCATAAGAAGGAGCAGACCTTCTGTGGCCTGAAGGGGTTGGTGCTGGAGGACACGCCGGTGAGCAGAGGGTCGTGTAAGGCGTTCTGTAAGCAGAACAGCTGGAGCTCGGCAGCTGCCTGGGAGACCTGGAGACAGAACAAGGACATGGGATCACAACCCAAGTGTTTCTTAACGTTGTCTTTGGCTGTGAGGGAACGTTTGAGACGCTGAAAACAATGTGAATTACTACATTAGCAAACGTAACGCTGTCACTTCATAAAGGACGGAGCTTTCCTCTCTGTACGGCGTCACCGGAGCTAACACACAGTGCTAAATTGGTTGCTAGCTAGCTGGAGCTACAATTTAGTAGCATTTCCAGGTTTCTTTGAAACTTCTGAACTGGTTGCATGTAGGCACTGGTGATGCTTTAATAATGCAACATTGGGAAATGCAACTTTGCCAGTTTTAAAGTTGTCGCCGATAGTTGGTAGGGACATGGTTTTAATTTACGGCTTCTTATCCTAGAGTGGCTTCATTGCCACCCGGGCATTGTGATATGTAGCTGGATATTTCCACCGAATCATTAGCCGGGAGATTTCAAACGTATTTCAGCCCCCAGACCGCTTGTTTAATCGACGTTTAAGACTTCTCCTCTGCCCCCTACGCCCTGCTACACAGCTAACCAACGCTGCTAGCCGTTAGCTCCTGGCATCAGCTAGCACAGTTAGCGGATCTCTCGCTTTTTCATCACGGGAAAAACAAACAATAAACCCACTTTTACCTTCACCCGGTTTATGCTCGCCTCGAAGCGGAGCTGCTGTACGACTTTTTTCATGGCTACAAGATTTGAGGACATTTTCGACTTGTCAAAGGTACACGCCGAGCTGTGCGAGGAATCCTGGGCTGGATGCTACGACGAAGGCAGAGCCAACATCCGGATTCCGGTCGTTCGCTGCCCGCAGCCCCCACCCGACAGTCCAGCGGGCGACAGACCGAACACTGCCAATTAATTAAAAAGGTCTTTATTGTACAGACACCCCTGCAGCGTGGGTCACGACACGTTTCTATTAAAAAAAAAGTATTTTACACATTGAATAGTTTTAAACTAAAAACCTAAGCATTAAATATAATCAACAGAGATAAACTAAATTACTTGGTACCTGTTCTCCTTTGTACATAGCTTAAAATCTGAATTGTCAGTTTTATGTTATTAGTATAGAAAAGCAGTGTCAACAGCATTTTCATTATTAAAGTGCTTTCTGTTGGGATTAGATTTGGTGAAGACGTCCATGTGATCACAAAGCAAGCGAGTCAGCGGATATCAGCAATCTGCTGCAGACCGGGACCGTGTTTTCATTATACTAAAGGCACTGGTGGTTCTTCAGCTGAGGCTGTTCTCATCTTCACCCAGAGAGAAAATGCTCAAGTCTCCACATCGGGCTCTGTGTTTTGACTGCAGCATATCTGCATCTTCTATGGTGCTAGACTCCTGCCAGCGTCCTCGATTTAAATGTCTGGAAGAACTGAAATGGGAAACAAACATGAGTGGTTTACAAATTATTTCAACATGGTTTCATCCATATACTAATATTCTTTTGCTAAGAGTTTGACACCTGCTGTCTGGTATCAGGCGGAGTGTCCGGTAAAGTTCTGCTGTAGATGGCACAAAAGCATTTTGTGCAGGTTTAGGAGTGGAGAATGTGGCATAAGTTGATGATTTTGCCAGCTGAGCCTTTGTTGATGAAATCCTTGTCTCTGGCTCACTTCCTGTAATGAAGGTGATAAAAATAAAACTTAAAGGTCGAATTGAAAGGTTGATTGAAAGTAAGTACGACTATAAAGATGCTTCGCTGATGCAGACTGGTTTTAAAGTTCTACGGACTCACTGATTGATAAGGCACTTTGGCCATCAGATGAGGAGCATCTCCTGCGGTCTGTAAAAGGAGTCATGTTCAAAAACTGACTCTTGAGCCATGAAGCACGATCCTCTTCAAAGGCCTTTTTCTGTTAAATATGAAAAGAGAAAAACCATTACAACACCAGCACAAGTGGAATATAAGTGGCCCACATCAGAAGACTCGTGTACCTCTCGCCCCAGGCGAATAGCGGCCTCTGTGAAGTTCTTTCGCTCTCTGTCAAAGTTTCTCTTCTGTTCTTCAAACAGCCTCCATTCCTCTTTGAGACGCTCCTTCTCCTCCAGTGTGTAGCAGTCATTTAGAAGAGCTGCAGTCTCATCGTCAAATGAAGTGTTTAGTTGTTGCTACACAGGCAGAAAAAACGTTTCGAATCAATTGTGCTTTTTGAAATAAGATTCAGAATAAGAACAGTTTACAACATATCAGTTTTCTCTCTTTAATGTACACTTTTAATGAGAATCCTCTTCTAATGTAAAACTGTTAAGGGAATATTTAACTTTCCCAAAGCCACTGACCACTTCTAGCCTTTTAAACAAGCAACAACTGACCTGGAGGAGCTGCTGTTGTGCATGAATAAACTCTTTGCACTGCTGAACTTCACGCCTCATCCTCTCCATCTCATCCTCATGTGCTTCCCTTGGAATCACCTCTTTGTCCACATGGTTCTGCACTTGAGATGCTTAACAAACAAAAAGCATCCTTTTGGTATACCAGAAGTCTGTAAATTCTAAAAAGAACAGCTTCACATACTACAGATCTGTAAAAGGCTAACGATTTTGCAGTGTTCCGTTCTCTGCTACCTTGGCTGTCTAACTTCTCCATGTGGTTCCTCAGTTTCCTCCACTGCTGGCGGATGCTGTTGGTGAGCTGTTCTTTAGCATGCTCACAGGACTGGTCCAGTGTTTCTCGACTACAATCACCTACCTTCTCCTCCCCATCTGAATCAACCTAAAGCAGAAACCGTAAGTCAAACATGTATTTGAGGTTCAAATGTAGTGATGGATCAAATTAGGAACATGATATACAACTAGGACCAGAACTAAATCAGTCGACCATGGACAAAATAATAACCTGCTCATGGCTGTCGTCAGCGTCTGCTCCCCTGGTAGCAGACTGACGTTTGCTCAGGATATGCATGATCTCCTTCTTCATCTGCTGGAGGACTTTCTTGAGCTCAGCGTTCTCGACCATCAGAGCTTTCTGACTCGCTTCATAGTCACTGAGCAACGATTTGTACATCTCACCTTCATGGCTGGACAAAGCAATTTATAAAATTAAAATTAACATATTACAAATACTATGGTCAACATGACAAAAAGGGACAACAGTACCTGGCTGTTGCTTTTGCTGTCTTCCAGTGGCTTCTTTTTCCATCAGACCGTCCCAAGCAATTAAGTACATCGATAGCTTTTGGAAGGAAATAAAAGGCAAAAAGACCATTAGCTTGTTCTCAAACTCTTATAAATATTAACGTATGGGAATTTTTGCTGAATATTAGCATGTTTACCAAGTTTCTTATCCTTTCTGTCAACCAGTAGCTGGCTGAGACGTTCCTTGAGCTTTGCAGCTTCTCTCTCTTTCCTCTTGGCATCATGGCTGTACTGAGAGGCACGGCTTGAAATGATACTCTGGAGCTTCTGAACCTGTCAGGATTGGATCACGAACGTTGGTCAGCTTCCTGACCATCATACATACATACATATATATATGAAGTAACTTGTACCTCATCTTTTTCGGTTTTCAAGCAGTTCTGCAAAGTCTTGATTTTCAGTTGTAGCTGACGTTCCGTCTCATGTAGACCCGACTTCTCCCTTATAGATAGTTCCAACTGATCCTGGATGGACATACACATAACTATTAAGGGCACAGTACAAGTATCAGTTGAGGGTTTGAGCTTAATGAGTGAGCAGCTCTTAGTAGTTCTATAATATAAATATAAATACACACACACACACACACACACATACAGAAAAGCTGCCCTCTAGTGTCCAGATATGCATTACTACACCTTTACCTCCAAGACATACTGAACAGGTTGTTGGTACACAGATTTGTATTTTAGAAGCAAATGATAAAGATAATGTCTGGGGAATAAAAAAAAAACCAATCATACGTGCCTTTAATCTGGAATTGCTCATTTGCATATGTTCCAAGGAGCTGGACTTTTTCAGCTGTTCTTTCTCCAGCTCCTCCAAAGTGCACATATTTCGTCTCTGGATCTGTAGCAGCTCGTACATGGCATTCAGAGCTGGCACCGTGTTCAAGCTGACTCCCCCTGGTGAGCTGGCCTCGATACATGTGGAAGAAAGACCTAGCGAGGCAAGCTCCTACGAACAGAAGAGCACACGTCATTGTTACCATAGGTCATTAATTTAGCTTTAATACAAATAATGTACTGCAATAATGTACAAAGTGTTGGAGTACCTGATTAACGTATGAAATGCACTGAGGAATGTTATCCTCTGTACAGAAGGCACTTATCACGCTGTAGGAACTTTTGGATAGAGCCACAGAGGGGTACATTGAGAGAAGGTTGTTTTGTCTTGAGGGGGACATAGTCACATGCGATATGCTGGATATGTCATAGTTTCCTAGAGGCAGAGGATAGCAACAGGCAAATGATTCTCAATTATATCGACTGTACTTTTCTCTAGGCTTTTAGAATTTTGAAAATGGGTTGCTGCTCTACAATGAGAACACAAATGTGGGTCACCTCTATCAGATCCCAAAAAAGCATCGCTTAGAGGCCTTTCTCTGGCTGTGAAGTATTTTAACAGACACTCAATTAGCAGAGAAATTTACCCATAGAGGTCTCCGTTGTCCACCACTCTCCCATATCACCGACGCATCAGCACACGGGGATGTGAGGTCATGAGTTATCAGCCAAGAGGTGGATTAGCAGTCAGGCAGTGGATCAGAGGCTCTCACTCGAACAAAACCCTGCAGTGGAGCATCAAGCCATGAGACCAACTACACAAATCTGTGCTGGTTCACCCACACAGGATTAACTGTCAGATGTGGGCCGGGGGGGTTAGATTAGGGTTTAAGAGGGCCCTCCTATTGGCTGCCGGCCTATAAATTGCAGGATAGTGGGATGATCTCAGCATCAGACCAACAGACTTACAAAGCTAAAAATGACAGAACCCATTACAGAGACTACGATAATGGACATACACGGTTTTGCCTTTGGTGCATTTGGCTCAGTTGCATAAACGAGACACGTTGTGGTGGAACAAGCAGAGCCTGATAGATCCACCTGCCACTCCCAGAACTTCGGTGCAGTTGTGTGTATGGACAAAATGGGGCAAGAACATGTCTGCGACGTTGTTCAGTAACTAACGCCTGAGTGCACCATGTTAATGAGGACAGTCAGCACAAGGCTCACACGGGTTCATCCAGCCTACAAGCAAACACACGGTCTTTATCAACACACACACACACGCGCGTAGTCTGAATGTAGTCCAGAGATAAAGATTAACATTACTATTAAGTTAGCTGCGTGTAGGTTACCAGGTACCGAGCTTTACTAAGGTTAGCTAGCTAATCTAGTTTGCTAATGCGTGTTGTATTATAATACCTTGCAGTGGGTCGAGACGTTAACTCTGGCTCACGGTAGCCGCCCACCGCAGTCAACACTCCTGCTTGGATGAATCTCCCGCTGCTTCATTCCTAGCTCGCATCGCACAGCTCGTCACGTCAGCGTTAATTCGTTTCGCACTCTTCGCTAACCTGGATGCTAAGGTAAACACACTCACGGGCACGCAGGCGCGAAGTGGGTCAGCCCGGTCCGACGGTCGCCCAGTTCGGGTTCGACGGCAACAGCTGTTAACACCGAACCGCTTCGTGTAAAACTTCGTGTAAGTTGCGTTCGGCTGTCAGCGTCTTATCGCTCGCGTCTTATCGCTCACCTCTGCCCGTCAGCTCCGTGTCCGCCCGCCTGCGAGCAGAAGCAGCAGCTGACTGAACGTGTGTGTGTTTTTTTTTTTTTTTTTTTTTGAAGCCTGGCTGCAAACAAAACGGCGTTGTCATTGGAGGTGGCGTTGTTAAGCAACCAGTGTCTGAGTTGTGCATTGGATGTGAACACGGGCACGAGATGATTATGCAAATGAGAAACGCTGTCAGGTGTCAGTGCTGCGCTCACGCCCCCTGTGGCGGAGAGAGGAAGTGTCGCACGTGCAGCGCCCCACTGAACGATTTGTAAAATTACATTACAGGTATAAACACCTAAAGTTGTAGTTATTACGTTATCAATTTAATTAACTTTCGTCTTGTTTATTAAAGTTCCAACCTGTTACTACTGTAATATTCAGCTTTGACTCAACAGCTTGACTTTTTACAGTGATTTTTAATCATCTGAAACGTCTTCAAGTTAAACTGTCGGACCAGACTACGACGCTTAAACACACGAGTAACATTCTTTACATGCACTTGTGCTCTTTATAGGATGAAAGGAGCCTTATGTTTGAGTAGAATACCAGAATGTCAAAGTCAGCTTATATGTAAATGCAAAACCAGACAAATAATTTGGTGACAGGTGCATAAAATAATACAAATGTGAACTCACAATTACAATTATATTACATAATATAATATATATTTACATACAGAAAACATAGAAAGACAGTTGTGCATACAGTAATATAGCACAAATGATGACCACCGCTACAGTTGGCTTAAATAAGCAGCTTTTACGTGAATGTGCACATTCTGTCTGTGCTGGCGGCTCAGGAAGAAATTCCTCTTACATTTGCTCTTTCCATCCCTGAAAAATGTTTAATACAAATAAACCTCACTTACTTTTGAATTCGTCACAGGACCAATGAGGAATTAATTGGGAATACATCGCAATTTTGAGGGTTTGCTCCATCTAATTTATGCTGAGTATAATTCTACCTCTCGGCCAACATTTGGTCCTCGTTTTACCCAAAGCAGCATGAAGAAAGGCAGCAGGACGCCGGCTCCCCGTCAGACCGGAAGCTCCCAGACTCAGGCTGGTCCTTGCTCTCACCCATGAAGACCTGGAGCTGGGACACTGGGGACTTGTTTGGCTGGTGATGCTGGAGAACCAAAATAAAGCCTGCAGGCTGAAAGCATCTCTCTTCAACGAAGTCTGAAAATGTGTGTCAGCGTGCGATTCTGACCTTGATGGTCTCGTAGGTGTCCGTGATGAGAGCAATGAACAAGCTGAGCACCATGTAGATGAAGAGGGAGATGTAAGAGTAGAGGTAGAGTCTGCTGAAGAGCCACACCGTGTAGCTCTTGTCCCTCATCTTTAGGAAGGTGCCGTACATGTCGTCTCCGTTGATGAGAGAGAAAAGGCATTCCGTCACCCTGTCAAGTGTTCGAAACTGGAAAGCAGCAGGAGATCTCAACACACACAGCAACGATTTAGGCCCCGTTGACACGTGACTTATACGAAGATGAGCGTTTACTCACTTTGTCGTGGTAAGGCCCGAGCACGATCCAGCCACAGAAGCAGTATCCGAGGTAGATCATGGTGGCACAGCAGCAGAATCGGATCACGTTTGGGAACGCTGCCCTCAGGGTCAGGATTAAAATCTGGACAGGAGTAACGCTTTTAGTTGGTTTGCGTTGTCTGCTTTCAGCAGGTTGGTTGATTCATTACACAAAGACACAGAGACAGTGAAGGTCTCACGTTGTATTTCTTGAAGAAGCCAAGGTAACGAATCACACCGACCCAGACGAGCAGGGTGGCTGTTCCCAGCAAAATGCTACAGACATCATAGTTTGTCAGGAACTACACAATAAAGGAAAGGACAGCATGAGCACAAGGCTTTGTATATATAAATAAATATTAATGTTTTATAACTAGAGCAAAACCTTGGTTTGAATTCCAATCTTGAACGCTGACCCAGCAATGGTCAGCGTGTCACTGACAATTATCAGGATATACCATCCGTTCACAAACTCCATGCGGTCGGACCAAGTCACAGTCTTATGGTAGTAAGTGAGGAAGAACGTGTGAAACTCCTGCGTGACAGAAACGACCGTCGTCGTGTGAGAAAGCTGCTCAGAGGCAGGAGGGACTAAAGCAGCGTTTCACCGCGTCAACCTGCTGCTGCTGCTCTGTTACTGTCACTCACAAACTGGAGTCTGACGCCGTTGATGACGGATCTCGTGCAGAGGATGAGGGAGATAAAACAGGCGACGATGACCCCACAATCAAACAACACGAGCACGTAGTCGTTCTCCCCAGCTGGAAATGAAAGCCACAGATTTCAGGTCAGCGGCCGCATTAACGTCTAAGTCAAACGCTTGTATATAAACAGATGCTTTGTTCAATCATTTAACCAGGTTGATGATAAATGCAGATTGGCGCCCCCTGCTGTCTGTGGCAAGAACAACACATTGAATTATGCACCACTAATTCACACAGATGCACTTTGTCAAACACTTACAGGAGCCTTCCACGTCCCAGTCTCTGCATTCATAGATCCTAACATCACTTTCAACATCGACCTTTATCTTCCCACTGTGTGCGCGGTTGTCGAACACGATCTGTGCAGCAGCAAAGGGTTTTATTACAGAGATGAAGGCTGATGATACTGTTACCGTGTGCGTTCAACTGCTGTGTCATGCCAGAATATCGAAAGTGTGGAGATTCGTCACCGACCATTATGTGGAAGTCATAACAGTCTGGCAGCTCGTGGTGCCGCACAGTCTGGAGGTTGATTGTTTTCAGAGTTAGGTAGATGTTCACTGATAGCAGCCTGGGCAGATAAACGCACGTTAGCCTTCTCATCAAAGCCTCAAGCCGGTATTTTTGCTTTTAGTCACCTTCTGAAATCCAAAGGCGGGCTGTTGTTGTGGATCAAATGCAGTGGGTTAATGGAAATACAATCTGTGAGGAGGAGATACCCAAAAGCTGTGAGACTAGTTCAAAGTTCACACTTCCTCATTCAGTCCACACTATACTGAAACTGAACTTCCTCTTTCCATCGGATCACAAGTAAACCCACACTGTGATTATGGTGAATCGTCTTCCATAAATAAGCCACAGATTCGGTTCAGTGTGATGATTGGATCAACGTTCATGTGTCACCTGTATCAACGTGTGGATCGATGTAGAAGGTCTCGTTTCCAGGATCGATGCTGCTGTTTCTGTACGACACCTGACAAACCAAGAGAGGAGCAGACGCTCCATCCTGCCTCTCGTACACCAGGTTACCGACGGTCAGGTTTTGGAGGTGGACGTACTGGAAAACAAAGATGGGGTTAAACGGTGACGCCCCGTGTGTGCGACCGCTGTGGTTCCTCTGCACGTCCAGTACCCTGCTGATGATGTGGCTGATGTGATCGTACACGTCTGCTTTTGTGTAGAGAGCGTAGCTTCTCTGCTGCCGGTCCTTGTATCCTTTGAGGAACAGGTGTCTGAATGTCATCAGATTTTCCTCTTTGAAGGTGACCATCATTTCGTTGCTCAGGCCAAAAGACACCAACTGAAGAGGAAAACAAACACTGTTCACTCATGAAACTGTCTGTGTTGACGCTTAATGAAAATCCAGCTGTAAGGGCAGAACTGTATCTGCTACCTGGGCTGTTATGATGACAATTTTTATTATCTGTAACGTCAGTTTCCACGGTTTGCGGCCTCTGGCTCTGTATTTCTCACAGGGGTTCATGAAGAAGTACTTGAGCCTGCGCCTGAAGTCCTGCACCGTCTTGGCCTCCGGGCCGTGAGAGCCGTGGGGGCACCTGCAGCCGCCGTTCATCGTCCTCAGACGCTCAGAGTCATCACACTGAAGCACAGAACCGACTGTGTCAGACCTCTCAGACGCCACAGAGCGAGCAGGGTTCATTCCAGTCATTCTGATGTTTATCACACTGGTCCTGATATCAGTGTTCTGTTCCTCTAGAAATACTGGACTGCAAAATTTAAGAAATAACAACTAGTAATAATAAACTAATAAAACTAGAAAACAGTGTGTTTTCCTGCTGCTTTTGTTGTTTGTGGCTCTTTCACAGCTCGATGTACTGGAGTGTGGTACATGTACAGACAACTGCTACTTCAAACCAACGACGTCACCTCGACTTAAAGTTCAAAACTGCAAACTGTCGCCGAGCTGCGTAGTGATAGAAACAACAACAATAATGATAAATGAGTTACCTGAGAACACCTGAGGAGCCACGGAGTCACCAGAGCGACCGTCCGCCGCGTGTGAAGCCCAGGCTCTGCCGCCACTGAGCCAGCCGTCAGCACAGGGGCTGGCATTCCTCTGCGTCATCAGACGCTGCCTGTTTTTCCACAGCAACAACTGGGCAGCTGCTTATAGCATCTCTGCACGTGAATCTGAGCTAATAAACCACCACACAGTCATTAATCCAATTAAAAACGTACAGATTCTTTGCATTTGATACAGTGTACATGATACGTGACTAATGACTTTCAAGTGGGACAATGTATTTCACAACAGGTTTTGTGATTGAACAGTTCTGTAGTGACGCCCATCAAAGCAAATATCAACTGGATACACACGATTCAGGTCAAAAGCAGCTTCACCGCCAAACTGGCTCGTTACATCCTGTACTGGCTGCTCATTCATTCCCGCGTGTCAGTGTAGCTGCCGTGCTTTGGCAAGACACAGCCATCAGGAAATCACATCTCTGAGTAAAAGAAGAAGTGCAGCAGAGTGGAGTCGGAGGACGAGTCCGATTTTCTCGGGCTGGGAACTGAAAGTTGACGGCCGCCTACTGGCACGGAAAGCGTGTGCACTGTTACTACACTTGGATCACATCGTTACTAGTTTAGGTGCGGTTTTATTTAAGCACAGTTCATACATTTTCACATGGACACGTCACTCAGTTAGAAAACACACATTACAGTATTATACCAAAACTAAAACAACAGGCTGGCACCATTATCATTACTCAGTCCCAGTGACAAGACCTCCCTAGAACGTCTCTACCGTCTTTGGCTCTGTCACTGCACGAGACCTGTCCTATTAGGACGTGTAGTTAAAAGATGTTTCTATGCGATGTTGGGGTGAGCGAGCGCGACCGCAGGGGCTGGAAGTTCGAGTCCCCTCCGGTGCTGGTGCATCCCTGCGCTGCCGCGTCTATGTTGGAAGGGGATTCAACCGCCACCTCCTCAGGCAGTGGAGGAGCTCCAGGGTCTCCGGGCCTCGGGAGGCTGGAGGAAACTGTGGAGGAGGCCACGGCGATGCTAGCGCCAGCCAGAGAGGGCGAGTCGCCGCCTTTCTGTAAGGACGACATACTGAGCAAGTCTGCTATGTCTGAAGCTGAAGGACTTCGTTCTCCATCCGGGTGGAACAGCAGGGTAGAGTTGTTTGAAAACGTGGACAGGAGGTCAGTGGTTGTCGTCGGGGGGCTCAGGCTGCTCTCGGATGAGGAGCTGGAAGCGCCTGCTGTGGTGTGAGGAGGAAGGGGAAACTCCATTAAAGCGCCAATAACACGCCCTGCCTTTAAACACGTCTTTGTGAGCCAACAAACCTCTGAGAGACTCCATCTTCTCGTTTTTGGCCTTTTGCACCTCATCTGTGATCTTGGTGATGATGAAGTTCTGCGATCGCAGCTCCCGTATGGAGTCGATGAGGGCGTCCAGGCCGCGGGGGTTCTCAGCCAGGATGTCCAGCAGCATGGCCGTCCTCTTCGTCTGCGTCGTCCTGCAGCTGATCTCCTCGGCGTCGTCCCGCGTCAGGATCCTGCGAGAGCGCAAGTAGTCGAGGTGGCGCTCGGCTCGGATCTTGTCGCAGAGGTAGTGGCGCATCCTGGTCAGCACCTGGAAACCCACAGCAGGAAAGAGAGACGTGACGCGAGGAGCAACGCCCTGAACAGGTGACTGGGGTCAGAGCAGGTGGCCCGAGGCTCCGTGGACGCTGAACGAGCAGTGGGGCTGCTCTGTGGAGCTGCTCTGTGGCCTGTGGTGGAGCGTTTCCTCTTTTAACAGGCCCCTTTACAACTGGATCCAAACACCGCGTCGGCATAAACGTCCCTTCAACACAATAACTTTCCTAATCAGCGGGAGTTTGGGCTTTAAAAGCCTCGTTCGGCTGAAGGACCATACTCACGTCTTTTTTAATCTCCGCCATCTCATCTTCCGTGAGGTGAGGAGCGTCCATCCCTCTCACCCGCGACGTGAAAATCCAGGTGTTCCGGGTAACAAATGGCGACGAAAGTAACTTAATAAGCAGCTAACGACTACATAAAACACATCTGTGGACTCAGTGAAAGCGTCGTCATTACTTGTCGTTAAAACGTGGCGGATCCACTGTCCATTCAAGTTTTGTGCTTCAAGCAGCGACCGTAAAATGCCCGGACTTCCTGATTGTGTCGATGTTTGACGTCGCCACGAGAAGAAGAGAAGAAGAAACGAGTCGACGCAGATGTAAAAAAAGAAAACACTGAGCTTCAGCACACATTTAACGGCTCGGACCCAGAGTCCGGGTTTCTTCGTATTACTTCATCATTTAAAGTATGAACATTAGAGTGTAAGTGTAACGTTTGACGCAGGTGAAGTGCAGCTGAGAGCGTGTCCACTGGGGGGCGCTGCTGGGTTTCACATGGCTAAAGTCTCTGCACTGCCAATTTTAGAAGGATGTAATCTAAACGTAATCTAAAGTCTTCATTCATTGCCCGTTTTTACGTAAAGTTACTAATATGTGTCGACAGAGGACAGTGCGTCATCACTCAGCGTGCGTTAAACTGCAAAAAGGCATCAGAACGTTCCCTTCGTGATGCAAACAGTTAGAGGACGAGTTGACCCCTGAGGAGCGTGTTGTCAGGTTTGTTTTGTTGGCGAAACCCGACACGAGGCTGTTAGGCCCGTGAACTAGAAGGTGAAAACGAGCCAGAAGTGGACGGACCGAGCCCACTTACGCCTAAAAAGCCTCATGGTGATTCACACCACTCACGTCAAGCAGCAGAGCAGAAGCTGAGAAACTCGCGAGGCGGCTGAACTGGGCCGCAGAGAGTCTGATTGGGCTCTGCTTCAGAGCTGCTTTCCAATCAATCTGTGACCTGCTCTCAGATGACAGGCTTGTTTTACAACCGGGCCGCTGGGGTTCTGTTCTGTCGCTGTTTTCAGTCCAAACGTGCTCTACTTTGCGTTTGTGTCATGTCATTGATCTTTTCTCCAGCCTCATGGTCGTCTCCTTCCCTCCTGCTGGCTGTTATATGTCCAAACTTCCTCTTACCTAATATGGTTCTGCAAATTCTTTATGTTGAAGCCTCGGAGAGAAAAGTTTCCACCCCAAATCACAACAGTCAGCAATTTCCAGGCGTCTGCGAACACACCAAGCTCGTGCTTGTTCGCGCCTCGTCTGCCTGAGCTGGCACCAAGTCAAGCTGGACCTCGTAACCTCGGTTAGATAAGGAGCTGGTACCAGCCGTCTGGGCTCAGCGTTGTTCTCACATGGTACCGTGTAATGAAAAGAATGCTTCCCTATAATGTTCATTGTTCTTTGATGTGGTTGAGGAGGATGCTTTTTATCCTGGCAGCTATTTCAAAGTAACCTGTTCATCCTTAAAGGAATGTTGCTGCAGGCATTTCTCAGATTTTCTTTCCTTTCTGCTCAAGTCTTCACTTTATTTCGCAGCGAACAAAGGATTCTTGAGGTTCCGACATTCCACGAGGATCTTGTCTCCACTTATTGGAGTCAAACAACTGTAGGTGACTTACACCTGAACAACACAAGATTCAGGCAGCGATCACACAGTGTACAACAGTCTAAACACCGGCAGAAACCCAGCTGTTAGAAATATGTGGCTTCTCTTCAATATGTATGTCAGAACGTGTGGTGGTCTGATGTTCTAATGGGACTTTATGTATATACATGATGTCACCAGCAGAAGAGTCTCCTGAAAATGAAATCTGAGAAATATGTCGCTACAGTCAAGTGCAGCCCAACAGCTGTGAAATCAACCAGCTGTTCAGATTCATCACATCATCTCTGGACTCTGGGTCACATTCACCCTCAGCTCAGTGACCTTTTGTGATATGAACATGACAGAGGACGGGGTGGGAGTGGAACAGGGCGGCGCTTGGCTCGCTCGTAGCGGGAGGAGAGGAGGCGGAGGGACGTCTGGGCTAACGGGAGGACGCGGAGAGGAGCATTCCTCTCATAGTTTCAGGACACCTCGTTGCGTATAAAAGGAGATGACAACTCCGAACGCACTCTGCTCGCGGCCAGGTCTGGTGTATGACACAAAGGGGAACGTCCACTTCAGCCTCTGAACATGTGGAGAGTGTTTGTCTTTCAGATCCTCTTCTTTACACTTGTGAGGAAATATTGGTTTTTCTAGCTGCTGTTGGATGATTCAAGTTGGAAGCAGATGTTTCATTAGAAATGTTGGACTGTGTTGTACCCCAGGTGTCAGCCTCGTGTCCAGAGGACTGTCGATGTCCCGCCGAGGTCCCCAGATGTGCAGCGGGAGTCAGTCTCATACCGGGCAGCTGTGGATGCTGTAAAGTTTGTGCTCGGCAGCTCTTTGAAAACTGCAGCAAGACTCAACCATGTGACCACACGAAGGGGCTGCAGTGCAACTTTGGAGGGCGCCCGGGTTCGGCTAAAGGCGTCTGTCGAGGTACGGCGACTTGCTTTCTGCTGACTCCTGTTTCTGATGATTTCACTCATTTGCCTGTTTCTCTAAACCAGCTAAATCGGATGGAAGAACATGTGAGTACAACAATAAGATTTACCAGAACGGGGAAATCTTCCGTCCAAACGGCAAACACCAGTGCACGTGCATGGACGGCGCCGTTGGATGCGCCTCCCTGTGTCCTCACAAGCTCCTGCTGCACAAACGCCGCTGTTCCAAGCCCGAACGAGTGAAAGTGGGAGGACAGTGCTGTGAGCAGCTCATCAGCCCCAGGAAGCACAGCAGAGTCAAAGAGAACGAGCTGGTTCCTGTGTGGAGAGGAAGAGCAAAGTCTTTAGCTGGTGACTTTACACAATGGCCTGAGAGACTGGAGAGAAAGATGCACGTAGGAACGCATGCCCACACTGTAGGCGCTTCTGTTGTGTCTTCATCTTGTTTCCCACTGTGCAGTTTTCAGGACTGACCCGATGCGTCACGTGGTCGTGAGAGGAGTCAAGTGTGTGTCGCAGACCTCGTCCTGGTCTCCCTGCTCCAAATCCTGTGGCACCGGCGTGTCCATGAGGACGAGCAACAAGAACAGCCAGTGCAGACTGGCGGCGGAGACGCGAATCTGTGAAGTGCGCTCATGCAACCAGCCGACCGTCAGATACAAGGTTCGCCCCATTCTGTCAATCATCTGTGAAGTCTCTGGTGATGTTTGACACGTGTTTTCCTTACAGAAAGCACAGAAGTGTATCCGCGTACACAAGGCGAGCCGTCCAGTCCACCTGTGGCATTCAGGCTGCCGTAGCCTGAAGACGTTCCAGCCCAAACACTGCGGGTCCTGCTCAGATGGGCGGTGCTGCAGGCCTCATCACACCCAGACGGTACCCGTCCACTTCCGATGCAAAACCGGAGAAATCACCCGGAAGATGCTGATGGTGATCGAGTCTTGTGTATGTGACCTCAACTGCTCGGACGGGAATGAAACACAGCTGACCCCTACAGACATCTGAACGACCTCAACCCACTGAAACACGTTTAATCACTGACGGACAGAAGCTGCAGGACGAACTGATTGAGCCGTCACGTTCAAGATTTGTGCTTCATAACAAGGGAGCCTGTTGTTTGCTTCTCTGTGAAGCTGTTTTACATAACTCTAGTTCATGTCATAGTCATTTTTATGTAAATAAATATTTAAATGTCTCATGTTTCATTTTCTCAGTTTTATATGGATTCCTAGTTCATACCGTCGGTGATGGATAGTTATACTTTTCATCTAATGCTGTGCAATAATGTTAATCCTACGTCCAGTTTACTGCAGTTAACAAAACAAAATAGACAGAACAAACCCAGAAAAGTCTAACAAATAATTTACAGGAGACAAAACCAGATTTGATTTGCCAGTGCAATACGTTAAACTGTCTCCGCTGCGTCTGGTTAACCCACTTGTGGCAGGAAACACATGTCACGGACTCGTTTAAGGGACGTCTGTATTGTAAACCTCTGAACGGTTCCCCTGCTGTTGGACAGAAACTAGTACAAACCACAGGTTTTGTTTTCTGAAGGTTAAAGACAGCAAAGTATAAACTAAACTTTCCATACTGATGTTCTGTAAGCGTTATAGAGGGCAATGAAACAAGTCCACCTTCGGAAAGTCAATTTAATACACAGACTAGTCAAGTCTCTGGTTTGATTATGTTCTTGCATCCATCATGCTGCCTAATTGTAACACCAGCCAAACTGACGGTTCATTTTCCATCAAGCGGCTCAAAAAAAAAAAAGCAAATTCCCAAAGTATGATCAACAGAATTACGTAAAAAGGCAAAAAAAACTGAGCAAAGAGCAAAAGGGAAAACATGGGTCCTGACGCATGGATGAAACAGTTCCACCTCCTCAGGACACGATGCAGCTTTGTGTGAGAGAGAAGCACGGCTCACTCTGCAAACACGTCCACTGCAAAGATGCACAGGAGTCTCACAGAGATCTGGACTCACCACCAGTCACCATCGATACAGTCTGGACCCAAAACCCAACAGCAACAGAAAAACGACATGAAGCACAGAACAGTTTAGTGACGTCACGCTGCAGCAAACACCTTTACGTTCTGCGACTCAGAGCCTCAATACTACAAACATGTCTATTTCAGAAACAGGAGAGCAAATGTTGAAAAGGTCCCAGTGTTGTGCATAGATCCCTGCAACGCTAAAGGCACAGACGTCACAACTGACGCTAAACCATTTTCAGAGCAATTCATCTCAGTCCAGCGGAGACTCAGAACACAAACATTTTCAATCTGTAGCACAAGTCCAGTGATTAAGACAAACACTACAATGTGTTCAAGGTTCCAGGGCCAGCAGAAAAAAAACATGAAGTCGTGTCTGATCAGCACCAGGTTAATTAAGGCCCTCGTCTTTTTGTTCGTCCATCAATACCCACTTTTTAATTTCATCATTATTTGAGATAGTCAAATCAAATAAACAGGTTTGGTCAGGAGGCCGTTGCATAACGATGGGTGTGACATGTGTGTTGCACATAACTTACATAATAGTAATAATGACAACCACACACAGTGAAAATTCCAGTTAACTGCTTGTTTTCTTATTTTGTTTATCCTATTCTGTCACCAGAGGATTTTACAGAACAACCTAAGATCAGAGGAAACTTTAAATCAGCAAGAGCAACAGGGAAGGCATCAGCCTCCAAGAAGGGAAAATGTGACAGAAATAAATGGATGTTACCAACCAAGTGCAAACAACAGAGTAGGTTTGTGGCTGCAAATGTAAAAAGATTTGTAATATTTAATGAACCAGTTTTTCTTTATCTGGGGACATTGACTGTAAAGGGGTATTAGAACCTCTCACAGCAGCAGCAGCACATTTCCCTGCTGTGTGAGGGAAATGCTTGTCAGATTTGAATCCAGATCAATGCTGAGTGTGATAGAAATTCTTACCCTTAGTGTCTCTTTAAATTGAAATAAAACATCAATTTTCTAATGCCCAAATCAATCATTTGAGAAAATATGAAGATCCAAAGCTTGATGTTTGCAGTCCCTCATCAAACATGGTTTTATAGGAGTTTTTGAGGAAATCAACGTAGTTCTGAATGCTTTGCTTGTGGCTCTCTGATTGGTCCAGGCTGAGCTGTAGATCCTTCAGACGCACCTCAAACTGTTTTTCTGCCTTTAAAGACAAACACAAATAATCAGTCACTGACTCAACAATAACACATCTCAGCTCGCAACAAGGATGATTTCAGCTTCATCTAAACACCCACAGACCATTAAATACTCACTGTGACTTTGCTCTGGCGGAGAAGCCGCAGCTCGGTCTCTCGTCTGCTTTTCTCTGCTTCCAGCTCCAGGACTTTCATCTGAAGGGCTTCTTCTCTGGAAAGAGCTTGTTGTTTTACCCTGCCGACCTGGAGAAGAGGAAAATCCTCATGTGTGAACCAATGTCTCGTTATCTGGAGCACGTACAATGTCAGCAAGTAAGTCGTCATAGCAGAAAACACATGAAAAATGTTTCAGAACCAGTATAAATATGTCATAAATATAAGCAGACACTAAACCTGGTACATGTGCAATGTTGGACACACATTGACCTTTTTACTCAGCTTTTCTTGCTGGACCGTCAGAGCTGTACCTGTTGCTTGACGTCTGCTATCGCGGCCTCCAGCTGCCTGCTGAGAGCCTGACACTCTGATGAGCGGTGATCCAGCTGCCTTTTACTGTAGCTCAGAGCCTCCTCCTGAGCTGCAAGCCTCCGTACCAGCTCCAGGTTCTCCTGCTGCAGCTGGTCCACCTGCCTACAGACACAAACAGGCATAAACTTACAGAAAAACAGGACAAGCCACAAACTGTTTTGTGTGTTTTGAATCGTTAGCGTTTGGAAAACGGACGAGCAGATTTTTTTTACCTTTGAAGAGAACTTATTTTCTCTTTTAGTTGTAAATTGGCCTCATGAACGGATTCATTCATCTCCGCAGATGATCTGAGCAATTTCGTTTGGCTGTCCGTCTGTATATGCAGCATGCAAAGAAAAATTGCGTTTCATTGCTATTTCAATGTCACTTGCAGAAATGGAACAAAACGGAGGGTTTCTAACACAAAACAGGCACTTCAGAAAAACACCAGATCTAAATAGCTGAAGGACAGACGGCTGGAGAGACATCACAGCACAAAACACTGAAATAAATATGTGGGTACAAATGACAATATGTTGTTACCACTGCAATCGGTTACATTTTTACCACAAACATCAAAACTCACAGCAGGACCAGAGAACGGGATGCACCAATGGGGTTGCGCTGCCACCTAGTCGTCAGGTTATTGGAAATGACTACATTTTACACGCTCTGACTTGCACGGTCTGCGTTGCACACCTGAACCTGCAGTTGCCTAATGGACTCTGACTTTTCTGAGCACTTCCTCTCTAAGCGTTGCCGATTTTCCTGGCATTCGAGGAGACTCTGCTCAGCTGCCCTCAGTAATTCAGGGTAATGCTTCAGTTGCTCCACACGCCCCTGCAGTTCCTGCCTCACCTGGGCTCCAGAGGAGGACGGCAGAAGGTGTGACAGACACAGAATTATCATCACAGGTGTCATAGTAAACTCACAGATGCATGTGAGCCTTGGCTGATGCTAGTGTGTTTGTTTTTCTGTCTATAATTAGTCTAGTTTTCCATAAAATAAACACATGCAGGTCCAGGTACAGCAAATGTTGTGCAGACATAAAAGCATTAAATGGATCAGTTTAACACCTCAGACTTTCCATTGAACTGCAGTAGAAAAGCTGCTGCACAGCGTTTGCTGTACACACTGACAAAAGAGCAAACATTTCAATATTTTATTAAAAAGAGTAAGTCACATGAAGCATTCTATATTTTAAATATGCCTGCTGTTAGTAATTGAAATGTATGCACGTTAAAGAGAAATACAATACAAGGCAAGCTGTGACAGTGAGATGGAGAGAGTTACCTTCTCAACTTCTGCCTGTTTGTCATCTTGTGCTTTCTTGGCTTCTCTTAAAATATTTGCATATTTGAACTTCAGATCCTCTAATTCAAGCTGAAGCTCTGCAGCCTAACAAAACACACAGAAGAGTACAATCAAGCCCACGTGTGTTCACTGTGTACAGGGCCCATTCAGCGATACTCTACAATGCAAATAAAAGGGTTCCAATGAGCCCAAACAATCACAAGGATTAGATTCCTCTTTTAGGTAATGTACTTGTTCAAGGCCTTTTCTTCCAGGTTGAACTATTAAAGTTGACAGTTAAAATGATCATCTACCTGATGTTGGCACTGTTCCATTTGATGTTTCCTCTCCTCAGACACAACTTTCTCTTCTACTACAGCCGACTCACATTCAGCCAGTTGCTGCTGCAACTGAGCAACAGATGCCTGCAGGCCAAGAGAAAACTAAATCAGTAGTGTAACATATACGAATCCAGCAAATAATAAGGAAATGAACGTTTTACGCCACTCGTCTTACACAGTCATGATTGTACCTGGAGTGATGCATTATTAATGCTGAGGTCTCCATTTTCAGCGCAGACTTTTTCAACCCGTTGTATCAGAGCTTCACTCGTCGCTGTGAACTCATTCTTCCTCCTCTGCAACCTTGCTGTCAAGTCTGTAATTTGACTTCATTGGAGACGCACATACAGCGTTCATTACAGAACGCAGCTGCCACTTGCATGTGTCATTTTGTATTGCATTCCAGAAAGAGCAGCGTAGGCGTTAGAAAGGGTTGACCAACCTTTTCAGTGATTCTATATGAGCCAGAAGTTTGATTCGCTCGTCTTCCATTTGCTCCATTTGTTGATTCTTGGAATCTCTTTCTGAGCAGGCTTTGGCCAACTGAGCATCCTTTATTCAAAAGACCCACAACACAGTTAGTGTAGGTTAGTGAGCATGTTTTTACTACATAATGTATAACAAAAATAAAATATACCCATACCTTTTCCCTCATCTGTGCATAACATTTTTCAATTGCAGCCTCAAACCTCTCAGCTCTTAGCTTCTGTGCTCGAGTGGCTTTCTTCAGAGATTCTTTGTCGTGAGCTGCCTTCTCAGTCAAAGAGGCGATGGAGCTTCTCACATCACCAATCTCCGTTTTCTGCTGAATTAGGGTTCTCTCCAGATTCTGAAAGATGCCGTGAGCACACATTTTAGTGATATTACAAATTGAAAGCACAGTCATTCATAAAGCACTCAGGTGCCTACCCGCAGCTGTACAGTCAGGCGATTGTTTTCAGCCTCCTTGCTGCGGAGCTGGCCCTGAAGGTGAGCACGAGTGGCCTCTGCAGACTTAGTGATGTGAACTGCAGTCTTTATATTCTCCTACAGCCGTGAGACAGATGTTATTAAATATATTTTAAACTTGGAGGCACATTTATACAAAATGACTACTGTGCTCACCTGCTCTTCTCTCCTCAGATCCATCAGTTCCTCAACTCTTCTTTCGGTCTCGCTCAAATCTCTTTTTAAATGCTATGGTAGGAAAATGACAGCAAGCATTAGATTTGCTAACTGAACTATCCAAATTACTACAGTTTAATCTTTTAACCGCACGTGAACAGATGAACCACTTTCACAGGCAAAGACACATTTACAAACGCATCTTCTATGCTTTCAAACATCTTACATTATTGAGATACTCACCTCATTTTCACTTTCAGCCTGTTTGATCTTCTTCCTTAACATGTCAATGAGGAGGTTGGCATCAACTCGTTCAGCCTATATGGAAACACGAGTTAGAGTAGCTTCACTTCTTCAAGTAATTACAATACTACTGTGCACTACTACTATGAGTCACAGACCCAAAAATGACACAGTGCAGAAATAGCGTAACCAACCTCTGCTTCCTGAAGTTGTTTTAATTTCTGTCGAGCAGATTTATTTATTCGTCTAAAATCCTCCAGCTTCTCCAGCAAAAGTCTTCTTTGTCTTTTAACTCTGCATTTGTCTGCGGCAGACTGCCTTGAGTCCTTGATTGAAGCAAACAAGACAATACTGGCTATGTCAAAATAAACATTAAAGTAGACGTGCTATAATTCAGATTTATGCAAAACTGTAGTTCAACATACAGCAAATTCGTCTTCCATGGCAGCTTTAAAGGACACAAGTTGTATGACCACAGAGTTGGCGGCAGCTTCTGCGTCCATCAGTATTTTCAGGAAAGGGCTTTTTCCACTGGCATAGGCTCTGTGACTACATTAAGAACAGGGAGACAAGAAATTGTATAAATAAATGAGGCTGGGGGTGAAGGGGGGCAGGCTGAATGTTCAAATGCTTCTTATCATCAGATCTCACCAACTCATGTGAGCCTCTGGGGATCCCATGTAGCAACAGCTGCGCGCCCTGCTTCTTATCTCCGACTCCAGAGAGTGATCTAAATCAGCACAACTCAGGGGAGCATCTTCAGAGGAGTAGCTGAAACCAAGGGGGGGACTGTGGGGTTCATCCTCCGGAGACATGTTTCTCTTAGTGCTCTTACTACCTGTTACTCCTGAGAAACAACACACAGTATAGGTTAGTAAAACCTAACTGAAGACAAAGAGTTAATGCACAATAATATCACCTTTAAGATTATTTTACTTAGACAGAATAACCTTGACTGCACGTTACTGTGGAGGACACACCACTAGATGGAAAGAACAAGCTAGCTCAGCTAAGCTAGGCTCGCTCCATAGCAACACACAGTAGACAGGACACGTTAAGAGGCTAACAGGCTTCTGTTCCGTCTCCCAAGCAAAACCAATAAGGTCTGCATGGTGGCTATTAAAGGTAAATACCAGTGAATCCCTCCGAAACTAAAACAACACAGAAAACGTAAATATTACCTTACTTGCGCTTCCTCTTGTGCCGGTTGTGAGTACTCCAAACTAAAGAGACCCCCTCTTTAGAGATCGAACCGGATTGGCTGGCGCTCGAAAGCGTCATCGCATGGATGTGTTTTCTCGTTGTTGATTTGTTCGCCGGATGTTAAAGGGGCGGGACTAAATTTGATTACAGTCGCGAGAAACCAATGGGGAAAAGCGAAATTAGAGTCTGTTGGAAACCATAGAAACCAAGAGGAAGTTTACGGTTATCGTTTCTTAAACCATAGCCCTGAACCCTTTAAAGGAGTATGATTACAGCTGTCTTCATCACTTTGGCTGAACCACCGAACCGGGACATAATTAAACCGCATTAGTGTAATGTAAGCTGCCCAGTGTTACCTCAGAGGGATAAACAGGGTCGCATTGCCAAACGCCTGCAGCCACGGTACCGGGTTTGCTAATGATCGGCTGTTTTGGATGACGATGTTCAAAACCAAAATACTGTTTATCGGCCCCAGTGAGGTGAGTTAATCTGATCCACTAACCCTTCCTGCTGCATGCCAGCACATGGACGACAAGTCCGGGGGTGAATGTAGCTTGTTAGCTCACAGCGTTTTGACGGGTTTAACGCTAGCTGTTAGCCGCACCCACGATCATTATCATTCACGTTACATCTCACTGCATGGCAACGGCCAGTTTTACTGTAGTTATTTGGTACTTTATGAGTACATTATTGTAAAAATTCAAAAAGGGAAACGAGCATCATCTTTATTGACTCTGTTGAAGTTAGACTCTGTTGTAAACACTGTTGTTACTGATGTATCAAACACTAGTTTTAGATACTACATTTCATTTTAAAAATCGCATGCATGTGTATGTACATATGTGATGTATGAACAAATAATCCACTTATAAATATGTAATGATTTGTCACGTAAGTATGTTGGTATTTACCCAAACCGTGGTGGCTCTGTCACCATCCTGACTGGAATCCTTTATGTGGCCTCTGTCTTTCAGAGTGGGAAAACGGTTCTTGCGAATTTCCTCTCGGACACAACAGACAATGTGGGAGGTGAATACACACCTACTCAAGGAGTCAGGTACAAATGAACTCCTTATTCTAGTCTGACTGATTAGCTAAATGACATAAAACAGTATCAGATATCTGCAGAGATATTTTATCTTTTTTTTTTTCAAGAATACTGGAATTTGAATCACAAGCTGAAGGCAGCACTGACAACAAGACATGTGAAGTTGAACTCTGGGATTGTTCAGGGGACTTTAGGTAAGTTAAATGTAACGCACACACTTTATAGAGGATTACACAATTGTCTACTTCTGGTGTTTAAGTAAAGACTAATTGACTGCTTGTATTGTCTTTCCACAGATTTGAGTCATGCTGGCCTGCACTCATGAAGGATTCCAGCGGTGTGGTCATCATTTTTAATCCAGATGTTCCAAGTCACCTCAAAGAAATAGAGACGTGGCATTCAATGTTCATCTCCTCTCAAAGTTTGCAGGACAGTCAGTGTCTGCTCATAGCTCATCACAAGCCTGGCAGTGAGGTGGAAGATGGGCGGCTGCCTTTAGGTAATCCCGCTACACGCTTGCAAGAGTTGTTGTATGAGTTATTACTATCATTTCTCAGCTAACACTGTTGCTGTTTTTTGATGCAGCCTCGTATCTGAAAAGATTCACACTTATTCAGTCCAACCTGGAGGAGGAACCCGAGGATGTGAGGCAAGCTTTCTGCAGATACTTGGGAAATGTTGTAAATACAATCACAGAAAGTAGAGAGAGAGAGGAGATGTCCATCCTTACATAGAGACAGTCCATAAAACTTTTTAATAAAGAAATATTTTCTTTTGCATTTGCAATTTCGAAAAAAAAATATATATATTATACATAAATTGTCATGGAGCTGTGCATGCTTTCCAAAATCATTTGCAAACATATATTCTCACCTTGGAGATGAGTTTGTTTGTTTGTCTCCTATTATGAATAAAATATAATGTTACCCGCTGTGCAATGTTTGTACAAATGACACAAAATATATTTCTAACAATATAGACATCTATTTATAAAATATTTATTGGTGCAAGTTCTTGGGGGTGTGACAAGTGCGGATGAAGAAGGAGTAGTCCAGCTTTCAGACATCATATCCAATAATGCCTCCTTTGCCAATGCACTCTCCAATGTAGAACCACATCAGCACCTCAGTGGTGACGAGTCCGTTCCGTAAGGCATCCTACAAAACCCATAATAAAAAAAGTTTTGCATTTTAGTATAAATCTGAAAGACGTGAGATGGCAGAAATAATACTTCATTGTACTATTAAATTATTTGTTACCACACCAATGCAAATAAACTCAACATATTCATTTTGTCATTAAAGTACCACCAAATGGTAAAAATACCATCTAGACGCAGATGTGGTCGCGTCATCACCTCAGAGATGCTGAGGACTCACCTACGAGACAAACACAAGCTGCCTCAGGAAGGACGCAGGTCAAACAGCAGGAGGCCGTGCGCATGCGCCGATCTCGACTAGCTTTAGCAAGGCGTTAAAAAAGTTTACTGCGAAACCCGAGTTTACACCAGGAGCTAAGAACAAACTCACCTCCGATCAACGTGGGGACTTTAGCAACAAGTCTCTGCACCGCCTGCGGCCATAGCGAAGGAGACAACGAAGCCGAAGAACGAGCGCGACGCTACTTCCTGGTCTTACCTTTCCAAATAAAAGACAAAACAGTACGCACAGCGTGTTTTCAAAATAAGATACAGGTCTTTCCTCTCCATACACATCCATTTAATTTACGTACACGACGTGTTTGTATTTATTGATATTTTATTGAATATTTATTATGTAATAAGACGTCCTAAATAAATTAGTGAAACTTATATAAACCTAAATAATAAAGCTTTGCTTTTTCCTTTTAATCTATGTTTCAGATGCAAAAGGAAACAATTGGGGCAAATGAAAGTCCAGACATGAGCTCACAGACAGGTTTTTGTATGATCTATATCTGGCTGTGCATTGCTGTGTGAGCCTGAGAAAAGAAAAGAGTAAAGTCGCTGTTTTGCGTGCAGTGTCTGTGTTATTGTATGGATGACTGCACCATTACTCACCACCTGTGACTCATCCTGCAGCTCACAAAAAACTACCAGCTAATAGAACACAGACATATTGTGGGTTAGACCTGCATATTTCAGGCAAACTCCCAATCTCTGTCACCATCTGTGTGATTTTACCAAGCGTTCACTCACATTAACGGTATGACTGGAAGATCTTTCATGTGTCCTGTAAGTAAAGCCTCTCAGGTTGTTGTTGTTTTAGATATTTTTGTGAGTGTGGTTTCATTTCCCTGTTATCAAACTGGCTGTAGGACAGACTGACATGCCATGAAGGACATTTGGTGTAAGTACACTTTGAAAGGATGAATCACTAGAGGGAGCTCTCTCATAGCTCACGCCAACGAGTTACACGCCGTAGAGAAACACAGCAGGAGAGTGCATATTACTGTCACAGCTGAATAGTATTATCCCTTCCCCATGTCCTCATTCTTGTAGGATCACTGTGTGTCCTTTGCATGAGTGTGCGCCACTGATGTGTGATTGTCCGCATTATGTAAATGCATTTTTGCCTTAAGGGAGAGACCTTCAGCTCCCTAAACCCACAGAAACATTGGTTGAAGTCTCTTCATAATTTCATCTCTCAGCTTCATTTTGAACTCTTCTGAAACTGTCACTCTTTCCAAAGATTCAAAATATGTCTGCCTGAGTTTTGGAAAAATGATTTTAAATGAGGAAAAGCCTCAAAAGGCGTAACTTTTCCCTGTCAAGTTGCCATGAAACCGTCACCTTGCATTTCATTCAGAATAAGTGTGGCAGCTGTTCAAAGCATTCAGTGCAAGCAGGCGGAAAAAACACAACAGCAGAGCAAGCATGCATCTGTCTGAAGGACGTTTGATCGGCTTTAGGCAAAATATTGACGACACTGAAACTATAACGCAAAGTACATGATTAAAATGGTTTAGGCCGACCAGCGAGTGAGCCCTTTGGTTTTTTAGAGAAATATGTTATTAACCTTCTTGTCAGGATTAAATTAAAATATTGGTCTCCCTCTAAATCCAACAAAGCTACAGCCTGCAGGTATGTGACAGCCCCTCGGGAGTAGATGTGTGTCGCCTCGTTGGTGTTAAATCCTCACAGCAAAACTAGTCTGGACTTCCAGTCGTTGTAATCCTGCAGTCATGTAAATATGGAATATGTAATGGAGCGAGCTGTAATCCTCAGTTTTGGGTTTCAGAAGTCACATGTAAAAACAAGACATGTCTAGACTAAGTGGCCTTAGCGCTTGTGGGCACTTTGCCTATGCTTTAAAGCTATGCTTTAGCCAGCTCCAGCTCCTCAACACTGCTGACACATCATTACATCATTTGCACAGCTGGATATAATGTAGCTGCTAATATATCATCTCACTCCTGCTAATGATGTGAACAATCACTGCACCTGATATGTCAAACAATTTGATTAAAATGAAATGTAAAAAAGAAAATGTACAAAGCAAAATGTACAAAAGTAATAGTGGACAAAATGAATTTTCCATCTCTGGTCACTTCTACTCTTTCCTTCCAGAAAGTGCGTTAGAAGATTATTTTACTTTTAATATTTAATTAGTGATATGAAATAAAAGATAAGAAACCAATTTTAAGGAGCACAAAAGTCAGAGAGATTTTTTATGACTGTGACCCTACAGAGTAATTCTCATTAAGAGTCAGCTCCATGCGGAGGCACAGACAGGGCTGCGTGAGTCATAGAACGAAGGACACGCATAGAAAGGTACATAAACGGAGAGGAAGGCGAAAACAGACGAGGAAGGACGCTGCTGTGATGAGCTAAATCTTTCCTTTCATGGTCTAAAGCTGCTAGTACATGCAGATGAGTTTTAAACACATGACATCACTAACAAAGCTTTGGCAGTGGACACAAACACACACGTTTGGCCAGTAATCAGTCTGGGTCCTCCGGGGCGTGAGGACAGATGAGGACATCGTCCAGTTGTGTGGGTGGATCTGTGGGAAAGTGTCACGCTCATGCCAAGGAGGTGATGAGGTCATTTGTTTTAATCTCACTCGTAGCTATTTCAGTGTTGGAGACACCAAACAGACTGTTTCATTACCCAGCTCTCTTTATAATTATCATCTGTATCGTAATCAGCGTTTTTCTCTGTCTGTGACGCCTCCTCTCTCTCTCTGGCGCTGCTCAGATACAGTATCTGTATCCAGATATCCACTCTGTGGAGATAATCCATAAGAAACCAGCTGTTTTTCACCACTTGTGTAAAAATCCATCTCAAATAACACTGGGATTAAACTTCGCTTCCTTTCATGCGTGTATGTTTTATCTGTAGTGTCACAGCTTGTGAAGAAGATTATTGTGTGTTTGCATACTAGATGTGATTTTGCAGCTCAAAATGAGGAATTGTTAGATGAGACAGAAAACGTAAATATAAATACAGATGTATATGGAAATGGGAAACGCCAGAAGCAAACTCTTTGTATTTTGGCCTGCTTCCACCCTATAGTTCTAAAGCTGCTTTAGTCTGATTCGCAAATTAAATACAGTCATGGCAGAAACAAATGCAAAGCTCTTTGTTCAGTCTGTTCAGTCTGTGCCGGTTTGACTCTGAATCCTCACTCGTTGGCAGGTTTGGCAGCGTCCAGTCGTTGTGTTCAGTGAAAATGATCCAAACCCCTACTGTTACCAAACAGCAGACAGAAACACGCACAGGTGATATAAGCATCATCTTTTCCACTCTGCTGTCAGACAGAACGCTCCGCAAACCTGCATGAAATCTAGATCGAACTTGTCAGTGAATAACACAAAGGAAGCAGGGGACACAATAAATGCTTGTTAGAGTCTAAGCTGTGCAAAAGAGCCAATTACAGCAGGACTTCCAGCTTCTCCTTCACTGTGGATGTGAATGTTTTAGCAGAAGTAATGTGGTCATTAAATCGGACCCTCAAGAACATGTCCTGATATCCAGATTGATCTTTGTTCAGACTCTCACTTATGGCCAGAGCCTCCAGGTGAGACCAGCAGCAGAAATGAAGCCTCTCCACAGGGCGACCGGCCTCGCCACATAAAACGGACGTCCGTGTGAGGTGGTGCTGCTCCGGTGCAGCTTTTCTTCTACGCACTAAGCATCATTTCACTCCCTCTGCAGCTCGTGTGTTTATTAGTCGTGTACGAAGCTTTTCTCTTTTCATAATCACGTGACACAGGTATGTTTGGCTGCTTGACAGGTGATTCATTCTGGCGGGTAAATAGTCCTGGAGCTGCTTTCGATTTCTACCTTTGTTGCATTAAAACACCTTCAGCGATCTATCAGTCTTTCAGCTGAACTGGTCTGACAGAAGTTACAGGAAGCAAACGGATGCTTTGACCTGCTCTGAACTACGACCTCACATGTTTCCACTGTCCTTGTTCTCACAGCAAATCATGAGCTCGTACAGCATGACTTCAGGGCGACTGTTTGTGCTGCACTCGTCTCCTCGCTGTGTCTCCTATAGGCGTGTTTTCTACTAAAGCAGAGTTTCACTGTCTGCTTCCCAGGCTGAGCTGCCGATCTGGCTGCTGGTTTCTGCTTCTTCTCTTCCACCCATCTGCTTTTGGCTGATGTCACGGAGTCTGTCTCTCCACCTAATTTATGCTGTCAACAAACTGCAGCATGTGCATCAGAATTCCTCATTAACGACCTTCTTTCAGTGACTAAGCTCGTTTTGCTTTCAGCACATCCACTATTGCGTTTTCGTTCTCTCTGTGCAGATGCCGGTGAAACAGAGAGTGAAGAGATTTCTTGTGTCGTCTGTAGTTGTTTCCATGTGGGTGGCTGAACATAATAATAAATATTAGTTTATGAAACGTAGCCTCTCTGTAGTCGTCCGCACGATGAACAGACTGAATTATATCCATATAACATCTGATGGTATATTGATGAAGGTTGGTGCCGCTGTTTTAATGGCTCCCAGTTTATCTCTGTGGGATAAAGGATAATTTACCACCTGAGGTTTTTTCTTTCATCACTCATCAATGTCTGCTCGCCTGAACTTGGTGCAAAACTTCCTGGGAGTGATGAAATCCAAGCCTGTGTGTCCACTGTTGTCACAGACGTCGTTTTATTTTGCTAAGAACCAGGTTGACTTTCCGTTTAAATTCTGAAATATGGGGAAGTTGAAAAAGCAAAGGTCACGGGGGGAAAAGGCTTCACGCAGAGAGAAGCACTCAGGCCAGAAAGCGCAGCCCTTTCGTTCTTTGCACACTGGAACCAATTAAGGAGTCTTACATCATCTCGCAACTTTTTCATGAACTACCAGAAAAGGATTAACGTGTTCAGCGTGAACCTGTGTTTCGCTGCAGCCCTAATCAATACTGTTTACCGTTTGATCAGCCACATTGTCGTGTGATAGATGGCTTCTTAAATGCTCCTCTACAGCGTCACATGTGGGAATGACTGTGAGTCTAGTCTAATTATCCAAATGTGAGGCCTCACGCAGGGTCTGGATGGGAGCCTGTCACAAATAATCGCTCTTAAAAGATTTATTTCACATTGAACACAGATTGCACTCAACACACGCACACACTGCCACATTTAGACCCACACACACACGCAGCTGCTGCTGTGGTTTCTTCTAGATAGGGAAGATGATCTGTTGTCACGCGAACGACTTCTCCTTCGCAACATGAAAGCTGTGTTTCTCACTGCGTTGCTTCAAAGATGCCGCTACGGAGCTTGGAGACTATAGCGCATACGTTTATTATGTGTATGTCTACACGTCACCTCGGAGCTTTTGTGTCCACATGACAAACAAACACACTGTGATTGTGAAGTGAAGCAACACGACAAAGTGTCAAAAACCTCATATTCTGTTGATGTGACACCAGGAGAATCACAGCTATCACACTTTTCTTTAGTCTTTTTATTATGTCTTCACTGTTCACAAAACTCCCAGCTGCTGATTTATGCTCACACCATTTAATACATTTCACTATAATATACAGAACATCTTGGTTTTGGTAATTACATTCCAAAATCTCTAACGTTATTATTACAGTTATTAAAAATAAACACATCTCAGTGGAATAATGCAGCGTTTTTATCACAAGCTTTCTGTAGTTTATTTTGATGACATGGCATTTTATGTATGCTCAGACTTTTAGCATTTTTAGCTAATTGCACACGTAAAAATCA
This sequence comes from Macropodus opercularis, assembly GCA_030770545.1. Taxonomy (NCBI): domain Eukaryota; kingdom Metazoa; phylum Chordata; class Actinopteri; order Anabantiformes; family Osphronemidae; genus Macropodus; species Macropodus opercularis. The sequence goes on along the minus strand of CM061105.1, from coordinate 15,157,599 downwards.
AAAAGTGATAGAAGATGAAAAGAACCTTTGCATAAAAGTCTCTAACTGGAAGAAGAAGATGCCAGGACAGCGGTCAAGGCTTCATCACGCATGAGGACAGCGGGTAATAACGGGCTCATCCGCGGCAGCAGGGCGTGACAGTCAATGCTTCCTCTCGCGCTTCCCGCTCGCTGCCGTCTTTAGAGATGAGCACATACCAGCTGGTTTGGGTCGGTGCTTGAGTTCCTGAGCGAGCAGACCAACAGTGACGCCTGCCTAATACGGATACTGCACAATATGGATATGAAGGGCAGGACACAATGCACAATTATGCAAAATCACGGAGACTTTAAAATTGAATTCCTTATTCTCCATCTATTGTATTGTTTTGTTACTAGAAAAAAACTGAAAGAAACTTTACTGTGTTGCTCAAATGTCAGCCAAAGTAGTTTACGATGTGAAGATGACAGCTGGAAAACCTCTGCTTCTGCGATCTTTCATTAACACCAAATCAGCAGAAGCAGATTTCCTCCATCACACGTTTTCCACAGGCAGGTTTGATGCGAGCCGTCCTCCGCTCGGGCCGATGCTGTGTCGCCCCTCCCGGCCGTTGCGGTCTTTAGGGGGCCTAACTCCGGTTCCTGCTGAACTGAGCCAGTGCTTGTTTACCATCTAACTGTTATCAGCTCAGTAGGCACAGGAGGTTGAGCCCAGGCACCTGCATCGACCTGTTATCAGCGCAACAAGAGGAGGCGGACGACAGATCCACCGCAACAGGAGGTTTGGACCTGAAAGGACAGATAATACGCAGCTGGATCAGCCACAAATACGGCTGCTTCAGCTGATGGGCTGGTTCTGACGGTGACTGTGAATACTACTATCATCATTTCTTCACTCGTGTCTGTTGTGGCATCTACCCAAGCCGGTTTGAAACATTACACTGGAGAAACGCAACAGTAACAATCCAGGTTTGCTCCTGTGACTACAGATTACATTCCTCACGCAAGTAAGAGTAAAGAACAAGAACAAATAAGACAGAAAGATCAGGCAGAAGGATCATTTAGGCTTTTCATCCCGCACTTGACAAAGCGGCTGCATGTTTATTTGTTGCACACACACACACACACACAGCGAGTGATTTCCCTTCATGACCACCCACACGGTAAATGAGCTCAGGGTCCACAATTACACTGCGACTTGTTTTCCCGATGGGACATTTCCTGTACTTCCTCCCTGTGTGAGTAAGGCCTCCTGCCCTCCTCCTCTCCTACCCATTTCACTCCTCGTGTCCACAGAGGAAGCAGCAAATAAAGGAGTTTTCCTCCATCTGCTGCTGATGATCAGAAAGCTTCTTGGTTGTATAAAAGAAGCAGAGAAATGGCCATGACTTATCCGCCGCTGTCATCAGACTGATCGTCTGTTGTCCTCTGACAGCTGTTACGTCCCGGAAAGGCTTGCGAGGAGCGGAACTTAGCCACTGTGAACACAGGCTTTCACTGAACTGTTCACGGAGCAAGCTAAGTCCTGCACCTGCACAGACGTGGACAGAAAGACACCAGGCCTCTGACGTGAACCCCCAGCAGCTACGCAGCGTCGATTAGCATATAGATTAGACACAGGGGGATTCCAGCTCCTGTTCTCAGCTCGTAATCAAGATGTTGAATCTATGTCACACATGAAGACCTGAAGTCTTATCAGGGCCGAAACCCAAAGCAACGAGGGAAGACACCAAAGACTGAACTACAACCCCTGTGGTGTGATCGTCTCTGAATGTGTGTAGGAATAAAAACGAGAAGAAGCTCATTCTGTTTATCTGATTCGCCATTAATCACCTAAGCATTTAAGGCAGTGACTGCTGCTGAGGCGGTGCCGTGGGTTTAAGGTGTAGCTGGTTGGAAATCCCTGGCAATGTGATTTATATTACATCACAACCAAATCACTCTGCCAGGAATCCCTCCAGCCAAACCAAGCACTCAGACGGGAGGACGGACGCAGACGGCAGGTGTCTGTCTGAGCACACAGCAGCTCATCCACTCCCTCATCGCCGCGTAATTATGGGAGGCACACTTTGAAACGCACACACACTCCCACACAGAGCGAAGGCTCGGGACACACCTGGACAAACAGAGCTGTATTCTAAAGACCAACAGGTTTTCATTCCCCTCACAAAAGCACAGACGTGAACCCGAAGCAGCTGAGGTCACTTTACACACGATCACAAACACGGCCACAGAGAACATGCAGGGACGGAGGCAAAGCGCTGGCTTCAGGTTGTGTCTTTCACAATGTCACAGGCAGACTGTGGCAAAAACGTGGTGTCTGGTTATAGGAAAAAAAAAAACTACAACCTTTTTTTTTCAAAATGTTCCCCGTGTATTTTATGAGTCGCCTTTTCTTTGATAAACTGACTGAAAGCCCCTTTAAAAAGTGTAACGAGTGACGCCAGGCTGCTTTTTAGGTTGTAACAGTTGCGATATGTGTGGTGTTTGTTGTGTTTTCATCTCATAGCTACACAATGAGTCTATTTTCATAAACTGAAAATTTATTGTAGGTATCCATGGTTATTTAGGAAGTGGTTTAACACAACCAGCTATTATCGTTTGAGCGGGTTATGTGAGGCTTTTTCACACAGCGCGGAGGAAGGCTGTGCACGGCAGCTTCCGTCAAAAACCCCTGTAAAGAAAGGATGAATGAAGGCAGGAGAGAAGGCCGCATGTGACCCGCTGCCTTATCTTACGCAGAACAGAGGAAATGCCAGTAATTGGTCTTTGCAAACATTGGTCACAACACAGTGTTTGATGGTAAATGTGAATCAGAGTGAGTCAAAATGTTTCTCCTGCCGCTCCACAAATTGCTGATGCCTGATAATTAAAGCAGCCCGTTTGGTTTTGTGGGCAGGTACTTGTGTGTCTGAAAGGTAATCTGTCCTGTCGAGGGCTCTGCTCACACGCACAGCAATTACAACCTTTACGGCCGCTGAATCAAATGAAACTCGCCTCTCTCCGTTACATTGCTACATAATGGACACCAGGTGGCCAAGCAAGGCCTAACGTTAACTGTTACTCTGTGTGTCTTTGTCTGCTGATGGGTGAAAGGTTCCAGGTCTTATGTGTTTATGTGCAGCTTCACACCAAAGTTTCATATTTGATCCAGGGAAAAGTGATCACATATGGGTTTCTTTGGTTGTTGCCTAATACTAAAACTGTTGATAATGATAAATGCACAAAACCTAAAGGAAAGTCAGCATCACAGAGAGCAAACACTGCTGAGCCTTAAATCTGCTCCCACATATTAATAATAGCAGTGGATCGGTTGATATCTGTTACATCTTAGCGACACACCCAAATATTTATCACCAGACTGTGTCTATGCTTTCGGCATTTTTGCATCTTTCAGCTCATTGTTTTTTTTCCTGCTAAGCAAGTTCACCATCTTCACTTAGAGACACGTTGAGCGCTACAGTATCAACATCCACACGCTTGGTTGTCCTACTGCTGAAGAGCCAGATATTACCTTCAAACCAAAGGTGCAAAGTGAATGTCAAGCTTAAAGGTGACGGCCAAACGCGTCGGTCTGGTTCTGCTGGCTGTGAACATAGCCCGGCGTCTAGTTTCCATCTGTCTCTCTCTGTTAGCTGCTGGGCTTGAGAGGCATTTTGGACAGTAATGTGGACCGAGCAGTGGCCCGTGATGTGTTTAATGTCACCATGAGTGACAAACCTGCTGAATTCTCAGTCCCATCTACAGGATTTTTCTGCACCCACCGAAAGTAGCACAGGGCAAATTAAAGCAAGGAGAAAAGCCGTGTCTCCAAAAACACACTGAATGACATGACAACATAACAAAAGTCTTGGACTCGGATCCGCGTCTGCGATCGTTTGACAGCTGAACGAGCAACAATCCTGCCGAGCAGCTCGGTAACAGCAGGAAGTTCATGACTAATACGTCCACACTGTGCTTCTGCTCCCTGTTGGTTTCCACCCTCCGTGTGTTTGGGGGTCAGTTGACCGTGTAACACATGACAGCGTTGTTATGGAAGGTGTCAGATTCGACTAATGAGCCTATAGCAGGTTCTTATCCACCTTAAACCTTCACCTCATAACAGACTTCTTAATCTTTCTAGAAAGAGACAGACAAGTCACACGTCTGAGATAATCAAGGCTAAAGAGGCCGACACCCTCCGCGTTTGATCCTCCAACACGTGGCTCTGGACCATCTCAGCAGAGCGTAATACGCGAATCCCTCTGGCCACAAGCGCCGGCAGGCTCCTTAGAAGGACGGCAGAGTTAGCAGGAACACGCTTTGTCTCGACACCTTTCGTCGGACAGCGCGGCGGCCTGACGGCACAGCTGCCACCTCTGTCTGGGAATGCAACACACTCTCCCCTCCTCAGTTTACCTTCCCGCTCTGCGCAGAGCTACCACCAGGGCCCTTCTCTTGTGATTACCCCGTGATTTTAGCGGCCTCAGCTGTGCTCTGTTATGGCTAGACGCTTTTCTCTGGGCCCAGGCCAAACGCGCACATGATTGGTCAGGTTCTGTCTGGGGCTTGTGTGTGGTTGATTTATCCCAGTCTGACCTACGGTGTTCAGTCACCTGCAGTAAAACACTGCAGCACCACGTCTCTCTTTGCTCATGTTGGTCACACGCGTGGCTCGTGTGTCGGCGCCACAGCGTCCGCGTCGGCGAGGGCGAAGGAGGCCCTGCTTCGTGTCAGACACACAGGAGGGTTTCCACACGCGACGTTACAGCTGGCTCCGTGCCCGAGGCACGAAAAGAAGACGGGCGACCGAAAGGAAGAGGGGGAGAGAGGCAGACGCAGGAAGGGCCGACAGAGGGAAGTCAAAGTGACGAGACAGGACGTTACCAGCAGACATGGGAAGTGACCAGAGGAGATTCAGCGACTGATAGAACGCTGATATGCGCATGTTCAGCCTTTCCTCCATTTTAGCTGCGACACTCAGTTCAGCCATCATGTTATTCATGTTTACTGTTATAACATCACCCTGTGTTATAGCTGTGGAAGCTCCACGGCTGGGAATCCGCGGACAGTCTGAGCGCGGATCGCGATTCCACAACGAGCGACAGTTAGACTCAACCTTGACTAAGCCTTAACTTTGTGCAATTCACTACGTACTTCAGCAAAACAAACTGCTCAGCAACGTTCTTAGATCTAAAGTCTATTTTTTCCTCCTTGTGCTTATTATTAGATACTTCAGTGAAAGGCTGAGACTCGTGTGGCACGTTGTTTACTCTCCAACAGGAACCTGATGATGATTCTGTAATTAAATACATGTTAAACCAGCCCTTGCTATTCAGCCTGCAAACGTCTAGAGGAACCGGGAACATTTATCTTTGTGCAGATAAAAACTTCAATTGTCAGCATGTGTTTAAAACTCCAGACAGGGTCATTTTGAACCACAGGATGGTTCACATTAGCCTGAGAAGAAAATCTATCAAAAAATGCTGAGGTTTGGCCACTAAATCTCTTACAGAAGGCAAAACAAGCTGGACGTTAGTTTCCTCTGCTGTCAACGGGAGCCTTTACAGCCTCGAGTGACTCTGGATCAAGTCTGGAATTCAGCTTGTTTTATGTGTTCGAAAGTGACCATCAGAACCAGAAACGTGCGACAACAAACACTTAACAGAGCTGAGTTTAACAATTTTTAGTAATGTGTTTTTCTGAACATGTGCGTGTATATTAACTAACTACGTTTAAAAGATCATATAATATAGTTCATATTATAAATGTATATACAATTTTAAATATTCATAACAAAGCTTTTATTACTAAGTGAAATGTTTAGCAATAACGATAATATTTAGTAATCTATGTATTTTCATATATTAACATACTAAAGGAAGGAACCATAACGTCCAGCAGACGTCTTTAAGTCGTTTGTGTGTCAGAAGAAGTGATTGAATTCTATTTTTACCTTAAACAAACTGACCAAATAACACACACATGCTGTAAAGTGTATGAACAAAACAACACCCGCAGCGAGAGCTAATGCACTTTGACGACATCCCAAGATGAGGCCAAGCAGCAGCAGCAGCAGCAGCAGCAGCTATGATGCTTTCCCACACATAATGAAGGTATACGCAGTTTATGGGCCCTGGAAAAATGCAGTAAAAAGCCTTTCTGTGAATGCAGCCATGTGTGGAACTTCCTGTAAACAAGACGAAGGAGAACAAATCCTCTCACACTCTCCACGGCGTCTAGAATTGGTCTTTCATCTTTGTTTTCAATATTTTCCCTCGCGGTGCTCTCAGCCTTGGATTAATGGCTCTCACCTTCCCTCTGCCCGTCACTGTCGCTCTGTGATGCTTCCTCGCTCCAGCTCACTGACTTGTCCTCAGAGCACCTTGCTGACGTACACATACAGTAAACCGATGCCGCTTTTACTATTTCATTTAGCCCAAGTTGTGTAAAATACAGTTAAAACACGATATAAATCCAAACTCTTTCGCTAAATCGCTACATTTCTATTTCTTCCTGTGAATACCGGTCAATTCTTTGTTGTCTTGCATCATATGTTCCTTTTAGAGCATTTCCCAGGTTTCCAGTGCACACGTGAAATATCAGACTCTATAAAATTTAATCAGCGCGGCCTGGACAGTGTCTCACTACACCTCCACTGATGTGTTGCATTTTATTAGAGCCAAAGTTGATGTAAAGCAGCTTTAAGGAACAGCCTGGTGCAAACCAATTATGTCCTGATCTTTGAGGACGTTGTCGTATTTACCACAGAAATAATAAACCCACAATGATAACAATGTAAGTTCACAGTGAAACACATTTCTATGCCAGCGGCTTGTCTTGGTGTTGTGCTGCTGCTGCTGCTGCTGGAGTCTGGACTGTGTCAGCTCTCTCCCCCTGCCGTGCAGATTGGGGCAGGTGTGTTTTCGCAGTCAGATTTGTGTGTTTTTCTCCAGTTATCTGGTTAGTATCACTGAGTTTTACTGCCCAGACAGACTAGGAAAGCCAACTGGGCAGGTGTGTGTGTGTGTGATGTCAGGTGAAAAATGCTGGCGTCCTCCATCTATGCCAACATTTAACGTATAGAGGGGAGAAAGGAAGCAGCAGTGAAGTCCGAGTTTGACGCTGCGTGAATTTACGTTACAGTAAAACAGCATCGACCTCCAGGGCCACCAGACGTGAAAGTGAGCCGTGGTCTCCTCTCAGGCCTTCACTGACGAGCGCAGGCGACGGAAGGACGCATGGAGAAGCCAGTTATCGTCCCATCAGCACAGACACTGGAAACCGTTGGGCCAAACTAAAATAACGAGGTCTAGAATGAATCCAAGTGGAAACTTGAAGACCCCAACGGCCTCACATCTGCCACGTACGCCACCAGTCTAATCAATATTTACTCATTTAATTACTCCAAAACCCGGAAACAGGCCTCGCTCATAAGCAGTGAAATGCAAATGAATTAAAAATGGGAAACTGTGAATTAAAATGGCCGACCAACAAAGAAAATCACTAAATGAATATAATGAAACGCGTGTGAAGCTTGTGGCTTCAGGTCACCTCTCAATGAAGTCATGTGAGAATATGGAGAAAACAACCATGATTAAGTCTTAGTCGCAAAAGAAAATTGCAAATGGGAAAAATCGCATGTCTGCACTTGAAACTACACTAAATACAACATATATATGAAACAAGACTTAATCATTATTAAAACACAGGTCTGAAAAAAGAATCTTTCACTTTCACCAACGCATGCAGAGTTTACTCACCTCGAACACTCCAGGGAAGCAGAGATCGCTCTCGTGCTCAGTGGAAAGTTATAAAAGCTCAGACGAAGTGAAGCGATCCCAAAGCCAGAGAGCAGCACAAAGACAAACCGCGGCGGACGAGCGTGTCGTCTGAGCTCAAGTCCAGACTCAAACTGCTCCAAGCGTTGCTTTGCTCCACCTCCTCCAAACTCCTCTGTAAGTCGAAGGGTGTGGACTGAGTCAGAGCTGTGACTGCAGAGTCCACATCATTCACACAAGCTGAAAACCACACCCAGTGAAAGAGACACACTGGAGCTTGCCTTAAACTTGGGGTTTCGGGGTCATCCAGAGCCCTGACATACGCAGCCTGCAGACTCTCAGGGAAATGATGACGCAGAGCAGCTCTCAGCTCAGGATGTTTATGTTACTTGGCACAGGCTCTGAACTTTTTAAGATGGCGGTAGGCGTACGGTGGGCCCTGACATTAAACATCAGATTACCCAGATAAAAGGGATTAGTTTTGGAGTGTGTTTGTGTTCGTGCCTCCACACGCTGCTCTCCGTCTGCATCCTGCCGCATGGCACCACGCGAGCGTCCGCCAACATGTGCGTACGGTTCGCCGGCGCGTCTGCAGGCACGGCCGCGGCCTAGAGTCTGGGGCCGCCTGATGGCTAACAGCTGCTATCTCCTTCCTGTCTGAGTGGGTATACAATCCATGCTATAATGCAGTAATCACACAGTATGCCCACATCTGTTTGGCATCAAGCAGCACACGTGCGATCCCCCCGCCGTTTATTCGATCTCACGTTATTATAACGTAACACGAGGCCCTTCGGTGGCCGCTTTCATGCGAAGAGCTGTTACAGTTGTGCGAGCGCAAACATGGCAGCGCGGTGCTTCTATTCCTGGCAGGGTCGCTGCCCCGATATGTTTCTGATCTGTGCCAAAATGAACGTCGGAAAAACCCATTCGGACCAATTATCGGTAAAGAAAATACAGGTTCTGGCTATTCTTGTTGGAGGGTCATGGAAAGCAAGTAAAAACAATTTCCTTCCTTTAACACGTGTCAACAAAACTCCATATAAAGGCTAAAACTGGCCACCGTCATGTTTGGTAATGTTTTTAATCAGCGCCCTAACTGGAAACTGCTTTTACTAATACCCACGGCTCCATGTGAGCAATTAAGACAAAGCTCTAGATTAAAACGGACTCAGAGTAAACTCCACTGGGCTGAATGTCACCCGGTACAACGACACAGCTCATTGATGTGATCTTCATAAAGGAGAGCAGGAAAACAGTGAACGACGTCAGGCCTTGAGTACACAGACAAAAATTATTAATAGGATCAAATCATTTTTGGCTTGACCTTTGTTGATAGTAAGATAAATATAGAAAATCAACTGACTGATCCTTTAATAATAAGCAGTTCAAAGGTCAGCGTATTCAAATATATGACTGTGTGAACTCGCCCTCCGAAGTAAAATGTTATTTTAGTTTTTCTGTATTTATGCATTTTATGGACGTTTGACTTTGTTCAAATAGTGTGAGATTTTTTAAATTCTATAATATTTCTAAAGCCTTTAACACACAACAAAGATGACGGCTTTGTGAGTAAAGTGTGAAAACAAGCGGCTTCTTTCCGGTAGGGTTAAATATTTATTTTCCATGGAAGTTCCTCTGACTGATGTTAGCAATACAACTGTGGTAAAGTTCATACTTTCAGCGTTACACAAGAAGCCATTCATAAAAACAGTCATCAAAACCAGAGGTGGTGTTTGGACGCGAGCCAGCGCTGGCGATGTTTGTCCATCTATTTATGGCCAAATATTGTGTTGCTAGGGAACCGCCCGTCTTATCAAGGTTATCAAATTATCATTAGCATCTTAGACGTTTCCACCTCTCGCCCCGTATGTCACCACGTGTAGCGAAGCACCAGAAATGCAGCTACTGGTGGTTCAGCTGACCAGCGTCAGCCGCACGGATCCTAGTAAACGCTGTTTATTTGTCTGGCCTGGTCTAAATGGATGCTGAAACACTGACAAAGCATTTCCAAGCAGCAGCGCCGTCGCACAAAGAAGGGCCCTAGAAAACAAACTATTATAGTCTCTGTCTGGCAGGTAGCCCGGATGGCAAGTGAAAACAAAGGCCGCCTACGCACACAGCCAGACAGGCAGTCCCACCAGGAACACTTTCACCTGTGCCGCACTCTAAACCCCGGCCGGCACCCAGACGTTTATTTCCTCTGAATCCATCCAACGCTTCTTTGGGGCTTTGCACCGCTGCACACGCTGGCCTGGTAGGAGCGATGCTTTTAAAATAGCTTGGATCTCTAACAGTATATACTTTGTGTGTGTGTTCCTGTTTCCCTCTGTGTGTGCATGAATGAGTCATCCTGGAGTGACCCCACCCTACGTGGGCGGTTGATTTGGCGGGATGGGAGTGTTTGGCCTCTGTCAGCCTCCATGTCCCAGAAAGTACTGCTCACATAACTGGCCTCTTTGTTCCAAATGTCACTCCTCTCACAGGAGGAGAAGGGATCCCGTCCGCAGGCGCCCTTGTGTTTTTATCTGTGGCGCTGCTGCTGTGCCGCCATGAGGACTCACTGAAGGCGGCTGTCTCAGCACGGCGGCGCTCACGCTGTTGCACTCGAACTAACAGCGCTTGTTTGGTTTTTTCAGGTTGATTCCAAATAGAGCAACCCCGGGGCTCGTCTTTGGAGTTTGTTAACGTTCACACAAATACAGTTTGGGACGGAATGCGTCAAACGCCGCCTGCTCCGTCTCACCGCGCAGACGTTTGGCCCTGTGCGGCGTCCGTCCGCTCCTCCGTGCACATGTCCAAACTCAAACTGCGCTTTTGTGGCCGCGTTTGAAGTCGCTTTGAACTAATTTTAGCGGCGAGTTTCGTAAATGCCAAAATTAAACATACGTGTCATGCTCCGGTTGAGGACAATCATACTGTTTACTAGAATAGTTGTGGTGTCAAATGGGTTTACAGCTACTTTCATGTTGATTGATATGAGATCATAGCATTGCAACAGCATCACTGCTTTGTAGCATCTCAATCACAGTTACAGTTTAAATGAGTTAGAGCAGTGAGATGAGAGCTGCACAGCCAGAATCTGTAACCTTTCTGAAACGGGTGGAGGAAGGGAGTTTTCACAATGGATATTAATGTTATGAGGAAGTAAAATGCACGACTGTTATTACACACGTTGAGCCTTTAATTTTTACTACTTCCTCTGGAAAAAGTCGCACACGTCTTGTTTTCTGTTCAGCTGGCTGATTACAACGGTAATAAACAGCAGTAGTAAACAGACGAGTGGGAGTGTAGGTGGTGATTTACATGTTCCTCCATTCAGACTCTGGATGCTTTTCAAAAGCAGTAACCACAACGAGTCCATCTTACACATGTCCAACATACACAAGAAAACGAAGCGGTAATGAGGGTAAAATATGTATCAGTGTGGGCACGACAGTAAGTGATGAGGCAGCGCTGAGTCCAGACAGGCTGTGCTATGTTACAGGTAATTAAATCAACTTATGTAACTGTCCATTTTCTAAATCACAACATATTCTCATGGCCTTGTTCCCGTCAAGCTGCTGTACGATGGTTGGTTTCATGTCAGAGACTCTGTTCCAACTGAAAAGCCCCCGAGTTGAACAGCATTTTGTGTTTTTCCTGACAAAGCAAAGGAGAAACGTCTCAAAATGAGTCAAACTATCATGGAGACAGAGCTTTAATCAAGATGGAGGCCAGTGTGACTCGTTCCTACTCAACATGCTGCTGGACGACCACGTAAGGTCTTAGGTTCAGTTAACTCGCGGGAGGTGACTAAGCAGATTAACCCGAACACGGTGATTTAACCGGTTAATCATCAGGTGGATGACGCTGTTATCACCTCGCGGATACTCGGGTGGCAGTAAAAGTTGACGCTCGTCTCTCTTTTGTATAAACAACCACACATTCAAGGATGCATCTCTTCACAATAATAACTAGTAGCGGCTTTGTGTTAAATGTCCGGTTCTACTCGCTGTTATTTGTGGGGAGATATTTGTGGCGCACGGTTGACTCATGAAGAGCAACTGCCGCTGCCCTGTGGGTAACTCCTACGTTACTACTAGACAGCAAGTAAAAGGAGTCGCCAGTTTAGTGGTTTCATGGAGATAATTATTATAATTTAGGGGCAACGCGGGAAACAAATTATCAATATTATTACTATATTTGCTGATGTTTTGAGACCTCCAACAAAATAAATATATGGAAGACTGGCGTTATTTTGCTGAGAGCTTTCGGTATATCAGTGTTTAAGTCGTCTTTCAAGGACTACTCGATTCTACTTCATCATGTCATATCATGCCTTTAAATTATGAATAAATAACAAACGAAAGTCAGCGTAAGGTCACAAACTAGTGTAGGGTTACACTGAAGAGGATTTAACCCTTGATCGTCTAAAAACCCTACGCTGTCACAGTCACGTCCTGGGCTTGATTTTAGCTCGCGCAGCAGCTGGAGTTATGTTTTAAAAAAACATCTCAGCACCTTCTGGTCCTGGCAAATAAACTTTTTTTAATGTGTCAGTTCGTCAAATAAAGTCTGGGGCTGTAAGAAAACAAAGAGATAAACATTCTCAGGCGCTCGACAAGCTGCTGTGGGAGCAGCGAGGCCCCGGATTCATCCTGTTCCCAGTTTTGGATCTGCGTCCAATGAGCAGCCCTTCGTCTTTGAAGTCTCATCTAAGCAGAGATGGTAAAGACCAGAGTCAGTGGCGAGTAAGTGTGTGGCCATGTGGGCCTCTTAATTTCTCTTTAATGCTTACCATTAGCTTCCAATCCCGAGCGCCACAGCTCAGCAGCTACCAGCCCTGAACGCTCCACCATTTTCCCTAAATTGTCACACTTGTGTCCGTGTGCACATTACTCAGACTAATTGCTGAACTTGCTCCTTGTCTGGTCTCATGCATTCTGTCGATAGCTCCTGAAACATACTGAAACAATACGCAGGACAAAAGTTAATAAATCATCCAAATCTGGCTGAAATTCATAAGCTCACCCATAGTCTGGCAGCGCGCTCGCACATATAAGACCCGGCTCTTTTATTTAATCTGTGATCTAGTGCCAGGCGACATTAAGTTTCCCTACATTTAATGCTATGTGATTTGGCAAAGCAGAGAGGTCAGATGTAAAACGTGCGACTTAAAGGCAATGTGGAAACACTTAAACGACGTCTGGCGCAGTCCATTAGTCCAACACGGTGAGAGAGCGTCCGCGATCAGATTTTAACATTAGTTACTGTTGTCATGTGAATTGGATTCAGAAAAGAATCAAATAGTGTAAAATATTTTTACAGCATGGTGTGCAGGCGTTTCGTGTTTGTGTATGTTGAATGCGTGACGTCCAGAGTCTTAACCTGGAGATGTTCACATGCTCCATGACAGCGTGCGGCTCAAACAAAGCCTTTTTATGCAGCAAGGAATTTAAAACAAAGCCAAGTGATTCAACTAGACATGTTTAAACAATACGCTGACGACTCTCTGCTATAAATCTGCGCTAATTGACCTCGGCCACACCCGGCACCTACTGTGACGGATCGCTCCCACTGTGTGCTCTGGTTCAGAGGTATGCGGTAGAAAATGTAAACATCGGGGCTCATGTCAAACCAAGGAGCGTTGTGTGAACACAGCGTCACGGGTCAGCGACTCACAAATTGGAACCATTTAGCCTCAGCGTTTGTTTATAGCACTGTCGTTGTAAGTCACTGGTGCTCGTTGATGGCTGCGTCTTAGGTTGCGCGTGTCCAGGTGAGCGCTTGTCCTACAGATGCAGCTATAAGCTACCGGTTGCACTTATAGCAGCTGGGTGAGATTCATCACATGCGCCCTGAAAAGCAGCGGTTCGGAGAATGTTGAGGTCTCGGGAGTGTTTGTGAAGACTTGTTATCTGCAGGACGTGCATCATGAATCAGAACAGCCCCCCCCCGTGACTTTAACACCACATCTTACAATTACTTCTCCCAACTACACTTCACAATGTGGTTACATGAAGAGATGGATTTGTAATTACCTCTTCAAGTACCATGATGAATTACTTCCCTGTCGTGAATAATAACAAAGGACTGATCGTTCAAAAGCCTTATGCTTATTCTGGACCCGCGTTCCATGCTCTCCAGATGTACAGAACGCTGTTTGATTTTTTATCCTGTCAGCTAAGTCATGGTGCGTCGTTCTCTGCCGACGCATCAGGCGACGGCTTTGTCAGATCTGTCATTGTACTGCGCTGTAATGGAGACACTGGAGAAGCTTTGGAGCATCTTTTTTCCTCTCTCTCTCTATGATACTGCTGCTCATCCTCAAAGGTTTTTGTTGAACGTTATCTAAATTTTCCGGCAGCCAATTTATGCAGGCTGTGAGCAAGCAACCGGTGACTGGGGCTTTGCTGGGGGGTCAACAAGGAAGGTTCACCAGGAAGAAGCCGGACTCCAGAGTCACGTGTAATTAAATCCGTGTGACAGTAGAGCAGCGACATTTCAGATGATGCAATCAACCCTGGCTGATCTATATCCACCAACAATCCCTCTGCTGAAGAAGAACGTCTAGCGTGGAGTGACTGAGAGGACTCGGACCTTCATGTGTGAAATAAAAGCCAGAACAACACTGTGCAGTGAAGTGATGTGATTATCTGTGGTCCATATAAACTAAACAGCATATACTGTCCATTCATACCAGTAGGAGGACATCTCCTATCACTCCTTCAAGAGGAGAAAATGCCCTTAAATGTTTGGACGTTTTATAACGTGTGATAGTATAATTTATGTTTTATACTGGGTTCATTGAGATGAAAACCAACACGGTGGATCAAGTCAGAAATAATTGCACAAAAATATTGGAAGGAAAACTATTGTGTGTGTGTGTGTGTGTGTGTGTGTGTGTGTGTGTGTGTGCGCGCGCTGGACTTGTTTTGATTCTTAAGGTCATTCTGAGAATTGGAAACATCAGAACGTTGACGTAAAATCACCACTGGAAAATCACTTGAGTCGCACCTGAATCCTGTGAGCACACACACAGAGCAGGGTCTGTCGCGTGAGCCATGTGCTTGTGGATATCTGTTGGCATCTGGCTCTTATTTCCTTTCTCCATGTCACAGACGCAAAGGCTTTCAGCATGAGTCACAGCCTCAGACCTCCGGGGCATTCAGGCTCGCCTCTACAGACACAATGCACGATTACTGAAAAGATCACAAGCCTTTTACCAAGTTACACCAGCAACCTTACACAATGTGCTGGGTCTGTCACTCGAGCTTTTAATTTGACTTTTCGCTCTTTCTGCCAGTTTTACTTAAAAAGGCAGAAACAGCTTAATTATTTGGAAAACGTACAAAATTACTGGGCCCAGAAGAAAAGTCAAAGCTGCAGACCCAGCAACAAAACGGGGTCATTTAAAATGTCAGATCCGCATCCAACGCAAAGGGACAAATGCATCTGATTATGAGATGCCGCACAAGCTGCCGGTTGATTTTTACTCTGACAATTATTGTTATATTACAGACTGGTTTCCACAAATGTTGTCCTGATGCTAAAGGCAGCAGTTGGCTGTTGGACGCAGCGGTGATTAGCGGTGGCACTGTGGGAACAGCGCTGGGGCCAGAGGCCACGCTTTGTTCTCCTTGAGCGGCGCTCTGGCCGAGCCCGGTCCGCAGGGGCCATGTTGAGGAAGGTGGACACAACAATGATGCACTGACTCACCAGGGAGCTGCACAGGCGGCGCAGCTCGTTTCCACAATGCGTTTAAATCTGCGTCACGGAGCGCCGTGCCAGACGCTCGGCTGATATCCCAAAGCTCCGAAGGGTGTTTCTACGCTCGACTGCCCGCGTGTCTGGTTTTATCTAATCCAGGACTGGCTATGGAGGAAACCTCCACTTCCAGGCCTGGTAGCTGCAAAGGTTGTGCCTAAAACAACACAGTTATTGGTAGAGAGTGACTGGCGATGATTTATATTCAAAGTCTACTAACAAGCCTAGTTAACGTTGGAAAAGCAGTTTTTAACCATTCGTCATTTCACTCACGTCCAGAAACTAATAAAAACACATCGCGAGCCACAGAGTCGCCGTAATCACTCATCTTGAGTGAGTTTGAGTCAAGTTTGTTTTAAAAGTGTGACCTATTTTCTGAGATTCATGTTTTCAAAAGTAATGAGATGCCAGACGAGGGGAAGACGAGGACGTGGTGAGAGAAGC
Source organism: Macropodus opercularis (assembly GCA_030770545.1). Lineage (NCBI taxonomy): Eukaryota > Metazoa > Chordata > Actinopteri > Anabantiformes > Osphronemidae > Macropodus > Macropodus opercularis. Next base: position 15,141,668 of record CM061105.1, on the reverse strand, counting down.
CCGATTAGCAGATAACATACACGACGTTTAATGCTATGATTGGAGCAGGTGCATTGATCTAAGTTACTGTATTCTGTGTGTTGTGGCCTCACACACACAGCAGAACCTCCTCCAGCCTTTTATGACCCGTCACTCAATGTTAAACAATTTGTTTAGTTTTAGCTCCAGAATATGTTGCATTAGCCGTCCTGAAATATACACGGACATTTTCAGACTACACTGATTGTTTATTATGACTGAATTCCAAACAAATGACTTCTTTAAACCACCACCGAGCCAATAAACGCTCAGTAAAGTGCCTCCGTCTGCTCCTGGCCCGCTCTGGTCCTGTACTGTCCGTTCACCCAGGCGGGCCGGGCTGTCAGCGGCCACATGCGACGCTCACACACTGAGATGCGTGAGTACATCCTGCTGCAGAGCGAAGGCCTGGCCGCTACCTCAGTCGACCCCGACCCAGGCTGCTTCCATTTCAAAGGCAAAGAAGGAGCTGAGAGGGAGAAACACGAACCGTGGCTCAGGAGCCAGGTCACTGAAACGTAGAACATCCCTCAAACACCGTTAAACAAAAAAATAACTGCCTCGTGAAACACAGTTTAAAAACATATCTTTTTAAATTTGACTCGTTCTTTTTGCTCGTTTGTGCTTAGATTTCCTGTACCGTAGCTTTTACCAAATATTATTCCAATATGTGCTCGGGACTGTTTTTGATTTGAGATTCAGACTGAACTAGTGAGTATTTACAGCACGACAACTCATCTGGGATTGACTCACACCATGTGAAAAGAACAAATCAAAGACCGAACCTCTCAACAAACCTTCCCAAGTTGCTCCTGCTGGCGACGTTCAAAATAAGTCTCATACAAACAGATGAATTTGTATTAAAGGCACATTCGCTGCAGATTCAGGAGCATTTGGTGGGTGATGAGTAGCTATGACTGATAACCTGAGATTTACATGTAATGTAATAAAGAATGGCGTGTTTTTGAATCCGTGCAGTGATGTTTCACTATCGTCTGCGGACACACGTCGCAAAACCTTCCCAGAATTCAAAGTTCGCCTTCCTTCGCTCCACTCCGAAGGAGGATCTGCCGTAAGAGGCTTTACGGTGGGGACCACCATCCGTGCTCATCACCCTGACAGCTTCTGTTTGTTATTCCAGGCAACTGCTCCACCTGATAGGTCTCCAGCACTCGCAAGCAGTCTCAATCACACTGTGTCTCCGAATCCCCGCCACAAACCCTTCCCTGCGACCTAATCTGCTGCTTTCTGTCCTTTCCCCCTCCTCCTCCTCTTTTAGCTCATTTACCCATGAGTCATCGCTGTGGTTTGGACTGGGGATCAAGAGAGTTCAGTCGTATGAATGCGTCTCAAAACAGAAATGGAGTTAAACCCGAGGGTTAAGGGAAGCCTGGATGCAAACCGCTGTAAAATTTCTTGGCTTAATTATGTGCCAAACCTACCGAGCAGACATTTTTTTAGAGAGCGGTGACGGAGAGAGTGAAACGCCAGAATGTGCACTTTTTCTACCACGACAGGATCCGAGGAGCCAAATGGAGTAAAACCACAGTGTGGGGGGAGGAGCTCCTTCAGCAGTGGGTCATAGTTTGGCTTTTTAGTGAATAAACGTAGAATAAGTTAAAACCCTGGAGATGGAGGCCACGATGAAAACACCTGAAATCGGCTTTTGGTCTTGGAAAAGTGGAAAAGTTGGTGTTTTAAGGAAAAAAACGCATGGAAAGAAAAGCAAAGCTGTGGCAGCTGCTCTCGGCCTGTAGTGGCCGTGTACTGAACGGGTTTCAGAGCCAGCAGATGACTTGATTATCTTGTGTTCCTTCATTGATCTTACTAACTTTGATACCATTTTGCTTCTCACGTTGCGCTTTTTTTGTGTGTTTTGTGTTTCTACCTAATCTTACGTGCCGTGTTTATTTTACTCAGCTGATCGTACTGTGAACACGCTTTTCACAGCGCATTGCTCACTCTCCTCTGCCCACCGAGGCACCAGCCCAGAGTCGGGTGGGTCTGCTGGTGCCGACGCCAGGCTCTGCGGTGCTTTGGCAGGCCCGTTTACAGGTCTCGTGCTCCGCGTCCCGCTGACCCGAAGAGGTTGAGGGCGAATGTAAAAGCCGAGTTTACAAGCAACAAGTGGCAAAAGGTTGCTCTTTATGCGTTCAAGCATCACATTTAGCTTTGTTTGCTTCTTACTTATTCTGGTGTGTAACACGAGGCTGGAAAGGAGCCGGCACAGCCTTGGTATCGGACACTAACAAGGCTTTGCTCCTGGAGATGGACATTTCTTTATAATTGGGTCAAGTTTGCATTTGCATCCATTCAATTATGTCCAATTAGGTGTATGAACAGAACAGAACTGACAAACTGGATGAATGAAGTTTGCCCCCACCTTAAAGTATTTAATCTATATCTGCAGCTCGTGAAGCTGCTGGGGGTTAACGTAAACCAGATCTCGGTTAATCTCTGCTTGCGTCAGCCCTCATTACACGGCTGCAGCGGAGAGATGCAGCAGAGCCGGGTCCCAGATTGCAGCCGTCCTCTACATGCGCTTGATGTGGGAACATTGGGAATGACAGCGACATATATTGTTACTGCTCAAATTGCTATGTTGCACAGACAGACTTTGTTTTGGTTTTGTTTTCTTCACGAAGAAGAAAAATGGTTAAAGAAGCCAGTGATGAAACATGAAGAAACATTTACCTGCGTTTTATTTTTTTTATCAGCTGCTTTCTATTTCTATATCTCTGAGAGTGGAAACTTCTAGTAGTACTACGCGTTTTACTCTTTGTGTTGTCATTACGTTACCTCCGACATCACGGTGCTTTTTTCCTGTCTTGCACTTATTCATTATCGAAGCCACGAGACAACTGAGATCAAACCTTGTGCTCCGTTCATGTTTCTGACTGTAGCGTCTCATTAGCTTTCATAACAGAGCACAGGGGCGAAGCAGCATTTTCAGGTTTTTATTAGACCCTGCCATCGTGTAGGGAAGCAGTTGGTCAGAGGTTTCAGTAGTAAAGTAGCTGATGTATCACCAACATTACCTCCACCTAAAATATTACAGTTCTGATGATTTATTGCATTTTCATATGGAAACCCAGGCTGTTTCACATAGTAACTAACTCTTTCATGTTGTTACAGCAGTGTCTCAGTTATTATGTATAATTTATTCTCATCTCTGAGAATAAATAAATGTCTTGGGTTTGGTTTCCGGCCGGTTCAGGCCTTTATGCTGCTGTTAGCTCACAGAAGCAGCCTCCGCCGAGGTAAACAGGCTTGAAACTGGCAATTTTACAAACTCAGGTTTTAGTTTTTCTGCCTACGTTGTCCACACCCTCCATACGCTCGTTCAGTCTCTCTCCTTCAGTGGAAAAGGGAAGTTTGCCATTCGTTACTGGAAGAGACACCGACCATGTGGAAACTCTGCTTCAGTGGCATTTACAAAAAAAACCCCCAAAAACCTGGACATGTGCACGAGCGAGTGTGTTTCTGTACCTTTCTCTTCTGTTTTGACGCCGCTCGGGCCTCGTAACCCTGCTCTGCATTTCAGGCACAGCAGGACTCAAATCGGTCCAATGTGGGTTAGACGGGACTTTAAGTCTCGATCATTTACGGGAAGTGGAAATAATATGTGCAACATTAAGATAAAAAATTCAATAAGCCGCAGCGAATACAAGCTGCTGGCATGTTGTGTGAAGCCTCCGGGCTCCTACTAATGGAGGCAGCGTCACGACATCAATGGAAGCGATATTAAAATAATCCATTAAACCTTCAGCTGTTGTTTATACTGAGAGCAAGTCGTAACATACCACAATATACAACTAATCAAATAAAAAAACCTTTGAGCAATTTGTAAAGCTGCGCATTATGAAATATTAAAAACAGCCATAGATATGTAAACATCCTGTAACTTAGACTTAACATAACACAACAAAATACAAAACACAAGAAACTAAAATCTGCACACATAACAATGGAGGGACTGGCTGCTGGAGTTGTATGTATTATTTATTATTCATTGTTTAATTATTTATAGTTTTTTTATTATGCATTATTTTTCTGTTTTTAAAAGGTTAAAATGGGGGAAAATCAGTCCACAAGATATGTGAAGTTTAGTAGTTTAGATCAGTTTAAATGAGTAAAGAGTGTGAGTGGTAGCAAAGAACGATGGTGTGTGAGGTCTGATGTAAATAAAACATCAGCGTGATGAAAGCTGACGGCCTGACGCTTCTCTTCCTCCAGGAGAACAACTCACCCGTGTCTCGTTTTTTAGCAGATGTACATGTTTGAACAGAGTTTGGATAAATGCGATGAGCTCCTGGGTTTGCTGACGATGCTCCATCTTTCCCAGGAGTTTGAGAGACAAACATATTTTGCTGCGTAATTTAAACCTGGATAAATCTCATGCTTTGTGGGAGGAATCAGCATCTGTTTAGCAATCATCCTCCTTGTTGTCGCTACAGTCCAGGATAACAACAGGAAGGAGGAGGATGCGCGAACCGTCGGACATGATGAACGTGTTTCCTTCAGTCAGGTTTCCGCTCCATGCAGGAAACGAGCAGCTGGCATCAGCCTGTTTGTCACTGGCTCCTTTTCTGTACTGTCTGACTGCACAGGACACACTGATATTATTTATACATTACACATGTATTTAGCCTTTCACAGTTTTTTCTTTTTTGCAAATACATTCCCTTTTTTCTTTAGCTTTTGTTTTTTTTGTGCAGCGTAGCACAAAGATGTAAACTGATACTGTAGCTTCCAGCACATTGCGCTAATAAGCCTGTTCGCGTGTAAACGGCCTCTTTAAGCCCTATTGCCTTCATCCCGCTTCCTTTCATGGTTTGACATTTACAGGTGTGTTTCTCGACTGTTATGTGTCTCATAGTGAATGTGTTGGAGCATATTCACCATTATAACATAAGCGTTTGTGGGTGTGAACCATGGTTGCACACTGTGTCTGCGCCCCTGAAAAGACAGGGGCATGTGCTCGTACTTGTATCCGAGGAGGCAGACAGACAGACAGACAGATCTGGAACCAGTTGAGTGACTGGTAGGTGTGGGTAGGGGTGTGACCCGGTGACTCACTCACCAGCAATGTTCTTCTCCAAGGTGGATGAGTCACAGCCTCCTCGCGTGAGGAGATTTCGCTTTCCAACGGATATTTGTTCTCCGACGAATGTCTTCCTCGCATTCGATCCAAAGCGTGGAACAAAAAGTTAAAACAATATTAAACAGTAACGTTCAGTCAGCAAATGTAAACATACTGGAAATCATGGCAAAGGGAGGATTCATTTTCAGTTGTGATGCATAATTGAACAATCACAACAGTTTATGCAAAACTAAAAGACACTCAGCGATAAGCTCCAGTCGCCGTTGGAAGCACCAGAACAAGGACTGATCGCCCCATTTGCATGTTTTTTACATAATGTAATTAAATGAAAAACCTCACATACAGTAAATCCCTGTGTTTGAGCCGTTTGAAGTAAAGAGAGTAGAAAATATCTACATCAGCCTCCTCCTGCCTGCGTTCACCTCGGCCTCTCGCCGGTTTTCTCCTTCTCCTGCTTTCATCAGCTCAGTCAGATGCTCTTCCTCCTGAGCTCAGCCGTACAAACGTAAAATGGGCTTTGGTTCCATCTCGAGTCGTGCATGTGTGTAGTGAGATGAGAGGCGTTGTCTCTCTAAATAAACTCAACTCTGACCCAGGAATCAAACACTAATTCTGCAAACAGGCACATTTTACTGTTCTGCACATGCACAAGCTCAGACCCGGGTGCAGACGAGCCGAGCTGTGTTTGTGTGCAGCCGAACCCCCATTTAAAGCAGGATGTGTGTTTCAGCACGTTGAGCTGCTGCTGCGGTAAATGAGCCACTTGTTGAGGGCACGACAATGCTGCTCTGAGAAACACAGGAAGAGCGCAAACAAAGAACAGCATGGAGCAGACCTGCTTTTCTGGCAAGAGGTCACACGGGAGGTTAGCGTGATCGATGAGCTGATGGCTTCTGTTTGTCTCTAATGGGCCGAAGGCAGGAGGAGACGGGGAGGACACAGGGAAGGGAAGGAGGCTGAAGGCGGGTCGGAAGGGATTGAAGCCTGCTTTCTCAGCTTGCTTCTCATTATATCGCACAGTCCGGCAGCTACTGTGCTAATTCTGCTACTTCACACACGTGAACATGTGAGTTTGTAAGGGTCCGTGTTTCTCTGGGTGTTTCCCAGACGGCGGCTGACGGCTTCTGTCGTCTATTACTGACTGGTGCACAAACACACAGACCTATGAAGCCGTGCTGAAAACCTGAAACCTGAGCCTCTTTCCACGAAGACTTCCAGCCCATTTAGTAATGTTTTGGGACATTAGAGGTGCATTTACATACTGATGAGGTGAGTCGATAGTGAAGACGGTTTGCAAACGTGTGTGTTGTTTTGCCAGGATGCTCTTCAGGATTCAGGTAAGTTGGCTGCAGTGTGAAAACACACGTCAGATCTCTCAGTGTTAATTGTTGTTGTATTGTTAAATTAAAAACAGGGACCAAGCGCTCGGAGCGCGCTCGCGCCTCCCGGCCCTATCACACGTTGGGGCGTTGCTCCAACGCTCGTCATGTGCCTGCTGGTCGCCAACGTCTCCAGGCGTTCACGCAGCTGAAACGTCTTTTAATCCTGGTTTTGACTTTGCTGCCACTCCCACCTCATCAGATAATGACTGAACTAGTTGAGCTGCAGGGAAGCTCTCTGCGCCACACAGCCCATTTGTTTGAGCTTTGGCCTTCAGAACAGTCAGGATCAAGGATTTATAACCTGGCTGCCTGTTAACACGCTGACACACATACTGGTTTAATGTGGATCCTTTGTTTGTTGCCTTTTATGTGCAGGACGCTTTATATTTTGTTCTTCTATTCCTCCTGTGTCAGCTTTAGTCAATTACTTTGATTTGTGCCTTGTCTTTAAAGTATTTTAATTTGACTGTGTCCAGCTGTTGGCTTTTTTGATTCGTTGTGCTGTAATAAACCCAAATATAACAGTATCTAAAGCTAAAGGTATCTTATTATGTATTCTATTCTTATCTACAGTGCTGGTTTCTTTCAAGTGGAAGCTAATCTCCAGATAGGAAAAGTCATTTCAGGGCATTGGTTCTTTTAGATGCCTGAGCGACTGGGGAGTAAAAACACACACAGACAAACACGCGAAACTCGTTCCATGCACGTAGACGTGGCTGAAGTCTCGATAGATTTTATTATTTTGCTTTGGTAAAAACCTGGCAGGGAAAGAAACAAAGTCCAGTTTATTGTGGAGGTGCCCGTGATGAATCCTAAAAAATTAGTTGAAAAACAGAAACGATAATAATAATAATAATAATAATAATAATAATAATAATAATAATAATAATAATAATAATAATAATAATAATAATAATAATATATAATGTTACACATAATAACAATAATTATTATTATTATTATTATTGTGCTATTTTTGTTGAATTTAATTTAATTTTCTTATCCTAATCTTATTGGCTCCATCTGTCGCCTCACTGTTAACACGCATGTTCATTTCTGTCCTGGGACGACCGACGTGTCCCACCTAAAGTTGTTTTAAATGTTCGAGAGGAAAAGAAGATCATTATCCCGTCTCCAAGCGCTGGCGACGACGCAGCAACTGCACCATCTGTCAGAAAATGTCTGGACTGAGCGTAGAAATCGATGCTCCAGCCTGTGCTGCTCCAGGAGAAGAGTGTGACCTTTAAACTGACTTGAAATTGAAACTTTGCGCACAAAATAACAATAGTTTCAGCTAATAACAAAACAGCAGTACAGCAAAAAATACGCATTTGCCTGCTGGTCACAGCTGAAATGTTTTTTCATCTTTTTCACATGGAGCACATTGATGTTTGTTTGTGTTAATTACAGTAATGAAACCATTTTCTAATATTTCATTGTTCATACATTGTTTGGAAGTAATTTTTTCAAGTCAGTTGCATGTGCTGTAGTTTTGTGTGTATGTGATGTGCAGTGTTGCATGAAAACGTTAAATCAAATTATAAATAAAAAAACACTTATTGTATTAATCACAGATACTGTAATGTTTAACATCATTTCAATCCATCATCTGTTTCTTAGTAATTCAGTAAATATTATAATTTTTTCCAAGTCAAGAATAAATTTAATTTCAGTTTAAATAAATAAAACTTGACAAACTGGATTTAAGACACATTATGGTCATGCACAACCTTTCAAAGAGAAAATACTTGTCCGTCAGTCGGTACCTGAAGGTCGACGCCGACACGTCCCAGCAGTGTTTCATCTTTATGAAATGCCACCGTGTTGGGCGACACAGCAGGAAGTAAGAAATTAGCAAACGCACACACACAATGAAACATTCCTGCAGCTTAACAGCCGACAGAGGTGTAATCACACATTACGCGGCCGTGTGCGTCGTGTTTCCCTGCTGCAGTGAAAGGAAAGTTCAGGTGATATAATCTCACACAGTGTGTCGTTATTTCATCACCTTGTCTCTCACACACATTCTCTCTCTCACACTGGTGTTTAGAAGGTGGAGACGCTGATGAGAATTAGATACAGCAGGTGTGTCAAGAGTCAACCACAGCTTCTGCTCAGTCAAGTGACCTACTCCACAAACGTGGGTGAGATGGGTAAGATGAGACGAGAAGCCGTGTGAGGAGTCACCTCTCACAGCTCCACGTCTGTCCCGTTAAGACTTAAACCCCAATAAATACCTGAGAAGAAGCCCGAAGACGGCAGCTCACAGACGCTTCCTGCCCAACCTGACGGAAAATAGGAATCTGCCAGGAAGCGCGGGATAAAGTGCCTAAATCCAGGTGTGGGAAGCCTGCAGAGGTTCTCCAAGCTGTAATTACTGCCCACGGGCTGAACTGGGGGTTGAAATACTTATGGAAATGGGAAACTGCATTTACAATTGTTATAAAATGTGGTTTTGCTTTGGATTTGGAGGTTTTGGTTCCGACTACTTGTAAATTTGAAATTTCCAATAAAAGTGACGTTTGAAGAAATCTGACTTTTTCAAAGACAGTGACTGAGGAAATCCGTCCCCAGACCCGTCACCTCAGCCTTAACCTACGACCCTGACCCAGACACCGCCCTACAACCAGCTCCCCATGCCAGGCCCTGTTCTACCTTACACCGACTTCTCCCAGATCCTAGAAGCTGTGACCCATGTGGCCTGGTGAACGCAATGTTCACAAATGCTCCATAAACGCAGTGAATGCAAGGGCTCCTGCAGCACTGACGCCTGGAGCATGTGTGCATGAACACGAACACGCCCTCAACGCCAGTCGCGGCTGTGGGAACCGCTCTCATCTCTCCTTACGTGGCCTGAATGCAACACACCTCCCACTGTTTCCAACACGACGCACGTCTTCCATGTTTCACCTGAGAGTGTGGTTAGATCAGACACTCGGACGAGCAGCTTCTTCAGACTTTAACCTGAATTTAAACACGGTCCTGGTGTCAAGGTCACACTGCGATGCAAATATCACGTCTAGTACTGAGCTGAGCTGATTCAATTATTTATTAATTTGATATTTTTATTGCTGTGAGCGTTACGCACACGTTAGAGCAGCGTTAACGCTATTAAAAAGTCATCGAACAGGCTTTTTATGTGTCACGATCTGCCACAGGCTAAACTTTTTGGATTCTCACTGCACCATAAAAGTGGTTTGGTAGGTTTAACTCATTAAACCTTTAACCTACAGCAAGGGAGCATCCTGCAAGAAATTCATGTCACTTAGACAGAGTGATGCTGTTTGGTGACGTGAATAGTCAGACTTCACGCATCTCCAGGTCGTCTGTGCAGTCGTTGTTGGCTGCGCATCTAACGGGGAAACCTCTGGACGTTACCTCGCTGCCTGCGTGTGTAACATTGGCCCAGTCAACACGTACACGCTCGGCTGCGTTCGTGTGCTTTTATTTTTAGACCAGAGGCAGGATATTAGGTTTCATTAAGTCCCCCAGACCCCTTTACTTTTCTCTTTTCCTTCCTACTTCTGCCATTTCTCAGTCTGCGTCGCACACACGCTCGGTCCCAGGGGCTGGATGGTGGTTTCCTGCTCGTGACGTGAAGCAGCTCTGCTCACTGGTAGAAAGGCCTCTTTGTGCCTTTCCCCTCGTTCCGCTCGGTGACAATTATTTTCCCTCTCGAGCCTCAGCTGACAATGCGTGCGTTAACCCTCTGCCGTCATCCGTCTTGAATGAAAGAAAAAACGGGGGCTGCTCAACAACTGCAGGTTTATGTTCCAGCAGCTGCAGTTTTCGTATTCACTGCTTTTAATTGTGATCACAAGGTTCACAGGCTGGAAGCGGCCTCACACTGTTCAAGGCTTCTGCTGAGGCTTATTATCATCAACTTTATTTGCTGTGTTTTACTAGACGGGGCCACCCAGAACCACGCGGCTTTCATTGGAGTTTTTGTTATTTTATATTTACTGCAAGGCCAACAAGGCGAAGACCACAAGGCAGTTTCCATCTCTCCAGGACAAGGAAAACATTTAGCATGTAATGCCTGAACTTAAATCACCAGCCAGCTTGCAGTTGCAATCTTTCAGCTGAGTCCAGTTGCTCCGTTACGCGCTACTGGTGCCGTCCCTCGGGGCCCCTCACATCTGATGTGGTTTCTGGGGCCGGAGCAGAAGCAGCGGTGTCAACAGTCATACTTGTGTTTTTGTGTTTCTCTGAGCAAAGACTATTTTTCTGTCTTCACAACCGCCCTCGACGCACGTGCGCGGAGAAAAGCCGCCGCAGATCGTCTGACCTCTCTGCCAGACATCCTGCTTTTCTTTTTCATCCAGTTTTTCTCACAGTGATTTGTCGCTCTCCAGCCAAAGTGTTTCCTCGTGTGACTCTGGCTCCGCGTCTCCCCCTTCAGGGCGCCACTGACATCTGCACCACAACGCTGAGACTCCCTGACGGATGCCGCTCCGCAGACTCTTCCCTGGTCCTTGAGTCGACAGCTCTTGAGTGTGAGCGATTGCTATTGATTGTGCAGCACTTTTGGCCTCGCGCTGCAGAAGAAGAGAAAACAGCGGGTGACGCTGCTCACTGCTAATCTCCTGCGTCTCCTGTTGTGTTTCTGTCTAAACGTTGCACAGATTTTCGAGCCAATTTCAGTCAAATGGAAGCGACTGTTTCGGGAGGAGAGCGGATCAGAATTACCTGCCGCTGATGTCTCCGGTGTTCTGGCCCTGTCTCGCAGTACATTTTAATTGGCTTGCTGAATTTGTTCACATGTTTTCCCCCAAGCCAATCGTAAAACCTTTTGAACCTTTAAAAGCTTTTGAGGCGATAAACTTTGAGAGAAAAGCCATCACATGACAGGGCAGCAGATCAAACAGCATTTGGCCGTGGTGTCACGTAATTGCTTTGCACTTGACACTGAGGAACCCACTTGAGTCCCACAGGTTCTGCTTCACAGGTAAATCAATCCTCCAGAGGCCTCACCCTGTGTTGCTGAGACCAAGTAAGTCACATCTAATCAGAATTTTTAAAAGAAGAATAAAAAAATGCCACAGTCTCACTCAGTGACTGATGAACTGCCTCCGTTGACTAGTTCAGAAAAACAAGCTCCAAACCCATTTAGCTGTAAATGTCAACCTCTAGCAGCAGGAAAATGTCTTTGACAAAGTGTGACGGAGCGACATTCAGCCTCATTCTCGTACTCCATCACAGCCCAGTCTGCTGTCGGGCTGACGCTAAACAGCGGCTCGTGCATCTCTGGCGGCCGCTTTTCATTTTCTTCCAGCATTTTCTAAACTGACCGTTAATTTCCCACGGGAGCTGCTTGAAATGCTTAATCACGCAGAAGAGTTTGCGTTGACGTCTGATCTACTGTAGCTAAGGTCATCGCTTCAGAGTTTGTTCGATAGGTTTCAAGGCATCTCCCAGAAATTCAGACGCACCACTGTCCCTCCACTCGCCTGAAGAGCTGCTGCCAGGTACCTGCTCCTCCTAAAGCAGGTGACTCATAAAAGACGAGGGTTAACGTTAGGTTTTATGACACTTTTGTTTGTCCCTGATGTTCACACAGCTGATGACTCCTCGTGGCTCACTGATGTGCCGCGGCCCACGGGTTGGGAATCACTGTTACAGGACAAGTGTTGCCTCTAGTGCAACAAAAGGTCCAGCTTCTCTTTCAGCTCAGCAACATGTCAGTGACTCACTTATGCAGTTCTGCATTAATTCCTCCAGGACATTTCCCACAGTGTGAAAGCAAAACGCTGAGCATGTAGGTGGTTCTTTTCTTTAATGGCTCACAAGAAAGAAGAACATTATTTGTAGGCACTCACAACGGCTACATGTCTACATGCAGGATGAAGCAGGATGATGAGGATGATGAGGATGATGCAGGATGATGAGGATGATGCAGGATGATGCAGGATGATGCAGGATGATGCAGGATGATGCAGGATGATGCAGGCTGCCGGCGACAGATCACGCGGACTTTAGACTCCGATTTCCTCTCGGCTGATTCTGTCATTTAAGCCCTGGTCACACTGCTCCTCCTGTTCTGTTAGTAAACCAGAACCACGACGTCAGACAAGCAGCAGGACCGAGTCATAGATGAAGCAGAAGCAGTGTGAGCATCAACTGGCTGTTGTACTGATATACAGCAGCACTTAGCGATGCCTCTCAGCCACTTTCCACTTTGTTGACGCCACCTTTTTCAAATTCAAATGCAGGCGAACACTATGATTCCAGTGTTACGCCTCTGTGCTGCGTTAAGGCGGCCACAGTTCAAGCTGGAGCCGCTGCAGCACGTGTCCGAGTGTTTCATCTCGAGACACCGTGATGTTCCTCAAATGGAGCCCTGATGGCAGCACGGCAGACATCTGCAATTCAAATAAGAGCTGCATTAGCAAATTTTGAATGTCACTGTGCGGGATGGACAGAAAAGGACTGTGTGTCGCAGCGAGCTGGCAGCAGCTGTGTGGCTTTATTATCAAGCGTCAGACAGTGAAGATGGCTGTGAAAACAGGACACGGGACGCGCGGTCGACTCGTGGCTGTGATCCGCCCACAGCATCGTCCGGGGTGTTTCCTGAAGGAGTTATCAGAGAAGACAACACCTGGATGGACGCGTGCCGGCATGTCGCTACGGTTCTGTGCGACTCTACTCGGGGAAGGTGTGAATGTGTGCAAAGACCGTCTCTGCTCCAGCTCCCGCTCATCACATCTGGCAGCAGCTGGCCTCCAGTTCCACTGGATGGTTCACAGAGAGATGTTACCTTGAGTTCAGATGTGCGTTTTCCAAACCAACCCGGCCTGTAAACCCTGGAAACACAGCTGCTGCACCGATGATAGATGTGTTCAGGTGTTTGGGTCGGGAAGCTTCACCCCGCAAATACTCAGGACGCAGTTTTTTAAATACGCTTTGTAAAATACGCTTTGTAGCTGAGAGACCGATGAGTAACAGTGCAGATGCCACATTCTTAAGTCTGGTGGCGGACGCCGGATGCGTTAGATGACAGGTGTGCAAAACAAAACGTGTACAATAAACTGAATTAAGCTTGTGTCCCATCACTTTACACAAACAGAAGCGTCAGGCCTCTATTCTACGTTATTGAATTGTACATTCATTGTTGGTCTTGTGTCTTTTTGGCCAGCGGCAGTTTAGGCGCTGGACCGTTTCCACCGAAGGCACCAGGCTTCGTAGCGTTCAGGCCAGAATGTTCCTCATCAGCTCTCTCTGTCGTGCTGAGTCGGCGCCGCCCGGTTCTGGCAGCAGAACAGGTGCCAAATAGATTTTTTTAGCATCTGTGTTTGTTGGTGCGTTCATTAATATAAATAAAATGTATGTGACAGCTGCAGTTTTACTTTTAGGTCTTTCACACAATGAGGACTGATCTCATCCATCTGAATCAGATTCAGTTCACTCCATTATTATTGTTGCCTTCCTCTGCAGCCACAAACTTGATCTCGGCGTTGGCAGTCCTTGAAGCCATGCTGCTGTCTCTGACCTTGTGCTTGAACAGGAACGGGAACGTCTTTCGGAAGGACTTCTGGAAGTTGGCTCCCATGAATCCGTAAATGATGGGGTTGACCGAGGAGTTGGCGTAGGACATGCAGTTGGCCCACGTTTTGATCTTATAGGTGGCGTAGTTTGGCCGAAAGTTGGGATAAAAGGACTGGAAGAGGACAAAGATCTGGATGGGACCCCAGCAGATGGCGAAGAGCAGCACGATCACCACCACCATCTTGGAGACTTTGCTCCTGATACTTAGAGTTCTCTCAGACAGGAGGTTGACCTGGGGAACAGATGAGAGGAGACGGACTCACAACAAGTCCAGCGAAGGTAACAAACAAACTGTTCAGCACAAAACCCATTTCCATACCTGATAGTTGTTGTCCACGGGCTCGACGGAGGGCTGGCCCACCCTCTTCACCATCAGCGTGTAGCAGAAGGAGATGGTGAGGACCGGCAGCAGGTAGGCAGCTATGAACTGATACAGGATAAAAGCCCTCTCGTGTGCTTTGGACGGGAACCTCTCCATGCAGTACTGCCTGGGCCCGTACCAGTAACCCTCCTCTATGCGCTGGTACATTAAAATGGGGGTGGACAAGATGAAGGAGCCTGGCAGGACAAGGACGCTGTTAGCTGATGTTTTTAACTGTGCTGGATTAATGGAAGTAAATGGATGCAGACGAGCTTTTGCAAACAACGGGACAGACCGATCCAGATGCAGACGCTGACGATCATGGCGACCCTCGGGGTGCGGTGCCGGAGGGACTTCAGGGGATACACGGTGACATAACAGCGGTCGCCGCTCATGGCGGTCAGAGTGATGCAGGTGGCTTGAACCGTCACCTGGGGGAGACAAGGAGGTTTGTAACATGTTTGACTTTTAAGATGCGTGGCCTCCGCTCAGCAGCTGTTCGCCATCTCCTGCTGCTGGCGTCCTGTGCCCTCAACGTCAAACTGCTTTTGCCTCCTTACGAAACCAAACTCGCTTCCGACTTCACTGAGGTGTTTGCTAATGAAGTCTTACTTTTCAACTGGAGCGAGCGGGGAACAGGAAGAAAGGAAGCAGAGAAGAGCCTGCGTTTGCGATAAGTACTTTAATTAGCGTGTGAACAAATCCTTCAGTTTAATGTTTTAACAGGGTTCAGTGATGCTCGATGCCATTAAACTCCTGCACATTAAGAGAATGCTAATTTAAGGCCAAATGGAGCATGTGTGTCCCAGCTGGGACGCAGGTGTGTTTCTAGACCGTCGCTCACATGCACGTTGAAAACGACACTGTTCAAAATGACATTTAGAATATTGTCCACATGAAATGAAGGTTTCATGTGAAACACCCTGACTGAAGAGTGTCTGCCGCTGCCTTGCTCTCATTCTATTAGCTTGTGTGCATTGATCCTCAGTGGAGCAGGACGCGACAGACAACTGGCCTCAAGCGTCTTTTCATCCTCATCACAAAAATGTCATTTTGCTCCTTTCAAATACACGAACCTCTGAAGGCTGAACCTCGTGGTGTGTAGGTAAATGGACCCGGGCAGCGACATGAGGGGTCACAAGTTCTTTGTATGCTCTTTTCCAAATAGGATCTAATTTAGTCCCTCTTTTGTCTATGTATCTGCCTCCTTCCCTTATTCCGCCACCTTTTATCTGTGACTGTGAAGCCAGCGCCCTTAAAGAATCACATCAGGGTTTCAAAGGACGTGATGAGAGAGACAGAAGGGGTCGCGGTGAGTTCAGCGTTGAGGCCGCTGACGAAGTGCGTATCACGATCCTGCACGTTTCCAAGACCACTCTACCTTGTTATCTTTAATGCACGGCCTCTATTCACAGGAATTAGATCAGACACTGCAAAGGGAATATATTTAAATCACGGAGAGCAGCAAATCTTCACACAACGTCCAAATAAAAACTGTTCTTTAGCTGCTGAATGTGAACAGCTTGTTCCATCTATTAATATCAAAAGTAACTAAGATAAAAAGCAGTAAGATGCTAATTAGTCGCGTCTTCCTTCCTTTCACTTTGCATATGTTCATTTGATTAGTGCTGAAAATCAAATGTTACCGTTCTACTGTGGTGTGAGCCTGCTGCTGGAACGGAGGATCAGTTCTATTATTATTATTATTATTATTATTAATGGTCTGAAAAAAAGAAGAAAGAAAAGCTCTAATGAGCCTGCTCTCGTGTTCATTTAATAGCAGGTGGTCACAGGTCTCTTATTTTCCATTAGAAAACAATCAGACTCACTTTCGCCAGTTAATTACTCTCATGTCCGTGTGAATAAGCTCAGTATCATCTCTGTGTTACAAATGCTTTTAGCCTCCAGCCTTTAGCCGCCTGCCTCTGACTGACCTCTGACTCCTTTACGCTCAGACGAGCCACGTACACGTCGTCTGAGCGTATTAAATAGAAAACTGGACTGGATCCATAATGAATGAGCGACACATTTGACCCATCTTCAAACAAAGCACGAGACTTCTCGTACTTCCAGGATCGTTCGGTGAAGCTCGGATTTGGCTTATTAACTAAACACGAGCCTCAGCAGCTCGTTGAATCTGATTGCGTCTCTCAGCTGAGCGGCTACGGATAATTATTATGTGACAAAGCACCGTCGCCCTTAAGATCTGGGCTTCACACCTACTTGTCTCTCGGACTTCAGGGTGTTTTAATTGCTTTTACTCTTGAAATAAGCTGCGTGTAGTGAACTCTTTGCAACCATTACGTTGCTTCCCCCTGATAAGACATTTATAGAAGACACGTAATAATGTGTAATTACAGCATCAACGTGTGCCTGTGGCAAGAAAACATGTGCTACCTGTGTATTTATAAGCCTCTGGCGCCTCTGACGTTGCCGTTATCCCTCTAATCTGAAGTTCTAACTGCTCTAATCAGCCCCTTTTCCAGGCACAGAGTCACTGAAACAGCTCTGATAAACCCAGTGTGCACCCAGATAAAGAGATCGGAGCAGAGCATTTAGCTGCTGCAGAGCCAGATATTCTGCGTCAGATCACCGCGTGTTTGCAGAATCTCAGAGCAAACGAGAAAAAAAGGAGAAAAATCTGTAATTGCCTGAAATGTGAGTCAACAGTGCTGTAATTAGACTCACACCAATCAATAGTTTCATATGAACTAATGATTCCTGCGTGTGACGTAGTACAGTGATGTAGATGAGCCTGCTCATGCTGACAAGGTGCTCGAGGTTAAAACCCTGCAGCTGCCGTCATGGCTTCAGAGCCAGTTTCCAGGCAAATCTCCCGGCGCCGCGTGGCAGACGGACAAGAAACACGCGGCCGTGAAGACCGAACACACCTGGTCCAGGTAATCAGCTGTTGGTAGGGCATAGGATGACTGGGTCTGAGTGCTGCCCCCAACTGGCCAAAACTGTGAACCCCACAGAAAATATGTATCCACACTAAATGTTGTGTTGCTGCAGGGGTTTTTGTATTTTTGTGCATATTGGTTCCAGGAACTACTGCTGAAGAGCTTGAAGTTCGATGCCTCATCTCGTTTGTCTGCTGCGCTCGATGCAACTTCTCAAGGTTTGTGCAGAACAGTCTTTTCAAACTGTGGAGTTCAAAGAAACGCGATAAATAGAAGCAATGGCTGATCTGACACGCACGACGCAGTTATCGGGGCACGTTTGATTGCTCCTGTGGAAGGACATGTGATTGTACCAAACACTCTAAATGCCATAGCTGTGAACAAATGTATTAAATTATGATAATTACTGGGTTCTGCTGGGTTTGAGAGCGAAACTGAAATGTTAAAGAAACGTCTCTTTTCTTCTGTAGCGTTTGTAAGAAATCGCTTGTACGTGAAGACGTTATTAGAATTGAAAAGGGAAACGTGAGTCATGTTTTTACCTGCTGCAGAAAGGCGACAAATTTACACATGAAATTGCCAAAGATCCATCCAGGGAGGGGATAGAGGGTGGCGGTGAAGGGGACGCAGCACACCAGAAAGATGATGTCAGTGGCAGCCAGGTTTGCTGCACGGGGAGAAAACAGCCAGAGCATCAGGTGAACGAGTTAAGTCAATTATTCAAGGACAAGAAGGAAAAACATCACCACAAACCCTGAAGCCAACATCCTCCCTGGTGACTGAGAACATTCAAGATCATCATGGATAATTAGTTGGGGAGCAACCAAGAAGAAATATTTATCTTTCTGCTTCGTGTGCGCCACAGATGTGCTAATTAGTAAAACACGTAGTGACAGATGTGTGAGTGTGTAGTCGTCCTGCTTCAGGCGCTGACATGAGCCACGTCGGCGCGTTCTCCACGCTGAGCACCTTCTGAAGGGACCCGTCCTCCACTCGGCGTTCACTCACCGCGCTCTGACAACTCTATTCATAGCTAATGCGAACCTGTGGCAGCTGATGCTACATTTTAAGAGACTTCTCCTTCTGTTTACTTGAAACGCTGCAGATACTGTCTCGTACAAAAACTCTAAATATTTCATTTCAGGTCACATTGTCGGCCCAGTATCTTCATAAAAATGCGCGTAGCAGGCATGAGTTGGTGTTTGTGCAGCATCCAGAGACGGTTGTGACAACTCTCCCGTCCGTCTGCCAGTCTTACAGCTCTACAAGCTGATCTGATCCTTGCAGAATCAGAGCATTGTGTTCAGTGAGCTGCATAAGCACAGGTTTAATCTGCTGAATGTTACAACCTTTCAGTGAAACACTTCCAAAAACACGGACCAGCTCATTTGCATCCACGCGAATGAAGTGAATTTATTTCTGATTTCTATGGGCTTGACGTCATTATTGATTCGACAACCTTTGACATTTTCCTCAAGTGACGGGTGACATCACATCTCTATCAGACATTCAATTGATTCCAGTGGCAGAATCAATCACGGAGGCTTCAAGTGTGCGTGCCCCGAATCCCGAAGCCCCCACAGTCTGCAAACACACAATTCAGATAAAACCCACTTAACTTTCAAAAACCTCTTATTCCAGGTTTGTCAGCTGCTGCTCTACCTGCACTGTATCTTCTTCTTCTCTTTATTTCATGGATGCAGCAGATGTGTATTAATTCTCTCTCCCTGATCACTCACTTACTTCACCTGCTTAATCAGATGTCCCGCTTTTAAAATCTATTGGCAGTCAGTTGAATATTGTACTGACATAAAGTCAAACCAAACTCCATCAGTGAAAGAGACACAGATGAAATCCTTCGCTCACTTGCAACTGATGCTGAGTTCATCCAGGATGCCCCGAGGACAGACATCACAAATGCAAACATGCAGAATAGTTGTTGCTCTTATTTACCTATGTAGAAGTTGGTTGCCGTCCTCATTTGCCTGTGTTTAGAGATGACATAAATAACCAGGGAATTGCCCACAAGTCCGACAAGCATGATGAGGGAGAAGAAGAGGGGGACCAGCCAGGCGTCTGTAAGGAAGGGATGCTCGCCTCCGTCCTCCTCCTCATCCTCCCCGCGTCTTCCCAGAGAGAAGTTTGCTTCAGAGCCATTTATCCAGACCTGCCCGGTTGAGTTCCACAGCTCCTCGGAGGAGAACATGGTGAGAGAATAGGAGGGATAATAGCGAGACGGGTGAGAGGATAACTGCTGAGGACACGGGAGTTTGACTGGCACAGAAGGAGAGATGCCAATTAAGAGAGTTGTGCAGTATGGCTGCAATGGGTCCTGTGTGCCCTCAGGCTAAGAGGAGGAAAGACAGACTGCTGCACAATGTTAAAAGAAGCAAAGAAAATGTAGTGGGGAGCTCAAATATGAGGCAAGTGATGGTGAGAGGAAAGGCACATGCTGGGAAGGGATAATGAGGAGGTGACAGACAGGAGGGAGAGACGCAGAAAAGATCCTGGAAGTGGCAGCGTAATGTTTACTTCACAGCAGCCCAGAGCAGGAACATAATGAGAAAGAAATGAGACGCGTTCATGTGAAGAATAGCAGGCACAGCAGAGACAGTCGCCCGCTCGGATGCAGCCGCATCTGCCCCGAGACCTTTAGAGCAGGCTGCGTTTGTGACCTGTGAGGCAGCGGCTGCAGGCGGCGCTGGGCTTGTGTTGGCAGACGTCTCGTGGGCGCTCTGTCGTCAAATGCCCAGAAGGTAAACGATCCATTGTAGTGGCAGCGTCCTTTCCTGGAGGTTCCTCACAGCACCACGGAGCAGCCAAACACCCCTTCACTTGTCTTGATCTTCAGAGGCAGGCTTGTGTAGGAGTTGGCATTTGCTCTGTAACCTTGACAAAAAGCAGAAATGCCTGCGTTTAGAGAAGAAACCCCGAGCGTCGTCCGCTGCTCGTTCTCTGAGCCCAGCTGAGCCGATGTAATTTATGTTGGAGAGGAAACAGCCTTGGCTCCACTCGAGCACAGAGCGCAGCAGAGGAGATGCTGCCGGCTTTATAGTACGAGCAAAAGCGAGGACACACAGGCGCAGAGGGGAAAGAAGGAGGTGTACACACACACGCACGCATACGTGATTCTGGGACAAACAGCTGATGTCAGGGTCTCCTAGCAACATTATCCCTCAATCCATCTTTCCAAAACATTTTATAAAAATACCTCCCTCTCTCTCGTGTGGATGCGTTACAACAAGGAATTACAGCAACTTAACCCCTGCAGCTAATGAAAATGCCTCCACGCAGGAAGAGAGCTGCCAGCAACCCTCAGACTTTCTGAGCAAACAGTGAAAGTTCTTTCTCTGCCCTGTATGTAAATCCTTCTCGGTGAGCTGGGCTTCATTTAGCAGCTTTAGAAGACGAATGAGTGGAGCGATTGCACCACTTTTCACGCCAGCAGGGCGCCGGCCCAGATGTGCACCACGAACACACCACCAGTCCAGCAGCATCTGCCAGATGCAAAGGCTGCATCAAGCCAAAGGCAGCGGTTTCGTTAGATTCTGCTGAAATCTAGGAGAGACTCGCCGGTGGCAGCTGAGTGAGAGGCAGCAGTCGTCTCCTGTGGGGGTGAATCTTTAAGGCCTCGACTGGCAGGAGGCTGCACAGTCCTGATGGACACTAACAGTCTGCTAGAGCTCTGAGGTGACAGCGCCTTCACATCCTGTATCTCCAGCAGCTCTAATGCGAGTTTTACACCTTTGCCTTTTACCTGGAGCACATTCCTAATTAAAAGAACGTCGCATCCCTAAGAGGAAAAACCTTTGGCCAATTCTTTCTGGATTCCAGACTTGCAGCTGCGCAATAGTTCGTGCTTGCTGCTGAGTGATTCTGCTTTTCGGGACGTGTCTCACATGGAACTGAGTTGCTTGAGCATCCACTGACGGACGTTGTTGATGAGCCTCTGTGCTGATGGCGCCTTCACAAAAATAATAGTAAAGGTAAAATCCACGTTGTGGCCACTGATGCGTTTCTGCTAACAACTGGTCCCTGTTCAGTTTCCCCACGAAGACCTAGACGTCCATGAAAGCAAGAAACATCCTCTGATTCTGTCCCTCTGAAGAGCTGGGCCCACAGTGATGGCATGAAGTTTTTATGACGGTGAAAAAGCTAAAATCTCTGCAGACTGACAGATGAGATTGTTTTCTTTGTACTGATCCCATTTTCTGACTGTTTGAGCAGGAGGCTGGTGAAGAATCGTGTCAGTAGATCCTTCAAGACAGCGAATCGGTCAGCTTTCCTCGGATGAGGCGCTTGACTTCCACTCAATGACTCTAAGTTTCGGTGAGTAAAGACCCGGAGACGTGGATCCCAGCTGTGATCTTGTAGCAGGATTTAAAAGCTGATGACTGCGTTTAGCTGTTGTTTAGTATCAGTTTGTGTCGTCTTCTTTCACATTCTAATGTTGTCCTTGCTATGCTTTAACCTTTATTTAAAAAGATGCTTACCTCTTATCAAGGGAGCAGCTCGCAATTAAGAGAAGTTCAGGAGTCTTGTTAAAGGAATATTGAAGTGGAAGCAGATCCAAGCTTGAATGGAGAAGAGCCAGACAAGCGCTGGGGTTCTGACATGTCTGCGTGAAGCAGGTTTGACAAGCGCAGGTTTAATCATCCAGTCTGTGAAGTCAGAGACGGTGCTGATGTCAGCTGCAAACAGGATCAGGCCTGAGGACGCCAGAGCCGAACCACACGGAACGAAGCCGAAACCCGTCACCATCACCGCTGCCTGAACGTATGCTGCTCAGCTTCTACTCTCTTCTGACCTTGACGGTGAACGCGACACTAGGAGGCTGCTGGGGAGTCGGAGCAAACCGAAAGGAGACCAGAGCACAAGTGGTGCTACAGCAGCAGCATATTTCCTTTGAGTGTTTTATTTCACACCACATTTCAGAGGAACGGTTCGGTGTGATGAGCTGAGCACTGATGCTCTCAGTAAGGTTGTATAACGTTGCAGCTTGATGAAAGGCCTTTGATGTCAGCTGTATTTATCACCCCTCCGACCATTATATGACGGCCATGCGATGCCACCAAGAGATACAAAGCAGCTAAAAAGGGAAGCACAACAACCACGAGGTGACACAAAGAGAACACAAACAAAGCCCAGCGCCCACAAAATGACTGCAAACAGACGCACAACATAATCACACTGGCTCTGGGGGATGTGCTGTGGCAGGGCGCCTTACGCAAGCAGGACCTGGTGTCGGTGTGGATCTCACCCTCACGCCTAAAAACGGGCCCATGTCCTGCTCGGCGAGGTTTTGCGTCAGCCGGCTTCATAGAAAAACAAAAGCCATCGTGATGGAGTGGCAGTTATCCAGTGGCGTGATAATGGGACCAGAAAATCACAGGTGAAGTGGAGCCTCTTGTAAGATGATGGGGGTGTTTTGTGTACTGTTCAACAACCGTTATCGCAACGATGGAGAACAACACACACTGTACTTTCCAGCATTTCAAAGAGAAATCCCAGTTTCAAAACACGACCAGATCGTTACAGCTGTGAGCAAAAACAGGACAGAGCTAAAGAAAAGCTCAGAGGTCTCAAACCAGCCGCGCGACAGCTGGGATGGACCCCGGATCCTGAGACCCTCACAAGAACAAGCGCTTTGGAATGAAGCCAGGTTCAGACTGAACACAGAACGGGTCAGGCAATGCGGAGCAGCACCTTATCAGCCGGGGGGAACTCACGTGTCCGAGCAGGCGGATCGTATTGATTCATAGTTTGCCGGACAGGCTCTGAGCAGCACGGACGCTGTTTTTCATTCTGAAAGCCGAAGACCTGAACTTTAGTGTCCATCAATAGAAAACTCGCAGGGGAAAGAACGGAAAGGGAATGAGTAAACACAGACAGTGGGGAAGGGGACAGAAATAGAATAACAGAGTAGAGAGAGAGGGGAAGCTGACTTCTAGCGGATTGTTTCAGGTGGCGATTGGCTCCTGAAGGGAGAAACACCAGCAGCTACAGACAAAGCCATTAGTCGCAGAACAAACAGTGAGAAAGAGGCCCACGGCCGCAATTTACATATCCGTCCCTCTAACACACAACCCAGCGCATGGAACGATCTGTGTCGTTGACTGTTTCGGTAAATAGATAAAGGAGCAATGAAACGATTTGTGTCCGCTCTCATCATCCTCGCTCTCCGTCTCAGCAGGCAGCTGGGTGGGAAAACGGTGCAGTAAACATTTGGATGTGCACAAACACACTTTCCACACCCACAGGGAATTATCAACGTGCCCATGCTGGGTTTCCCATGTGTGCACATCCGCGATGAGCTCTACACTGATCCTGAAGGGCTTGTGTTCGGTGCACGAGTACGTCCCACATCAGCAGGAATATGTCCGTGTGTGTGTCTTTTCTCCTAGAAGTGAACGTACTTTAATGTCATGTAACAAATCCACAGTGATTCATCAGCTGCTCGGCTGTTTCCATGGATCTATCTTAGTGACTTTAGGCTCATTATTCTGTTCGTCGTGACCAAAACGTTTTAACCTCGACTGTAGTTAAAGCAAGCGTCTGCTTTCGTTGAAACCCAGAGGTGAGCGACCGACTAACAGTTGGACGTGCATAAAAAATGAATCCGCTGCATCGTGAGCTCAGTGTCCGTGTTCACCTTAAACGTTTCAGACTGAAAGCAGAAAGTGGCTCCGTCACTGTTTTGCATCTGAAGGATCTTGGACAACATGACGTTTTGGTTCTAATCCCAGCAAAGGCCTGATGAACGAAGGATCATACGCCGTTGAGGATCCCGCGTTGTTCCTGCAGACCGGTTCATTCCAGCCGTTACTGGTAGCTTTAGAAAACCCTCTTCTGGCTGCACATACAGTAAGAGTTCAAGGTGCAGGGTTTTAAACTTCTACAAATTCAGGACTTTCTGTTCTGCCCCCATCAGCTCCTCAGTGAAGTGATCCTCCGCTTTTGAAATGTTAATGTCACTGCACACTTTAAACCTGTCGGTCGCTCCCTGCAGGCTTCTCCATTCTGTGTTCTGCACCACTACGCTGTCCCTCCAGAGCCTCAGTCTCCAACGAGCCCACTCACAGTCCTTTGAACGTCTGCTCCTCGTTTCGATGAGAGAACGGTCAGTGGCCTCCGCGCCGACACCCTCATCTGCTGGAAGGCGACCCCACCAGCTGCACGGCTCCCGGCACCGCTGGCCAGTCGCTCACAGCCCTCGGTCATCCTCAGGTGGTCGGCCGCAAAGTGAGGGAGGGCCAGTTTGAATATTGCCTGTAGGTGCATTCTGAGTGTTTACTGTCATAATGTTTACTGACTGTAACGAAGCTGGATGTTTTACAGAAGTTCGTATCTTCACCAGTTCTGACCCTGAGCCGCTTCGTGAGATGCCAGTTCACGACTTGGTGGAGAGAGGACCTTCCTGTGGGGATGGTAATTGCTGCTTTAAAAGCGATAATGGTCTGTAACGTGTGCTCTGTCCACTCAACACAACTAATAGGAGGCTTTTAATTCTCAAATGGGGCCTTGTGCTGACATCTGCATGCAAATAGCTTGTGATACAGCGTGTAGCAGTGAGGGTGGGCTGAATGTCTGGACTGTCCGTGTCTGTCTGGGCAGCTTTAAAGTGTCAAGGCAGGCAAATCTGCTGCTTGAGGCACAGAAGCGGGTCCTGATTGTAAACGCTCGTCATCACGGCGGCGTTTCTCTCTCTCATCAGTCACAGGAGGCTTAGAGCATGACTTGACTAACACATCAAGGCTATTTAAGTCTCTGGTGACTGATGGCTTGTGACAGTGCTTCACACCATCCCCGCCGGCTAAAAGCAGCCGCTCAAGGCGGAGGGAGGACAGACAATAGACTGTGCCAAGTCAGCTTCATGTCTTGTGTAATTAAGGCTTCGTCCTTTTGTTCCAAACTGTGCAGTAAAAAGTAAAAAACTCCTCCTTTATCTTTCATATTCATGCTCGCAATCATATTTTCGCTGGAAGCCTTTGCTGTGCAACAGGTTCCTGAAATATGATTGATATTGTGTTGTGCAGCATCAGGGTGAAGGTGGAACCAGCAGAAAAATCAGATAATGGCAGAGAGCTGAAATAAATCTTAACGTTTCTGTGGTAATAAGAACAGCATTTGAACAAAACACGGACACTAAGGATCTGTCATTCATTAAACGAACTCACCGTAAACATGAGGCTCGTCGTGCACCAATCAATACAATTTATAGCACAATACGAAAGCTGAAAGGGGTAAAGACGCAGCCACAGAGAAGATTTAACCACGTTGGTGGTCAATTATTTCTTCCATTGTTTGCAGTAGACCTTCGTTTTTATGATTGTAGCAGCTCTTCAATAATTTATACACATATATTTAATGGAGACGTACATTTGTGGCATTTAGTTTGAGGATTCTGACACTGAGGCCTCTGAAAAGGTCCTGCAACGGTTTTTGAATTTTAAACGGCCACAGCAGATTTTTTCATCTATAACCTGAATGTAGCAATAAATAATCCTCATTGATTTAAGCGTAAACTACTACTGTGTTGCGTTTGATCTGTAAATAACATTAGCTCTTAGTGTCCATATGCAAACGAGCTCTGTCCAAACCGGAGACACGGTTTTGTGGTCAGATAAAGATGAGCCGCAGAGAAAAATGTGGCACGATGCTGGAGTGTGAGGTGAGAACAGCTGATCCTTGTGCAGCGGCTCCTTTCTACTCACTTTTGTAGATGTGTGTCGCCTGTTTGATTTGACTTCGTGTCATAGCTCCCACCGGTCTGCTGGTGTTTATTAGTATAGGAGTAGGAGCTGGGAGACTGTCCACATGGAGGTGTCACAAACAAAAGGATGAGTCCTGAAGGCAGCAGTTCCACAGGGACATGTCTCAGACTGTGCTGTCTCACAAAGCACCAGTTCATATATATATACGTATTTATTTCCCTTCACTACTTGAAGACGAGGTTGTGCCTGAAAATTCAGGCTAATCTCTTCTGATGAATGTAAAAATGAGTTGAAGCATCACAGAACAGCATCAGTGAATTTAGACAAAACACACAGATCTGACACCTTCGCTTCACTTGAGTTTTTAATTGGCCCTTGCCCTGAACATCTGAAGTAAATATATATGAAAACCACAATGTTAGCAGGAAATTAAAGGAAACAAAAGAGCCGGACTTGAACAGAATGAGTCTCGGTTGCCTGCGTGAGCACAGACGATAAGCCACTAACTAATAGAACAACATATTTGTGTTTCCTATTATTGAGACTCAATGTACTTTCCTGAGATAGTTGATTTGTGTTATTTGTCTTGCAAACGGGAGCAGCCGCCGTAGCATCCACAGACTGAATTATAACCTCGCTGATGTCAGTGACTGATGATTACATTCACAGAAGCGAGCAGAACAGTTTGTATGAAAGCTTACGTCCTGATTAGAGCCTAATTTTACGGCAGCTGTTGTGCATTTTGTTTCCCAAACATAAATCTCTCACTACATAAAGAAGAAATAATGAAAACTTATGAAACTCATGTTCTTTTCCATCTTCGAGCTCATCAATCTAACATACTCCCCAGCATCGTTGCTGTTCACGTGAACGCAGTCGATAAGGTTTTTGTTAACGAAGCCGGATGGTGTTGAAAGGAACATAACGGTCTCCATGGTGCTGTTTTATCAACCGTTGACATCTGTCAACATCTTAAAAAGGCACATGTGTATTTACAAGAAGTCTGTGCAATGGAAACATAGTATGTGTGTGCGTGTGTGTGTGTGTGCGTGTGTGTGCGTAGCAGACATTAGAATAAGGCCACGGTAAGAACATTACGTGCTTTCTCATAATCTAATAAAACATTCATCACTCAATGGATTCTGCACGTAGCAAATCGACTGAGCATTAGTCATTGTGAGCATTCTGTGTTTTTCAATTTTTCCATTAAAGTTCCAGGTACAAAGGAAAATGAAAATGAGTGGAAAGCTAGCTTCTGTGCTAAATGATGCCTTGCTCATCACAGGGCAGTGTTAAAAGTGTGTCTTTGATACCAATTCATTCACACAGGTAGAAAATGAACTTCCTGACTCATGCAGTAACCTGCCGGATCCCACACGCCCTGTTTCCTGGCGATATTTAGGTTACTCTGTTTATAGGTGGTACAGGTGCATGAGGCTGCATATGATGAGCTCAGCACATGAAAGAAAGACCAGGCTTGGCTCCATCACCAGTACGTGGACGCCCGGGCTCCGCTCACATCAGCGCGTCTTGAATGAGTAGCGCTCGTTTAACAGATGTGTTTCAGGCAGCATCCAAACATTGTTTGACGAAATAATAAAAGCGAGCTTCTGTTTTGTGGTGGTGCACATCAGCTACGGATGAGTCAGAGCAGGCTCGGATCAGGGCTTCAGGTATGCGGGGAGTCAGTTATTACGTGTGGTGCTATCGAATCCACATCCTGACCTGGAATCTGCTGCGGCTGTTGAAGATAAGCTTCTCCCTGCGAGAGATGCCGGCAGCAGAGATTTGTTCCGATTCAGCCGGATGAGCAATGGCGACGTTGGTGATACGGTCTGACGCCCACTTTGACACTACAGCAGCTACTTTATGATTGGTCTTTTGTTTTAAATCACTGTCATGACATTTGTATGGATTTCAGCATAACAATTCAGAAGTTTTCAAGCTGTAAAGGAAACAGAGTGTTCTATATGGATAAACTTACTAAAGGTGCCATGATGCTTTGATTAAAGACGTGTAAGCTATGATTTCAGTGGATCAAATTGTCTCATTGCTGATCCAAACGAGGAAAAGTCTGCAAACAGAGAAAAAGACATTAAGCTAAGTTTCAATTATGTTGAACACAAGAAGATAAAGAAAACTCTGAAAGCAAGGAACTCTGGGTAATGAAGAAAGCGTAGACAGCAACTTTCGCCAAAGGTCGTGTGGCTTAATTTTGTGTGTGAACCCTCCAGGCTGTGGAGCAGTCACACCGTCGGGGGAAACGCAGTGAGCGTTAATGAATGAAATGTGCAGTTCTGGAGAAAACAAGCGAGCTGACCCCAGAGCACCGACGTGGTGGACGACGAGGGGAAAGATCCAGATTAATTAAACGGGCACACGATGAGCAGCACAGCCAAGCTGCTGTCAGAATGCTGGTGTGTGCTTTGGACAATTATTTAACCATATGGGCCAAATCATAAACAGGAAAAAACTCAGTGTGGTTTATTAAAGCCTGTGGCATCACATTAATCCACAAAGGGATCAAACTTTTGGATGCAGGCTGGAGAAAAACTGACATCTGTGGAAGTTTAATATTGCTTCAGCGTCTGCTGTCATGCTGCAACGCTTTGCTTTGCTTTTCTATTTTTGTCCTACAGTATTTTTTTACAGATTTATAAGTTTACCAAGTTCTCTCCAAAAAGTATCTCAAATAGTTGGTGGAAGCTTATATCACCTGCCAGACTACGTCACACAGATGTTTCCAAATTCTCTAGACATTTGTGCATTGAGGGAACGTTGACACTGTCCTGCTCTTAAAGTCAATCTGATGAAAAGTCTGTGCAATTACAATACACCTGAAGCTTTTAACAGAACTTTTACAAGGAGGATAATTGAAGCGTAATGGACGAACGTTTCAAGGAGAATGTGGACAAAGGAGCTGACAGCCCGTCTCACTTTGACTCGTATTATCATTCACTTCATACAGATCCAATCTCCAGAGTTCTTTTACACTTGTATTGTACTCTGTCTATTTTTTTATGTTTTATTCTTCCTTGTACTTCAAACGTAAGGTGAAGACTGTTGATTATTGTTTTCTGATTCCAGTTATCCACACACTGTAGCTGACGACCAGAGGCACAGAAAACACCCATCAGAGATAAACTACCTCAGAAGACATGCGTCACAATGTTGTCCAATCACCAAAGAAGACACTATACAGTGAGTCGTCCCTTTCTGCATCTCGACTTTCTCACAGGCTCTTTGCTGTCACAGAAAGACCTTGTGTGCTGATCTCTGGGCTCCTGACAGGTGGTGTCAGGCCGCAGCGTCCCTTATCCCGGGCAGCGTAAAGCTGCAGGGCATGGAGGAACACGCTGCAGACAATTATGTCCCGGCCATTTCTTAAAATGTGCTTTTTCCTCGCATCCAGGCCTCCCACCTGCACAGTTCACGCTGACAGCCAAGTTGAGAGCAAGGTAGCTGCAGGTCTAGAGAAAAACAGCCTCGGGTAGATTTCAGCAGGTGTGAATAAACACAGAATCAATAATATTCACAGGTTTCAATAACTGTTATTTAACATGGAGAGCAGTCTTCTCCGCTCGCTGACTGCAACAACAACATTCTGCTAAATGGAGAGCGTGCATCTGTTTCGTACCTGGAAAAGCTGCTCATGGCTGGAGTGCTAAGTGGGTGATAACTTCAATTTCAGACACTGTAAGACGAGGCGGCAGCTTCTTTATGTCCATTTTAAAGCAATTTCTTAGCGCAAAAAAACAAGCTTTCATAAGCGTGAGGTGCAGTCCAGCTTGTGGCTTTAGTTCTTTGCTGAAAAAGGTCTTTTGAGAGTGTTCTTCCATCCACAGATACAAAAGGAGCTGATTTCCACTTGAATGCAACCGGAAGATACACACAGCTCCGTAATTATGGAAATATTATATTTTTACTCCACTTGAGATCAATTGGTTTTTTTATTATTGTCGCTGGGGCCGGACAGCGTTTAGCACTTTGCAGCTAATTGGTGTACGCTCATAATAATAAAACAACTTTGTGTAAGAGAAACTGAGATGTGTTTAGTGAGAGCATGGTGGGTGAATGTCTGGGATCTAAGGCTGGTCCTTCTGTGCATGAAGGCTTCAGCGTTTTTAAAAGGCAGCTATGAATAGTATGGGAGACTGACGCAACAGGACTTAAATGACTAGTGTCAAGATGACCTCAGACGTAACAAATAGTTTTCTACAGTCTTTTCAGTCAGTGGCATTGAAATTTGTAACCATGCTTCAAACCTTTGGTATAAATTACAAAAGCCTTCCCTCCCTCAACACACAACACAAAGCATCATGTCTTGTCTTTGCTGATGCAACCATTTAGATCTGTCCGCGCTCTGCGGCTAAACCAGCCTCTAACTCAATATAGGATAGAAACGCACCAGAATTTGTCTGATGAAGTGTTTGTTCTCTTGCTCCGTGTTCCCTGGATTTCTGCTGAAAGAAGACGCGCGGGTGTAAGAGCACACAGGGCGGTGGGAAACACAGAAGCGTGCGGTGGCACTTAGCAGCAGATGGAGAGAAACCAACTCTACTGCTTTCCAGCTCCAGTGAATACACGGTCCTTAGGGCCTGGGCTCCTCATTAAATCATCTGTGATGTGCGATGGAGAAACAGACAGAGCTGAAAGCGTTTACAGCTGAATGGCTTCTGTGGCCTCAGAGGTGAAACCTGACAAGGATGCCAAGACTTACGAAGGGAAGACGGGGGCAAGCGTCAAAGAGCTGAGGCTGTAGGTAATGAGGAGGAAAAGTCAAACTTCTGGACTGTTTCCAAGCTCACAGCGTCACAGTGAACAAGTTCTCTTTGTGTTATTTCTCGTGCACATGCATAAGACAGATGTACATATATAGAAACACCCAGCAACCATGTTGCAACAAACAGTTATTATATTATGTTGATAATTTGACTCGTGGTAAATATATGATGTAGTTTTCTGCTATGGCTGATGTTGATCTTCAAACATTAATCTGACGCGTTTGTAGTTAGTCATGCAGACGACAACAGTGTCCTCTAGTGGGCGACATCCGCACTGCAGGCAGCCTTTTAGGACGCGTTCGGTTTCTGTCATGGCTTATCTGCGCTATAATCAACATTTAATGTATATGAACGGCATCGAAATATAGATACAGCTGAATTGCAGTAACCTGCAAAATATAAGTAGTGGAGGGTTTGGTGCTGGATTGAAAACATTAAGTACAAGTAACCCAGCGTGTGTGTGGCCCCAGCAACCAACCGGTGAAGGCTCCGCTGTTAAACATCATCCACGTGTTCATAGTTTCGTTTGTTTCCGTCGTTATTTGTGTGAGATAGAGACGGAAGCAGCGTAGCCGAACGCGGCCCTCGCGTCCCCAGTCACATGCTAGTCAACCCGGATCAGCTGACTTCACGGAGCTTCTCCTTTTGATGCCCGTCTCTCCCATCGACGCTCTGCGATTCTTCAACTAGTAGCGTTTCGTTGTTTTAGCGTCACTGGTGTCAGGTTTAGTTCGAGGCAAGCGTATCTTGCTTATCTAGCAGGTTAGGCCGGCGGATAGATGCTGCTAGAGTGGATGATGAACGGACACGCCATTCTTTACACGGGGGTCACTTTGGCCTTCTGGAGCACCATACTAATCGTCGGTATGTTTGTCTTTCTGCCGAATACCGTCAGAATGTGAATGCATTCAGTGGAAGTGTATTATTTACTCGATGTTTACAGTGACGGCAGTGTCGTTAGTCGTTTTTCTTGTTGGTTTGCGATTGACAGCTACTCTTCGGGACCTGGCTAAATCATGGGCTAAGACTGGTTTCCATTTTGTTAGCTAGCTGTCACTGCTCATTTGTGAGGTGGGTATTAATTTACCCACCTCAACGCGCGGTACTAATGTTATCAGAAGCAACGCTTTACTAAAATGCTACGTGTTTAAGCGGTACCTCGGTTTGCGTGCTAGCATAATGTCGAGCTAGCTAACGTCACGTTTACGCAACGTCGCTGCAAACTGATGCATTTAAAGGTTCCGCACGGCGGACACCGGTGTTTACGAGCCGTGGTGCGAGTTTCGGGTTTTAGTGGGAGCGTTCAACGCAGACGTGAATTCTCTGTAGCTCGATTCGTGCAGCTGTGTAGCCAGCAGCTAAGCTAAGCTAAGGTTAGCTAGCGATGGCTGAGCTCTCATAGGAACTGCAGCAGTTTTCACGTGAGTGAGTCGATCCAAAGACACAACTTCTGTCCAGGACCTGAGCCCAGAAATGCGAGATTTATCAATGATTCATGTGTTCACCCATCAGTGTCCTCTCTACAGTACAAGACTCGGTGTAAACGGGCCTTCAGTTGGTCGTTAGCTCCACTTTCACATGTCAAATAATCGACCGTGTTGTTTCTCTAGGTCTGTGTTACACCATATTTGACCTGGGCTTCCGCTTTGATGTGGCTTGGTGAGTAGCTCCGGCATCCGTCCAGCATCTCATTCATCCAGGCTCTGCCAGTGAGCAGACAGCCTGAGACACAGTCCTCCGAGGTTAATGTCTGCTTGATGCTCTTGAAGGTGGGCTGGTGATCTGTTATAGGATAAATGAGGAAGCTTGGAGGTTTCAGTACTAGACAGACAGCAGAGCTGCAGAAAAGCGACACAGATATTTCCCACATTTCACAATTTCAAGTCAGTAGTGACCGTGAGCAGCAGAAGGGTTCTGGTCTCAGGCTGTGACGCCCACTAACCTTGGCTTCACACTTTAGAAGCCAACTTCTATTATGTTATGAATAAAATGCTTTTCACCAATGCGGCTGATTTCCAAACGCAGGCAATGTGCATGTAATAAACTCTAACGTGTTGCAGTGAATCCACACGTCGCAGGCAGATATTGGTCCTTTAGTTTATTTACAGTTTATTGTTGCAGTAGTTCCTTAAATAGTGATGATCTATTGTTTTATTACGAGTCTTAGGCTGTTACGTTTTATGCTGAGAAACAGCGCGACTAAGAAGTTTGAAATGAAAATAAGTTGTGTGTGTATATATATATATATATATATACACACACATTGTGTTTTGCTTACACACATTGGTCTTATAACATCCTGTAAACATTGTCTTCCCTCATAAAGTCTTTAGCCACTGTACATTTTTTTTCCAGGTTCCTGACAGAGACTTCACCTTTTATGTGGGCCAATCTGGGCATTGGCTTAAGCATCTCTCTATCTGTGGTGGGAGCTGCCTGGTGAGTGACCAGGGACGCGTTTCAAGCACTGCAGCCTTTTGTGGTGTGTAAGGCAGAGGTGGTGGTGCTTGGAAACCTAAAGTACACCAGGCTTTAAAAAGGTTTCCTCTTTTTGAAATGCTTAGGGAAGAACAATGTGTAAATGTGGAAGTAGGAAAACTTTGAATTAGTAATATAACGGTGCCCTTGAGCGTCATTCGGGTGAGACGCTGTCAGAGATGTTTCACAGATTTGCTCTGATGCAGATTCAACACGCAGAACTGGGTAAACGGCTGCTGATCAGGGCAGCTCAGTGATGCAGAACTCATACAGGCGGCTGTTAGTTACACACAGGTCATGATATTGTCCAACTGCTTTGAAACAGGACCTGAACATATTGTATCTTTACTGGAGGTGAACCTGACCTTGATGGTTTATACCTGACGACAATTACCCCTTTATCTGCAAATATAGCCAACAAAGTCTCACTCCCCCCGTAGACAGAGTAAATGAATTGGTGTCTTCTCTTGTTTACCATCCCCACACATTCAGAAACTGTTTGGTTTAAACTAATGAATGAGCTTCTCACTTGTTTTCCTTGTGTTCAGATTTTAATTGTAATGCAGATGTAAACCGTATGTTCCCCTGTTGTCGCCTGCTGATAATATGATAATAGCTCAGTGGGATCCTTGTTCACGTCTTGTGCGCTGTTATAAATTTGTGTGTGTGGGGGTTTGTTTTTCAGGGGCATCTACATCACTGGCTCAAGCATCATTGGTGGCGGTGTGAAGGCCCCACGAATCAAAACCAAGAATTTGGTCAGGTAGGATCACTGAACTCTAAAACAGTCTCTCCCATGATCAAACTGTCCCCTTTTGACCAAGCTCTAATTTCTCTTTATTTTTTATTTGTCTAGTATCATCTTCTGTGAAGCTGTAGCTATCTATGGGATCATCATGGCCATTGTAATCAGCAACATGGCTGAGGTAAGAATTATTATGTTTTGTGTGATTGTCCTTATCATTCTTCATATCCAGACCCACACAGGCACATGATTAAGATTTTATTTATTGAGAAGTACTGGTTTTAAAAAGATGTCTTATCTTTATAGAATTTCCATGGAACTACTCCCAACGACATTGGCGTAAAGAACTACCAAGCTGGTAATAAAATCCATGTGAAGCTACTGAATGTCTGGTAAAAAAAAAAAAGACACTGATAGATGATAGCAAGCTGCGGTGCCCCCCTGCTGATCACTGTTCAACAACCCCCTTAAAACCAAACCCTTACTGTTCAAAGAGATTAAAGACCTGGGACTGAGAACACACTCGAGTAACAGTTGGGGATTTTTCAAACTGTCCCTAAAAAAAAAAAAGACTAGATTCCTTGTTTATAATTCATTGTCATCCACGACGTGCGAGCATCTTCCCAATCGTATTTCTCTGCAATAGCTCAGAGAAATATTAGGATGGAATATTTAAAATACTCTGCAACTTTAGAAGACGTGATTTTCAAAATTCTGTCCTTCTAGGTTACTCCATGTTTGGAGCTGGTCTGACTGTGGGGTTTTCTAACCTCTTCTGTGGTATCTGTGTGGGCATCGTGGGTAGCGGGGCAGCTTTGGCAGATGCCCAGAACGCCAGCCTCTTTGTGAAGATCCTCATCGTGGAAATCTTTGGCAGTGCGATCGGCCTGTTTGGTATCATAGTAGCCATTCTGCAGGTGAATGAGACCGTCTTCAGGAATCTGTCTGTGTTTCTGTAGTTGCAGGATTCTCTGAAATGTCGGTGTAACTAGTTCTGATGCATGCTGGGTAGTCACAGGGATTTTATCGTCGTCTAATAACTGGTTTCTGTTTTCTTCTTCAGACGTCAAAAGTAAAGATGGGTGACTAGAAGACTCGTGCTGGGAAAGACAAAAACACAGTGCTGGAAAAATAAGATGGATTATTGTGTAAATACATCGTAAATTATTTAAATGTCACTATTTGCCTGGTATTGTTTTGAACTGTAATTCATTCAAGAGTGGTAACTGCATTTTATGCTCATTTGTCGTACCATGTGACTGGTAACCGTCACCGCCAGCCGCTGTACGTCCCCTGGCTTTTTGAAACAAATGAGAGCTCAGGTGGATTCAGGTGAACTTCTGTTTCCTAACAGTAGCCAGACTAAACATTCAGTTTGTATCACTCAAAACTGAAATGTTTGTATGTCTTGGCCTATTTTCTATCCACTCTTGAATGAATGACAAGTTGAAACTTACACTGGAGTATTTGAAAATATTTGTGTGCGCGTGTGTGAGCTGGACATATGATTCTTTTCGTTTTTTCTTTCGACCTGTGAAGCATGAGGGTGTTTATCATTGTGTTTGTAGCCTGGTCTGTCAGGGTTTTTTTCCTGTACGTTGCTAATAAGAACAAGGTCCTTTATCCATACAGTGACCCAAAGACAGTATTTTGACACTGATTGTACTGATCTTAAATTATCTTTTGATGAAATTATGAGTAAGGCAAGCAGCTCGTTCACTGGAGTCTGTAAAGTGACAGAGAGCAGAGCTGTAACTGACTCAGACCGGTTGGTTAGAACTATAGACTTCAAAACCCAATCAAACTTTCTGCTTATGGAGTTTTAAATGTCCTTTTACGTAGACTCTCGTCCTCCTGATGCTTTTGTGTTATTTTAATTGGAGCCTAGTGTACATTGTATCACGTTAAATCATTTGTATCCTACCAAATGTTCGTATTGGTGTTCCCACGTTGTCTTCTAACATTCCTTAAAGTTTCTGTCATGCCTGGTGTGTGCGTAGTCTGCAGCTTGAATGGCAGAAACAATTACACTCCTGCAGCATCACAGTAGAACCATTATTAAAGTGTTATCTTATTTTCATAGATGTGCAGCTGGCAACAGTACGACGTTCAGCCGTATCTCATTTTAACAGTAATCTGAACAGTGTGAGTTTATTTTGAACCCTTTGCTGCCAGTAGGCAGTAGAATAAATGGATGTGTGCACAGGGTGTAAAATGCAATATTGAGTTTTCTGTTTGATGGGGACACGTATGGAAACACGTTAGTTCTTATTGCATCATTCCACGTAGCTGACAGACCACGGCTGGTTGTGAATCGTCTCACCTCTTTCCTTGTAAATGTCCTTCAACCCTCCTTGTGAAGTTCTGAGAGTGTAACCACTGACTCGAAGACGGGGGAACTGTAATCTTTAGTGTATCTAGACCTGGCCTCCCAAACGCGTCTCAGCAGCAAAACCGTCTTTGCTCTGTGATGGTTTTTTTAAATTGAACCTACGCCAAACTCCAAGCTGCCTTTGGTGAGCCAGGCTGAGTCTGTACCGCACCCCGAGCTTACAGTGACTAGTTGGTACAGTGTGTGCGTTCTGTTGATGTGATGGTGATCAGAAAGTAATTTGTTTTTGACATTGTCTATATGAATAAGAAAAAAATATCTTCAATTTGGCTTCATAAATGTCCTTCAGAAAATAAAATGGTCCAATCGAAATGCTTGTTTTTTATGTCTTTTGATTTTTATCCAGGTTACAGATGTCGTGTTGTTTATTTCTATGTCAGTCGTTACTGCTTCCACTGCCTGTATTTGTATTTAGTTCCCACTAGATGGAGCAGAAAACCACAACATCTTTCCATCTCCAACATGCTGGTGTAGTTATGCTACTACGCTACATGAATGGTCAATAGACAAAAGGCTCTCAGCAATTATTTGAGCTTGACTTTTATTATTATATATAAATATTTGGTTAATCAAGGCTCTACCGTTGATGCCTCCTTACAGAATGTGGCAAACAGCTTAAAAAAAAAGCTATTCAGGAAACAAAATGTCACAATACAATTTTCATGTCATCACTTTTAAGCCTTTTATTTTGACTTTTTATTTTTGTTGATGGAACACAATGAGCATATAAATTAAAAGAAAAATGTCCATCCAAGCTTAAAATAAACTATATAAATATTAAAAATACTCCATCCTATAGTGAAACGGGACATTACATTGTATTTTTAACGTGTGTGTGTTTGTGATAATTACCAGCGTCCATCACATGAGCGGAACAAAAAAAAAAAAAAAAAAACGCGATTCTGAAGCATCCGGGCTTCCGTAGGCAGCAGGAGCAAAGGGACCTGCTCTCAGCCGCGGACTGAGAGCATCCTCTCTCCGCTCCCTCATCATCCTCACCACAACACAGCGGGATGACGGAAAATCATGAGGATAGCGATTCTCTTCCCTCCTGTCGGCGGTAGGGTCTCGTTGCTAGTCGCGTTAGCCGCCTGGCTAGCGTAGTGCTACACAACGTGAGGCTGCCTCTCTGATGGGGAGCGGACTGAGCCCGTCTGTGGAAACGAAGATCGGAGTTACCCCAGGAACCGAGAGCCTTTAGCGCCAAGTAGAGTCTATGTGTTTGCTTTTTTTCAATCGGATGCTCGTTTCAGCTGGAGGTGGTCCAGTGAAGCTGCACAGTGACAACATCTGGGTAGGTTCTCCGTCTCTGTCTCTGTCTCCCTGTCTGGGGTGCATTGTTTTATTCAGCACTGGCTCCCTGCTCCTCTTTGTTTGCCTGCAGCCTTCATGCACATCATCCAAGTCGAAAAATGTCAGCTTGTTATATTTTGGCAGTGCGCTCGCGTGCGCTGCCTCTGCCTCTTTTGTTATGGTGCACATTCGCGCGACCTAGCAGCATCCTTCCACCCGCCATACTAGGCTGCCCTCAGCCTCCCTGTGCTGTTCTACAGTAAACCAACCAGCTCAGCACTGTTCAGCCAAGCAGCGCCTTGGGTTTAAAGCTCCACAATCCTCTGTCTTATTACAGTTTCAAGACCTACAGGGCCACAGCAGGAAATAAGAGAGGAGGAGGAGGAGGAGGAAGAGGAGGAGGAGGGGACGCCTTCATCACCAAGGCTAACATAAGCAGGCATTTACCTAGACCGGAATCCAGTCTGACATCTCTCTCATGTATGACACAGTATGTCTGTGGGGCTGCTGCTACATGGGCTACGGCAGCAAGTGGATCAGAACCGGCACCAACTTAGATTGTCCTCCTGCACAAACGGGCTCTGCTGCGTTTTGTTCTCATGTTGTATTGGTTGAAACATGAATTTGCACCTTTTTTGGTGATGGGCTGGAAGTGAGGCCCCCGAACGAACAGCAGATTTTATCCTGATGGTTTATTCTGGTAAATGCCAGGTTATAATAATGCATCTCTCTAATCTAACCTGGGCATCTGATCTAAATAAGAAAAAATAAAGGTCAACACGGAAAAGATGGAATCAGTTATCAGAACAGGTGCAGATGAATGTTCTGCCACTCAGCCAAAACACAATTATTACTTTTAAAAATAGTTTTCCAGCCATAAACTGATTTGTTACTGACACTAACTAGCAGCCACACCTATAGTGAGCGAGTCTCAGGCTCTAGTTTCTCACTGTGTGGAGCGAATCCGTTCAGTTCCACACACCTCACCTGGGTTCACTCATGTGCAGTGACACTGCAGAGGCATCGCTGACCATCTGTGTTATCTATGAGTTGACTCGAGGCCGATCAGATAGCTGAGTGGCGGTTGTGGCATCCGGCTGAGTAATTACAGGTGGCCGGGCAGGCTCTGTGTGTAATCAGCCCGATACGGAACCAGAAGGTCACTGGATTCCAGCACGTAGCTGTAGCCCACACTACATTTGTTTTTGTGTAGCAGTGCACACTAAAATACTCGTCTACTCTCACTAGGTTATAAGTTGAAAGGTAATAACTCTACTGTGATTGTTATTGGGGTCACGGTGGGAGCGGAGGTGTGAACTACTCTGCACACAATGGTTGCTACTGTAGGCGTGTTTAATAAACACTAATCTCTATCTAAAAACTGCATTTATTGATATGCAGATCGCTCATGAAATACTTCTTTGAATGTTATAGCTGTGAGGGTTTGTCTTCATGCAACCTGCTGCTGTGGCTGCAGCCTTGGCCGCGTTACGTCTCAGCGCCGTGTGATCGGGTCGTGTCTCAGAGGAAGGTGCTGCTGCAGATGACTCGTTGACTCCACCCCCCCCCGCACCAGTCCTGACAGTCAGAGCGGCGGCAGCTACACATTCATCTGATCGCATTTTCATGTTGGGATTTGTTGTCATGGGAACGAACAAGCCCATCCCCAAGTATCTGAGGAAGCGAGTTCAGAGAAGGACACCTGTGTGTTTGTGTGGGACACCAGGTGAAGGCTGACATTATGAAAAGCCTCATTCATTCTATTTCGGTTTGTCCTGAAACGCTGTAGCGAGCGCAGCCGCAGGATTGACTAGGTTGACAAGTCGAGTTGATTTTTACAGTTTGAAGCTGTGATGTTTCCTTCAGTACCAGTGTCACAATACTGTGTTACAGCAGGTCTAAAGGTACCGAGGGTGGGACAGTCTGGCGTTAATGCGAATAAACTGCCCTAAACCGTCTTCTGTCCAGCTTCTCACCAAGGATGTGTTTATTTATTGATATTGCACGAGGCCTGAGCCGAAGACTCGGGACAGCGTTTACTCCCTATGTGCATGTGAACGACCTGCCTCGTTTCGCTCAGCACACTCTTGACTGACTGACGGCTCCTTCACGCTCTTAGTTTTGTTGCACCTGTATGAATCTGTCAGTTTACACTGTTCTTGTTGGTTTGTAAAGCTTGGTGACATTTCTAATGTAAATCTGTCTTCAGCCTGTTACACTTCGCCAGTTTGAATATATCACTTTAGCCTGAACAGACGGTTTAGATTTTCCCAGTTGAGATTAGTCCTTGGACGGACACTTGAAGGAAACTGAATCTGTGGCCATAACCATCACATTAAGCTTGTACTGACCTGATGAGTATTTCACAAAAGCGAAGTCATTTTGATAAATGCGTGTGTGTTCTGGTGGAGACAGTATCGAGATGGAGAACGGCAGCTTTCTATGAGTTGGTCGTTTCCACCACTACAACGTTAGCAGCTAAGAGCAAGCGATGGGAGCTGAAGACCGAACCCCAGCCGGGATTTAGATCAAGACCTGACTCACCTGCAGACGCTTCTCATCATCACCTGCATTTACAGCCAAGTCTTCATCAAACCTCTGACAACAATAAGAGACATTAGTGCATTAATTACAATGTCTACATGAATAATGAAGGAATGCTTCCGCAAAATTAGTCATCTAAATATGACCATTAAACAGTATTGGTCATTATAAATTAGTATTGGTAATATACTGTGGACATGGATTAAGCGGAAAGAATAACGCATTGATTTCCGATGTGAGCGACTGCTGAGCCGTAGATAAGGATTAATTAGGCCTGGCTGTTAGCCTGGTGCACTGAATAAATGTCTGTGGCGGTTTATGTGGTTCTGCTTTCATAAAGCCGAGTCGGCGTAAGAGCAGCTACCTATAGCTGTTAGCTGGTAGATTTCCTTCCTCTGTTTTGTTCCAGCCCTGCGAGTCTCATTGAGTAGATCTGTTGGTAGAGGACGGTTGTTGACTTGCTTCCTAAACCCTAAAGTAGAGCTGACATCTGGCAGCGGGTCGACCCCAGTGTGTTTACTTGACTTCTGTTTCAGATTTCGGCTGTTCAGTCAATAAAAGAATGAGAAAACAAAAGCGTCGCCACGGGACCTCGACGAGTAGACCAGCAGCCATCGGAGGCGTAATTGAACAGCAGCGGCCTTAAGCCTACTGTAATGTCCCACAAGCCAAAGAAGAAGCTGCTCAATTAAACAAACTGTCTTTAAAAGCGCTCATCTCGCTCCTTCTACCCACAACCCGTCTCCCAGCGAAGCCTCCTTCCGCTGGAGCACATTTATCTCTTTGCTTCGTTGCCAAATGAGCAGCTGGATCCGAGAGACAGAGGGAGAGAGATGGTGATGATGTTCCCAGTGTAGTCTATGAATCGTGGCCACAGACGGGACTTCGTTGTGTGTTGAGGGGCAGCCATGGAGGAGAATTCCTCCATGGCTGCCAGCGAGAGGCCTCGTCCCACATGGGTGATCGAGGTGAGAGCTGCTAATAAAGCATGAAAATAAATGAGAAGGAAGGACCGTTGCATCAGTGTGTATCTGAAACTGTTTAAACAGTGTTCAATATTTATTCTGCTCAGTTAAATGTTAATTGGTCGTCCAGCTGGCTGCGTGTCTGCAGTTAGCTCAGAATGAGGCTTCACCTACACAGACAACTGAGCAGCTGTTCGCACTGTACAGTAAAGTTTGCACGTCACTCTGACCTCGTCCATATTTCTCCGTTTGCTTTTGTTTGCTGCTTCGTTCGCTCACAGGCTGCACCGGTGCTCCTGACATTTCCTCTTCGGGTGATGAACGCGGTAAATGGCTGAACGCAGTTAGTTAACGCTCACTGAAAGGTCAGCGTTGCGGAGGACTGGAGCGATTCATTCGTGACGCCATCGTTTGTCTCCAGGACAGTGCGGCTCAAAGACGGGATCTGACTGACGCACTGTGACCACGTTGGTCTCGTTGCTAGTGTGGAGCTGGATCGGACCTTAGCTCGAGCTCTGGGCAGGGGGACGCTGGCCACCCTGGGTCTGTCCGCGTCGGACCGATGTGTTCTACTCTCCAGACGGCAGCATCGCGTCGCAGGGTTTCACCACTGTTTCATACCATGAGCGTCGCTTCCTGGTGTCTTCACTAGTTGCCTGACAACAGAAAATGTTCTCAAAGCGAGAAACAAAAATATACTGTTGAAACTGGAAAAATAAATCTGCTGTTTTGTTACTGCTGATTAGAGGCTTCATGACATTACAGTTACCTGGAACATGAAGTACTTCAGTTCATGAATGTCTTTACGGGCTCTGCTCTGTCTTCCATGATCTTGCTGAGCATGATCTAAGTTGAATTTCGGGTCATATGCTGAAGTGTGCAGGCCCCAGAACCATATAACTGGTATTTGAATGTATGGGAGGTTTTGGATTTGGCTGGGCTGCGACTGCATTGTGCTTCGTTCTGTGTAAGGAGCTTTGCTTTAAGCTTCCTATAAGATAAAGGCAGTGGGAGATTGAACGTGCATGTGTGATATATTTGAGCTGTATTTACTGCGGGAGCTCAGGCTGTGAACACCGTTTGCATATTTCGTGCCCAGACTCGGGGACAGTGTTTGAATCCTGCACGTTGTATTGTTGCCATCATGCCCTGCTTCTCGACATGACCCAGATCTTTCAGAATGACCGTGTGCCGTCTCTCTCTGTGTTTTCTTCCTCCCTCCCTCCCTCCCTCCCCCTCGCTCTTCATTTTTATTATGTCACTCATGGCTCGTGTTTCTAGTGGGTGGAGGATGTGGGGGATAATCTTCAGTGGAGAACCACACAGACTGTGATTTTCTTGGAAGTGGACAGTTTCGTCACACGAATGACCTGCGATGGCTGCGACTACATTTAAATATGTAAAGAGATCGGTCACAAGGTTAAGGTTAACTGTGCGAGTGGCGTGTTTACAGTGAGGGGCCTCCTGCTCCTCCTCACGCTGCCGAGCCAGGTCTCTGCCAACCCCACTGTGCACCGGTGGGTTTGTGCGGATGAACTTGCCTGGAGCAAAATGTGCTGGAGCCGTGAGAGAGCTGTGAGGCTCCATACGGCAGAGTGTAGCATGGCTAATGCATTTTTGATAGGAGTGGGGGGGGACTAGCTCATAGGTTAAAACGCAGGGGGCCCGGTGCTAAGAGACACAGACTCAGTTTTTAATATGCATGGTTTTATTAAGTCTTGCAGATAAAATGCCGCTAGATTGAACATCAGCATTGTTTAATCACGGACGGAGCTCGAGGCACTGAAGAGAAGCCGTACGGTCACTTCCATCAGCTTCATGATGAACATGCAGGAACGTCCTGAGCTCCGTGAAGGTACAGTAACTGCTCTGCAGTAGCTGTACGACCAAACAAACCATCACGTTGGGCTTTTGTTGTCTTTTGCGTCACTTGGTGAGGGTTTGTATGTAAAGTGGTCAAAACAAAGCTCGTACCCGGAGGCTCTGCTGGGAACAGCTGCTGAAGACACGCAGAGCCTGGGATTCAGGGTCTGTGTGCTTGGAGCCCTTCTGCTCTGTTGCATTAAACCTTATTATACATGATCAATGATTCTGGGACTCGCAGGCGTGTACAGTTTCATATTTGATGCGCACAGCTCCGATGCCAAGTGGAGAGAAATCCAGTATGTGGAGCCGTGGGGCCGTAGGCAACACAATGCAGCTGCGTTGCTTCGTGTCTAAACACCCCGTAGTTATCAACTGATGCTGGGATTCAGCTCGGCTTTCATCTCTGTCTGTTCTTCCTGCTGAGGTTGACCTCTGACCCTGCCGTCTGATCTCCTAACAGCGCGTGCTGAACTTCCCCTGGCTCGGTTCTGATGCCGAGTCCAGCCCACAGACGTGTAATTAAATGAGCTTCATGGTTTCTCTCTTTTTTTAAATAAATTATTAATCTAATGACATAAAGCAGCGTCTTGTGGCTGCAAGCACGTTGTTCTTTACATCGTCCTTTCACATGAAACCCCACCAGCTTTGCTTGGCCTCAACTCGATGAATTATGGACCCTCACAAATGTCCAGTCTGGCCGCCCGTCTGGCAACCAATTAAAGTTTTAAGATGCAGCTGCTGTAGACACTGTTGTCTTGAGCTGGCAGATGATTTACAGTGCGTGTGTTTGTTTGCTACGTTTGGAACAGGCAGCTCAGTGCGACAAGGCCAGACGTTTCCTGTAATACCTGCACTCAAATACTGTAAGTGTGAGTTAAACTGACTGCTTACAGATTAGTGTCATCGCACAGGCCTCTGCTGTGTGATGGGTATTATATTTATCTACTAGTTAATCTGGCATCATGTGCTTGTGCGTCCCTGCCAGTGTTTCTGTGCTAAAACAGACACAATAACGCCGACGTTATTCACGTCCGTCAGACTGTGTCTGCAATTGTTCTGTTGACAAGCAGAAGCCAGATCGACGAGTACGAGCGAACGCTGCAGTGTTATTAAAATGGAAATTTCAGAGCTGCAGGATGTAAAGGAAATAAAAGTTCTTATTGCTAAACAGAGACGTGGCCTTTTCATCTCACCCCCAACACGGTAATCATGCTGAAAACAGTGGCCAGACTCAACCCAATCAAATAAACATTCATTCTATACGTTCAGCTGATTATCATCATCATGTCCCGGTTGCTGGTTTCATAATAAGGGTGTGTTTGCAGAATGGATCCTGTACATTGTGATAAATGCAGCACAGAGATGTGCAAGCAGAGGAAAATGTTTCAACCTCAAACACTTCCTGTGGCTCGTAGCGCTATTAGAAGATCAAAACAACAATCAGGGAAAATTAAATGTATATTAAAATATGGTTGCAGAACCATAATATTTTGTGCTGTCATGTTTTTCTCAT
Organism: Macropodus opercularis; assembly: GCA_030770545.1. Lineage (NCBI taxonomy): Eukaryota > Metazoa > Chordata > Actinopteri > Anabantiformes > Osphronemidae > Macropodus > Macropodus opercularis. Next base: position 15,097,061 of record CM061105.1, on the reverse strand, counting down.
TAGTGTTTTGTCTCATATATTCTTCATCAGTTTGTTTCCCTACGCTTGAATTCATAAAACATAATATTGACTTAAAAGCCTCACATTTCAAGTCATCGTCTGAGATTCTGGTTGAAGTAAAGCTTGAAACTGTTTTTTTTTTCTTTGTCTTGTCTTAAAACTCACCAAAGCGTCATATTAACTAAGACGTACAGTTTGTTTGATTTGTGTGTCCAGTAGCTGATTGAACTCAAAAATATGAGCTACAGTCGAATCCTACAGCTAGATAAAGAAAACCCAAACCAAAAAGATGTTGGTTGGTGTCTTTGCCATTTGAAAACTTTAAATTTCATTTTTCATCATCTCGCTGATAACCTGACGTTTTTGTTTAACTAAGGTCAGGTAGTGAAAATGCATCAGCTGTGGATTGTTCTCTGTGATGCCCAGGCTCGGGCCCGATGCCGCTGCAGGAACCGTACAGTAGCTCAGTAGCCCTCTTCACAATGTTCCCTGCAGCCTTGTAATTAATCTACTGAGAGTTAGTGTGGTTGTTAACCTCTGTGACTAAAGCTGCACTTTCTGTATTAGCTTCACACAGAGATTAGTGAGCCCACTAATCTCTGTGGTAGGGAGACGCACAAATACTACTGTAAGTACTAAGAATACCAAGAAGACGGAGCCTTTGTCTTGTTCTGACAAAGGAAGGAGCCGATTGTCTGCGTTGTGCTGTCACTCGTCTTCTTTTACTGCGTTTTTTCGTATTCCACTTGGTGACAGCAGTCGCTTCCTTCCTCGCCTGTAGAGTCCGTTCTTCGCGTGTTAGGATCGTTTCTCTGTGGGTTCCTTGGCTTCGTGGTCGGAGGCTGCTGTTATTACAGGGATCCTTAATAAACCGACCCCGTAAAGAGTCTGTTTCATTCTTCATTCGTTACTCTATGGACCTTTCATCCAGTCCCTGTGAGAGGCCTCAGAGAGGGAAAAGATGGCCAACGTCTCCGTATCATTTAATTTTATTTTTGTCTGCTGACCTTCTTAAGGACAGACACCAAAAATGTCTCAACAGAGAAGCCTGTTGCACGAGATGTCAGTAAATCAGGAGGTGGAGGTGCAGGTGGATTGTCGTTTGTGGGCGACACACGAGGGGAAAAGCTTGGATGCGTGAATTAATCTGTGTTTCTTGCTGTTAATTCTCAGCTACACGGTTCAACACCTGTTGGACACCGTGGGCCTCCTGTTCGCCCCTGAGCTCTGTAGCCGAAGCAGAAAATGGGGCGAGACTCTGCTGCCTGTCCGACGAGGTGCTTGAAAAATTCAGACCCGATACATTACACGCCAGCCTGTTTAGTCACTGAACAGCAGCACTTGTGGGAAATAAATCCTGACCCGCGCGAAGCATGATGATGTGACTGGCGCGGCGTCTGGGTCAGCAGAATCCGTCTCATTAACCAGAAAGTTGCACACGCACGACCGCATCGCACACACGGACACGCACATCCCTCGAGGCTCAGTCTTGGCAGGCTCAAGTTTGCTGCCCACAGACAAAAGACAGACGCAGCGAGAGCCAGCCAACTATCTGGACCAGCAGCAGCCATCAGCTCAGTCACTCAGCATATGTTTCAATTTGCTGCCTTTCTGCCTCTACCTGCCCGAAGACGCAGCCCAACCCCCAGAGAAACCAACGGGAGCCAGTTTGTGATTCCGCCGAATGAGTTGTGCTTTGGAAATTCATTCGCTATTCGTTTAGTGAAATCCAAGAATGCATATCCAACCTGAAGGCCTCGTGAGCTATTGGACTGAAGTACGACACATTTTCCTTTGGCTCATTCGTGGTTCTCGTGTTTGCCTCAACCTCGTCTTCTTCTATCGTCTATCGCACTGATGGGAAAAACCACCAGCCTGCAGTAAGCGCCTCCTCCTCCCCTTTGCTCGTATATTCCCTGCATTGTTGTGCAGTATTCCCACCGTCTCATTTCGCCATAAATGCTTTTTAAACTACTTGACTGGAAAACTGACTCGCTGTGTGAGTTCGGCTGAGCAGCTCCAGTCAAGGTCCTGGTTTGTTTGTGTCGTGCTTCTTTCTACTGAGGGTGAACCTACAGATTTGTGTTGCTGCTACTCAACCAGGCGCATCGAAGAACTAGGGCGCTGAAGTTTTTAAAATGCCAGAGGAAGATCGATAATAGTCGCTTTGATTCTGTACAGTGAATAATGTAGCAAGTTACTGTATTGATTAAAACGCTCACAGCTCAAAAGATTAAAACTAGTTAACAGCATTTGATACGTTGGTGTAATTAAATAGCTTTTATCATTGATTTGGCCTCATCCTTATTTATTTTCCTTATCTCTATGTCTATTCTCCCTCAGGTGCCAGATTTTGGAGATCACCAACCAAACTGCCAGATCTGACGGCGCAGGGTGAGGATTCGGCTTGGAGGGGTCCCAGAGTCACCGCACATCCACCGCCGGGGGCCTTACGTCTTAGACTTCCCAGAGACGAGTAAAGTAACGGCTCTAAAATACTGGCGTCAAGGCTGAACAACATCGTAGGACATTTATCATGCAGGGAACCTGGGGATGCATGAGACAAGCTGGTAGCTTCAGGTGCAGCTGACGGCGAGTGACCCTGCAGAAGTCGATCGCTGAGCTAACCTGTGTTTTCAGCAGACGTCTAACAGCAGCTCTATTGCACCCGGGCCGTCGGCATGAGCGCGTCCCCGTAGCTTCACCACGCCGGCTTTGTCGTGGCTGGCCGTCGCAGGACGGCCACTGACCTCGGCCATGACCCGGCTGATGTTGGGCCGGACCCTGGAGCGCATCTGTAAAGGTGTCCTGCTCCTCTGCCTGCTCCACTTCCTCATCATGATGATCTTGTATTTTGACGTGTACACGCAACGCTTCGACCTCTTCAGTCGCTTCAACAACGGGCGCAATGGATCCAGGAGTAACGTCAGCGGCGCGGCGGGGGGCGGACATCATTATTACTATTTCAACCTTTCCAGGCCCAACACCACAGCAGCCAGCTACCTGGTGGCGGGCGAGCAGCTGGTGCTGAGCATGCAGCCGGAGACCAACCAGACGCCTTCCCCGAAGCCACTGCCGCCCTGCCCTGAGAGCCCACCAGGCCTCGGTGAGTCGCGCTCTGTGCACCAGTACGTGTCCTGCTCGGTCGGTCGGTCGTTACCTGCCACGTTGCAGCAAACTAGTGCTACCAGTGTGAAAACATCGGCCTGGCGTTTTCTGAGCAGCACATGTGGAACAGATGTGAAATAGAAGTGTGTTGAAAGTGTTAGCGCTACTTCACGCTGCACAGCACCACCAGCGAGCACGTTGGAAAGCGTTATGAGGTATGAGTTGGAGACTTTTCTATTTTCTTTATCCAGCTTGGTGCATGCGTTGTTGTGGTGATTAGTGAGAACTGAGAACCCTCCAGTCGCGTCCAATCAGTGGGAGAGCAAGTGCAGCCGTAACTTAGCTTTTCCCAGATCAGAACATTTTATGGATTTAGTGTCAGTGATTTGTCATCTCGTAGAGGTTGTTCAGTTTTGTTGCAAGTTGAAGTTGGTAGTTTATAACAATCAACATTGTGAGACGCAAGTGCCTTTAATTCAATCTAAGCAAACAATGTTCTGCAGTTAAACGTAATTGTAGTTATAGGTACTTCACACTCGCTGCAAGTTTTCAAACAAATCCTTTAATCCTCTTTGTGTATTCATAGAAAAGCCATGGCTACGCCGCGCTGCAGACCCGAACAGTGTCTGGACTCACGCAACGGGCTCTTAATGAACTGCTGCGGCAGCGACTCCACAGTAAATACACACAGACGCATGCGTAGGTAAAATGATCACAGGACGAATACCCACATCAAATATAACACGTTCCAGGTTAAGTTCTGTGATGCCTGTCAATCAAACGTCTGTGCAGGAGGTCGCGACCACGCGTGAACTGCAGCCTCTCGCCTAAAACATTTCACCCCAGCATCTTGTGCGTCACCACGTTTCTATTTCTTTTGTTGATTAACACTTAGCAGCGCTTTGCTGATGAAATGAAAACAAGTTCCTTTCCTGTAAATGAGCTTTGTGAACTTAATCCCATTGTAGCCGTGTCAACATTTTTCCCGTCTTTTTTACTGATTGCTTTTCTCATTTGATAATGAGGTTTGTAGCATTCTTTGAAATTGGGAGGGGGAGATAAAACTGTCAGGTTGATTTGTCTGAAGCTGAGGCTCGTTGATTCCATTATTTGGCCTGGAATTGGCTGCCACTGACTCAGATTTGGCATTCATACCAGACACAGGTGTACTCTTGTAGCTTATCTCTGCCTTTTCTCCGTGATGGAGTGGCTGCCTGGGGGCTGTAATGAGAAAGAAGGCACCCAAAGACTGAGCAACGCTGTGGTTCAGTCACAGGTGCAGAGACAGGGAGTGAGATCTAACGGATGCTGGTGCGATGGTCGGTATGAAGCGAGAAAGAAGGAAAGCAAGTGGAGGTGGGGGGGTGGCGGGGAAAAGAGAGACCTTAGGCGGAGGTACGCACACACACACACACACACACACACACACACACACACACACACACACACACACACACACACACACACACACACACAGGGAGAGCAACAAACAAACAAGCCCTTGGCTGTCCCACAACACCAGCTGACAGGTGCTGTCTGTGGGACTTTCTATCCTGCTCTGTGTGACGGTGTGAGCTGGCATGTGGGATATGCAAATCAGCTGTTCATCAAACATGTAACCTCCATCCAAAAATACTCACCCAACTAATCACTGGAACATTAAACGGCCAAGTTAACAAGAACGAGAACAACTGAGGTTACTTTTGTTTCCAGGAGACTGGCTGAAAGTTAGCTTAAGTTATTCACAGGTACGAACCAAATGACTTATATTATATTAAATTCTGCTCCATATCTCATCACACTTACTACAGTCTGCTTTGCGTGTGTTGCCGTGGGAACATGACGAGTTGTCGGTAGGAACACGTCTCAGGTTTAGAGCTGTTCTCCAAGCTCCGCCAGGTTCCCCATCCGCTGTAGCCGGCCCACAGAGGAAACAGGGTGGGCAGCACTACGTCCCCCAGCTCCCTGCAGTCCAGCGCTTCCTGGGCTGAGGTCTCGACTATTCCCAAACCTCCCTTCTGGCTTTCAGCTTCAGACCAGTGTTTGTGCTGTTGGACAGGTCGCGTTTCCATCTGGAATATTCTCGTACTGACACCAGTTCGTGGTTTTCTTCAAACGTGACACTGGGCTTTAAGGATAGACGTCATTCAGCTTTCAGCGTTTTTTACTCAGCTTCTTTACCTGCCTCATCTACATGGTACAGTAGAAGTCAGTGCGTTACACCACGTGGATGCTCACAAGCTTTTAGACGTTGGATTGATGGTCAGCTGTCTCCGCTCTTCTACGTTCTGGCTTGAATGGCTCCTTTCCTTCTCCAGCCTCTCCCACCTCTGTCTCCGCAGGTTTTGGTTTTACAGCCTGGTGTCGCATCCATACACTTCAAATAACTGATCATAAACATCAGTTTGTGAGTTATTTATCGTTGTGATAGAGCCTGCAGATGGGAAGAGCAGCCTGAAACGGACTGGAGAACAAAGCGAACATGTCCCATGGGAGCTTAAGTGTTCATCCCACAGCAAGGAAGCATTGGCCGCATCCTGAAATCCGGCTGCGTCCCTGAGATGCTGACACAATCATCGATTGTCTGTGATGAGACCAATGAGATGAAGATCTCACTTTATGACTTGCTCGTATCTCATTGAGTCACATCCCTGAGGACTGGAACAAAGATTGATCGCTTCACTACACTCACTTATAATGTCTCATACAAAACCGTCCTAATTTGTTGTTGTTTTGTGACTTTAATCTACGTCCGTTTTATACTCGGTCTTTATTTAAATGTTTTTTTCAGTCTGTCTGGATGTTTAGTTCAGTTTTTCCAGAACCAGCCAATGTGCAGCATAAGCATCAGTTCTTTCAGTGAAACGTGAGCCGCGTCCGCGCGGCTAAAGGTGACCCGACACGTCCTGGGCCGCCCCGGTGCCTCGTTGTTCCACAGTGGGATTGTATCAAGTGTCCCGGCACCTTCATCAGCCCCACTGTTCTCTGCAGAAAGTCCTTCACAGACAGTGCAGGAAATGCGATACGGTAGCAGTGGAAGGACACCTGCAGGGCCTGCTGGGTTCATCTGGAGACGCACGGCTGAGAGCGGTGAAAGTACAGCAAACGTCAAAACGGACTGATTTTCATTAGAGGAAGTTATCAGCTGATCGTACAGTTTATGTGCAGCTCTATGCTGGTTTGTTCCAGTCCAACGCCTGTATGCATAATCATCCACATTGTTTATTGTTTGTTTCTGTTTGTGTCTGTCGCATGTGTTTACCTCTGTTGTGCGCGTGTGTGCGTCTGTCACATTATGCCGGATGCTGCGTGCGTTTGGCGTCTTTGACGGGGGAATAAAATGTCTCCTCTCATCTCGGTTCTCTCGGTTCAGAGTGACTATTACGATGTGCATGCTCTAACAAGCAAGCACTCCAAATGATAAATGACAAAACACACTGCTGTCATCTGACAGAAACACTGCTTCTGCCTCGCTCTCACACACGCACTCGCTTACTTCTTCCTCACCTGCCTCACTTGTTTTTTCTGTCTCTCACTCAGATCTGCACACACAGAGGAAGAAACTAGGAAGATCAGAAGGAGAAAAGATTCTGATGAAGCAAACACACAACGAACTGTCGTAGCCCTTCAGTTTAAAACACAGCCACGATGGACAAACAAATAAATAATAAACAACATTTCACAAATATAGGAGGCATCTGAGTCAATCTGAGTGAATTTAGATGGTTAGTTTATGTTCTGACAACCATGTGGTATCAGTTGAGTGAGCAGAGGAAATGATTTACTTTCCGTTTTTAACGAGAGGCGAGTTTCGGGCTGCGCCGTAATGAGTTTACACTAATTTAATGTGTGTCACAAACACTGAGCTTCTTTCAGTCCTGCAGCAGCTTGTCGTCTGGTTATCAAACTGACCTTTAGCCGCCTTGATTGGTCGACAGAGTTTATGTTGATGTAGCAGAGATTTCTGAGTTGATGCTGGAGCTGCTGGTTGTTGACTTTATTAATTAGGGAGGAGACGAATCACTGGAAGCTGCGTGTTGGAGGCAATTCCCGTTGTAGGTATCGGTCTGAAATTGTCTTGTTGTTGACGCCATGTTCATCATTCTTCCAGTGTTTAGAAACATCTGTCATATAGAATCAAACCATGGAAACTGTTTTCTCTTCCTACTGTCTGTCATCGTCTGATGCTGCTTTGTTAATCTGGGTGGGTGTTATTTACACATCATACTGTTTTTGGATCGTCACAGTCACTTAAATGAGTTATTTCACAAGCCTACCCGTCCTTATTTATCACCACTACTATGGGATGGATGGCTGAAGACGTTCCTGGTCCAGAGGTTGACTCTGTCTGCTGTGTAGTTTCTGGTGAGGTTAGTGTTTACTGTGAGTAAGCGAGTGTCTCAGTGTTCGCTGGAATCGCGGGGCCTTGACACAGTCGTTCATTTACAAGCCTCTGTTGTGCAAAAGCTTGGTGCTGCCGCGAAAACAACGGACTCATCCAGAAAACAGTTTATTGGTTATATAATCCTGAACTGGAGCGACTGCTTTATCGCTGTTCTGTCCATACGTGTGATGTGATAGAAGCCGTTGCTCGGGAGGTGCTTACGTCGCCACGTGAAACATCAGGAATTAGGTCAGATCAGACGGCATCAGCTGATCTGGGTGTGAAGATTACGGGGGTGGTTGGGTGTTTCACAGAATATGTGGCTTTAATTCATAAGCATGATGGGAACTTTTGGCATATTATTTCAGTATAAAAATATGAATTGAAGCGTGTGAAACCATCTCAGCTGCTTTAGTTTGTCTTATTATTTGTGTGCAAGAATATATTGAATTAGACCTGGTCTCACCACGTGTCCTGGTCTGGAGTGTCACCAAATACAGTATTAATGGCCTAATGACGCATCATCAGGTAATGATGAGGCGTGATGACGGATGGTACCAGTGGCTTTTTGCACCAGGCAGTCGTGTGCACTGCTTGAATGCTTTCTGTTCGTTGATCGGCCCAGATTTTGTGAATAACTTATATAATATAAAGTAAACGTCGGCTTGTGGCCTAAGGTTTATACAACCGAGGCCTAACCATGGAGGTGGCAGACAAAGTTATTTTGGATAAGCCCAAAAGGCTGTGTCGCTCCTCATGTACAGTAATCAGTCCCATCGCGTGCACGGCAGTGTGTTGTTACAGCGCGCTGTACTTGATTGGCCACGCTGCGGGCTCAGTCACGTCACGCCTGTCGCACACATCAAGGTGTCCCACCCCGTTACACATGCGTGGAAGACCAGCCCTCAGCAGTTAAGCCGTCGCCAAGCAAAGCAATACAACAAATTACTCTGGCAATTTAACTTTGCGTGGAGCACCGCTAGCAGCGTTCACAGAGGAACGGCCGTCCCTGGGCCGTCATGCAGCGGCTTACAATTATGAGAGATTCGCTGTGGAGTTAAAAGGATTGTTAATAGTTGTGTTGTGTACAACAAATAAGGGTTTGGGTATATTTGGAATTTGAGTGAATGCTGTGTTAGAGAAAAGGATCAAGAAACGTCACCACGTCCCACTTTGTCTATTTCTGTGTTATTGTGTGGGACTGGATGGTTTTTTGTTTAATGTGTCTAAAAAAGCCCAAATTCTTATTTGAAACTCTGTGTTTTAATGAGATTGAATAATATATCATATCATTTGACAAGTAATGTCTCATGGTACATGTGAGGTTAATAATTGAACACAGAGGAATGGGTGATGGAGGAGGAAGAGGCAGAACGCAAAATGAGCAAATAAAAGAAAAGATAAGAGGTGGAGGAGAGAGAGATGAGCTGCTGATGAGGAGGAGGAAGGAGGATCGAAGAGGACTTTAGTATGCCAGAGGGAAAACCACATCCTCTATGGGATGAATGGATCCATTTAGTTTAGGACACACACACACACACACACACAGAACACGGGTTAAGATTTTTGCTGTATTTGATAACGAGTGGTAATATTCATGAGCCACTTTAACTCTGTTGCATTAAAAAATAAGTCTTGTACAGTCGGGAAAGGCTTTAATTGGACCTTTGTGTCAGTAAAATTGTTGGTTCCTTTTCTCATTTTGGAGTATTTGAGTATTTTTCCCTGCTTTTGATTCATTTTAATGGATCCGACTAAGGAATCAACAAAAGCCTCCGTTCAGGTTATTAGACGACTTACACAGGTGAGAGGAAGGAGGACAAAGCAAACATTTAGACGAGGAGGCTGTTGATGTGTCATCTCCACGTGAAGAGACTTTTACTCAGCTCAGACTCACATTGTGGCTGAGGAACCGGTCAGTTCACAATTCAGCCTTCTGTGCTAGATGTTGCGTTACCGCCGGTAACAGAGTCGGTCCAGAGGCCGTACCACAGATGAAACGGTTCTGATGATGGAGCCGATGAACAGTGAATAACAGGAAGATAACGACACATCTGTTAAAGTACACGAACGACCCTTTTTAATCAGATCTCTCTGCGAACGACTCCGGTGCGGTGGAGCTTTCTTCTCCGCAGTGACTCGTACGCAGCCGATAAACACCATTTCCCTCCTGAGGACTCTGCTTATCTGTCAAGCCTTTTTATGTTGGAGTGCATCTTTATGAGGATTTAGCTGTGACTCCCAAGGGTGCTGAATTACTGTTAGGCAGCACGATGTACATGATTAGCTGAAGGAATGTAAGCACACTGGGGTGTGATTCATCAAACCTGCTTCTCGTCGGCGCTGCTGCCTGGGAGCTTGAAGGAAGATGCGCAGCTTCATCTACTGCGGATGAAATTACTGTTCATTTAACATCCAGCAGAACTTACGAGCGTCGCTGTTTCATCATTTCGCGTGCACGGCGAACACAGTGCGCTAAGATGATCTGCGCATTAGTTTGTCCAGAACTCAGCTGACATTTTAATTACTAACGTCTAAAAGTCAATTCCATTGATTATGAGCTGCTTCCTTTTGGGAATTTATTTTTTAGGAAGAGCAATTTAAAGTGCTCGTTAATCCAATACTGTATTTGCATCTTGTAAACTTTCCCCAAAGCTGATATTTTCATGAAAATGACATGATACACAAATAATTCAGTGATTAGCACCACGTGACCTCCGTAAAAAATCATTTCTGCGTCTTTCAGAGCTTCCATGAAGACACAGCGGTTCCCTCCAGAGACAGACTCCTTGTCTGTCACTCACACAGACACACCTGCAGACGTCAGTTCAGCATTTAGCAAACAGGGTCCTCTGTCTACAAGATGACAGCAAAAGCCCCGAGCGTGGACCCAGCCGAGACCAGTGGCCCTCGTCTCGCGTTGCCTCTCAGTGTGTGTGTGCAGGACACACCTCCGTCTGGCCACGCTTACCTGCCCGTGCACCACACACACCCTGCTTTCCTTCCCCAGACCCACACACTGACTCTCACAGACAGCGGGAAATCAATACACCGAACAATCGAAGGAAGGCTGCAGCTTCAGCGTCCTCTGGATTATGAAACCTAACGTGTTTAGCTTTTCGTTCCTTTATTCAGATTCCATGAGCTGCAGTTATTTTGGGACGTCTCTCACATCACAGGTCAAGGTGCCATATCCAGCAGGGACTAATCTGACACAACAACACGCTGAACCTGCGGTGACTTTCCCAAACCTTAGCTCGGGGCAGAATCTGAAACTGTGTAAAAATGATGACATTTATTAAACGTCCTACTTGCAGAAGCTTAAAGGTCTGACGTGATTCTAATGGTGTGAGGAACAACAAGCATTTCGCTGGCGTCCACCGAGGTTCAGAGACACGTTAAATATTTTAGATTCCACCGTGTTTGTGCTGTTAATATGTTATGAGCTACAGTAACACTTCAGCTTTGTCATGCATTCATGGATAATCCAGTAGCTTTTAAATGGTTTATAAACCTTTTCCAAACCAGTGGAATGTGCATTTTGGCAAAGGTTTCTTTCGCCTAATGAAGAAAAACTTGCAGAAATGAAAACGAATCAATCACTGCAGCAGCTGTAGCAACAACGTACTGTCTCATCGCTTCTCATCTTATCACATCTGATCTAACAGGGGAAATTAAAACTGCCTCTGCCCTTCACGCTCCAGCTCGGAGAGATGATCTGCATTGGATGTGTTTCATCATATCAACATCATCTGATCATGCTACGAACGTGTCAGAGTCCGTGAAAGCTCACGTAACCGAGCCGTGATGTCAGCAGCGGGTTTCGCTGAGGCACAATCTTTGATCTGCGGCCTGTCGGGGCCTGAAGCGTCGTCATTGTGCTCGAGCTCGTGTTTTATATCAGGAGGCTGTACGTCTGCTCACAAAGCGCTCAGACACTGCACCTCCACATCTCACACCCTCCGTCCTCCTGCTGGTCAAATTCATTTCCCCCCCGTGAAGCCTTCATGTTTCCTGTGGACGATCAGCCGCTGTTGCTTGACAGTCGCTGTGACATGTGCAGCATAGTTTAAGCGCGTAACAGCCTTCGCAGCTGTGGGTTGTTGTTCGTCAGGAGAACGCGCTGCTCTGGTCTGGTCAGGCTTTTGAGCTGATTAGAGCCGATGAAGCCCAACACGACAGTTAAAACTTCACTGAGACGGGACAAGGCAGAAATGGACAAGTGCTTGTTGATTAATGGGCAGCGGAGAGATCCTCCTGGACCCAGAGGACCCGTGTGATCTTTGGGTCAGGCTTAAGTTAAATAAAATAACAATTTGTGCAGTAAGTGAGACTCCAGCTTTGTGCCAATTTTATGTTTCTCGTGGTTGTTATGAAGGCTTGAAAGTTGTTTTCTTGACCTCTTGAGCAGCACTAGGCTCAGGGTGGGCGTCCGTCTGCCTCGACCGGCAAACACTCGAAGAAGAGTCAGGAGCACACGCTCTGACTGCTTGTTGGAGTGAGGTGACAGCAGCAGCAGGTTGGTGAATACGTTCCATCCTCTAATGTTTCGTCTTTGGATCGCATCACACAGTTTTTTGGGTTGGTTGGTTTAACTGATGCCGTGTCCTCGACGGTGAGGCTCTGCCCATCACTCCTTCCGCAGACAGCGGAGCTCATCGATTAAGACTCGATTCAAGTATAAATGCTGATGCGCTGGGCGTCTGTTAATCTAAGCACATTTTACGGATTTGCTGTTAGGGCCGTCTCCTTTCACGAGCCCTTTAAAATTCAGCAGAATTGAGGGTGAGATGAGTTTGCGCGTAAGTCGTAGAGGAATAAATTCTTCTTAGCTGTCCATCGCAGAGGAGGTGGATTGACTCAGCCAAGAGCAACACGTCTGAGAAGGCAATAAATGAATGCAGATATGAAAACTCAGCCATTCTCTGTTATTCTCTCCAAGTTAGGACACTTTCCCGTTTGTTTGTGAACCGAATGCCGCAAAACACTAATAACAGGAAGATGTTCCTCTTCCTATTACCTTCAAAAACACGAAGACTAAGCCACTTGTGGTTAGTCCACAAACATAACATAACATAACAACTGTAGCAGAGCGCTGACAGGAGTCAGAATATGCTTCCAGGGTTTGTTGTCAAGTGATTTGACAGATTTAAAACTGCTCATCGTGGTTCTGGTTTTGGTTTACTGGCGTTTGCAGCGTCGTGGTTCTGGTTTTGGTTCTGCTTAATCACATCTGTCTGTTCCCTTCACTCGCGCTGGGCCTTCTCCGTGAACTAGGTCTGGGAGCTCGTACGGTGTATTTGAGACGACGGCTCGTATTCCTCGAGTCCACGGGGATACTGCTCGTTGTCACTGCAGAAGCTTGGCGCCGTGTTGTTGTCATGGCGTTCACCGCTCCTCGCGTACGGCCAGGTCCGCTTTGTTCTGCAGTGTGGGCAGGCAGCAGAAGCTTAAGTGGAGATTTGTCACCTCGTCCTACGTCTCATTGTTCTCCATATCTCTGTGTAATGACAGAGGCGCTGGCAGATTTAGCTTCGCGCGTATTTCATCCTCAGCAACCAGCGTGTTGTGAGTCTTCTGTTTGGCTTTAGCTTTTAACTACAGATCTAAAGCTTATGAAGGGTTTGGCCCACAGACACCACAGCTACAGTATATGCAGCTCTTGCAGGACGCCCTGGACACTGTCCGGATTGGATGCACTTCTTGGCTGTTCTTCAGGCTTCAGGCCGCGTACAGCACATCACCGCGGCACCTGTATTTAGGTCAGCACTTTGTAGCACGCGTCCTGCTTTTTCTGTCTCGCCGTCACGCGCAAGTGCTGCACGAATTCAAAGCCTGCATACAGTCATGTGTATGTATGTATTATCAGTAATCACAGAAATAATATGATGGATGTTTAAAATGCTGTTTCCCACCCAGGCAGATTTTAGAGGATTAGTCTGGAGATAATCTTCATAATCAAACTAACTGATCCTACCTCCATTTATTACTACGCTGTCCTCTGTCAGTTGTTGTATTAAAATATCACAGTCCCAGTAATAGGCCATATGTCTGCTGGCTCATTTTAGGATGAATGTGCTCACTGTAGCTTAGTAGCAAACGCGTATTCAGTTGTTCCTCAAAATGATGGGACAACATTTATTTGCTGAGCTAAAGAGATCGAGGGCCCAGGGTTTGCGTTTTTAGGACCTGTCGAGACCGGCGCCAAAACCGCCTGCTTTGGAAACACTCCTACTTTTCTCTGCCCCAATTAGGCAGATCCTGGATCAGCCTCGCAGCAGTTGGACGGGGACTGAACCATCTGCGGGCTCGGCTCTGCATTGTCTGTGTGTCCTCCTACAATCCAGCAAACGCAGCTTCCGTCTGTCATCATTTGTGAATGACATTAATTATTATAATGTATAGACGATGCCCGTACTTAATTCAACAGTAAAGAGAAATTACATTACTTCACTGACTGAGTTACAGTTGAATATCCATTATTGTCTGAACACACTAAAAACAGAATAGAACAGATTCCTGCTAATTGCCAGAAAGATGCAACAGAAGCTGTGAAGGAGTTTGTGAGCTTGTAAACATGGATGTAAAGAGTGAAACACAGTGTGAGAGGAGCAGTAAGTTGAACTGGAATCAAAACTCCAGAGTTAAGTTAAACATGAGCTGCACAAAGAAGTTGGAAATTTGGTTTCTTGCTTTCTTTTTTCAGCTAAAGAGTCTAATTTATGTTTATACATTGAGTAAACAGAAACTTTATTAAACTTTACTAAGAAACATATTAATTATTAAACATGGTTGCCTGGAAAAACCCTGATAGCAAGCAGGACAGTGGTGATGGTGTTGCAGGGCTTTGGTGGAGATAAGTCAGGAGATTGACGAGCACAGAGAAGAAAGAGGAGGAGGAGGTTGAATCTCCCACGACAGGAGGCAGTTTTTAAAATCTGACAGCTATGAGATGATTGGTTCACACAGACTGTTCTGGAGATGGATTGGAAGAGAGACAGAAACTCCTTCCAGCGGCTGATGGAGTGAGGTGCAGAGGCAGAGGAGGGGAACGAAGACAGAGACGGGCAAAGGTATGAATCAAGGCCGGTAGCTTCATAGGGAGCTCAGTCAACTCAGCTCAATTATACTCAGTATATTATGAGGAAAATTCAGTGAATTATTCCTTAAGATGATTGTTTTACTGTGTAAATGTCTTCACGTTTTCATTAAGTGTGACCTGGATTGAATGTGGACGTTTGTCTGTCCTGGCATCACCGTCGTCGAGGTTGTGTCGCGTCACCTTCTTCTTCGTTCTCGTTAAGCCACTGAAATGAGCCAGTCTGGACTTTTATCAATAGCTTTCACTGTATCTGTCACAACTGATTAATATGTGTTGATGATGTATATAACTGCTGCTGTGGAGGTGCGGAGAAGGATTTGCTGCCCCGAGGAGGCGTGTGCTCACTCAGGCTGAAAACAAAAGTATGACCATTGAGTTTAACCGTATTTGTTCTTGAAACTGAAGGTTAAGTTAATTCAATTCGATTTAAAAACCATGAGACACAGACGGAGCCTTTGTCCGTCAGAGAGCTCTCTCTGTGGCCCGGGTTTGATGCTGTGGTACAGTCCGACCTGCAGAGAAAAGCTCCACCGACAGACTGCGCTGGAAGATGGAACTTGAAGCAGCAAAGCAATGAAATACCTGAACTTTTCTTTTGCTTTTGACTGTAGCGGCTTAACAAATGCAAACACCAGCATCTGTGACTTGGAGGCTCTCCCTGCAGTTGGAGGCAGCGAAATCCCGCAGCCAGACTGTGATCAGACGTCTCTGGCAGAAACGTAGCCGATTGGATGCAATTCTCGAAAAGTAATTTAACTTCTCTGGAACAAAAATCGTTGTTAAACTGAGTGAAGAAGCCGTGATGGTTAGTGGAGGCAAAAAATGATTGAGCAGCGACTGTAAATGACAGAATTAGATTCTATATGCATCATAATGTGCAGTGTTTTTACGCCACATGTGCCCCTGCACAATCCATCACACTTGTTGTTTTGGAAGCGCGTGGCTTCATTTGTTTCGGCTGTTTTAGTTAACGAGCTAAGGTCGCGACCTGCGACGCGTTTCTCTTTGATCCTTTCAATCTCAGCTGGACTTGAGTCTTCGTCTGAAGGTTAAATCACAGAAGCCGTCAGTCAGTTTTACGTTTGACCCTTTGCATCCTTGTGTCGTTTCTCTGTTTGTGAACGTTTCAGCCTCGCTAATCCCCGTCACCACCCACCGTCCCTCGGCGCGGCGCGGCCGGCGTCTGCCACGTAGCTTATCGAGTCTCACAGACTATGCTAATGTGGTGCTGGTGCTGACACAAACAGTCTGTGTTCCCCGTTTGCATGGCTTAGCAGACACAGAGCGATGCCCCTTTACCGACTCCTGCCCACGTCTGCCGTCTGCTTCGCGTTTGTTTTCACGCTCCCCCCTCGTACGCAGATGTTTCACTGCTGATTCTTTGTGGTGTGATGAAATCCTCTTTCTGGCTTCTGCAGAAACGTCTAATTCTGAAGAAAGTCTGTCGCTGCGTGACGTTGCAGCGTCGTGGTTTAGCAGCAGTGGCACGCGGCGCGCTGGCATTTCAATATCCGCCCCATAACACCTGCGTCAGCAAATCTCTGGCAATACATCATGTTCAGATTTCTCCTTCTTGCTCGTTTTGCTTTTATGCTGCTGTCTGACATATTTCATACAACAATGAAAACCCTGCTGACCAGTCGCCTTAATGAGCAAAATGTGTCAAAGTTACACTATGAAAAATGAACAAATGGGCGACTGGCTTAACGTGAACGTTCAAAGTGCAGCTGGCTGTTTATACATGAATGACTTCCCTTAACATCAGGCGTGAAAGGACTCAGAAGTTTTGCCTCTGCCTCAAAGTTTCATCAGAATCATAAGAGGATTAAAAAGAATCATGAAGAATAAAATCCCCGGTAAACAATCCCCCACAATGCAGGTTTCGTTGACACAAGCGAGGCCAGAGACCTGCAGGCTTTGTAGTGGATGACAGGAGCCAGTGTGACTGGTTCACTGCTCGATGCGAGCGGCTGGATCCTCCTCTCAATATTTAACAGCTTCTCCCTTCAACAGCTGCAGCACAATGATGATAAATATTTAACATATGGCTGGAGGAAAGTATGGACTGTTATACAGGCCGTCGGATGACTTGGTGGGTGTTAGAGCCACTTCCTCAGGGGTTGGTGGAGACCAAAGCTCAGCAAAAAGTAGAGCGAATGTCAGGTTGATTTTAATACTGGCTCACAACTGTGTACATATCAACATCTCTAGACACTGAACGTGGTTAGTTTCTAAAGCGTATCAACCAGTAAGATATTGTTTACATATTTATTTGCATAAGGAAATATGTTAGGCTGACCTGAGACTTTGTCAACATTCAGTCTCTGCTCACTAACGTAATCAGGCAGCAATTACATTTCCTTCATAAATGCAGTTGTCAAAGCGAATGACTGGTGTGTAAACAGATGCTGGAGGAGGCAGAGCTGATAAGTGCGTGCGGTGCCGGTACAGAACCTCCAGAGAGAGCGAGACAGGATCTGGCAACCGGGTTCGTCGGGTGAGTGACGTCTCACCACCACAGGCTGCAGCAGGACGCGCTCATGTTTCCGCAGGACGGAGGGAAACCGAAGGCGGGCGAGCGCTCGGGCTGCTGCAGTAGATGCTGCTGATGAGCGAGCGCTTTGTCCTGCTCCTCTGTCCTTAACTCTTCACGGCTGGGGATGAAAGGATGTTCAGCAGAGAGGAGATGACAGGAAACAAAGGCAGCCCTCAGTCCTTCCCCTTCACTCCTCCCCTTTTCCTGTCCATTCACTTCTTTTCTCCTCTCTCTGGATTTATTTCCCTCGCTTCGTTATTCTCCTCCCTTTTCCTTAGCTGGCTGCTTCCCTCCAGCCTGCTCCTCCCCTTCCCTCTGTCTTCTTTCAGGCCTTGCTCTGTTGAAATCAGATCTGTCACCGTGTCTGTGGAGACAGATACAGTCGGGTTTCCAGAGGTTTCAACCCAGCAGGAAAGCAAAGCTGCACTTACATCAGTTAAATCAGCTCCACAGTCAAGACGCTGTGTGTTGTAGTATGAATCCCGGCTGCGTAGGACCTTTACACTGCATGGATGCAGCATCCCATCGTTTAAATAACAATTTGACCTGAGGAGGATCAAAGTTGGGCTGAAACATCGTCATATTGTAATAAATCTGGGGCTTGGAATCGATGTACAGCTGCTGTTTCGTTCACGCCGCTCCCCGTTGCACCTTTTTGTGTAATTACTTTTTCTTCTAGTTCTTCTGCTTCTGCCCCGCGACGTTTTCATTCCCGCACTTTCATCTGCACAATCGATGCTTGCTGTTGTATGGGGGCACAACATACGAGAACAAGAGGCAAAAAGAGCTAATTTGTTATGAAGGCTCTGATATATTGTTATTGAGCGTCTGTGTGTGTGTGTGTGTGTGTGTGTGTCATACCTGTAATTGAATCGGGTGAGATGTATGTTTTGTCAAAAGTGAAGAACAGGGTGTGTGTGTATTTGTATCCTGTACATGGCTCTTGTTGCTTCACTTGGATATGATTGTAAATATCGTGTCTGTTTCAGTGTGAGCGAAACCCTGAAGTGCAGTTTGCAGCTTAGAGTCATTTTTCATCGTTTATTTGCAGGACACAAGCAGCTGCTAAAACAATAACCATTATGATTTGTGGGCTGGAGAAAAAAAGGAACGAGCACATGTTCTGCTTTGTTGCTGGTCTTTTCTTCAGCACGCAGTCGATTTGACAATAACGTTTGAATGTAAATGCAGGAGCGCTGCAAACACCAGGCCTCCGTGCGGCTTTTAACAGCTTCTGCTGCTTGGAGCATCAATCGAAGAACGGATGCAGGTACTGCTGCTGCTGAGAAATGTTCCTTTTCTAGTTTTCTGGACTGGACAACGTGAGGGTAAATTGTTTCCGTAGCGTCTCAGCATCAGGGCGCGGCTCCGTCTGCCTTCCTGTTGTCTTGATTGCAGCTGCACTAAAACATTTCCTGTTGTGAGTCATGTTTTCTAAACGACTCATCTAAGCTCATCCCCATTATGAAATGCACTTCATACCTCATTGGTGTTATTTAGCTGTTCTCATTGCTTTGGGCCTCATTGTATTCGTATTCGTCCATGGCTCTGCGTGGCTCCTCATTACTGGATGTTGACGTGCGGAGGAACAGAGGTCGGACTTATTCAGCTTCTTTTGATTCATGGAGACACAGGCACCGATGACCTCAGCTGCAGTTTTCCCTTCCTTGTTTCCCTAATTGAGCAAAGTAAGGAGTTGAAAACCGCCGTAGCTGCTCTGTTTGGATCTCGTTGCTGCAAGGCGCTAATTAAAACATAGCCTGTTCAGTGTCATAGTTGTTAAGTTGCTTTGTATTGGATGCAGTTTCAGTACAGGACACAGTCGTTAAACAGCGAGACGCAGCACTTCTAGGTCAGATTTAGTTTTTCTGTGTCAGTGATGATTTAATGGAGGATTACAATCACTGTAGCTGTGCTTTAATGTTAACCTAATCAGGTTTCAGCAGCTCGATGCATCTGTGAGAAGGGCTGAAACTGGTAGAGATGGACCCGCCCGTCGATTCAGCTCACTGACGAGTGCAGATGATGCAGACACATTATAATAACAAGCCCAGCGACAGTTGCCACCGCTAATAATGATGCAGCTGCTAATTGAGTTTGTGTTTTCTCTCCTCCTTTAAAACAGTAAAGGAGCAAACAGCTTTTGGTGCCAGCGTTTTTAAGCTGCCGCACAAAGGTGAGTGCGATGGAGGAGAGCTCACCACCTCATCGAGCGTTCAGATTACGAGCCCGGCGATAAATAGCTAAGGCGTTGTTAGTCCTGGATAAAGTCCGTGAAATCCTCGCGTCTACACCAGAATCCTCAGCTGCCTGTTTCACACAGGCCAACATGCTACAGCATCCCGACCAGCATGTGCCAAGTAGCACATCAGTAAGCCAGCTGGACTGTGGCAGTGCGACCTGTAGCTGTGCCCCGAACACACACGTCAGCAGCTGCCTGTCATGGAGGTTTTCTGTCAGAACAGGCCAAACCTTTTCCAGAAATACAAACAAACGCACAACAAAAGGTTTTCAACGATGGTTTGGACGGTTCGGACGTGCTCACTGTGAGTGATTGTGTATTATGCGACAAAGCTAAGCGCACGTCCTGCAGACTCGAACCAAAGCAGTAACGGCTGCGATGGGACGATCTGCCTCGTCCATCGCCTCCGTCTCTCCGTGTTGCCGTTATTGTCTTGTATCTTCAGCCTTGGTTCTGTTTGTCTGCTCCCTATCTCACATCTCCTGGTGTAAATCACTCTCCTTTATTTATTTCACACACCCAGTTTGTGGTGCCAGGATACTTTGTTGTGTTACATGAGTTCTCCATCTGTTTCATGCCCCCTACTTCCAACCTCTTCCGTCTCTCAACAAAAACAAATCAGTGGCCATACTGTGTGTATGGATTCTTGCCATTAAGTGCTTCGCCTGCTTGTTTGGTTGTAATGATCTGCGTCGCTGGCAGTGAGTGCAGCATTGAGCAGTACTTCAATGAGCGCTGATAAAAGTACTGTTACTTGTCAGCGACTTTTCCCAGAATATCTAATCTTTTTTTTTTAGACTGTAATTACTTTAATCAGCCTTCTTGAATTTCACACTCATTAATAACATTTCTTGTTAGGGCCTGTTTGTGTAAGCTCACAGAAGCGGAGATGTCTTTCCTGTTACTTGCTCATTTATGGCAGCTCACGTGTCGTTAATACAGGAAAACGCGATTCCGAAGGGAAGCGCCTGCGTGAGGGAGCTGTAGTCTTTGATTTAACTCAATTTATGTGGAGTTTTTACAGAAGTCTCCTTATAAATAAATTCACTGAAGGGATCGTCGTAAAGACCATATGAAGCTTTTCTCACTAATCAAGTGTGACTGAAAAAACTCCAAAGCTGTGAACAAAATCACCAAATCGCTGTGAGTCTTGTCTTTGCGGGTTTGTGTTGCTGATTGAGGCGCAAAGTTCAGGAAATAATAAAGCAGCTATAGGACTGTTTCACAACTGTTACCTTCCTCAGTGTTACCTAACAATAAGTCAGTCTTCTGTTTGTCTGGTGAATTTAAAGGATGTTAAATCTGACATCAGCCTCTTTAAAGGGAAGAAAAAAGCCAGAGGATAAAATGAAATTCATGGCGACGCTGCTTTCCATCGGACGTTGCTTGGCTGTTTCTTCTTCTTTCCGATCCAGCCTCTTATTCCCTCCTTCCATCACGTCGCCTTTTCTTCCTACGTCGTCGTTTTCTACTCCTCTTTCTCTAACGTTGTGCCCCGTCTCTGGAAGAATAGCAATTACAGCCCACAGCTGGTAGAGGCACTTGTAAATGATTGAAAGAGAGAGAAAGGGATGAGAAGGACTGAGCGGCCAGGCTAATAAGATTCAGAGAGCTGAAAGTCTCCATTGTCACACAGTGTGTGTCAGTGGGAGGCAGGAGAAAAGGGA
Organism: Macropodus opercularis; assembly: GCA_030770545.1. Taxonomy (NCBI): domain Eukaryota; kingdom Metazoa; phylum Chordata; class Actinopteri; order Anabantiformes; family Osphronemidae; genus Macropodus; species Macropodus opercularis. Next base: position 15,076,022 of record CM061105.1, on the reverse strand, counting down.
CAATCTCGCCTCCTCTACTTCTTTCTTTCCTCTTTCTCTGTGTTTATTCCCTGTCTCGGACTCACTGCTCCTCTCATCCTGAGGCCAAAGAGCCAAACTCAATTACAAACTCAGAACTTCCCCGTGAAATCTGAGCCTGGTGCGTCTTGAGTTGTCGCCTCAGTAACAGGGAGCCACAGACAGCAGACTAACAGGCAGCCTGTCATGTTCTGAGCCTGGTCAGATGGCAGGTCCTGCAGCTCAGTAAGGGCCACGGAGCCGCGGCCTCGTGCGAATGGGCTCAAAACTCATTCACTCACATGTTTTTATGCTAAAGCTTGTGCAGGTTTTGTTGGGTATTCGTTTGTACTTGTACACTGTCAAAAGTGGGATAGTTGTGAGAACTAAGACATTTAATGCCGTCACTGAACAGAGATATTTTAGATAGTTTACCTACAGTTTTTTGTTTTTTTGTTACCCACAATGCAACTCAGATTCAGGTCTGTTAAGCCAGTAACGTACCGTAGCTTCGAGCTGCAGAGATCAGAAAAATTAACTTAACCAAATCAACGACCAGCTGTACCTTGTGTCTACCATTGTGAGAATCCATGAGAAATATTCCTCTGCATTCTCCAGCTTTGGTAAATAGGCGCATGGACAAAATGAGGCGGGGAAACAGAAGCTTAGAGCTCGACCAGCCTATGAATCAAAGCCTCACACAGACCAAGGCCCTACGACGGACACGCCGCGCGGGTTCCACCAGCCTCAGGTCCGTTGTAGCCCAGCAGCTCAGAGAGGTGGTTCATTATCTGTGGGGGTGGAGGTGACGGCTGGAAAAGCAGTGGCGTGTTCCCCGAGTGTGTCGGATGTCCCAGATAGATCGATCAAGCAGTTCTGTAATAACAGCCCATAGATGAGCCTGAGATGTGCTGTGTTTGATAATGCTGCAATCTGTGCTTTATTATATTATAATATACTCTACCAGCACTGGTACAGAGAGAAAAACTCTTTTTGTTCCATGGGCAGTAAATCAGCACACATGCACATATCTCCTCAACATTTTACAGACACACACATGCACACACACTGTATTATTCATGTCTCTTGTGGCAGAGAAAAATGGATGATGTCAGTGTTTATGTTGAAAGGCTTTTTTCATTCTCACGTCACCGCGCTGTTTGGGAGCTCGCTGACCTCTATCTGCCACAATCCCGTCTGATCAACACAGCAACACGCGTGAAGTGAAAACAGCAACATGCATCGCTCCCCGCGCTGACGCGACTAAACGGAGATCAAATCCGAGGGTTGAACAACGAGCTGTGTCGGTGGGAAATCAAATACAGGTACATCATTCAACCTTGGCTTAACAGAGCAGCCAGCATCTGTAAGACAAAAACAAACCAGCCTATTAGCAGCTCACGAATGGTCACGTGCGTATTAGTGGCTTTGTGATGAACGGACCGTCATGTTTCTGGCTGTTTGTTCTGACTTGCAGCGTGTTGAAGGCAGAAACGGGGCATTTTGAAAACCAGGATCCTGCACCTAGCTGTTAATCCTCTAGAGGACCCATTATAGCCTGAATACACACCTTGTGATTCCAGATAAGCTACAGTATTAGATGCAGCACAGCTACTGAGAGACTTCACAGTAATTTTATAGTATAGTCAGGAGTCTTGGCAGCTGCAGAGACATAGTGCACTAGAAACACACAATGTACTGGATTAGAATGTGACCTAAATAAAGCCTCTGAAGTGACGTTTGCTTAAAAATAAAAGACAGTGGGTGGAAATGTATTTTTAATATATGGCTTTTCACAGAAGGTGTCACAACGCGGTTTACCTGGTAGCTTTCTGGAATCTAGCTGCTCTGATTAATGCAACATATGCAAATAAAACATGGACGTATTTTACTTTATTGTGTTGACGACACGTTAGTGCGAGAGGAGAAGGAGAAAGAGGCGAGGAGGCGCGTGAGAGAGGAGCAGATGGAGGCTGATGGGCAGAAGTGGTCGGGCAGAGGACTTCAGGGACTATATTCATTCAGCTCTTGTGGTATAATAAAGAGGTGTGTTATGAGCATCTAACCTTGTTGGCATAGATCACGCTTGGGTTGGAGGAGGCTTCTCAACATGAAGCTCATATATCAATGCTTAGTGGATTAGACGCTTAAACACGCGTGGACCTCATCTCTCGCTTCCTTCTCTCTTCTCACCCTCACGTGAAGATGGCTCGTGTTTACAGTGCAGTGGCTGCGTAGTACGGAACCACATGCATCCCGTGATGTCCATCGTGCAAAGACAATATCCTGCATCCTGCACAGTAAACAGATTATTTATCTGGTTATCCTGCGTAACGTCCACTAAGGAGGAGACCACCGTCCTCCTTTAATGAACACCTGCTAATGGATGGCACAGCTTGCTTAGGTTTAGGAAAACACTGAGGATAACGCGCGTCCATACAGTTAAAAGGCCTCTGTCTTCGTGGCTTCATTAATAAATTCATATTTAGAGCAGTTTTGTTGATGCTTATGCTGATTTGGATGATTGTGACGACGTCAGCCCCACGTTCTTCTACGAACATGGAACATTATTTGATGCTTTGTAAATCGACCGTGTTCCTGATCTGACGCTGATAAAACAGTCTAATGAGTCGCAAACTGCACTTTCTACTGCATGAACAATCAAAGTGTGGTTTGCTAAAATCAGCCTCGGGGTCGCTCGTATATTTTAATGATCCCAGAATGAGGTGCTGTACTTAGCCAAAGATTTAAAGCCGACGCTGCCCTTAAATGTGCGTGAACCCGCATCTCCAGCTCGCTAACGCTTTCTGTGGACAGCATCTGATCTGTCAGCTCCCTGAGGAGTGATGGATAGATTCCTAGTGATATAACATATGGCTTCATCACTGAGCAGCATAATTACCTCTCATGTTGTGTTTTCACCGATCGGCTTCAAAGTCACAGTTTATTTTGTTGGAATATACATTTTCCAAAGCTTGTGCATCTTAATAAATGCTGCATTATGCAGAGCGCATCCCTTGAAACCATTATTTCTGCCCACATGGCTTTGATACGTGTACAATGTTGCTTTGAAGCTCAAAGCTGTCTCTCTGTCGCTCGCTCCCTCCATCCTTCGCCTCCCGTCTTCAGTCTCCAGCTCTGTTTTTTGTCTCTCCATCTTGCTAACGCTTCCCTCTTTCTCTTTTTCTTCCTCTCCTCAGTGGGGCGTTTGTTGATTGAGTTCAGCTCCCAGATGACGATGGAACGAGTGCAGAAAGAAAATCCCAACGTGACAGAGGGGGGCCGCTACTCCCCTCCCGACTGTCGGCCTAGATGGAAGGTCTGTACAGTTTATCTGCCTCTGTCTGCGTTTCACGTATTTGAAATCAAACGCTATGCTAATACTACTAACACACAGTGTTATGGAGCCATTTTACCAGCGTAAGAAGTAAAAAACATCAGAGTTGGGCATGTTCATATGTTCACAGGCTTCTGTTTGGTTTTGGTTGATGCTCAAGAAGGAAGCTTTTCACTTTTTCACTCTGTCTTCCACCTGACACTTCACTTCTCAACTTCTCCGAAAGCGCACGTTGCAATGCTTAACTACACAGAAACGAGGGTCAAACCACTGAAGACTGAGCGAAGTTTGGCCTTGGATTGTTTGGACGGCTCGTTCAGCTTGTCTGTCTCTGGTTCAGGTGGCCATCATCATCCCGTTTCGCCACAGGGAGAACCACCTGAAGTACTGGCTTCACTACCTCCATCCTATCCTCAGGCGACAGAGGATCGACTACGGCATCTACATCATCAACCAGGTAGGTCGACGGCTCTGGGTGATGTGACGGCTGTGTTTTCTGCCCCCGCTCTTCTCTGCTGTCTGTGCTGCTGTTTCGTACTGTCTCAACACCTTTGTCTCTCAGTTGAGGTGTCACAGCGTTGAGAACTTAAACTAACCGTCTCTTTGTGAAAGTCTCAAAGCAGTGCAGTCGAACACGAGGTCAGAGTGTTTGACCTTTAGCTGGAGCTACGGTTTCCTCAGGAAAGGTGTTCGCTGCATTGCGTCTTCTTTCTTTCAGATGTTACATCACATTGAATGATTTTCTTTCATTGTTGACATTTACCCATTCACCCTCAACTCTATCACCTGCACTTCAGACACCGACCCACTGCTTCCCTGTAATTACCTGTAAAACTGTCCTCCACTCTGTGATTTATAAGTTGCTGGAGAGCTTTGTTTGAAGTGCTTGTTATTCTAATCTGCACTACACAACCACCTACGTAGATCCAGCGTCACCTCCAACACAAATAATGGACAACGAACTGCAGCTCAGTTAGTCCAACTTAAAATCGACTGCACTAAAACTGTCAAATGCATTTAATCTATCACAGCTAAAAGATTGAAGACGTTCTGTTCACTGCTGCCTGGTTTCAGATCCTAAGAACGTTCTGCCTTTTCTTAAAACACGTGGACGTCCGTCTTAAACGTCCAGAGACGGAAGTGGGTGGATGCCTGAAGGGAGGCGACAGGCGGGCAGATCGACTCTAATCAAAGAGGCCCAGGTGCGGTTTGACGACAAGGAGTCTCGATGTGTCTGACACGACGTACGGTTAAACCTTCGCAGTCAGTGTCGCTTTCACAGCACTTTTCCATCATGCTCGCTCAAGTGTTAAATGAGCTGAAGTGTGGAACCTTTTAAAACAGAGCCAGGGATAATTTCCCCCTCTGGTCATGTCCTTAGAGCAGGGCTGGGCAAACCTTCTGGCCCCGGGGCCACATCGACTTTAAAATTTGACAGACGGGCCAGATCAGCACAAGATGCAAACATATCAAACATAAACTAGCATCACAGCGTTAATGCACTTTTAGTGGGAACAGTGTTGTTGATCACCTATTTTTTGTGGTGTTAGTTTTGAGGTGCTCATCTCTCAGCTGGGATCTGTGGGCTGCTCACTGGTGCTCATCACACCAAACGTCTGTTCACACATACGTAGAGCCAAACAAGACGCACGATACGTAGAAGCCTCAAGTAGCTCCAAGGTGTGTTAAGGTGCACCCTCCCGGCCCCTGGAGACACCTTAAGACAAAGAAAAAGATTTAAAACAGCTGGAAAGCAAAGCTTCGAAATAAATGGTCAAAACTTCATCTGCTTGTTAAGCCTAACACCTAAATGAGTGTGTTTCAGCTCGTTGCCCTTGTTTTCCCTCAGCCGGACAGTTTGAGGCAGCTGCCGCGTCGCTCTCCACAGTGATGATGCTGCTGGTGAGGCGCGGTGAGTAGGCGTTGCAGAGGGATCGTGCGGGAAGTGATATAGCGGCCTCGCTGTTCCGTCCTGCTGCTCTGTGTCCTCTCTGTCTGCAGTGAACCGCGGCCAATGTTTGTTTGTTGGCCTTCAGCTCATCATGTAAACTGGAGAAAGGCCCAGAGTGAAAGGGAGAGAGAGCAGAGAAAAGCAGGTGCAAAAGAAAGTGTGGGAGGGAGGTGAGTGGCAGAAGCGATGAAGAAAGAAGAGCCATCTGCTGTTATGGCTTTTATGGGAGCTTAGGGTGGAACCAAGCTGGAAACCATCGTAGATCTCTACCATCTAACACAGCTTTAGGGGAAGTTTAGGAAAGTCAAAGAATATTGTTGCTTTGACTTGTCTTATAAAACAGTGCGTCCTGAATAAAAACACCCCACGTAGCAGCTGAAGGAACAGCAGCATCACCGGTGGAATGTCTGGCTCCTCTTGTACAGTAGTTTTAGTCGTTTCCCATGTAGCTTCTGTCCATTAAACTCATCGGAGACACTGAAGACGTTTGTGTGTATCTGCGTATAAATCTGGAAAGGAACCTGGTGTTTGGAGAACAGTAGGGCTACGTAGCTTTGTGTCGGCTCCCTTTCCTTTCAGCGTTAATTAAGTATCGTGCACATTATGAGCTCCGGCTCAAAATGTTCAATTCACTTGGAAATATTCTGCTTAGGCCGTTCAGTAGCTGCTATTCAGACGCGAGTCTAAAGTCGCCGTAATCTCCATTGTCGTGGCGTTTTAGCACCAGCAGAAAATCAAGAGCACAAAAAGGAAAGCGGGATAAAATGCAACATGCTGACATGTGGTTTTAACACACCCAACACGAGCCTAAGCTTCTGCCAGGCGCCCGCTAATCCTCCAAGATATGACCCGCTACCCTTTCTCCTTCTGCCACCTCTCAAACCAGCACCTCCACTCCCTCTGACTTTGCTGTGACTGGAGGAAGCAGAAGCCAGAAGCCAGTCAGCCTTCACACTTCACGTTTCACATTCCGGCACCAAGCGGACACTAAAGGGGTTAGACACTAGAGGGATTAAGCTCTGTGGGTCTCTGTCTGCGTTTGTCTGGGCTTTGAGGTGAACCAGGCGCCGCAGTGGTCAAGGAAGGTCCAGACAGTCAGACAGTGTTTGTGTGCGTGAGAGAGACGAGCTGTCAAAACACTTCTGGACGTGTCGACTCTCACCTCCGCACTTCACCCATCGACCTTTGCGCTTTTCTGTCGTTGATGTGTTGCTGGTTCGCAGATTTCATGGAGGAGAGAGAATAAAACAAACTAAGCTGAAGCTCTACAATGTGGCAGAATGTAGCATTAATAATTCTAAGGTAGACTAATACCTAATAACTGATTAACTGACTAAATAATTTAACTCTAATTACAAAGTCCTTAAGTAGTTGCTGCTGTTGGGTCTATGCACCAAAATACATCCAACAGAATATTTAATGGTTTAATTGAGCCATTTCGCTAAAAGTCTTAAATCATCATTAATATCAAACAGTGTTTCTGTCACACATTTAGCAGAACGAGTCCACAGTGCGTTGTTTTCAAGAGTTGGTGCCCCCAGCAATAAAAATGCAAAACTTTAGCTGCATGTTTACTTGGCTGAAGTTCACTGACATAATATGAAGCGGGTGCGGTGAGCTGACATTTCAGCGTTTTAGTGATGCATAATTTAACGAGCCTTTCATCCCCCGCTTCCCTTTCAATCAAGCGTCCATTAACAGCGAGCGGCTGAGACACAGGACAAACTCGGCGCTTATTCGCACATCACACGACAACGCGATGCAGCGCGAGGAAGTTATTTTATTCACGTGTTGTTTCACGGTCAGACTTACATCGTTTTGTTTCAGCCTCGTTGTTTTTTTGGACAACGGCCCTTCGCTGTTCACGCTTCCCTCCAGACTTGACGACCTTGCTGTTCTGAGAGCTGAGAGCAGCTGTATGAAAGCACCTTGACAAGCTCTCATTAAAACGGCCTGGAAATGTCACTCTGATTCAAGCCCATTCGTTCCTCTGCCGTTTCCCCCCAAGCGCTCACCTCCAGACCCGCGCTGACGCTGTTTGGCTGTAGTCCCCGGTTTACTGGTGATTCAACGCATTGTGGTTTAGCCTAGCTTGGATATTGACATTAATAATAATAAGCAGTGAATTCAGACATGTCAAATTTCTACACAATGTGCATCCTGGATCCTGATCCGTCCTTTGCTGGTTCTTCCTGTGGGTCTTCGGGGGTTATTTTCCTACAAGCTGGGTGTTTGCTTCATCTAGCGACAGTAAAATGAAATGACCCAGCTTTGAGTGGCGGGTCCGTCGAAAGGCTCACGAGATGCCAGAACTCAGTTCAAAGGTCGTATGAAGCTGCGCGGCAGGTTTTTACACCTCTCTTAACAGCAGTTACAGCAGGCTTTTATGCGTTAACGTTCGTGTGCTCGTGTCAGGGTTCGGGTTGTTGCTCGTTGCGTCACCATGTCGGCCTAGTTTTATAAACCACTGTATCTTTGCTTCGTTGGGCCTTTAACAGCATCGCGCTGTAATAATCTGCCCTGTCACCCATTACATTTGATGCGCTGTATTTCCTGCCCGCGGGGCGTCTCTGTTATAAGGTTATAAACTAAGCCGGTGTCGTACAGGAGACAATCAGGTTCCAGCCTGGGCAGGAAACCAGCGTTAATGTGGAGCACGGATGTAACAATAGCCAGACACACTGTGAATATGGCTCTCGTGCAAAGCTCATGTTACCATCTCAGACTCCATGAACAGATGGAGACAGAACGAGCGGGAGCCTTTCTGCGAGGGTTGTTCTTTGTAGTTCTACAGTGAAACACGCCCACACGCAGCGCGTTGGGCGTGAAGGCAAGCGTTCGTTTGTCTCGTTCTGCCCCGCGTCTACTACCGGCAAGAACAAAGACGCCGCGCTGCAGACGGGTGCAGTAATGTCAGCAGTATTAGAGATCACCAGCGGGGACAAGATCATTGTGCAAAACTGACTTGAGACATAAAGCACAGAAGCCGAATGAGGAGGAAAATACAGTTGCTCGTAATTGTTGGGAAAATTGCTTCTAAATGTCTCAATTTAATGTCATTTGTTCCGAGTGTGATTTCAAAGCACGATGGGAACAAGTGGCCTCCTGTTCTTTTGCTTCCAGACAAACCTATATTAACCCTTCTTTGTTTTGTATGTGTGTGTCAGTGATGGTGTTTAGTGTGTAGATGTGTAGATGTGAAGATGTGCACACCCACTGGCCACTTTATTAGGTACAACCAGCGCCACACAGACGCATCGGACTCATTGTGATTCATCAGACCAGGCCTCCTGATGCTCACGCAACATTTGTTGGCGGACACTGGTCTGTGCAGTGTGAGATGTGTGTTCTGACAACTTCTTCACAGTAGCGCGTGTGTTGGCTCGGACCCCCTCTTCCTTCCTTGGAACCACTCTCCTCACCACTGCACCAAGCTGAAGTTCTGGAGTTCCAGCCCAGTTGACCCATGCAAACCTGCTCAAAGCGTTACTCAAACACCATAAACTGATGGAATACTCACACAGCTTGGTTCAGTCCAGCAAATGTACGATAAATAAAGTTTAAATACACAGAACCGCAACAAAAACCCGCCTTGACCAAGCGTCTTTGACAGTCACCGTTTCACAGCAGGCGCTCGTCTTGCCCAGACCGATAGGGGAGAGGGGACCTCACACACCAGCCCATGCGCAGATGATACAAGTCCATATTGGCATCATTCTTCAGGAAAAGCTCATCAGTCATCACAATGTGATGTCGTACATGGTCATCGAGGACGAGACCATGCTGCAGTGTGAGGCAGGTGCTGTGACGGCAGCGTGGAAGCGTCTTATGAGCTGACTGACCTTCGCCTTGTTTATCTTTGCCTTTGTGTCAGCAGTCAGAGAAATAGCATCCGACATGTTGATGAGGAAATCCAGCAGGACATAAACAGACGTTGGGCTCCATAATAAAACTGTGAGAGGAAGAAAATCTCTGTCGATAGCAGCCACAAAATCTTTAAAAACAAACTAAAAGAAACATATATTGATTTTTGCAAAATGCATGAGATATTGTTCTTGTCAAGGTCTTAGCAGGAGAAGCCTGTTGTATTCAGGGAAATAAACAAAGAGGGGATGGTTCTGCAACTTCTGATGACCTCCGTCGCTTCCTTCAGTTGCCAGGTTGAGGTCGTTTCAGGGCGATGTGCGGCGTCTTCCTGGCTTCCTGTGAAGCATGAATCAATAGAGAGCAGGACATTTCAGCCACAGCTCAGACCGTGCCAAGGTCTGTCTTAGCGCTGATTCCACTGATTCCAGAACTCACTACTGTGGCCAAAGCGTAAGTCTTACATTTATCTTTTACCTGCCAAGGACCAATCGTGAATTGATTTCTGATGAGAGGTGGATTTTCACCGTAGGGAAGCTTTTAGGAGTTTACTGCTATTTTACAGTGCGTCTCTGGATCCTACAGTAACTTACTGTGTTTAACTGGAAAACAGAACAGACCTACAGACACAGGTTTGATGTGTCAAGTTACATATTTTCACTCATAATTAAATGGGCCGTGACTGTGACTGTGACTCTGACCTGCACTGGACTTGTGGCTGGTTTTATTTCAGCCCTTGTCTCCTGCCTCGCGTCTTTATTTATTCTCTGCTTCTGTACAGCACATTTTCTCTCTCCCCAGTACCTGGCGTCTGGTCACTGGAGAACCGGGTTTATGTTGTATATGTGTGCTGGACAGGAGGCAATTCAGGGAGTAATGGCTGTTCTCCCACATGATGGATTGTCAAGCCGTGAGAGACCTCACAAAGCCCGAGGAGCCACTTTACCTCCCGTAGTTACTTATCTTCCAGTCTCTAAGTTGCAGACAATGATCCACACTTACACCACACTGTCGCTGTCTGAACGATATGGTATTGTTATGACGGCGTCTTCAAATTTCAAGATTGTGTGGATTTTGTGGCTACACAGAGACGGAGGAGTCAGGATTCAGTCTTCGTGGAGTCTTTCTCTGGGTCATGGAGCCGTAGAACCTACAAGACGAGCACAAACGTTAAGGACTGCATGTGCATGTGGTCCAACATCCAATCAAACCTGATCGAAGCTTCCACGAGCCTCGTGTTGGCTGCTCCCATTTCCCTGAAAGAGCCTAATTCATGGTAAATATGCCCTGGGGAGAGGAAGGTCACAGGCTGTTAGCCCGCTCGCTGAGGTTCTGTAAAGCCATTTCCCACCAGCATGTGTGACCTTTAAAACCTGTGCAGCGCAGCTTCTCCTGGGGTTTAATCATAAACTGACCAGAGGTCGTGTCATCGCTTCATGTCCTTGCATATTATTCAGGGATTTCAGACCAATGTCGAGCTACGACGAGGGGACGGGTGACGACACAAAGTAGCAACAAATCCAGCCAATGTAATAAATATGACAGAGATTTCAGACCTGTGCCCAGTATTAATATCCACAGACCTCCTGAAAGAGAAGGTTGAACTAACTCACCCTAAGCCTCTTATGATCAAACCAATTCCTTTAAATCCAAAACAAAGATATTAAATCAAATCTATTATAATCCAGTGTTGCAAACTTTCTGCAAATGAAACACCAGTGTCAAAAGAGGGTTAACGTAGGTCAGGTCCCACTTCCTAGAAGTTGGCTTTCATTGAGCTGTAAAAACCCAGTTATTATTGATCTGAAGTTACAGTCAGTTATTGATTAAAGGGACAATTGATTCTTCTTCTTCTTCTTCTACACTTTTAGAGACCGAGGCCTAAAAGTTAAAGGTTATCTCTGTTTGGGGATCCTGACAAATGAACTGACTGTGATTCTCGTATTAGTTGAGACTCCACCACTGACGGTAAATACACTGTTCAGTCCTTCACTTGTTTGCTTCCATTGTCCTCACTTAGACGTATTGTAGCCAGCAGTCTGGTACTGCTTGGGATTTCTTTGGCCGTGGTCGGGGATAGTTTCGTCTGCACATTTGTGAACATATTGAGACAAGAGCAGGCAGATGGTTGCAAACTCATTTCTCACGGCGTCCTGATCACATTCCAAGGCTCCAGCCCTACTGGGACCAGTGCTCTAATTTCCTACACTGAGCTTATTATCGTGAGCTTCCTCAACAGCCACTTACCAGGTGTAGCACCGACTGGAAAACACAGGGGCAATTGACCTGAATGACAAGCTTGTGAATTATTAATTGAATAACATTTGGTGGATTTACATGTAGGCATCGCTGTTACGTTGTTTAAAAAAGGGAATTTAGACCAGGATTTTAAAGTCTACTGCCCACAGTGACATTTATCTTAAAATAACCTTTAGTCAAATGGCCCCAGTGTCTCCCAGCGGTGAACAGGCCCGCTGTTTGGCTTATCGTACGGAGAGACGATAATGAGGCCAAGTGAAGGCTTAAGGAGGCTCCATAAAAGCCACAAAGGCCCGGTGGCGCTGGACCAGACGCCGCGAACGTGCCGGGACAAAGCGTCGATCACTGCAAAGACTGAGATGAAAGAGACCGTTTGGTGAAGCTGTGAGCTGCGCGAAGGGAAGTCGAGTTTGTGAGGAACCGACTGGTCCAGGTAGGACTTATTTCAACTATTTCAAGTTCTGGAGCCTAATCCTGACCCTGACGCTGTTAATCAAGCTGCAGATTTTCCATACAGCAATAAGCAGATGAAGGCACATACAGAATGCAGAGGGACACTGCTGCAGGCCTTTATTATTCTTTCATAAAAGCCTCCAAACACTGAGAAAAGACCCCGAGCGTCTTAATAGTGTTGTTTATTGAGCTGTACGGCTCCTGTGAGTGTCTTCTTCTTACATGATGCTGTATCTGTGCAGCATTTTAGGATAAATAATCAGTGAATCATTATAGACTTTGTAATCAAGCGTTCACGCTCCAGCGTTGGACCAAATGAAACTGATGAGCATTTCGTTCCTATGTAATTATGTTTCATAGAGGCTGTGTTGACTTTCACAACCCAGGGAAGTTCAGCAAAGGCACAGTTTTAGTGGATGAATCCAGAGGCTTGGAAAGTGGTAGAAGTTCAGTTTCTGGGTTTTTCTCAAAGTTTTCTCACGTCTAAGCCTTGTATTTGTCAGCGTTTATTCATAGTATATTCATTTGTCTGTGCCGTGACTGTCTCAGTGTCGTTAACATGAACAACGTCTGCCTGACTGCTCTGAGTTGAGTACATTTAAATCCAGTCCTACTTCACAGCATTAGGCTGAAGCTTGTTATAACCTCGCTGATACTTTTAAACCACCAAAACATGTTTTGATGAGGTGATGTCGTCCTTGAGCTTCCATCCCTGAACATCTGCCTTCCAAAAACATTTTAAGAAGACGCTGTCGGTCTTCTCTGATCCGCAGCGTGCTACAGTAAATCATGATCTTATAAATCCACCGATTAATTTAGCATCCACTGGATGTTTGCGTTTCACAGCCAGTCAGTAATCGCCTTTCTCTCTCATCTCTGCTCGTTTGATCGTGTGCCAATCAAAGTTGATTTTCATCGTCTCCATCGTTAAATCCATCGGTTGAAACTGAGGATAGTCTGAGCTGATTATATGAGGTGAGAAGTAAAATATCCAGGTTTCTCTGAGCGTATGAAAAGTGGAAAATCTGTAGAACAGACTGCTTAGTGGGTTTAAACTGCAGTGGGTGTGTTTCGACATAAGAAGTGTGCGTCTGCATACTTATTAGGTGCATTAAGGTACTTCAAAGCGACTAAAAACCGTCCCGTATGTTTTAAGAGGGGAAGGATTACGGTACAGGCTCGTGGGGGAGTAATGTGAACTAAACAGCTTGATGGAGGTTTTAGGGTGGCCAGCAGGACAGTGGCTTTTTCAGGCTCGCTTCTCTTTGTTGGCGGCTGAATTGACGCTCTTGCAGGCTTGTTTCTGAAACCCCTACACTCTGGATGGTTCCTAACCTCCTTAAGAAATGACAGAGGCCCACACGTTACGTGGTTTTGCTTTAATGTCGTCTCAACTGCTGTGGTTAGTTGACGCCACCGAGAAATATCCAGTCAGCTGTTTGGTTGGTTTGGCAATGGTCACACCCGTAAAATCAGGCTGGTGGTAAAATGCTACGATCGACGCTGTTCTCAGTTTGTAAAGTTTAAAAGCAGACGGTTGCTGTTCCCTCTGGTTGTGACGTGTGTTTCGTCCCACACTCTGATGAAGGTGCTCTCTCTCCTCATTGTGCCTCTATCCTTACCCAGCGCCCACTGCCCCCCTGCTGTGCAGTAGCTGACTGGCCACATTTTGGGCTTACGTGCCCTCTGGGCCTCTGTCCTTCTACTGCTCAGGCTGGAAATTCCTTATCTCCCCTCTGTTTCCTATCAACTGTGTGCTCGGCTGTGTCAAGGGCAAACTGTGAGCATTTTATTGGATGAATGGAACAATATGCTTCTATCCAGGTGTGAGTTAAAGGTTTCAGCCTGTGATTCTGTTTAAAACACATCAAAACAGATCAGTGTTCTCCTTCTGACCACTTTCCTGTAAAAGCCAAACCTAAGACACAAATAAAGTGGTGTTATGGGCAGAGGTGCACAGTGTGTGGTACATGATATATCATTTGTTTGTAAGGATACAGATTGCATTATGTTTTGACATTGTACTTTTTGTGCACGTTTGGCCGTGAAGCCCAGTAGGTGTCCTGGTTATTCGACTTTATCTCCCAACACCCCCACACCTGATGGGCTAAGCACAGTTCTCCAGCTGGAGCTGCACGTCCGTACCAGTAAGGTTTACGAGCTGCTTGGTCTTCCGCTTACGCCGAGTTGATATACGGCACATAAGTCACTTGGTAGCGTTTCAGCTGAAGGCTTGGAGATTTATCTGGAATGATACAGCACTTTGAAGCCTCTCATTCCCAGAGTAACGGCGTTGTTGACCCCAGCTGTTCATGGCGATGAATGATATGCATCAACTTGTGGATCCCTATAGATCACGCTGTCAGTCAGTGCATCCAGTTCTCAAAATGCGACTGATGAGCAGTTCGCCTGCTTCCCGCGGCGTCATGTCTTATGACACGTTAGGATGAGGAAGGAGAACACGAAGAAAACAGACCCTGGCTGATATCACTTACTGTAAATTATTTTCATTAGACTTGATTGGTATTCATTCCCCATTACACTTCAGCTGTGTTACCGAAACCTTGACAACTCCCAAGCTCTCTGCTTCCCTCCTTTCACACCAACATACTAATTAATAAATCCTCCTCGGGCAGCGATCGGCTCTGATTAGATCCTCATGCTTGTCCTTACACCCTCTCGTTGGCGAGAACAGCAGATGTAAGCGTAATTTAATTGTCGAGAAGCGCTGCAACGTGCAGCGCTTTCAAATAAAAAGCAGAAAAACACTTAATTGCTCTCGAAAGATGTCATAGGTCGGCTGTCAGACATCAATCAAACTTTATTTATAAAGATATGAGGGTGCATTTCCATGGGCTGCCTCAAAAGGAAACAATAAGAAATCTAACGCGATACTCAACTGGCAGCCAATGGAGGGACCGAAGTACAGGGGTGATGTGACAGGACCTTTTGGATGAGGTCAGAAACCGGGCTGCCACATTCTGAACAGACTGGAGGCGAGCAAGGACAGACTAGTTAATGGCAGCATACAGGGCATTGCAGCGGTCCAGTCTAGAGCTGATGAAAGCTTGAATAACTCTTTCAAGGTCCCTGCGACCAAGAAAAGGCTGCACCTTCCTAAGCAAACGTAACTGAAATGAAGCTCTGTTCCCCGAAACGCAGTTCGGTATCAAAGGTTTCTGACGACAACGCCTCAGTAGAGCAGTGGTTTGTGCCAAATGCAATGAGCTCACATCTATTATCGTTCAGGTGAAGGAAATTGCTAACGAGCCAGGATTTGAATTCACTGATGCATTCTGCTCAGTGGGAAAGGGGAGATGGGTCTGCCATGTCAAGCCCAATGTAAACCTGCAGGTCATCGGCATGTAGGAGATACGTTTCTTTCAAATCTCACCTGGGGAAAACTTGAAATGAAAATAAAAGTCACATAGAGGCTGGAGAGAGAGAACGGCAGCAAAGGACAAGAAATGTGAATAAGACAACTAGATAATGAAACAGTCTGATTTCCTGCTGAAGCCTTTAGTTAAAAACACAGGCTGTAAAAATCAACAGACTGAAGCAGGACAGAGGGGAAGCAAATGTTGAAAAGAGCCAAGAGGAAAGAAGTACGTAGGTATAAGTAGTTACAACGGAAAGACGAGGAATAACTGAACAATGGAGGCAAAGAAATTATGTTAGTGAAGAAAAGTTAAAAAAGGAAAGGAAATGAGGTGTGGATGGGCTTTACGCATTTCTGGAAATAATATAACTTCCATTTCATCTCTGCCTGCACGGCGCAGCGCCTCATCTGTTCGTGTTGTTTTTGTGTCAGAGCTTCTTCACAGTGGTAATTCTCGGTGGGAAATGTGATTTCTCATCCTCCTCGCTGAGAACAAAGAGCGACCGAATCCCCCGGGATGACGAGCAAAGACAAAGCTCGAGGGCTGTGACCCAGCTTCACGGACCCGTCTCTCTGGGTGAACGTTCGTTGTGGTACCTTCAATCTTGACACAAGCTCAAATCAACTATTTTTGACCCTTGACCTCGTGAAAGAACGTGAAACACAACCAACCGAACTGTGTGATTAAAGTCCAACACCTCTGACCAACGTGTCTAGCTTTCACTCCCAGAAACGGAGCGTGAAGAAACATCAGCGTAACGTTATTAGCTCGTCGCGTCGCTGCCTCTTCTAGCAGGAGATGCTTCCGGGTCCCTAACACACGAGTGCAGGCAATATCTCACAGCGATGGAAGCTGGAACAGGCTCTGTCATTATTAGGGTGAGGCAGATGGCGGCCCATATTGGGCCTGATGGGAAAACTGGGAAGGATGATTCATCTGACTGTATCGAGATGTAGCTTGAAAACGAGTACGAGAATGAACAAAGTTTCTGTGTGATTTTAGGAACAGCAGGTCAAAGCAACAAGCCACAGCGACCGTCAGCCAGAATGTAGGTGCGTTCGATTCTTTGCCCTTCGCCTCCCTGACGTGCGGAGTCTTTCCGTCTGCGCGTGTCCGGTGTCGGGTGGGTGACGCGTGTCGCCGGCCCCCACAGGCAGCTCTAACCTTTGCTGTCATTATCATCAGCATCTCTGTGTTTTATCCATCTCTCTTCGTTTCATTTTCTCCTCGTGACTGACGCTGCCACGTTGATGGTTTTATTGTTGATGGTTCATTTTTTCTGCTTTCTCTCTTTGTTGACGTCACTGCTGCCCAGGATGACGACAGAAAAGTCATTTCACTTTTACGTGGGGGGGCAGTTGTTTCAATCCAGGAAGTAATAACATGCTCCTTTATGTGGAGCTTTTAGCAGCATCTCATCGTTTCCCCTGGTTGGAGCAGTTTGTGCATATTCCAGCTGCAAAGTGAATCCTGCTACGCACAGATCGTAAATTTCCAATGTTCCAAACCGGCCTTTTCAGCAAAACTTAGGAATCACTATAAACTTTAATTAGGAATAACAACATTACATTAAAGTGGTGTAATATGTAGAGGGCAGATGAGGTGTTATTCCCCACGTCCTTCCTCACATAAATTTAAAAAGAACTCGCGCTGCTCAATAACTAAGAAATAGAAACCTGTTATTTCCATGCGGATGCCTTGGACTCCTGCAATAAAACAACGCTTCCTGCACCGTTTATAATGAAAGTGCTGTCCCGTACTTATTTACTCGCTGGCTGTTGTGTTGGTGTTGTGTCGCCGGCTATCGAGCACAGCGAATCGGGAGACGTAGTAATTGAATCGCTCGGCCTTTTCTTTTATGTCGGAGCTTCTCTGTGTCCAAACTGCCACAAAGTCATTACAGCAAATTAGTTATTGTGGCCCCACACAACTCCGTCCTCAGTCTTTGTGCCTGGCACCAAGCTGTGCCGCGAACACGACTCACGACTGCAAGGTTATGAATTAGGCCCATGTGACGCGGTGAGCGTCTGCGTGAGCATCACTGGCTGCGCTGTCTAATCGAGCTTTGATGAGCCTCCTGTCTCCCAGGTGGTGGAGGGAGAAGGGGTCATCGTCTTCTATTAGCAACGCGTGGCCGAGTGCTGTGAATTCGTTTCGGTTATATGTGGTCTCATTTCTTCCTCTTCGTTGTTTAGGCCACTGTATAGCTCAGTTTTATTTTACCTCCTCATTAATGATTTGTTGATTAATAACTAAACATACTAGAGGCTGAATGTTCACCACTTTTTTTCTGAAGGCGAGCCATCGATCAGTTATTAAAAACCAAGTGGCTGCAGCAGGTATCGTTAATGAAATGAACTGTTGTGGCCGTTGGCGGTTTTGTGCGTTAATTAATTCACACGGTTAATTAAAACTTTGGCAACTTTACAATCAATGTTTCAGTAAATGTTCTTTGAAGACCAGTAGCATGAGATGAAAGACGGAGGCTCATCTTTCTTTCTCCTTAAGAATGATTTGGCCATTTCTCTCATAAATCTTTATGTTTTTCATTTCTTGCATTGAGGTCTCTGTGGATGTGATGTTGGTAGCTACAGGCAAACAGCTGCCGAACGCCAACCTTTACAGTATCTGCTGCTCAGGAATGACCTGCAGGTGCTAAACTGACTTCTTGTCAGTCCATTGTCTAAATACCTTTGAGCCCCTGAAAATAACCTTGTACTTGTTTCTAGTTTTTACTGCAAACCTCCTTGGACCCAGTAAAGAAATGTTAATACTCTCTGTTTTTGGTTCCTTTTCCTTGTTGCCGTATGCACACAGTCACACACATCCAGCTCGGTCACCGGGAATCTCTGAGTGACTTGTTGTGGCCTTTCATGGCCGACTGGCCAGCGAGGACGAGAAACGTTGCCTCTGTCTGCAGGAGTCAGATAAATCCTCTCACAAGCACAAAACCCAGACACTCCTGTACGTTAAACGCACAAAGACGCAGCGTCTGGTGACAGTAGATCAGCCCGAGGTTAAATACGTCTCCATGGCAACAGGCGTCCGTACGTGTGTTGTGAGCATGTAGGTTTCACAGACCTGGGAGGAGGTCGTACGCTGGTTTCATCACGCACTGCTGAGATACGGCTGATAGGGTTAATTGGTTTTCAGAGAGCATGTGGAGACAGAGAGGCTGACACCGACCAGATTACTGCAGAGATGCAGGGGAAGGAGCAGGAAGAACGAGAGCAGCGAGAGAAAACGCATCCGCGACCTTTCAGCTTGGCTCAAGAATGTTCATGGCAGTAAACAGAGGAAACAGAAGAGAACTGATAAAATGACTGTAATCACTTTTTTAATATGCAGAACTTGTCTGATCATGTTTTGCTGTGGCCACATTCAAATCAGGTTAAAGCTAAAGCAAAGCTGCGCTTTTCTCTACCGGGCTGAACCGGGTTTTAGATTCAGCATCAGCTGCCGTGGTCGTTAGATGGATGCTTCAGTTTCACTTCAGTTTCCCTCAGGACAGGTGTTGACTTTGTTACAGAAAGCTTTGCTTTGGTGTGAGGAGAATTTAGACCCTTCCAGTCACGTTTGGGGGAAGGTTTCAGCCCAGCTTTCCAGACAGCTGAAACATCGACGGCGTGAACACTTTAAACCATGCTCTCAAAATCAGTTGGCAGCATTTTTATCGCAGCTTTATGTTGATTGAGATGGTTCATTATCAGCATCACTCAAGTGGTTAACCAGCTCCAGGCTTTGAGACAGGCTCAGTGATCATTTAGGTTTTTTTGTTTGCATTGTTTTTTACTGATCTCCAACAAACCCACATTTCACTGACAGACAGAGATGTAAACATAGATGAAGATGTGCCTGCATGAGTCAGTGGAGACTGGATGTTGGACATGTGTCCGTTGCCCAGGTGCAGACGTGATTGTGAAACATAAAGCGAAACGACTATGACCCTGGGTTGACTGTGTCTAGATCCACATCACCTCTCCTGTGCCACGCAGTGACTTATGCCACACTACACTGTAGATGATTTCCTCCCGAGGTCCTGTGGATGCACACGTACTTGTCACACTTGTCAGTGAACTCATTTACACAACGCTGAGGCCGCGTGCTCACATGCATAAATTAATGGAGCAGAAATGTCCTTGAAAGTTAAAAGATGCCTGTGAAATTGCAAATGCGGAGCCAAAACTCGCCCTTTGCTAAATTGGAGAATCCTCTCTTTATTTCAGCCTGTCGAGATGTAATTTGTTGATTTGTCAAATGTTCACACATGAACAGTTTTCCCGTCCCCTGTGGGCCAGTGCCGGAAAATTGTGTCGGAACAGTTTGTTCCAATGCAGGAGAAATATTTAGTTTAGTTTTGGTCAGAAAACAACAGCCTGAAGTAGAACAGAACATAATCCACAGACGTTACTGCATCCACAAAATAAAAGCGCCACTATTATAAAAATGCTGCGGAGGCAGCTGGACGAGTCTGAACATCAGTGTGAAGGCGTCGCGTCTTCTTCTGTGCGACTTTTTGACAGATTTATACATTTTAAACGCCTTAAAAGCATCCACAGCTCAATAATAACGCAAAGAGCCAAAATTAATGACTTTTCTAAACAGAGCGTCATGTCAATCACAGCTTCGAAATAAGACGCACACCTTCCCACACATTCAAAAGTCAGTCACCCTGGTGCTAAGGTGTGTTTGCAGACTGCCTAAGTAGCCTGTGTAGTACAATGTAATATAATGGTTCTATTTTACAATCTGGAAGTAATTAATAAAGATAAAATGCAGTGTTATGAAGCGCTCACACAGACGTTTAATTAATGATCCTCATAATGTTGGAATCACACAAAGAGAACAGATTAAATACAGGCTCATCTACACATTAACAGTGTCCTTTGCTTTTCTCTGTGTCTCCTTCTCGTCCTTACATATTTAGTTTTCGATGCACATGTTGGAATCTGCACAACTATAGCGACAGTAGGTTCAGGCTTCTTAGAGAAAACGTAGTTATTGAAGCTGCAGTAAAGCAGCTTTTAAAATGGGTTAGTTGAACTAGTTGATGCTCTGAATGTTATTTTAGATTATTTTCCATCATTTTGAAATGATGCGTTATTGCATTTCACATATGTTGAGTCCATAACAGAATGCTCAGATTACTATTGTGTTGGATGGCACTGAATTGTACATGCACCATGTGAATGAAGTTACAGCTTTGATGCATGTCATAATAAAGTTTAATGAGATATTGTTGATGTACCGGGGACGATGTTGACATCATGCGATGACTCTGTGGACAGAGAGCAGTGAAAGCATGAGAAATGGAGGCTGTCGCTCGTTTTCTTTGTGATTGAGTCAGCAGATTGTGGCATTTATTCTGAGTCTAACTCATCTCTGTAAAACTGGGTGGTGAGGAATGCGTTACAGTGGAATCCAGTTTGACGTGTGATTTTATTCATAAATGGATGTCGGACAAAGGCTGATTCCTCTGTTATGAAATCTGTTGCTGGCCTCGCTGCTGCTTTCTGGCTCCTCTTTTTTAATCTCCCAGCCTCAAGATGTGGTTGCAGCTATTATTTTACCTGATGGTTTGGAGACACGCTGGTTTGTGACAATAGATTTGATACCTACACAAAGGATTAAGCTGTCACACCTCAGGTATTAGTGGGTTTACCACTGGGACCACGTGGTCTGTATGAGCCGATATCCAGGACAGTAGCTGGTGTACGTGAGTGTGCTGTCAGCAGTGGGTGGTTTTCCCTCATGACCAAGGAGTATGTGGCTATAGCAACACTGGTTCATATATATATATATATATATCCTCAGGCTTTTCTCCACTCTCCCTGGTTCTTCTGACTTTTGTTGTAACAAGGCTGACATTTCAGGAGCTTCCTGTCTCTTTGTAACAGGCAGAGGAAGTCAGTGGACTGAGCAGCTGTTGCACTAAGAAGATAAGCTTTTTACAAGACACTTTACATAAATGTCCAAATAAACTATACATCTAGACGTAGTATAATCTGCACAGCTGTTAGACCGGTTGGTTGTTCTGTCTAACAGTGGAATGAATGATCTGGGCTGGATCAGTCTCCACTGAAGGAGCTGCTCAGAGCCTCCACTGTCTGATGCAGTGGCTGAGAAGCATCGTCCATGATGGACGTCCGCTTGGCCACGTCCTCCTCCAGAGTCCAGTGGAGCCAGGACAGAACCTCCTGACCAGCTGGTTGAGTCTCTTTGTGTCTGGAGAGGAGGAGACTTTGCTCCCGTGTCTGAGCCCTGGATGCTCACCGGTGTGTGATGTGGTGGTCAATCACCGTCTCCTTCGTCTTCCTGGTGTTTAGGCAGGTGGTTGCTCTCACCGTCCCCTGGAAGCCACCACCTCAGACATACAGTTACGTAGCCTCACGTTCTGTGGCCTGTTGGTGGGGAATCAGTTGTCTGTTGTCCAGTCACTCCTGCCGCTTCCAGCTGCTCCCTCAGAAGCGTCTATGATTAAAAAGCTTGTACTTGCACTTGCTGAAGGACTTGAGGCCATTTTAAGATAAAAGGACTAGTTGTACCTTAAGCATTTCCTGAGGGGAAATTGTCCTGATGACTCAGTCCGTTAGCGCATGTTCCAGGTACTGACAGTCCAAAGGCTCTGAATTGTGATTTCCCTCCTGAATGGCACGTCGCTGCTTCTCTGCATTTCTTGGGCCACTGTCAGGTAAAATCAACTCAGAGGCTGCTGGAGGTGGTCGGAGCTTCAACGCGCTTCGTCTGCTCGCGTTTTTCAGCTCACTTCACTCCGGATTATTAGAGACAAACACGCTGGATTTGAGCCGGACCTCGTTTAGCCTGGTCTGACTCATTTCTCTTTGTTAACATTGCCTCTATTCATAAGAAGGATTGATTCCTCTGGGAGTACCGTAGTTAGTCTACGCGTATCATCACAAAGTCGACCTGTTGTTCCCGTTTCTGCTGACGTGGCACTGAGCTCTGCAATTTTCTCACACAGAGGCTTTCAGGACGATGACGCGTGTGATGACGCTGCAGCATAATCCACCCTCTTCATCTACTAACGGTTTCGTTCCCTTTGTCTGGCAGTTGGGTGAGGACACTTTCAACCGTGCCAAGCTCCTGAACGTCGGCTACACGGAGGCTCTGAAGGACGCCGAGTACGACTGCTTCATCTTTAGCGACGTGGACCTGATCCCCATGGACGACCGCAACCTCTACCACTGCTACGACCAGCCGAGGCACTTCGCCATCGCCATGGACAAGTTTGGCTTCAGGTGAGGCGGCGATGGGCCTGTATGAGGTCACGAGGCACCGAAATCTAATCAAAGACAGTTAAAAACCACAAAAGAAATGCACAAACAAAGACCTAATGACATTTCATTATTCTCATTTCAGGATAATAATCTCAGCTGAGACTAAAGGTTAAAGCACAATGTGAAAACAACTAAGAAAAACCATGCAACCAAGTTTTTAAAATAAGAAACTGAAACTAATTAAAAGCATGAACGTGAAAATTAAGCGATTCACAATAAGACGTCGCTTGTTAAAAATGGCCGAAAACTTGTTTTCACAGCTAAAGTGATTCCCTCTGACATAAATATTCACTACACGTTCACCAAATAAAGAATAATTAGTGTAATCAAGTACAACAAACCCTCAGCTAATAAGCTTTTGCTCCTGTAGCTGGTTGATTTTAACCATGTCATGACTAATGATTGTTTTCCTGACGACTTAATCTGATTATGCTTTGACTGAGTCATAAACTCACCCAAAGAGAAAATGTTAGGTTTAACCAACATTTGTATTTTTAGTGCCTTTATAAATAGACATACTACGACTTGTCCCTAAATGGATGTCATCAGCATCATTAGTCTCACTCTGCCTGTGTATTACTTCAACATGTGTATTTGATGAATACATATGACTCAGTATTCAGACAGATGAGACGTTTACGGAGCTACAAGACTTTTATTTATCATTTTTCTTATTATTATTCATCATCATCACCATCTCCTTCATCTTCCTCTTCTTTTACTTCATCATCATCATCATCATCATCATCATCATCATCTTCTTCTTCTTCTTCTTCTACTTCTTCTTCTTTATCATCATCTTCTTCTTCTTTATCATCTTCATCATCTTCTACTTCTTCTTCTTTATCATCATCTTCTTCTTCTTTATCATCTTCATCATCTTCTACTTCTTCTTCTTTATCATCATCTTCTTCTTCTTCTTTATCGTCTTCTTCTTCTTCCCTAGTGAACGTCCTCTTTTGGTTTTTGGTTTACTCACACATGTAAACACAGGCTCGTCCCCATATTGTTGTTGTGTAGAAGCATGAGGTCTCATTACTTTCTGCTTGTCACCTCTAAACAGGGAGTTGACGTATATTTGACAGCACACATGCACACATGCACACACACACTGTCTCGTTTCCAGGTGACTGTGATGACACCACCAGCTGATGCCTGTCCCACTTCGCTGGTTCTAAAACTCTCTGCATCACGTCATAACAAAAAGAAAGCGCTAACAGCTAATCACAGCTAACAAACTAAAATGCCTTCAGCCATAGAAGGACACGTAAAGATGCTGCATGGTTCTCGACCAACACACGCGTCTTTTCTTCTTCCCTCTCGTTTCTTCGTTTATTCTTCTCTAGGCTTTCATCGCTCTTTGCGCTTACATGCAGGGTCACATGTTGGAGCGATTCTGCATTTGTAGGAGGAGGACATGGATGGACAGCTTGTGTTTGTCGTCTGTATAAACATGAGGGCTCTATACAGTGAGTCATTTAGTGGATTATATACGGATAAGGATTATCCACTTAGCCATAAATTAACCACTTAGAAACGCATCCCAGACAAGAAACATTAATTACGTTAATAGATCCACGTGAAGAGCTTCTTCAAATGTAAGTTCAGATCCGTCTCTTCGGTTGAAGACCACGTTTCCAGGTCTTTATTAAAAACTTAGACAGACGCTGTGATGTTTTAAAGCAACAAGACATAAGCAGTACAGCACATTAGAGCAGTCTGTTTGTGACGCATACTGCAGGTACGAACACGGCTTCAATCATTCGTCAGCCGTTCTGAATCTCTTCCTTTCTCCTCTTCCGCAGGCTGCCATATGCCGGTTACTTTGGGGGAGTTTCAGGCCTCAGTAAAAAACAGTTCCTGAAGATCAATGGCTTCCCGAACGAGTACTGGGGTTGGGGAGGCGAGGACGATGACATCTACAACAGGTAAGACAGGAGAGATGCGCACTAGCTCGGGCTTTTCCGTGTTTTACGAGCAAAGTTTGAAGAATTAAAACTAAACTGCAGGCAACGTGTATCGCAGACAGACCATCTGTCGGGGTTATGCGGAGAACTCAGTCTGGAAAAAATATCCCTGTCAGACCACCTGCAGAACACACATACACACAGTCACTCACATCAATCTGACGCAAATATGCAAATGAGTTCAGCCTCCACTGTTGCAGTAAAATGTGTTGGAATCAAGTCTCTGAGCTGAAAGTGGAGATGGTGATTTATTCTAATTGCTCAGAGAAGGAGAATGATTAGGAAATAAATTAACCTTTTGAAGCTCTTTAGTCAGCTTTTAATGACTTACCCACGTTCGCTAATGATGTTACTGTGGAAGTGTGCTGAAATCAAATGTGGGAGAAGAATATCTGTTCGACTGTGCTGCAGGAGGAACGGACCACTGACAGATCCACTAGTTATCTTATCCTCCGTTCAGGAGAGAAAGTGTTGATTCTCCTGATCATTAATAAAAATCGATAAGAGGAATAATTGTCTTTGCAATGTCCTTGGTCACAAACCTGAACTATCAGCGTTGCCTGCAGTATTTTGCAGTTATTGTGAGAATCTGGCCACAGTGGCGGTGACGGTGAATTAATCTGGCTTCTCCACCCGTGATGTTGACAACTGTCTTTTCTCTGTGTTAGTGCAATGAAGAAATGGCTCGAACCGAGTTGCTTTGAGGGACGAGTTTCATATTTTATGTATTTACAGAAGATTTGTTTTCAGAGACTCAGAAAGCAGCAAGTAAAGCTGAGCTGAAGGTTGTTTCTGCTTTACACCCTTCCCACCTCGTCCATGCACCTTCGCTTTCAGGCCTAGCTTCTTTTCAAGCCTTTCACGGAGCAATCTGAAGGGACGCGCCCTTGAAACCGCACTTTTCCAACCACAAGCTGTTGGAAGGGAACGGTGCACGGGGGCCTTGTGTGGATGGAGGCTATCGAGGCAAAGAAAATACACTCCTGTTCATTTCTCACTTCAAATTGAATCTGTTTTCGTTTTTTAGTACTTTCTGTGTCGCGTTGCTCTACAGATGCTATAAGAACATCTGCGGACAGGTGTGTCGCATGCTTGGTATTTGGGGCTTTCGTGTCCTCATCAGGAGAAATATCTTAGCTTTGAGGTGAAAGGGTTTTGGCAATAGACGCTGTAATAATGAGCAGAGGAGAGAAGGGAGCCACAAGCAGTTCAGTCTCTCAGGACTCGCTGGAGGAGAAGCACGAGGGAAGAACAGCTCCTGTTTCTTCCGTCGTCATAAGGCAGATGGGTTCGCGGGCTTGACCTCTGGATGCGTCCGCCAGATCCGTCAGCCTGGAGTCCAGTCACAGAGCCCCTGAACCTCCATCTGCTCCTTCTTTGAAAAAAGAGGCATCAGCAAAATGACGAAATTGCTCTTTTTCCCTCTTCTGCAGCATCAGGCTCTCATTCGGTTTGTCCTCGTCTTTAACGCATCGGCCGCTTTTCTTCTTTGCTCATCGCCTTCGCTTACATCCCTCCAGCAATTTCCTTTTTTGTGCCGGTGTTGACACCACAGACCTGAAATGGGTCCTGCTCGCTTAATGTCACCCTGCGGGAACTCGCTGTCCCCGCTTCTCAAAGCACCCTTGGCCCGTGGCAGAGAGGACACATGCCACTTAAACCTGCTCACCCCCACCTCTCCAAAAAGTTGGTAAATATAAGAGAGAGCTTGTTCTCACATCTCACCGTCTGTGAGCAGCAGCAGCCTTGGGCAGAGAGCAGACTGGACATCTCCCTGGAGCTTTGATGCCAGACGAGCCTTCAACATACACATTCACTTCTTTGGCCTTCGCCACTTCCTGCGTCTACTCCCAGCCATGTACACCATGTTCACAGCTGTTGTGTTTCCGTGAATTCAGTTCGGTTTGTTTATAAAGCACTAAAGCACCAAACAGAGAGGAAGAATGAGCCGAACCCAGCTGGTCGAGGCAGATGACCACCGCCCCCAAGCTTAAGCTGAAGAAAGTGGGATGAGATGGTTTTTCTTAGCTAATGTACGGTTGTAATGTAATGATGGAGTAGCTCTTTCTCTCTAGTAGCTCTATGGGGCCTTTCTTGGAAATATCCTAATAATTTACGCTTGAGACGTATGTTTTGTTGACGTCTCTTCTCTCCAACAAGCTCCGTGGATAAAGCAAGCAGCCGTGTTGCCTGTGATACGAGGACGAGGTGACGGAGGAAGAGGCCGAGTGAGCGTCCTGCACAGTCACCTCAGTAGGTTGTTCCGGGGAGCAAAGGTTTCTGTCTCTCCATTCCAAACGTCGCCTGAAGGCTGCTGGAGCACGAAGGTGGCGCGTCTTGAAATCCTGCGAGTCATAGTCCAGATCACTGAGCAAGTACAAGCTGTACCTTGATGGTCTCCACGCGTCCTTTTGTTCTTTCGTCAGTAACCTTCTAAATAAATCTGATCTCCAGGTTTGTGCTGTTAGACGACAGCAGCATGTCAGAGGAGCGGAGCAGTGATTAATGTGGTGAACTGTGGATAATTAAAACCGCTGCTGTTAATGAAGTGGTCCGGCTTATATTGGGAAGGTGTGGGCTCTGCGGGACCCTCACGTTTCGGTTGCAGCGGTACTTAACGTAACCACTGATCCTTGAATCCTAGAAAGAGAAATGAGAAGTGAGACCTGGACGTACTGGTCTTGATAATTAATCAATATTAATAATAGTGATGATGTTTTTATTCACCTTATCCCCATTTTCATCTTTGTATGAAAAACAAGAGAAGCCAAACGTTACTGGGAGTCTTTCAGTGCAGCGCTCACGTGTTCACACCCACATTCCTCGCTTTCCTATTACTTCTTTGTTTTGTGTGCATCCTCCAAACCTGCCCCCCCCCCCCCTCCTCCTCTTCATCCTCGTTCTTCATCTCATTTTTGCAGGCAGAGGGAACTGAGGCAGGACATTGGACTTAGCTCCCAATTCGCCTCCACTCCATTGCACTAATGCAATTAACTCTGCTGGTGGGAATAGGAGAGAAGAGCTGGAGAAATTCCTGATTAATCCAATCAAATAGGATGGGATAGAATCTGTGTATGTGTGTGTCCAGACCTCAGCCCAAGCTGCGGCGATAATGCCTCGTACGCACGCACACACACACACACGCACACACACACACACACACACACACACAATCCTCCTCCGCCTCAGGCTGCAAATTAAACTTTTCATGGTCATGCTCATATTAGCAGGCGGATATTTTCTAGGGAAGGAGAAACGCTGGATCGACCACAGCACTTCACAAAATTAGGAGCTTTTCAAATGGACAAGGTGCCTCTATTAGTTAAGTCAACTCTGCCGTTGAACGGATTCAGCGCACGACTCTGTAGCTGTGTTTACACCATGCGTCGTGTTTTATACCACTGATATAGTCATCTGGGAATAAACCTGCCTGACGTAACCTAACTGTACTGCAAAGTACATTGAATTCACGACATGAAATATGGAAATATGAGTTTGTTTGTTTATTAATGCAGCTTTGAAACAGCTAGGATCTGCTGCTGCCAGACAATAAATGGCCTTTCTGTCCCAAACACCCAGGACAGTGACTGAAAAACGTATTTATCCACAACAAGACAGATGCTCGTTGTCAGAAAAGGCAAAAACATTTATTATTATTAATAATGTATTAAAACTTTACAATACTGAAAAACACGTGGTCTCCTCCTGTCCCCCAAACACAGCCCTAAAGGTTCCCCACAGTTTTACCACCTGCTGTGACTCTGCTAAACGTGTGGGCTCTGGATATTACGCGACACGGGGACGTGGGGCTTCTCGTCCTGCAGCTCCTCGGTGGCCTGTCCGTCACGTAACATTCACGCTGCGCTGTCACACCCCGTTACTGACTACCGCCTGTCACTGTGGGGGAAGTAATGAGAGCGTGCTCCAGATGAAGTCTCATTTCCGTCAAGGACACGTTTCCCCGTTATCTCCCAGAATACAGAGACCTTTTTTGTGTCGCCTTCACACCATGCAAATCTATTAAGAAGGTGTCTGTTTTCATTAAACTGTGAACGTTTCATTGATGGACGAGTGAGAGCAGGCTCCAATTTCATAAAATGACTCTTTTAGTTTTGTTGGAGAAGCCAGAAAACAGACCATCACCTCACAAACTGGCTGCAAGCAGCAGAACATTGCCAGAGCAGGTGTCAGCGTTACTACTCATTTAGGGTCCGTCCAACCTTTTGCTTTTGCTTAATTTTCATTAAAATACTGTTCAGCTAACAGCTTTAGGTTTTTAGACCTTTTGACAGGCCCTGACCCCTATTTTGGAAACTGCCGGTTTAAATCTACATTAAATATTTAGACCCGGCTCAGCCTTGATCAAATTACTATTTGCACATTGATTGCACATTAATAATGTAATACGTGTCAGGTGTTACTGGTCATGGGCCTTATTTCAATTTGAGTCAGTTCTTTCGTTTCTGAACTTATCCAGTCTAAAACCCAGGGCAGAGGCCCTGTCATGTTATTTACTCCACAATAAAGCTCAAATTTATGCAAATTCCCGCTTCCACATGCTGAGTCAGCGAAGTCACAGAGATCTGAGGGAAAGAAAAGGAAGCACAGGCTTGTTATTTAGCCTTTCAATGAATTGATCTACGGGAGGCTTGCTCTGATGGGTTTCGCCTTCTCGCTCGGGTTGATGTGCTTCTGATGGCACGAGGCCGCATTCAGGGTGATTTCCATTTTGCTGTAAAGCCGAGATAGGAGAAGGAGAAAAGGAAGGTGAACGAGGCAAAAGGGTGAAGAAGTGGAAGGAAGAGAGGACGAGGAGGTTCTCAGAGATACGCTGAGAAGCAAGAGGGCGGATGAAAGGATAACGAGCGGACATGGAGGAAGCATTAGTCCAATAAAGGACTGGACAGGATACGGAGGAAGCTACAGTAGCAGCCGCAATCCAATCGTCTTCTGCAAAGAATTACACGGAGACACCGATATCACAGTCCAGCTCCCTGTTCCCAGCCTTTAAGATAGAGGCAAACAAACGAGGGACGGTGTTGAACAGCAATATCAGGCATGAACGGCTTTTAAGAGCCACCACGACCTTTCCTGTGACGCAGGTGTGAATACCAACGCCTCTGGGTTTACGTTTGCATTGTGGTGATAATGCAACGTCACTCGGCTCATGTTCGGTTTTAACTGAAGCACAGTTCAGCTCCTGAAGTCCGACGGTTTGTTTTAAGACTGTCTGGCCACGGTTTCCGCTAAAGCCGGAGGATCTGTGTGTGCTTGTTTGCAGCGCTCAGAGCAACGGGCTGTGTTAAAGGTAGTTATGATGGGCTGTCTTTAGAGCAAATACAGCCCCAGGGGTCTGTGTGAGGACTGCAGCAGGAGCTCCAACACCATCCAGCTGCAGTTTGCTGCTTGCTGCAGTGTGAATATTTGAGTATTTGTCTTCTTCCTCTGTTTGTTGTGATTTTTCCACCAAATATCTGCTTCTATTCTTTATTGTCTCTTGGTGTGTGTCTGCGTTTGTTTCCCTTCTTTTCTTTAACAGATTTTGCGTTTGTGTGTTGCAGGATCACACTGAATGGGATGAAGGTGTCCAGGCCAGACGTTCGTATCGGCCGCTACAGAATGATTAAACACGAGAGAGACAAACACAACGAGCCCAACCCACAGAGGTACTGCATCACTGTCCGGGCCTCGGCCTCCTGCTTCAGATTTGGATCGATTGTGCTGCTTTTGTTTCACCGTCCCAGAAGTTTTCCATCTCCATTTAGGAGAATTATGAGGATGCGATGCTCAAAAGGTCACAGTACCAGGAAACCCTGATAATCAGCGTTAACTACGAAGCAGCTTACTGACATGAGGCGTCGCCTGGGTCCGTGCGTGTTATTTGATTTCATTCGGTTCACATTCTCACGCTGTTATTACACCTCTGAGGCTGCTCAGTAAGCAGCTCCTCGCAGGAAGCTGCAAGCTAAAGGAAAGTCCTCCCTATAATACACCTTTAAAGTATATTATTATAGACTTATTTTTACTCTGCTTCACTAGCTGAAGTGATTTATATGCCCATAAACCCACAAGGCAACATGCAGCCAAGGCCTGAGGAATGGAGGGAGAAAGTTTCAGTGATAATTGGATATTTCACTGAATAGCATCTCCTCTGTCACAAAGGTCTGCTCTGTTAGTGACTTCAAGACAATCAGTAGAGATGTGGAGGAATAAAAACACATGAGCATGCAATTTAACTTATAGTCATCTTTTCACATCGCTGTTAAAACGTTTCATTGACCGGCAGCCTCCTTCACTGTGGTTAAATCCAAACTGTAAAATAAATACTGAGCAGAAGACAGTTACAGATACAATATCAGGCGTAGCATTCGCGTGTCAAATTAAAGACGTATGAGACAATCCCTTCATGGCTTTTGTGGCCGTGAAAACATTTTACCAAACCTTTTCACTAAACCAGAATTGTCTGTTCAGAGCCTCAGCCTTGGGGCCTGAATGTGTATGGCTTCACCTGGTTAAATTGCTTCTCAGACAAATGCGTAAAAAAACGCTTCCAGTGTAAATGTGTTATTTTACGGTTTGATGAACGAGACCCAATATGCAGAGGTGAGCCCTTCTAGACACATTAATCACCAGGAGTATAGCGCCTCACATTAAGCTGCTTAAATGTGGATTATCACTGTTTATTCTCCTCTAAGAGGCCCTGTTTTCATGCCTGGATGGACCAGGCAACGATGCCGCGCAACACAAAATCAATAGCTGCTGTAGCCGGAGAATGAAGATACAGTGAAGTCCGTTCCCTTGTCCGATATTATGAGCTTGATGTCTTGTGCCGTCATAATATCAAAGCGTTTTGACAGGACTTCGCTGCCTCTTGGTTTGGTTGTGGCTCATAAATTGGCCCATAAGAAGATTAAAACTGCGACGTGTGTGAGAGGAGCGACGGCCTTTTGATGCAGTCGAAGTTCATCCGAGCAAACAAGCTGCCTCGTGGTTGGTCGGAGTTTTGTAGATTCCCTCTATACCAGCATCTGATCCTGTGTAACCTTAATTTAATATTAGATCAAGGTTTATCTGATGAACGGGGCAACATGCAGCAGATCAGTTCAGCGTTCACTCGTGAGGCTGAGGAGTCACAGTTGCTCCCGTTGCCTAGTACGAAAATGACTTTTTCATATGGTACACTGTGTACTATATGAAGTATTCATAACAAAATAGCTTCACAGACTTAATAAATAAAACACCCGTATCTTTACTGCACAAGTTTGAACTTCAACCGTTCAACCAACTGAGAATCGCCGCACAGTGAGAGATGGGTTCACTATCTAACGTTATGCGTCCGATGGCTAATATTTGCATAAAACAAATACATGTAGTTATTAAATACGGTACAAGCCATTTGAGCTTTATTAGACAAACGTATATGTTGTGTATACATTGTGACGGTATCTCTACCTTCACATTCAGTCCTTTTTTCTTGGCTAACAGAATTACTTTTTCTGACTAGCGGTTGGATCTCTCCTCCTATAAATTATTTATTGGCCTTTTTATAGATTCTTCATCACACTGGCACTTAACGAGCCTTTCACGATGCTAAGAGATAAACAGAAAGTACGTGTTTTATCCAGGTGTGCGAGTTCTTCAAATTCACCTGAAGTGAAGGCGTCTGAAACCGGTGAGACGTCAGACGGTTTAACTTTAAAACTAACGGTCTGCACAGTAAACTGGCAGCAATAACTTGAAGCTTTGTGTCATCCATCATTGTTTTGTAAGAGAGAGACTCGACGATCCCTTGGTAATTGCCTTCTGAAATGACACCAATAGAGATGTGAGCCGGCGAGGTCAGACTAGTCCAGTTGCCTTTATCGCAATCAATAAATCAGCCACTAGAGTGAAAGGAGGTTTTTGTGTGCGTGTGCTTGTTGATCCTCCTCTCACTCATGGAGCTGCGTTCTCTCTCTAGACCGTGGACCACACTTCCTCAATGAGAGGTGACACCAACAGGGACGCTATTTATTTGGGTGCAATACATTATTCATAGGGGCGGAAAATAAAAGGCCCATTAGTTGACAGCGCCTCTGGACTCTCATTACAAAGAGAGGCTCCTTTTTTCGAGGAAGTGTGATTCTGTGACGCAGTCTTCGGGCAGGCTGGGAGGAGGGAAGAGCGCTTCTAGCTTTTACTTTTGTGTTGTGCATAAATTTGAGCATGAGCTGAAATACGTGAGAATTAGAGTTTATCCTCTGAGCGCGTGCACAGGAACGCACCCGACGTTTTACAGGCTGTGTCACCAAAAACTACGGATGTGAATGATCCACAAGTCACAAGAACGAATCCTCAGGGGACCGTGAAGGCTTAGTGTGTGTGGGGGTCCTGCTGGTAGGTCGTGTGTTGGACTCACTAGCAGTTATAATGCAAATAATACAAAGTGCAGTTTTCTTTTCACGCTGTTCGCAGTCACTTGATTACAGCCGTGAGCCTGTGTTTCCACTCGTGGTCCTGAGGTGAGGGGGTCGCCGTTCTGTTCAGATCCAGATTAACGACTGAGCCTTTCGGGAGAGTTTAAGTGAAGTAGGTGCGTGATGTCCAGCGTTTACAGAGGGAAGCGTTGTCTGGCCCGTTTGATGAATGCTCACTATCTCCTCTATTCACGCGCACGCCCACCCACATGCGTACGCACTCACGCAGACGCGCACGCTGCCCCACACAGGAGGCCATTCTCTCAGCCTGCTCCGAGATGCTCGTTAGGCATAGCAATGAGATGCCGGGGCAGAGGAAGTGAGAAAGAGGCACATTCATCACCAGCCTCAAGTATCAGCGAGCACACACACACACACACACACACACATTTTGTCTTTGTGCATTGCAGACGGATGAGTCGCACAATAACGTTGTTCACTATTCCTTACGACACTGTTAAGGACAGTGCAGATGTAGGTGTGTGTTTGTGTTTATAACTCGGAGTGAAGAGGTTGATGCTCCTTTAAGACGGGTCACGTAGGGCAGCTCCAACATGACTCCAGAGCAACATAACCCCGATAGCTGGCAGCAGCTATTGTTGAGCTCCGACACCAGAAATGTTTTCCCGTGAGGCCGCTGGAATTAAAATAGAGCTTTACTTAGCCCAGTTCGGAAATCATAGTAGAAATCAGGCTAATGACTGTGTGGCTGCCTTTGTCTCGGCCCTTAGGTTCAGGCTGTTTGTACACACTGTGCTGTGGCGGACCTACATCTGATCTTCACTGCAGTAGAGGATTAGTTTATCATCAGCCAGAGGTTCTGCTCTCATTCACTTTATTTTTAATATCGCATATCATGCTTGCTCCATCTGTCACTGTTTTCTGAAATAGATTAATTTCTCTCTCTGTCAGTCTGTCCTTCGTTTCTCTCCTGTCTGTCATCGTTCATTTTAGTTTCTCTATAGCTCCTTCTTTTCTTTGTGGTTTCTTTTTTATGGGTATGTGTCAGTCCTCTGCACAGTCAGGAGAAGGCATAGATATTTCTAAATACGTCTTATTTTACTGTTGAAAAGGCTTGACAACGTTGTCTTATTTTTGAATTTACGCCAGTGAAGCTTCTTTCGAGTTGATTTGAGAGAGACAGGAGGGGAGATGAATGCAGGGAGATCCTCACTAGTCAGTTCTGACAAGGATCTGCAGACTCACTGGTCCATGTCGGACTGAAGTGTCATCTCCAGCCGTGTGTCCAGGCGTCTCCTTACAAAGGCGTCTTTTGTTGGAGTCAGTCACTGCTGCGAACGCGCACGACTCAGCTTTTTCTCTGAAGAGTGTTGTAAACGCTGTTGTAAACACGCTGTCAGACACCTCATTTCACATCTGACTGCTGCTGCAACGGGGGCGACAGACGCCAGAGGTTGCATCACGCGAGTTGTTCTCTGGTTTTTGACACTAAAATCAGACACAAGAGCCGCTGGTGAATTATAGGATATTCACTCAAATGCAGATATGATGGACGAGGCCCACTGCAGCGCTGCAGCACCACCTGTTGGTCAGCGGCTGCATCGGGACGGAAGCAGGACTGGGATTTAAATTTTCAGTACAACTGTCCCGCCATTATTGTTTCTCGCCTCTTTCCTCAGGCCATTGAACACATAACTAGAGCCCAGATGAATCAATACAAACAACAGGCCCTTTAAATCAGCCGGGTTTGGGTGGATTTTGATCTTAATGCTGTGTCAGCCAGACGCTTGGATGGTTGAAGTGCAGCAATTAGTTGTTATTACTGTTTTGCAGGTCTTTGGGCTATTTTCTGTCTGTGTTGCGACTCCGTAGGTGTTTACATTGTTCTGGACTATTTCTGGATGAACTGATGATGATGAAACAGTCCTTTGTTTCAGTGATTCCTTGAAGGTTTAAACCAAGATACTACATTTGTCCCCAGAGGCAGCAGGGACACACAAGGATGTAAAACACCAACAAAGTCCGACCACAAAACACACAGCATGTCCAATAGTGTATTCACAGCTAGAAATGATCACGGTCAGTAGATTTTTGCAGTAGAGTTTTCTGCGTGAAGCTGTAATTACCTGCCTGCGACTCAGAATCAGTCAATGCGAAGAAATGTTATTTTCCAGTTCTGACTCCATTGTGTCTTTTGAATAGGATCTAATTTTCTTTGTTGTCTCCCTTCTTTGTCTTTTTTGTCTCTCTTGGTTTCTTTCTTTCTTTCTTTCGCTCCCCAGATTTAATAAAATACAAAACACGAAGAACACGATGAAGAAGGATGGCATCAGCTCTCTGACCTACAGACTGGTTCAGGTCAAGAAGTACCCGCTGTACACAAACATCTCTGTGGAGATCGGCAAGCCACCACCCCGCCCGATTAAAGGCTAAGAAGTCGTTTACTGACGGGAGGCGCACGAGAGGAGACGGAGAAAAAAAACAGGAAGGTTGTGGAGCGGAGGAGAAAACAAGCCACAAACATGCTTGTGTCCTTTTTTCTTCTTTCCGTGCTTTGTGGAGCTTTCCTCCTGCCGTTTCTGTGTCCGGGACTCGGGCTCTTTACACCTCCTACTTGTACCAATCAGCGACTTCAGAATTTCAAAGTGGACCAAAGCTCAGCTTCGGTGACCCTCCAGTGGTCCAGTGGTCGCTGAAGCTGAAACCGGAGAACACTGACCTGAACTGGGTTTGGGAGGCTGTTGGGTTTTCACGGCCTGACTCCAGAGGGGCTTCATGTAACATTTTAACCGAGGTAGTGAGACGATGGACTGTTTACATGGATGTCAAGACAATGTGGCAGTGAAGGCGAAGGGAGCGAGGCCATAATGATATAAACTGTTTCAGCTACATCAGAGGTGTCCCCTGACATCTGATGCTTCACCAACGTTCATACTGACATTTCCATCAGGGAGTCGCCCGTTTGGATCCAGTTACTCAATCGAATCTTCTGATATCAATTAATGAATGTGTATTGTGCCTGCATCTACAGTAGAAGACTGGGACACGCTGATCAGATAGACACACCGGAGGACTCTCTTTACGGTCTCTCTTTTATACATAAAGGAAAACTTTAGAAACGGAAAGTGATTATTGGAAGCTTTGCTACAGAAGCGGCTTGGAGCTGCCTTGAGGATGAATTTTGAAATCCAATCAAGGAATTAAAGACAGCGGGATAGATTTACACTGACAGCTCAGTCATGATTTTAGCGTCTCGTGGCACATTTGAATTTAGGTTTCCGGAAACATTTTTATCCACTTGAAGTAATGTTTTGATGCTCTTTATTTTAAAGACACATCATTTTTGATTCTAGTTGTTGGAGGTACTAATAGTCACTAAGATTCCATGAAGTAGGTGTAAAAATAGTCATTTCTTTATTTCAATAATTGGACATTCACCAAACGTTTTGTTCTAAATGTGGAGCCAATGTCTCCTGACACAGACGTTTCTGTTTAAGTCAGCTACTGACTGATGATATTAATCTGCCATTTCACTCTTGTTTTCTTTAAATCTTTATGAAATGAAATATCTGGTGAGGAGGCGATGAGCTCTGCTGGTGGAGGATTTTAAAGCTGACGTCTCTACTGCTGCTTCAGATTCATTCTGTACATTATCTGTTTTCTCGCACATTTTTATATTTTTTTATTAAAGGTGTTTTTTGTGTTTAAAAACCTTTCCCTGTGTGACAAACCAACATCTTAATGATTCAGCTGTTCCCCCTTGGTTTTATTTGCCCTCATATCTACTGCTGTTACTGTTGACGCCTAAACACCAAGTTGATGCCTTCAGCTACAATAAAGGCAGGGACGGTTATGTTTTTATTTATTATCATTCTTTTTAAGCTGACGTCACCGAATTACTGTACGTGTGGTTTAAGCTATCGTGTCATTTGTAGCAGAGAGAGTCGATTCCTGTGCAGTTTCTCTGAGGACAGTGTGGAGCTCTTATTGTGGCGAGAACTGTGTCGCTGGCCTCGTCGTTGGTCGGCCCTGAGGTACAATTGCTCCCATCTGTTTGGCGCTCCTTCATCTTCGCTTCTAGCCCGTTGGATGCGTTATGGTTCCTCTTTTGGGCGCATGCTATCAGACAGACACATGCATTCACGCTGCCCTCCCGGTTTCTTTATCTCCTCTGCCATTGCCTTTCTTTCTTACTCTGCCAGTGCAGGGCGTCTGTCAGTGGCTCTCTGCTGGGCTTTGTCGTGGGGCCACTTCAGACACAGCTGTGTCTCAGAAGAGGGCTTCTTCTTTCAATAAGATATTGACAGGACCTCTCTTTGTGCATCTGAATCAGTGCCACTCACTGTGTCTTTATTTTTCTTGGAGCGCCGCCTGATTTGTGGTTAACTTTTTCCCATCATTTTCTCATCTTCTACCCCAGTTCCTCAGATCTTCTCCTTTTCAGACTCCCTCTTCTCTGTGTTTTGATCTGTAATTGTCAGTGCTCTCCCCAGTAGACAGGCCACACGCGGCTACACGTCTGTAGAGGGCCCTGCATTCTCCTCTACAGGCTGCTAACAGCTCACCCTGTGCAATATTAGAGATGCATTCAAGCTCATTTCACACTTTAAAGCTGTTGTTTCAAAGAGGAATGCGATAACATTTTGTGGCTTTGCTCCTGCTGTCCACTTTTATTTCCTAATGGATCCCTTCACATTTTGCTCCTACTGCTAAAGTGACAGCTGTTACTTTGAAAATCCTGTTATGGCTTTATTAAAGGGGCACTCCAGCAACTTAGAATTTGACTTCTGGGACTTTTAAGAGACACTTAATACTGAGACCTACTTAGTTTTACAACCTAATACTACCAACATATTTACCGTATGTAACAGAAATAGCGGCATTACAACACAAATGGCCTTAACGAACAAACACATCACAAATGTTTAATCTGTTAGTAGCAAGTAGCTTCATTTTCCAGCAGTAGCTTTTTCAAATGCAGATTTGTTTTTTCTGGCATACAAGACAAATCTTTCTAAGCTAGTACAAGTAGTGTACATAGTGGTTTTTACTTTTATTGGCATATTTAGTAATAACTAGTAGTGTGTTTAATTGCTATTGACACAATGAGAGCTAAACTAGATGTATAAAATCGGTGGAGTGCCCCTTTGGAGATTTTTCTAGCCTCACTCAAGTCTCTGATGAATTCAGTTGAGTTAACATACGATTAGGTCAGTAATGAAGAAAGACTTGATGCGAAGGAAACAGCGACGCAGAAGCGGCCCGTTGTGTGTATGAACAGCAACGTTGGACACTGATGGAAAGGTGACATTTAAAGAAGAGCTCTATGCTTGTTAGCAGACGTTTCCAGGCGCAGAGAGCAGTCAGGACTCGGGCCTGTGGGCGTTTTTAAACATTTACTGTATCTCGACGTATGTTTTTGTACATTGAATGTTGAAAATGTTATATCTTATATAGAATGCATTATGTCATATCAAACCTACCTTTTCTATACAATCAATAAATCTGATGGTTAAAATCTCATGGTATGATGGGGTTTTATTTTGATGTCCTAGTGTTTTTATTTGCAGGTTGATGGGAAACAGAAGTGCAACCTACGTGTTCCACAGTGTAGACACTAAACATGCGACCACTGCCTGTTTAAGACGACATAAAACTGGAGATGCAAAGTACAAAAGCAGCCTGATCGAGAATAAGACTGCAGACAAATGAACCAAACAAACAAAACATAGTATGTTTGGTTCTCATCTAAACGTCCCTTATGGTTAATGGTAGATAATTAGAGTCACACTCGTCGTGGTACATACACTTTGATGGTGAACACAGTCAACAGCAGCTGTACACGGCTGCTACGAAAGCCACACTTTCTTATTGAGGAGATTAATGAAGCAACAAATTACAGATTGTTTTTCTTGCCCTACAGTGTACGTGCACAAACCACAGGCCGGTAAATGAACACCGTGTTTATATATAGCCCATGTCTACAACTACTGTACATATATTAGGCCCTAGTCTCGTACGTCACGTTTCAGTCAGCACGGAGGGAACCGCAGCGTTTCATAGCAGTCACTTTGTTTATTGCTTTGCTAAAGCGTTTCCTAGTCTAAATTGCATCACAGCTGTGCAGACAGTTGTGCGCTGCATCAAACTGCGACAGGTCAATTACAGTTTCTAATCATCTAATAATCTCATTGGCTTTGTTATGGTTGTTTCTCAAAGCAGGTCTCTGGAAATTAACAACATAACTTCTAAGATTTGGTATAATAGGCCGTGTAAGAAACACATTGATCTAGATTCATAGAAAGATGAGACCAAGTGTCTGTGTTTGACGTCCCAATAAATCAAGCCTCTTATTTTTCTTAGGATTCCAAATAATAAATGGTTTTCTGCACCACATAACTGTTAACACTGGTTCTGAAGGCGTATTGTTAAGGCCTCCCTTGTTCTTCTTTGCATAATTTTTGTTTTCAACAGCTGATTAATGGGGGAAACTATTTGTTATTTGGGCCCCAGTTGATCCTCCACCATCCGTCATCTGTACATGTATTAACCTTATTTAGGAAGACTCCTTCTGAATCATGTGTGTCTTATTAGTTTTACAAAATATTAGAGGGATAAATCTTGGGGAATCCGTTCTGGTTATGAAAACAGTTCTGCTCCTGAATGCAAATTTGTTCTTAGGCTGAAAGAGACAAACGAAGCACAGCTGCTCATTTGTGAAGGAAGTTTTTTACAACCAAATCAGTTTTGCTGGGTGGTTGGCTCTTCTGGTGTACAGTTTTTGAGGTGGGAACAGGTGGCAAGACGGTTTCCTTCCCAGTAGCCAGCATCCTGGCCATCGTGACAACGACACTTGGTGCAGGAATTGACCCAGACGGGCTCTCCTGCAGGAATCACCTGACTGCGTGAGGCGTCAGCGTAGCAGTTAGGACCTTAGAAGGAGAAAAGCAACAGGGTTAGACTAGGTACAGTATCACTGCAGCTGAACGGACGAAAGGAGAACGTGCCATTATCCACACAACAATAAAACAGGATTGCTTTGGTGTTTAAATTACTGGAAGTGTCTTTCAACTTAGTGCTTCTTGTTTATGTACCGTCTTTGCATTCAGGGCAGCATTTCCCAGGCTGGTAAACAGGGTTGACACATGGTGGAGGGGCACAATCAGCAACCAGACAGCGGGCGATGCCGTCGCTCTCACAAGTGCACTGCTCACATTCTGAAGGCTGGAGAAACACAAAGATCCCACACGGACATGGGTTGGAAAAATAGAAGAATACTAATGTGAGAGTATGGATAATAATGAGCAGAGAACCAGAATCACAGTCTGAGCAGCCGAGCAAGCCTCGTGTTCAGAAGGGGGCGCCACATGCTCCCAAATCTCCGCTGAGGCGCGCCAGCCACATTAATGAGATTAGAGACTTGGAAGTGATGCAAATTTAAACTAACTATTTCAGATTTGGCTCTAACAGGCGGCTCTTAGGGAACTACAGCATGGACATGTGTTGAAATTGAAGTGCTCTGTGCTTTTTCTTTTAGTTATGCATTGGATTACAGTCAACCGTTTCAGAACCGGATAGAACCTGAAGATTCGAGGTTTACACATAAACTGCTGCTCATCTTTGTGACGGTGGATAAAAGACACATTATTGCTTTAGGTTGACGTCAGATGCAGTATCTGAAGGTTCTTTCCACTAAGGGTTTGATTTAGAAACAAAGGATTAATAAAACAAAAACTATTATTAATACAGGTCCGAGGTTACCTGGAAGTTCTGTCCCAGCTCGTACACAACACCTCGGTATTCGCATCCAATCCTCTCACACCTGGGGCAGCAGTCAGTGGGGTAGTGGCTGACATGGATGCATGCAGCCGGGAGAGAGGTGCACTCAGTGCGGGCACACGCAGGGCCCTCGGCGGTGCACTCACACTGGGTGCAGTGGTCCGAGTCCAGGAAATACCACTCTCCGACATAGTATATGCTGCCGTTGGCCTCGCAGGTGCTCTCCTGGTGTCCGGCGACGGAGAAGCCCGCGCAGGCCTGTGCGCAAAGCAGAAGTGCCAAAGCGGCCGTGCGTATTGCGCGCTCCAGGGAAACGTGCTCACTGGAAAGCTTTGCCATGA
Organism: Macropodus opercularis; assembly: GCA_030770545.1. NCBI lineage: Eukaryota > Metazoa > Chordata > Actinopteri > Anabantiformes > Osphronemidae > Macropodus > Macropodus opercularis. The sequence goes on along the minus strand of CM061105.1, from coordinate 15,034,979 downwards.
TTTATCAGCCGATTCACGTCGTCCACGGGGAAACTGCTACCGTCTAAGTGAAGCCAAGCATCCACGGGTCTACCGCTTTTCTTTGTGTCTAGAAATGTTTGGCTTCTCACATTGTTTCTGCAAAGTCCCGGACTTGACGCGACGTCCCCGAACCGTCCACAGGGGTCTGCGCACCCTTCTGCGAGGAGCCCGGAAGGGGGTGGAGGTTCGGGCAGAAAGAGGGAAACTTCGCTGCCCCTCCGCGGGTTCACATGCCAGCAGACGCCTGCTGGACTCCCCCAGGTTAAAAACGTTACCAACCCGGATTCCACCAACGCTATGTGTGCACGGTTGGCTACGAGCTACAGCTGATAATCAGACATGTTTGCGCGTTGTAGTAAAAGACAAACATCCGTGAAACAATGGAAGAAATAATAATTTTCTTAGCGAGATTTCTAGAGTTATGTCTCGCGATAACTCCCCTTAGCAACGGGGATGTTTGCCTGGATACCACCGCGTTGTAAGGTAGCGGCTAAGGTGAGCGTTTGTTTGTCTTTAGCAACACAGTGAAAGTATTTATATAAACTGGTGTCACTTCACGCAGGTTCACGGTTTAGTTGTTGGCGTTACAAGCACAGCGTGTGAACATTTTGTTTGAGTGAGCCGGGTTCCCCAGGTGATGCTGCAGTGTGTTGTTAAGCTAGCTAGCTTAGCTGACCCCACTGTCAACAACAAATGACTGTGGTATTACGAGTCGTTATCTGATCAAAGCTGCAGATTATACCTGCACAGGTAAATGGTTATTAGCTAGAGAAGAAACTCAATGTTACTGTAAGTACAAAACTTCAGTAAATGCTTCATTTTATTGTAACCATGCCTTTTCCATTCCTGCATTGAAAGCCTGCTGATTGCCATTCGCATGCAGTCCCTGGATGAAAACCAGCTCAGCTGCCCTGGCCCATCTCTGTGGAACCTGATCACTGAACATGTTCGTGGCTCCGAGGTGCCGAAGGTCCGTACAGCACTGGGCCACTCCCTGGTTGACATGTACATAGAGTTACACCGTGAGGTGAGAGGGCTTACGCTGCTGTGGTGCTTCTCGTTTTCTCCTTTGGAATGTAGTCGCACACATCACTTGGCTTTTCAGGTGGGACAGGGATTCGTGTTTAGCAGCCTGTGGTTTTATTCTTTCAGGGAGCTCAGACTCTGCAACTGTTCCCTGTAGGATTCTACAAGAATACCTCAATACATCATCTACAGGAACTTCTGTTTTTGAAAAGTAACTAAAAAGGGCTGTGCTAAACACTTTAAGAACTGTGGTTAAGGTTGTGTAAATATATTACGTTGGTGGCATACAGTCATTTAATACAATTCCCAGTCTCCCCAATAAGAGTAAAGGGAGGGTTAATTGGCAATAGGCCACGGTAAAGTCCAAATATGAACTAGACAGACATCAATATTTTTCCAGGATCAACTAGAAACCAAGCTCGGGCAAAGTGACCTCACCCTAAGACAGACTCTCAGACAGGATCACTCGAGAAAAATCCAGCTACGGTAGAATGGCACACGCGTCATCCTCCCTCTCCTTACTGTGCACCCACAGGCCATGGTTCTCTCCACTCTAAAGTCATTCTGTGTAGACACTGACGTGCATGTTACGGTTGTAATTTCAAGTAATTGGGCACTAGAAAACATTCAAAACTCTTTCACACACACATACACTAATATGCTCAGGTTATATTCAGTTCATTGAATTTACTGTTTACGCATACAATTATTATTTAGAATTTTTTTCACATCTTGAAAATTTGTATTAAAATAAGTATATAAAATAAGCACAATTCAGAGATATATTAAAGTAAAATTTAAACCAGAATGAGACTAATTGAATGCACACACAGACACACTCCAGTGTGTGCACTCACACAGAAAGAGGCCCAGTAGGCTTAGTGAGTCAGGAGGTCGGTATAATAGGGTTAAAAAGGCTAATCCACAACTGTTGATAAGACTGTTAGCAGCACATATTCTTCAACTCCACAGTGTGTGCACATGTGTGTGTAAGTTAGAAAAAGTGTAAGTGTGTATGTGTGTGTGAAGCTTTCAGCATTGCCCTGATGCTTTTTCACCTACAGTTGAGTTCATGCAGTGGCTGAGTTTAAAGTTCCCCAGAAGGAAGGAAAGACTTAGGCTGAGGACCTTAAGCAATGTTCAGGGGAAAACAGCTCACTGTGCCTCATTCAACTCTCTCTCTCCTGTAATGAATCCCATCCCTTATTAAAAGCACTGTAAAAAGTAATAGTAGGTCTGTAGGCGTCCACACTGTTCTTCACTCTCTCCATCAAGGTCTCCATTGTCTATGGCAGAAAGATCAGAGGGAATAATAACTTCAATTTTCAAGTCTCTCTACAAGGCCACTCTCTTTGTACCTCCCTCTAAATTTGATTACTTTCATCTTCCATGACTGAAAAGCTCTTTAAGTTAAATGTATTATAGAACCCAATTTAAATAATTCCACATCCTAGTTAAGTCTTTTTTATTGACACGTTTTAACAGCACTCCCTTAAAATAGCTCTTGGATGAGATCAACAGTCTCACAGCAAAGAGAGAGAGAGAGAGAGAGAGAAATACAGAAACAACGTGTTGGCTGACAAGTCATGAATTCTGTGACATAAACACCTCGACACCAAAAGACAGACGTAGGAAGCCAGTGGGAGCCGGAAGGAATATTTGTGTGTGTGTGTGTGTGTGTAGAATGAACTTGAGTTCATGAGAACAGACACACAAACAGCATTTAGTATCCTCCTGTGCATTTCTTTGAAGTGAAGCCTTTGAGTGCAACATGAGAGATGTGATCAGCAGGCAACAGGTGTGGAGGTGTTAATGATTTCCAGACTCATACATCTGCAAAAATATTCACACATACATTTTTCACCAGTGTTGAAAGTGTCTTTTTTACCTCAGTTAAATTTTACTTTGTGGTTTCATAACGGCACACGGCAGGGATGCAGTCAGGTGCAGACAGTTTGCTGTATGGTCGTTCTTCTGGCTCAGCAGGGAGTCACACTAAGACGGCAGACAGTCCTTCATCTGTGGTGATCCTAGTCAAACTACAAAGACTGAAAGCTGCATGGCTCTGCACCACAGGACTGTTTGTCCAATGGCATGTCTAATTAAAAGCATGTTCATCCTTGGCCACATGTAGCGTGTCTGCAATAGTTGCAGATATATACAATACAATCATTTAAAGCATCGTAACATGGTTGTTTTAATTTGCTTTTGATTTATTGGAAGATGTTGCAGTTGTCAACTTTCCTTTCCATGAAGACAGTGGCTGCTCTTCACAGCAGTTTACAGTAAACACTGAGTTCTTTCACGTCACTGAAATTGTTTGCAGGAAAGAAACTGGTGAGAAACTGGAGCTTAGTCCCTTAAGTACTGTAGCTAAAAACCCAAACAGTTGTTTCATAGTTTTTACATCCCAAGTGTTGTGACATTTCCAGATCAGAACAGTACTTAGGTCACTAAGCTTAGAAAGATATAAGGTGATCTTGCAGTGTCTTCTCTGAGACTGTATATCATTGAGTCTAAATAACCGAATTTACAGAACTGTTCAGCTGCAGCAGAAACGACATCTTTGAAAATGATCAAACAGTTAAATCAACATGTTTAAATGAAAACTGACTGTCTTAATCGAAGTGGCACCTTTTCCAGGCAGAGATGTGTTACAAGATGTGGCAGGAGAGCCAGCAGGGCGGGAACCATGGCAGCAGGGCAGGTTCCTCGACGCCATGCCAGCAGGTCTCCCCCTTACCTGACCCCCCAGCAGTGAAAGAGCTGCTGAGAGCTGAGGTCAAGATGTTACTACAGGTTCTGAGAGAACGAGCCAGCAGAGGAGGAAGGTATGCGTAATGTCCCACATCAGACATTTAACGGCTGTAGGTTCCATTTAGTTCTAGATTACAAATAGCCATTATCAACATCCTATATTTTATTACTGCAAAATCCAATAACACAGTAATTCCTCATGTTCTCAGCTCTTCTCTTTGGCTTATTCACAAGACATAATACAAGCGAGTAAAGACCCTGCTCTCCCCCATCTGCGTCACTTTTCCCCTCAACAAAAAGGGCTATAAAATGTTGTATTGTGTTCTCATGTCAGTTACAAATGGGATGGTGAAAGGGGAACAAAGGTTTCTGACACAGGGTTGTTACAGACGGATGTGGGAATAGTGGAAGAAGAGGATGATTATAGGCAGGAGACATCCATGTATTCTCACCAAATACCATCAAACACTGGTTTAGATCGAGGTTTGTGGGATTTGAATTTATGTTTAGCCAACGTGAATAATATACTTAAAATTGTTCGGTTTTTAAAATACATTGCCATTTATCTGCAAACTTTGAGGGGGACAACGATGGAGCTTTGTCTTTATGAAGTGTAGTCATTTGGGAGTGAGAAGCTCCTGCAGTGTTTATAGTGTATTAAATCCTTGTAATTGCTGTTTGGATTGAACGTCTTACTGCTAATCTTACTCGGTTGCAATTTAATGACATGTACTGAAATATTATAAAAAACGTCATAAACCTGTTGTTGGAGTAATATTAGCACATTTATATATATATATATATATATATATATATATATATATGTGTGTGTGTGTGTGTGGGGGGGGGTGATGTGTGCGTCTATGGGCTGGTAACTATCCCAGCAACAAGCTCATTGCTGTCAAGAATGTTGTCGAGTTTCTGCAGGGACCTTTCAGGGGGCACAGCATAAGATGAATTGTTCTCTGTCAGAGGACGCAGACAAAGCATTTATTGCCTGTCAATTTGTCAACTTCCTTTTTAGTGTGACTTTTTTCTTTTTCATGTGTTGTTGTGGTAAAAGCTGCAGACCTGCATGTGTTGTGTATGTTTGTGCTTACAGTTTTGTACTGTGTGTGTGATGTGTGTTTTTACTTATGGTTTCCCATCATTCAGCCTCCAGCACAGTCAAGACAATTTATTTCAGCAAAACAGAGCTCAATATACAATCCATAATCCATCTATTATATGGTTTTATTATGTCCTTCTTTCTGCTGGTACGAAAGTAAGTCTTGACATTTAAGTTGACAATCCACTATCCATAAACCCACAGGTGTGATGTCTATAACAACACAACATCTTATTAAAGTGCCACTAAACAAAATGCAAACTAAAGCTTCTCCGTGTTAAGATGCTTTGGCTCAGATGTAAATGGATGACAGAGTCTGAAATGTAGCCCATTGTTAGTGCTGCATGGAAACTGTGCCAAAAAAGTATTGGTGCCACACAGACTGTGCCAACACAAAACGCCTTTCCTCTTCAGCATCGTCGACCTTGATGAATGGTGTTATGTGTTTGTGTGTGTGTGTGCATCAGGCCTTTGATTGTTCAATTTGGATAAGTTCCCAGTGTTTCAGATGAATTACTGTAGGAGTAAAACCAGAAACATGCCCTGTAGTAATGTTTCCTCCTAGTCTTCAACCCTCTGTTTGTCAACTTAGCTATATTTAATGAGCTTTGTTGGCCCGGAAATGGAGAAAGAATTGCCAGTGAGACGTTAATATTTCTCTCTCTCCTGCTCTTCACACATAATATTGTTGGCCTGCATGAGTGCTTCATCTCTGACTTGATTTAAATGGTATGTCAGCAAAGATCACTTCCCTACAGTTATTGCTAAGGCCTGCAGACGTCGCCAAGCGCTTTTGAGGGAAACAATAGTCGTCTTCAACGCACTTGAATTTTCCTGTGATTTAAAGCGTAACTTGTAAAAGTCAGCTGATTTATCTTACCAGCCTTCTTCTGTGTGGTCCTGCCATCTGCTCTCACGCACGAAAGTCGTGTCTGAGTTGGGAGAAACGACGCATTTTGCCTGGTGAAAAGAATGTTAGCTGAAGCAGGCCTGAGTAGGCTGACACCTCGCTGCAGCAGAAAATTCAAGTAGCGATGAAAAACAAAGAAGTAGACTTGTGCTACAGATGCAGTGACCTGAGAGTAAACGTGCTGTTGTTGCTGCAGAGATGGTGACGAGCTCCTGCTTCGCTACAATCCAGACACTGTAAATTACGCCCTTGGCCACCGTGAGAGCTGGTTGCCTACATGTGGCAGCTCTGGAGAGACTGACAACGGAAGTAAAGCAGGACACACCATCAGGTAGCCCAGAACTTACAGAACTCTCATATTTCAGCACGATGACAGCAGTGTTTGATCATGATGCAATTTATTCTACATGTCCTCTGATTCAGACCAAGCTCTCATTGTTCCACCCACTCCAGCATTGAAGATGAGATTAAGGCAGTGAGTGACAAGTTGAATGCCACTGATATTGGCCAAGTGGTGGAACGCCTCAAGTAAGTGGCAGTAGGGACATTGTGCTCAAACCTTTTCGGCTTATGAAGCCTTCAAACTAAGTGGCATCTACTGAGATGAAATGGAAAAGCTGTTATGAGACATCTCATGGACAGATTTTTGTGTAGTTTCATCCCTAGTCCTGTTTTTTCCAACTCTTACTGCTCTCATGATGTTACTGAAAATGATTTTGGTGAAAACCTCTAAAAATCAGCTGTGCACTACCTGCTAAGCACCAAGTCCCAGATTTGCAGGGTAGATCCTTTAGCAGCTAAAGGAACAGATGAGCCAGTATCCTGTTAAACCATAAGTGATCAGCGGTCACCTGTTTGTGCCGCTCCCAACAATTATGATACTGTGGGTGTCATAATACATTAACACGAAAAAATAAAAGACAAGCCAGGATTCTTCCATTTTTATTTAATCAAGCCGTGACATCCACACTTTGTCTTGCCTACAGGCTGGCAATGAACTGAAAACATGGCTATATTTGCACATGTGCCACTAACTACCAGACAAACCTACAGCATACTGTGCTCTTTCTTTGTGGTCTGGATTAATTGGTTACAAATGACATGTGCTCTGCGTCCAGAGCTCCGCTCAGCCTTCTCCCTTTCTCCCTCAGCTGTCCTTCTGCCTTCACGCTCACACGTCTCTCTTTCTTTCCTCTATCCCTCTTTGAGGCCCACGGGGTAATGCAGTCACTGGGGCTACCTTGGAAGAGAGCTTCCCTCGCTCTCCCTCCTTCTCATCCTCTCTGTCTCTTCATCTTTCTCCCATTTCCTGACTCAACCAGAACAAAAGGCCCAATTGTCAGAAAATGGATCCCAGACTGGGTTGGGTGGGTAGAAGAATTTGTTGGGGTTTTTTTTTTCATTTGAAAGAAGTGAATAAAGTCTACTATGGCCATGTAACCAGAGAAGGACAAAGTGTGGTGGAAAGGAACAGAAGACGGTGCCTCAGTACCAGGTGAAAACTAAGGATCATTCCTGAGCAGAAACCAACTACACTATGTTGATCGTGTGATTGGATGGTTGTTATGCGTATCGCACTGCACAAATGAAACTTTTATAGAATTATTTATTCTACTGTGCGGATTGTTTAACCCTGTAGCAAAATTAATATTAAATATGTGGATGCATTTTTACTGCATTCTAAACCCAAACCACAGCCGTTATTACAGGCCCCTGCTAAGGTCTTGGGCAATATGAGCCTGTTTGTCTGTCTGTCTAGGTCTGTGGTGCTGGAGGAATGTGATGCGCTGAAGAGACGGGTGCAGGATTTAAAGGTAAGAAGACCAAACACCGGCTTCATCGTTAATGACTGTTTCAGCTTCCAGTCAAATCATGGTGTGAATACTAGAATTATTTACAGGGAACCAGGCCAGTATTGAGTTAGTATCCAGCTGTTAGACATTCCTAACAGAAAATGTAGTGTCTAGAAATTGTAACTTGAAGTAAAATGACGTTCTGAACTTGAACAATGTCTACCAACATGAAAGTGCCACTGACACCAGGTTCAGTTGTTTGATGCAATAACCCCTGTTTGATTCCCTGAGGTAAACCTGCAGCCTCTCTACTGGCACTGAAACCTTGCCAAAGCATCCAATTACACACATGCACACAAACACGGACTCGCACGTACACACAGGAAGCCTGCGAAGGCTCAATCTAAGCTTGTTTTTCCATCTGTCTGGCCAAGAGCTTTACCGTGCTGAGTAAGATCGATCTCCTCCCAATCACTAAATGACTTAGTACAAACATAGAGAGACACACATGCAGATGGAGAAACACATGCATTCTTACAATCTGGCAAAGCTGTCATGCTTGTCTGGTCTTATGAGGGAAACAGAGGGCGAGTAAGTGTGAGACCAGATGCAGGACTTTTCTGCAGACCAGATGTGAGTGGTACCTTTCTGTGTGTGTGAATGTGATTATTCTGAGGAGGTGAACCGTCAAATCATCCAGGAATATTTAAACATGGAAATTTAATTATATGGTAGGAGAAATGTCTAGTCTGTGCTTTCAGAGGTGTTACAATAAAAACAGTGCAACAAGCACTTTATTAAAGTTTCCCAAACCAACTGTGTGTGAGGTTAAGAAACTAACTGTAATGGACTTTGTTTCCAGGAGGTGTTTACTGTAAATGATGCTAAAGACATCTGGCATTCTCCCTGCACAGAAATTGCCTCCTCAGGCAAAGGGCTGCTGTCTGCATGTGAGCGTTTGGGATGAAGCCATGTTTGGGCTGCTGATGCCAGTCTGTCCTCCTTATGTCAGGAGCCTATTGTTCACTCCCTGCAGTGATAGATGATGCTGATACTGTGCTGGGCAAAGCATCATTAACTCATTGACAGTGGTAATCAGTACTTGGAAGGGAGGACATTCAACGCAGCCCTGAGCACCTTCTGTTTGCTTTTTCCCTTTAAGCTAAAGTCTTTTGAAAGATTTCCAGTCCTGGGTTTGTTGTATTTATTCATCTATTTCTGCTGATACGCCTGCAGAGATGCAGTATGAGCTAATGAAGCGTACAGTTGCCCGGTTCACCTTTTTCCCTGCTGTGTACAACTTTGTCTTCAGTTTGTCTGCCAAAAGAAAAGCAAGCAGTTTGACTTTAGATGTAAATTCCGACTATACCTTGGTGAGTCCTTGTTTCATGGTTAGCATCCGTTGAGGACTCTTTGCATGTGTGTAGGGGTGAATTTGGGTTCTAGAGAGTCATCTTTAGGAATAATGGCAATAACACATGAGCTTTCCTAAAATATCAGCAAGTAAGAACCACAGTAATGGGCTCAAAGCCCACATGGACCACAGAGCCTATTTTCAGAGGTTGTGTCTTAGCATTGCTGTCGGAGACACCACACATACTTTGTCTGCAGATCTGAAAGACTCTAGAAGGTTTGGGTTTGAATCCCAGCGGGAAAATAGACGAAAAATATATGTTTCAGCTGTCAGTCTCCAGGCCCATGAGTCTGCTTGTTGGTGGTGTGTGAGTGTGTGTGCGGTTTTGTGAAATACACACACACAGTGATATGGTTTTCATTTGCTGTGGATACAGATGTATGAGGCCAAATTATGACGGAACATTGCTGCTCAATCATTTAGTGGTCGCACACACACACACACACACACACACATTCCTTTCCTCTTTCTCTCTCTGTTATGTTTGTTCCTGCTCCTTGTTCCAAAGGTTTTTGCTTTCGTACATTAACTTTCAGTTTTTTTCTTTCAGGCACGTTATTTTCATCTCCTTTCCATTAGAGCAGTAGTGAGTTAAAGAGCTGACATGTATGTTCTGAGTGATTAACACTGGTGTGTGTTGGTGTGATTTGTGTTTTGCAGACTAATATTAACCAGAAGCACAGACGTAAAAGGGAATTTCCTAAACCAGAACCTAGGCTTGTAGGTGAGTTCAAACACAAACAGTATAAACTTTGCTGCCATCTGGTGGAACGTTATTATTTAACATTTCCAATGCGAGAGAAGAACTTTTCATTCAAGTTTATTCTTTATTATTAGCTTTTGAAACGTTTGCAGTAACATCTTTACGAATGATAAATGAAACTTTGCTGTGGCCAAATCTGCAGAATACAGAATGGATTAAATTGCACAAAAATACATTTACGACACTGGTTGCGTTTTAAAGTAATTCTTAGACATCAACGTTGCTATTTCAACCATTTACATAAATGATTTCACAATTTTCAGATTTTTCTCTCTGTGTGTTTGCCTATGTTTAGAACTGAGGGAGCTGAGAGAAGCTGTGCAAATGGATTTGGATCTTCACTCCACTTCACGTCCTGCTCCATCCACAGACTTGTTTCATCCTCCTGTAAAGGGACTGAAATATAAGTTAAGGTTGGTTTGTTATGTTCATATCCACTGTAGCAGCCCCAGAGTGGCTCTTAATACGTTTGCAAAGTGCTTTAACGCTGAACTAACACTGGGAACCTTTCTCGACCTGATTCTCTCCTGTCTAGACTCTCAGCAGGACACGTGGCTTCTGATGAGACCCTGCAAGTTTTAACGGCTGCATCAGTCCTAAGACCACATCCACCACGTCCTCTGTGCCCTGTTAATCCCAGGCCTCCAGCTGGGCCTCCTCACACTAACACGGCAAGGTCGGTCAGACCAATTCATACTTCTTCAGTGCCTGTGACTCATGGGCAACATAGAAGAATATCATCTGGCTATAAATCAAAGGACACACCTGTCTGCATCGAGATCACCACTTCTGAGGAGGCGAGCGGACACTTCACCACTGACCAGATAAATAAATGTGAACAACACTGCAGGCTGTCTCCTGAGCAACATGGTGCTGGTCTCCATCGCCGGGACTCGACCTCTAGTCCTAGATTTCAAATGGAAACTCAGCGAATGTTACCTGTCCAGGACGCCCATCTGTCTTATCACAGTCTGGATAAGGAGTTTGATTTATCACCATGTACAGAGAGGACGAACTCTGCACGGAGGTCAAGAAACACCAGTATTAACCCCTCACAGGTTCCAGCTCTCAGTCACTGCAGCAACAGCACAGACGACTCTGTGTCAACGACACATAACGGACAACGTAAAAGTACCTGTGGAGGTAGTTTTGTGTCAACAGCTGAGCAGCCAGACAAGGATAGAGTGAAGGCTACTCCTGAGGGTTTTTATTCATTAGTTTTCTCTGAAACTGAAAGCGCTCCTCCACAAAATGACAGTGGGACGAGCAACAGTGGAATTGAAAGTGGTTTTCTCAGGAAGAACAGCAACCACCAGCAAAGCCTGACAGATTACTTACGCCATTCAGAAAAGAAAAGCAAACAGGGACAGAGCAAATGCGCTCCCCCAGTGGCTGTACAGATAAATACGCAGGTGGCCTCTTCTCGTAAAAGACCACTGGACGGCAGCACAGCTCAGCCTAGTGTCCAAGAGACACGGATGGAAATGATCAACATGTTCTATCAGCCAGTCCCCCCAACTTAAAGTAAACAGAGAAGAGACAAATGGAAAAGCTTCACAGCTGTGTCTGTATCAGCATCAGAGCCTACATTAAAATGAATGTGAACGTTCCATGGACAAGGCAAGTGTGTAATTGCTTTTTTTTTGCATGTATTGCAGTATAAATAACTGCAGCTCTGACAAAATAAAAAGCAAAAGCAGAAACAAGTAAACACTCGTGACTGTGTCCCAGTGACATGAGAGACATCAGATGCAGTCAGTGGACCTGTGACCAAACACTGTGACAACTACCCTGCACCTCCATACTTCAGCAGTGATGCAGCGTCAGATGTTGGCATGGATAACATCCAATGTTAAAAGAAAGTCTCTTTAAATATGTTGGTTTTGGCACAATTAATGGACATGTCCTGCAGCAACATGTCACCGTCAACAGAGAGTTGGTCTTTTATTGTTATTAATGCAGCTGACAAAGCATATGCTGCCCTGATGGAGCAGTGGTTTTGTTCTTGGTGGTGCAGGGAGGGTTGGGACCATGGCTCCTGCCGCTTGCAGGACGTACTGCATTACCTGCAGCACCTGTTGGAAGCAGGGCTGGTGAATGGGTCTCCTGACGCCAGTCATGATAACAGACTGCAGCACGGCAGTAACACGTAGGAATTGTATTCACACCTAAACACAACCACACTGCCTCCGTCCTAAACTATCAAAATAAAAGCACCAGACGTACACACTGCATGCACAACTGCCTCAACGGGACAAACAGAACGAGGGCATTCAACTACCAACACAGTTCTATTATCACAGAAGGTCCAGCAGTCAACCAGGTATGAGCAGGCATCAGTTCACGGTGACGTGTGAGTGTCCACGCAAACGCCAAAACTAGTATTACAGTCACCGTCGTCTGCTGTCTGTCCGTGCTGCTTAATCTGGTGTTGTTTTTATTCTAGTAGCAAATATCTGCATTTTACCAGCTGGTCACCGTGTTACTATGTTCATCCAGCCCTCAGAGCTCTGAGGGCCCGGTTTCTGTCTCTGTGATGTCACGTTCTCCCTCTGTGCTCCTCCTTTGTCATTAGTACTGTCACCTGTGTTTAATTTCCTGTTTAGTTGCATTTAAGCCTTCCCTCGTGTGTCCGTCCGTTGATGGCGACTGTTAGTGGTTCCATGTGGTGGATGTCCCATGTGTGAGGCTGTTCTGTGTTACGTGAGTTCAGAGTCATGTCCCTGCGTCTAATTCAAGTCAAGTCGTGTGTAGATGCTCCCGCTTGGTTATCAATCGTAGTTGCTAATAAATTCTCACTGTTCGAGTCAAATCTGAGTGTGCGTTTGGCTCCACCACCTCTGGTCTCATCAAACGTCGTCACCCATTTGTGACATACTATGGTTACTGCAGAAACCTCGATAAATTCACTCCTTCGTGTTTCCTTTAACACACTGGGGCCAAAATGTTTGGGTTTGTAATGGCCACTTTCTCCAGAACTGACTGTTAACTTTCATTTTCCTAAGTTTCCCTTTCGTCTGGCCACACCCTCTTACAAGAAGCACAACTAGAACTAAGAGCGACAACTAACAGCTCAGCTGTGGCGCATGTCAAGGTAAGCTACACAACGTTCTGATTACTAAAATGTAATTTGAGATCACACAGCAGTCTGGTAGTTTTGTCATTTACATTTTTCTAAAGTCAAGAACAACATGTTCACAACATCATTTCCCAAATGGCAACAACATGTTCACTGCGCTCATTATCTGGTTTAATGAGCACAGACACACATGACTTTAGTGTTTGGCATTTTGTCTGCTAGACTCGCATAACGATTTTTTTCTTTTTTAAGATGGGCGCAATATTCAACCTTCTTGAACGGCATCGGCTGGAGTCTTACTACAACCACTTTTTGCAGCTGGGTGTCAAAGATGAAAGAGATTTCCTGGATAGTGTAACAGAGGAAGATCTTAAGACCTTAGGTAAGGATGCCAGACCAGGCTGTAGTCTAGCCAGACGTGTTCAATCATCATTTCTATGGTGTCACGCACATCTCAGTCAAAGTCTGAGTAGCTCTAATTTATCCAACCTTGATCTAAAACTGCGATTGCTTTCTCGTGTTTGTGTTGACTGACTTTGTGGTTTGAACACATTTGCTTAATATCTGTATATAATGTCTTTACGGCACAGATGCAGCCTCAAAATGAAACCATCACGTGTTTTTTAAACCGGTTACAGGCTTAAGCCATGTGGAGAAGAACCGCTTCACTGCGATGAAAAGCTTCATTCTGAGACTCGGAGCTCCAGGCCGTGTTCACACTGAGATGCCCGTGCACAAATCGCTGCAGTCATTCTGTCTGCACTACACATTCCCCAAGTGTCCTCAGCCCAGACCTATAAAAGGTAAGAGACACATTCCTGTCATGAGATTATTGTTTCCTTTTAATTACATGATTGTACGTATTACGTTTTATGATTCTGAGCATAGCACTACAGTTCTTCACCCTTTGCATCATGCTGGGGTTACTTCATTTTGAACAGATATGGATCCAGAACAGAACACGGTGGAAGACTTGATGTTAAGGATCTGTCATCTTGAGAAGGTAGGCAACGTGAAAGGAGTCTGTCTGTACACCGTGGATGGAATGCCCTTGACTGACGATCCTTTCTTCAACACGTGTGAGTGTTCATTCAAGTTGATTTTCCCGTCGGGGGCCAAGATGCCACAGACCCACATGACTGGGCTCTAACGAGTCATTTTCACCTAGTGTCCTTTTCCACACAGGGTCTTTGAAAGAAAGGCACATTGAAAACGAGTCTGTGATCTATGCCGTGTTTACACCAAAGCAAAACCTGAAAGAAGCTCCTCAAACACGGCAGCGAGAGTCTGGTGACACCTTCGGAGAGGATGTCATCCGGTGCCACATTATGCTCAGGGTACATATGGTCATGATCCATAGTTAGTGATTGATGAATAGAAATGAGTGTGATTGATTACTCTAGCTTAATATACATTAAGTCCTTGTACATTGTGTGAAGCCGCAATAGTAGCATCTGTGTTTCATTCCTCTCTTTTTAGGGAGACTATGAGTTAATGGTGAACTTAGAAAGCGACACAATAACCAGCCTGAGACTCAAGCTGGCGAGCGCCAGTGGAATCCCGGTGCATGTCCTTCACTACACGTGAGCAGAGTTAGCGCTGCAAGTCAACGCATGCTCATTGGGAACACTCACACCATCCCTCTGCTCTATGCTCATTATCGTCAGAGATGAACACAACGGTGGTGACACACTCCGAGACAATGGAATCTCTGAGGGGTCAACAGTCGCCTTCTCCTTATGGACGCTTTCTGATGACGCGCCATACGAAGAGACTTTCTTCATAAATGATGTTGTGCCTTCAGTCCAGCAGAGCCAGAAGGGAATTAGTGTCTTCCTGTCTTCGCTTTACCTTCTTGTAAGTAGCGTTTTATCATGTGTTATCAAGGTTTTTCTCACTGGGTTGAGAAAATCTTTTTTCAAATAAAAACATAACAGATAACGACAAAGTGCAACACACACCATCCTTGTTTTTTGTTTCTATTTTCTTCCAGAAATCCCTCCATTCTAGCATAGTGCAGAAAAAATTAATCGCCTACATACGAAAACTGACTGGTTGCAACCCTCTCGCCCAAAGTTTGCATCAGTTGCTCTGCCGGAATGAAATGATAACCAGAAACCAGAAGGTAAACCATCAGCAGCATTTATGAGGTGCATTGCATTACGTTCTATTATATTTCCATTCATATGCTTCTCCAGATTGCAGTGGTTGAAGGCCTGTACATGCTCTTCAGAGAGCTTCTGCCCCAGCGTAGATCACGGCGAGGGGAAATAAACATCAGTGACCTGGATGTCTTTGAGAATTCATTGTTCTGCTGGGCACATCTCATTTCAGTAGCAGAGGTGCGACGACATGGCAGAAGTTTATACTTATAACACTGGAGAGAAATCTGTGCAGACGTAGGCACATTATTGGTCCAAAACAAGAACAGGATCATCAGGATTTTTTGTATTTTACAGAAACGTTCCTCAGACCACGAGAACTATGCTCCAATCAGCCTCGTGTCTGAAGATGGCCATCGCTTCTGTGAACCAGTCAGAGTACCTGGAGTCCCAGGTGCCTTTGAACGAGCATATGTTCTCCAGAAAATCAGAGGTGAAAGAAAAAAATCTACAAGGGTAGACATGAGCGAGAGGATGTATTTCAGGCTTTAGAAGAAAATTCAAAAGAATGTACAGGTTGAAAAGGACTGTTCGTAGACAGGACTGCTGGATTTCTAAGCTGCTTAGTGAAAAGCAACTGTACCTGTCAAATATGAACTATTACAATATAACAAATACACTGAAGTCAGGTTCTGTTTGTTGTTTAGATGGAGTGAAAATCCCAAACTGCTCTGAGCAGATTTTGAGAGAAACCTCATTACAAAAAGCCGCTGACATTGAGAAAATGCTCCTCAGTCTGCCTCCATCCATCAAAACGTATCCTCTCTGGATAGATCACTACAAGACGACTGGTCAGAAGTACGTCCGCCACGTCCTCGTTTTGCAACTTCTCAAGTTCTAGTTCTTTATTTTATTTTTTTACTATTCTTTTAATATGTAAATGCATATTTAAATGAAAGTAAGTAATTAATTTGCAGCTTTCAGATCAGTGTTCAGGAGACCTTTGGGGGCATGGTGGAGGCGCTGACATTGTTTCCTCGTCTGAACGTGACCCCACCGCTACGTCTGAAGAGTCTCGGAGAGGACGGTACTCACCTCGTCCTGCTGAGTGAAGGTGAGCCTTTAAAATCATGTTCCAGCGTCATTCTTGTGGTGTAATGCCTTTAAACACCTGTTTGGGGTTTATTTTGCTTGTGTTTTTTTTCCTTCAGACAATCTTGGTGTGTATCTGTTTAAAGACAAAGGATCAGCAGATATGATCAAAGTGCACGATTGTCTGGATGGCAAAGTGAAAACGGTGGATGTAAACGTACTGGCAGCCAAGTGAGTAGCTACATGTTACTGCTTCTACTGAAACGACTAATCAGTCCGTTTGCTGCAGAAGAAGTGACTTTAGGGATTTTTGGAGCCGTTGTTTTTCTAGTAGCTTTTCTCTGTTTGAGCTACGGTGATTTCTAAAATGTGCTTTTACTCACTGTCAAGTTTATTTGGGTTTAACACAGGACTGGTGACCACAGAGACAACCATTCATTCGTCACAACCAGAACCCCAAGAGAAGCCATACTGGTAACACTCTAAGTCCTGAGTGGTGAAGTAGAGAACTACTACAATACCACAGTGTTGATTCTTATTCTTGAGTGTACTTGACCAGGTGCTGATAGACACAAGCTCCTCCATGGAAGAAGAGTGCTACAAACACGCAGGAATTAAGAAAATCGATGCAGTGAAGGAGCTCTTTTACAACTTTGCTTCAAGGAGCATGGCCTATGATTTCAATCATGTCATTGGCCTCGTAAAGTTTGACACCATGGTGAAAACTCTCCATGCGTTCACAGAAAATCTGGAAAAGTTCAAGGTAAGTTTCTGTGCTACTGTTCAGTGAGGCTTCTAATGACTGTTTGAATCCCTAAGTGCAAAGACATTTGTTTTTTAGGAGCACATACGTACCCTCGAGCCAAATGGATGCACTTTGCTGTACGACGCGCTACGACGTGGGGCGCTGGAGTTGGAAAAGGTCAAAGGCAAATTCCCAGACTGTAGACTTAGGATCATGTGTCTCACCGATGGAAATGATTCTGGGTGAATTTCCTTCTGTGTGCTAACTTCAACTGCCATTTGTGACATCATCATCGTGACCATTTCTGACATCATCACCTTCACGTGTCCGTAGATCCTCTATCGAGCCAGTTGCTGTTACAGCCAAACTGATCAAATCTAACATTGTTGTGGATTCAATCCTTCTTGGCAACGAGGAGATGAAGAACAACATGCTGCATGGAATCAGCAACGCAACAGGTGTGTTACCATTCACTACCTGCACAGAGGCAATGAGGCAAATGAGGCGGCTCCACCTGAAATACTTATTCTGTGACGTGAATGTAGTAAAAGTACAATATTATGGGGTAAATGTACTGAAATGGAAAATAGTCAAATCCAAGTGAATCAAAACTGTAGTGAAGTGTCTAAGTGTAGTTACTTATTCACTGCCTCTGTCCATATTACTTCCAGGTGGTTGTTGTTTCAAACCGCAGACAACCAGAGATGGTTTGAAGCTCTTTGAGATTGAGACAGTTTTGTCTTTAGAGCAGAGGAAACCCAAAGAGACTCTTGACCCCTCTTCTCTAAGTGAGGTGAGCCTCAGCGTCCTGTCTGTGTAGGGGTGCAGACGAACGTGTTCAGTAATTATTCATTCTTATTTTACAGTGTACCTTGGAGGGAATCTTTAAAACACGTGGCTACGATAAATACCCAGAGACAACCTTGCCGAGCCAGATAAACAGCAGAGTGACAGCGACGGAGAGGTGAGCGACAGGCGGCTGATGCCCGTTACTCTGGCGCTTTATGCGTTTTAGCCGGCTGTGAGTGGAAACTAGCAACTGAAGTTACGCCTTTCAAAACAGCGCTCTGAAAAAGAAGATTCGTGAGTCGAAGGACGGCCGTTTCATGGAGAAGGACAAACGAATCCTGGAGGAGCTCAAGAGTCTGCACTGTGACCCGCATCCGTTCTTCAGGGTCTTTCCGTCAGAATCAGACTTCAGTAAGTGGGACGATCTCACAGAACTTGCTTTGCTTCCACAAACCATAACCTCTGATTATGTGACTTTATCCATTATCCAGCATATTAATATTATATTTCACTACACTACTAAATCCCACCATCACTAGCAGCCATGTGTTATTCAAATGTAAACTTTAGCCTTTTAACAGCAACAATGTTCAGCTGTTCTCTCCTAAATCCTTCCAGCCTTCTGGAGGATGCTCATGCAAGGACCTCCGGACACACCGTATGAGAAGGGCGTGTTCGAGCTGTACTGCCAGTTTGGCCCAGAATACCCAGTGAAGCCTCCACTCGTTCGCTTTGTCACACAAGTGTCCTTTGAAATAAAACGAGACATTGTGTAGAATTTGCTGGACACATTCCACATGTTTTCATAGACAGTTTCTTAACATGGTCACAGATATACCACTGCAATGTTAACAGCGTGGGCCGCATCTGCCACAACATATTTGACCGCTGCTACAACGCTCACATCACCATGAGAGACGTCTTTGATGCTGTGTATGGGCTGCTTATCGTCCCCGAGCCCGACGACCCGCTGGACAGGTGAGATCAAGTCCATTAAGCTTCTTTTACCCTGATATTTCTGAAACCTGCAAGATGTTTTTGATGTGTTTGCTTTTCTTTTAGCATTTTGGCCGAAGAATTTCTGTCCAGTCGGGAGACATACGAACGAGAAGCCAAGAAACACACCGAGGAAATGGCAGGAAGGTCCCTGGATGACATGGAGATGGTAAATGAGCTGATTTGCAGTGTTTTAGTGGCACATGCTTCCCATACAGCATGAAGTATTTAATTTCTACATGAACTGTATTGTGTTTGTTGGTTTTGCATTGTTTCCCTTTAAAGACGCTGGTGGAGCCTGTGACACAGTTTATACCCCAACATCTGATCTGTCCCCTCACCAACAAGGTGTTTGTGGATCCAGTGAAAACCGTGTACGGCACCGTGTATGAACGCAAGGCCATTGAAGAACACCTCCGACTGTGAGTCTACCGCTGTCGACCCTGATTACATTAAAATCACAGCACCTGCTAATCAAACAATAATTAAATGCGTCAACATTAAATTGGTTCAAGTGGGTCCAGATACTGTACAGGAAGACTGCAGTTAACCAGATAGCTGCTAAAAAGCATTTGGCTGTTTTACTGAACAACGACAATAAAACACTTTATTCCTGTATGATTAATTGGTTTGAATAAATCAGTATACACAAGCAAGCAGGTGAGGCTTTTGCAACTGTTTCCTGTTGTTTGAAGATGTCTGACTCATAAAATGTTCACTATTAATTGATTTCAGGCACCACTTTGAGCCGCAGGCTGGCCCAGGACATGACCTTGAGTTAAGCGACATAATACCAGACTGTGACATGAAGAAAATGGCGATGGATTATAGATCTCGTCAAATTCAATGAACCTGTGGAGAAAAACTGGAGTTTTACATTATTCAAACAAAGGAAATTAACCGGAATGTCTTTGTAGTTCTTTGTGATTTTTTTTTTTTTTTTTTTTTTTTTTTTTTTTTTTTATAGAAAGCTCACTAACAAAGGCTTTGTAGTTATTCTGTCTTTAGTGTGGTCACACAACAAACACAAGCTTCCTATAAGGAAAATTTAACCAATTTTCTAATAATTAATCTCTGAAGGCCTTATTGGGCACATTATACGCTTACGTATCAAATGTTTTCCATAATGTGTGTGTGTGTGTTAATGAAGAACGTTTCATAAGCTAATACTTTTCTTAAAGCTACTAAACAAACACTATAAAAATATATAGCTTTTGGTAAAAATGAAGGTGAAACCAGTTTTTATGCTGCACTACATGGACAGTGGTTGGTTTCTCTGCAGTCTGATGGTTTGTTGATGTACCGTTAATGCTATAGGAACCGTTCAAATATTAAAACGTGCAGCTTTTCTGGAAATCGACTGCTTCTATACAGATTTTTGATATCTTTCATACTTATTGAAATATTAAGCTATTTTCACTTTTTTTTTTCCCCCCCCATTGAAAATGAATGGAAAGCTCGTATAGCGCAACTGGACTCCCCCGCCACAGACCCGGGTCAAATCCCGCTCAGGGCATCTATGTTCTGCTTGTTGTAACAATGCTTTGAAAGGTTCGGCCACCTACGTTCTTTTACTTAAAGCCCCATCTTTTGGTTGTTCCTGAGAATTGCATTATAGTTGTTTAAAAATGGGGGTGGTCACATTTAGATATTCACACCTCCTTCACCAGAGAAACAGCTTAAGCTTATAAATAGTAAATGCTACTGCAAATTAATTAATTGAATTACAATGTGGGCTGCATTTTGTGTTAGATGTAAACGTTTGATGTGCTTAACATTCACGTCTTTAGAAATAGTTCTCACCACCCTAACTGAAACTGCTATGACAAGAAATGACCTTCACGCTGCAGGCAAAGCTTCATCAACCCAGTTATGGTGGTTTGGCTTGGATGCCTTGCACAGCGGATGTTGGGCTGATGCTTTGTCCGCCAAGCACTGAAAGTCATGTGGTGGCAGTATGACAACCAATCAGAGAGTCATACTCTGGCAGAGCATCTGTTAATGCTACTTGCTCTCTGTGCGGACTTAAGGGGGCAACATTCCTCTACTTATGTGATTACTACAACAATTCCAGCGCAACGAACCCATTCAGCTGCATGTTTTCATCTGCGTTTGGCCACAAGCTGTGGCTTTACCAGTATGAGTGACAGACTGAGGGTCTTATAGATCTACGTGAGTTACTGATTACAGCTGTTATGTTGGCCATGTGGTTAGTCTGTTCATCAAAGCAGTGGGAAGCAGCTGCTTTTATACTAATGTTTATTACCAGCACATTGAATCTGGATGTTCTGCTTGTAACAATGTTTTTTAAGCTTCAATGATGTCAGGAAATTCTTGCAAAATTCAATCAACATATCTTAGGGGTTATCTATACTTTTACTGTGTAGATCAACTCACCTGTGTTTTATTAAGTGATTTAATAATGAATACTTACTTAATATTTTTTCATTATGCTTTATTTTGACATTTAAGACTTAACTTCTCCTGGACATGTTTAGCCCTATTCTATCCACCTCTATTTTTTTTAAGCTACTTTTAAAAACGTTTCAAACTCTCAAGCTACAGTTAGCAGTTATTGGGAATACATTCAGCATAAAGCATTCACAGTGCATTTTCTTATGGAAATGCTTTTCTTGTAATTCTAATCAAAATGACAAAACATAAATAAAGCAAACCTGAGAGCTTCCAGTTGACATTGCTGACTCATCAAACCGCGTGTGAGGTCAGAAAACGGTGAATTACACAATGAACTATAACTCAGGTCCAGATGCCTCCGATTTGAGGACGAGGATGAGAGAACTGAGGCGAGAGCTTCAAAGGCACATGAGGTCAGGTCACATTGGCTGAGCCTGGAGATGTCAGAAGAAGGATCATTAGGGAGATGCAGTGGAACGTTTGCAGTATTTAATACGTGCCGATAAACTGTTCACCCACAAAGAACGACTGGAGGCTTCAACCACTGGCAGGACGATATGAAAACTACTTGAAGAGAATTTCTTCAGGTCAAACACGTCCAAGTCACTCTCTGACGACAGTAAAATGAAGACCAGAGCTGACCACTGACAGCAGAATCTTCAGTCTTCAGACTGAAACAGCTGCTCTCTGCCGTTGTCTCTGGAGATGATAAAACAATCTTGGACTGACTCAGAGTAGTATCTGTTTAAACTTTTACTGCCAATAAAAGCGATCCACTCAGGTCCTTGTCCTGGAGCCTGTCTGACCCAGTTCATATTGGAGCCATAAACCCAGACGCTGTACAAGTAAAGGTTTTTACCTGCTGGTTCTGATTGAGCCAGAGTCTGACCAGCAGCACCTGTCAGGATAAAACAGAAGCAATGACATGTACCTGTGTGATGGCTGTTTGAAGATATGTATAAATATAAAAGTCAGATTAAGGCAGTGAAAATGTTTACAGGAACATCCTGCCAGCAGAGAGTCAGCAGCAGCCCCGTCCTGAAGCCCATCATGTCACCGCACCTCCGCTTGTCTCTCATTTTCTCTCAGACACATAAGTAGAGCTGGACAACAGAGGAGTTTGCATTGACTCCTCCTCTCATTGACTCAGATGCCTGCCTTTAATTAATACAATTCACCACAACACAACAGCAAACTTCATTGCAAGATTACAAAAAAGACAACACTGGTGTTTTTGAAAACACATTGTGCAACGTAAAATCAATGGAGTCGAAACCAACATTAACAGCTGCTCTTTAATAAAGATGATGTTTGATGTTTTACCACTATATTAGTTTTGCTTCTACTGCCACCTGGTGGTTGGAAACAGGAAATGCTGTCATGGCGCCTCAGCACTTTAACAATAAGAAATAATAATTAATACGTTGTTTTTTTTTTCATCAGGTTTGTGATAAATACACTGTTTAAGTAAATCATATTAATATAAAACGTTACTACATTTCAAACCGTTTCACTCATGAAGAATCCAAAAACTAACCATCAGGCGTCTAAAGGCTCACGTGCCTCCACCAGGCAGGTGAGTTTGATTTTTACGACCCACTGCGTTCATTTAACGCAACACTCGGCCAATAAAAGCCTGACGTCAGACGCCACTAAGAGCACGCGCCAACCACTTGTGGTCGCGTGAGCGGGCTTTTGAAAACACATTTTGGCGCTTGACAAAACTAATCGCGTTTGCTAAGACAAAAGCCAAAGTAGAACCGGGTCGAGCTGGTCCGGACTGAAAACCTGATCCAAAAGCATCTAAAGAGGTGAGTGACGTTCTGGAAGTTACCTGAGCGGCTGTTGTGTGATCTACGTCAGGTGTTAGACGGCACCGGGCCTGGTGGACACACGCTAACTGGGGCTGAACTGCGTTTATCCGTCGAATACTCAACGTATTACTTAATTTTCGTTAATGTTAATTGTAATACTCGTCTAAAAGAGCCAGTGCAGCGCTGAGAGTCTGAGTTGCTACCGGTCAAAGAATCGACTTGACCGCTGCTGGTTGTGACGCAGTTTGGCTCCATGTCTGGCCTGGACTTTAGTTTAGGCCTCAAAGTTTCTGGGGGAAAATCCAGCTTGTTCAATTGAATTTACCAACTGCTTCAGAAACGTTTTTACACTTCCCCACGTTTTAAAACGAAGCGCTTGTTGGAAGATAGATCCACTTTTAATTCTGATCTGTGATCCTCCTCCAGGGTCGTCGGCCACAGGTGTTGGACACCAGAACCTTGAGCGATGGAGGGTCCAGCACTCTCTGCTTTTCAGGTGAGTACATGAATCTTCAAAGCCTGAAACATGAAGAAAAATGAGCAGAATGTAACTTCAGTTTTTGTTTTGTTTTTTCAGGTAGATCTACGAGCTGTAAGTCCCTTTTATTTGCTTGGCCGCTGAGCCTGTTGTCTGGCTGATCAGATTGGATCTATGTAGGTGGTGACTTTCATACTTTTCTAACTGTCCTTTGGCCGCCGTGCCAGAACTGCCTCAACTGTTGGTTTCATCCAATTAACATGAATAATGTGCCGCGACATTTGTTAGGTAGACCAGCCGACTACTGGTAAGACCAGCCGACTACTGGTCCAACTCAGGATGGCCAGCCGACCACTGGTCTTAGCCAAAATTGCCAGCCGTCTACTGGTGAGGCCAGCCGACTACTGGTCCAGTTCAGAACAACGGGTCTAATTTCCAATGACCAGCCGACTACTGGTCTTTTTATTTTTGGATGAAACTTTTCTTTGTATTTGAGAGGTTAGCTTGGTCAGGTGTTGGCGGCCGGCCATCTGCTTGGTAGCTGTAGCTGGTGGTGGGGCTTCTGCTTGTGTATATGTAGGGTGGTGGTGGTCGGCCGTGTGGTTGAAGGCTGTAAGGTTTGGCCTTTCCTTTAGCAGTTTGAGAGCAGGTCAGATGTGTGAACTTGGTTTCTGAGGGGTAGATCAAGGCCAGGCTGTCAATTTAATATGCAATAATCTTTTCCCCCCTCAGATCTCTACAAATGGTGAGTCATTTTTCATTGTCTGTCTTGCCCCCCTTCCTCTCTTTTGCCCCCCCCCTTTCGCTCTGTCTCAACCCCCCGATTGTTTTGTCCTACATGCTTTTATTTCAGGTGTTTCGCATTTCGTCCATTTTGATGCCTGGATCCATTTTGGTGCCAGACCATAAGGTCCAAACAGTAAGTTTCACGGCCGCTGTGCCGTCATTTCTCCAAGAATTTCTCCAGCTCGTACGTACGCAAATTTCTTCATTCAACATTTCCACCATAGACCTGGAAGGTCTATACACCGTAAGTGGGTTTTTGATGGCCGCCGTGCCTACTAACCTCTTTCTTTCCAGCTTCATCCAGCAGGACCATCCACTTCTCGTCGTAAAGAGTAAGTCCGTGTGTTTCCTTGGCTGCTATGCCATAATCGCGAGCTCCCTTGCTCTCTGTCACTGTTTCCTTACTTTCTCTTGCCTGCTGTGCTCTCAATTGCTGCTTTGCTCTCACTTGCTGTCCTTTCTCTTATTGTAGTCCTCTGATCAGCCTGTTGGTGCCACAGAAGGCGGAGTCTATTCTAGTTCTGCATCTTGGTGGCAAATGGCTTGGGCCATGTGGCCTTTACTTGATGGTGCCTGTGTTCCCAGTATAAGTTGGTTGTGGGGTGTGGTCCCAGTACAGTTTTTTTTTTTTTTTTTTGTGGTCTGTGGTCGCAGTAGGTTTGATTGTAGTTTCAGCATTGTGTGTGTGATGCCTCCCAGTAGGCTGGATAGAATAAACTAGCACAAAAAACAGACTGAAGTGCTTTATTCTAGTTGTGTAGACGCTAATCTCAGGGACAGCTGTTGTCCACAGACCAATGGATTCTAACAGAAGTAAGTGTCCCCTAATCTGGTGCAAAATTTAAAAAGTCTTAAATGCCTTATTTGAAGTGAAAGCTGTTGCTGACTTGAATAAATTACTAAAATCTGCAAATTTACAAGTGAAAATGATATATGGCCTCTTCATCTGAATCAGTCCTGTAAAAGTTGAACTGCCAGGTATAAATGCAATTGACCCTCCCACAAACTCCTGGTTCAGTATTATGCCCTGAATATAAGTTACTAACTTATCAAATGGGCCAATGGTTACAGTTGTCGATTATAACTGAGAACAAATAGTGTCCACGTTTATTCAGATAAGTCTGTTTTTACCCTTTATCCGTCAGGTAGCGTTCATCCAGGCTGCAGTAGGTGTAGCACATGAAAACAGAACTTATCTGACTGAATGTGGACATTTAGCTTTCGCTCTTTCTCTAGCTCTGTCCTGCCCTTAATGAGATGTGGTGTGTTTTTTTTTTTTGTTTCTGTGGTTCTATTGCCTAAAACACTTAACTAAAATATATTGGCATCACAATTACATGTTCTTTATACTGGAAAATTTGGTTTTGTACATTGTTCTGTAATTCTGACTACTAATATTGTTGCTCTGTGTAGTTGTGCTGTGATTGTAATTAACCCTTTAATGGGTTTTGACCCTTAATTTCTGGGTTAAGTGCTGGCTTATATCTGCAAAGTTTAAATTACTCCACTTTTTTTTTTTTTTTTTTTTTTTTTTTTTAAGGTCAAGTCAGTATTAAGTTTCTCAGTGATAATTAATCTGAACAGCACAACTACCCAAGCCCAAGTAATTGATGTACCAGATTTAAAAGACATGACTGAGGGTTTTTTTCTTTCTTTCTGAAATGCTCTAAAGTTCATATGGTTGTGTACACTTCAAACCGAGGAAATGTTCATTCGACACTGGACCTAAAGGTAGTGAGACAATCGCTCACTCAGGACTCAAAAGACTTTGCCCCTCACTGATCAGTGATTCTAATCTTTGGACAGTCTTGGAAAACTACTCCCTTGGACACAAACACTGGATATGTTTTTTTTTTTTTTTTTTTTTTTTTTTTTTGAGTTGCTGTAATTTGATTTCATTGCTGTTAACTTGCTGAAGCTTTGTACACTGTACTTCAGTTTATGGCTACAGGTTTTAATGTCCACAGAGGAGGCCAAGAATCTGAGGTGCTGGCAGACCCCTGAGGGGGGAAGAGCAGCCACAGATGCCAGGAGATGTTAGACAGCTGCACAAGACGCCACGGTGAGTACCAATTCAGCGTATGGTTGCGATAGGTTTGTAATTTAAGAATATTAACGGTAGGTGTCCTTTCTCTACCCAGGTGTCTCCTCAGACGCTGGTACAGGCCTGACATGTTGCCAATTACACTTGCTAACTTGGGCCCCAGACTAATTTGCTTTGGGATTATTCTCATAGCATTTCATGTCTACATTGCTATAGCATGCTTTTTTTTTTTTTTTTTTTGTTTTTTTTTTTGGCTTTAAAGTTACTGCTGACTACTTATTGTCACCATCCTAAATTTTAATGTCAAATGTTATCCCTTAAGCATTTCTGGGTTAAGTGCTGACTCGCCTCTGCCAAGTTTGAATTCCTCTGAAACTTGAACACGTTTGCGGCGATAGGTCTTTGCGTTGTCTTTTTAAACTTACTGGGAGGCCTCCCAGCAGGGGAACTTATCAGCCCCTGCTCTGTTTTTGTAGCTGATCACTGTGCAGATTAACGTATTAGTTTTGACGGCTTTTGCGTATTTGGACTCAAACCTGGCAGAGAAGACTTGAAGCTGCTGCTCAGTGATCACCCACTTGGGTAAAAATGTCTCAGCTTAGGTTTTGGTAGTTTAATGCTTTATGTGCATCGGGTTAGAGTCAAGGTGGTGTGTAGTTTGAAAAAAAAAAACCCCACAAAGATTAGTCACATTGCAATTAAACGACCCTGTAAGACCAAAAAATTGGTGACCTTAAATTAGCGGTTGACTTCCTAAATTGACCAACACTTTCAGGGTTCTTGACTTTAAACACAAGGTCAATGGCAACGTGTCCTGTACCAGCCGGAGATGATCATGAGCACAGCGGGCACATGACATGGACGTAGGAACAGACGTGGGCCAGCCAAGAGACGATGGAGAAGGCTGGACTGAAGAGGAGCTACAGCTGAACCAATGCAGCATCAAGAAACTGCTTGAAAACAAGACCACAATGGTGAGTACAACAAGAGTTTCGCTCGATATTTGGTGTGTTGTGCGTTGGCAATGTTAACTGTAGATTTCTTCTCTACCCAGGTTGTTCCAGGGTTTTATAGACATCAGCTGTCTCCCCTGAAACAGTGGATGGCACTGGCCCTGACATGTTGCCAGTTTATGCCCGGTTCAAAATTTTTATTTGTCCATATGTTTGAGGATGGCTAATGTCAGCTTTATTTTTTTTTTTTTTAATCAATACAGTTGACTGACAGCTAAGGTACCCAGATGCATAACACTTTAATTTAAATTTTACCCAACGTCATAGCTGTATTCATTCAAATTTTCTTATATGGTGCCAATTCACAACATCAGTTATCTCAAGTCACTTTACAAGTGAGCTTTAAGACCTAACACAACTAAACCCAACAAGTCCCACAGAGCAAGTTTTTAATTGTAGCCAATCGATAAATTAACTTTAAAAGCGTTGTGGTCATCACCATCCAAAATGTAATGTTGTACGTATCTGGATTTAAATGACTTTAACCCATAGATTTCAGGGTTAAATGCTGACTCATCTCTGCCAAGTTTGAATCCCTCTGAAGCTGGAGTAGAATAGTGTGTGTGTATAGTCAGTTTTCTAGTACAATGGGAGGCCTCCCAGCAGGGGAATTTATCCCACCCCTGCTCTGCAGTTTTAGACTAGCTCTAATGACTATTCCATCCGTATGTGTTGACAGGTTGTATATGTAGAGGAGCCAACCTGGCAGAGGTGACTCAAAGCAGCTGAGTGTCCAGTTTAGCAATTTATCCTAGGGGTGACCACAACAGCACAACTACAAAGTCTGGTTTAAAAAAAATAGCTTTTTTTTTTTTTTTTGGCTTCAACATTTATCTGGGTGAATTGAAGGACCTACGCCCCCCCACCCCCATTAGAATCTACATTCACTAAACACTCAAAACTCTGAGAAATCAATACTGGCACCATCTGGGAGCATGATCAGCACTCGGAGGATGCAGGAACGAACAAACTGGAGACGAGGGGAGACTGAGGAGGTACAGCAGCCACAACTGAACAAACGCCAGGATCAAACCCTAATGCGTTTTGAAACTTTGGCCACAAAACGGTGAGTGAATTGCCCCTCTAGATCTGATATGACATTGAGGTTTGAAATGAAACATTAACTGCTTGCTTGTCCCTACACAGGTG
Source organism: Macropodus opercularis (assembly GCA_030770545.1). Classification (NCBI taxonomy): domain Eukaryota; kingdom Metazoa; phylum Chordata; class Actinopteri; order Anabantiformes; family Osphronemidae; genus Macropodus; species Macropodus opercularis. The sequence goes on along the minus strand of CM061105.1, from coordinate 15,006,685 downwards.
GCTCCAGGGATCTGTGGACAAAGTGCTTTCAAGTCTCTAGATGGTTCTGGGCTGGACGTGTTGCCAGTTTGTCCTGTTGAACTTTTATTGTTCTTTATTCACAAATGTACAATAGCTTTATACATGGTCCATCAATTGGCAGTTTACGCCTCCACCTCCATGGTTTAAATATAAAGCCCCAAAATTGTTGCTGAGCATAGTTCTACTCATCACATTCTAAATTTGAATATGGAATCACTAATTGACATAAATGCTGACTCATCTCTGCCAAGTTTAAATCCCTCTGCGAAGCGAGAGTAAAATATAGTGAAAGCTTGTTATAATTTTCTAGTACACTGGGAGGCCTCCCAGCAGGGGAATTTATCCCACCCCTGTTTTTACAGTCATAGACTGCCCAGCTCTAATGACCATTTCATCCGTACGGGTCGCGGTATCGTTCGGATCGTTTGCACATATAGAGGAGCAAACCTGGCAGAGATGACTCGAAGCAACTCAGTGAGCTTTAAATTAGTGTGTAGTAAATAAGTTTTATCCTAGTGAGGACCACAACAGCAGCCATAGTCATGTTTTAAAAAAGAAAAAGCAATTTAACTTTTTTGCATCAGCAACATTGTTTGGGTGATTTTATTTTTTTTAAATTCTCTCCCTCCTCCCTGTTGAAAGAGCCATAATGCTGGTTAACGGCCCCTCTGGTAGATGGATTTTTTTTTTTTTTTAATGTTCCATTTGGAGCTTTTACTGCCATTGAGGTTCAATGGTTGTGTGCACAGAACTGTGGTATGAGAAGAAAATGAACACGCACACACCCACACACACAAATGCAAGCAATCTGGCAACATGTTTGGCCCTGTCTCATCTGGAGTTTGATCCACTCAAAGGACAACACGGTGGCTGCAAGAACGACTGACTGAACCAATGGTGAGTATGGATTGCCTGAGTGTTATCATGGTTTAAATTATGCATATAATTTTGCTTATATATTTTATTGTACCTTGTTTCAGAAAGCTGTGGACACGGGACCTCGGAAGTTTATAGCTGGAGCTGGGCTGAACAAGCTTTTTTCTGTTTCCCCTTTGAGAATGATGGTGTGTTAGCCCATGGTTCATATGGCTGCCTGGGTTTTGTCCCCCACCACAATGAGTCTTCTAAATATAAAGCCTTAGTTGTGCTGTTACTCATCACATCCTAAATTTTATATGGAATCACTGTTAAATGGCTTTGACCTGTAGATTTCGGGGTTAAACGCTGACTCATCTCTGCCAAGTTTGAATTCTCTGCAAAGAGTAAAATCAAGTAGTTAAAGTTAGCGAGTCTAGGTTCAGTTTTCTAGTGCAATGGGAGGCCTCCCAGCAGGGGAATGTATCCTACCCCTGTTTTTACAGTAGTCTATTGCTGCAAGGAGAGTTTTCATCACTGTATTGTTGGGTAGGACTACGTTCATGTAGAGGAGCAAACCTGGCAGAAATGACTCTAAGCTGCTGCTGAGTGAGCAAAATGTTCTGCTCCTTAATGATGAATGCAACAGCACAACTATCAAGCCTAGTGTCCACAACTGATTCAAAGTGGCCTAAGAAATGGAAATTCCATTCAATTGAAACTCAAAGGTTTTACAAAACTGGCAACATGTTCAGCCTTGTACCAGAATGTGGTCAGAAACGAGCATGAAGACAACTCATTGGATTCAGGAATGAGGCAGAGCAGCCACACGACTGTGACGCCTCAAGCACAAGACTCTGGCCACAGTATGGTGATTATGACATCAGTCTGTGTGGTGGGGCTTAGGTTTTTGTTTTTTTTAAATAAAGGCATTAACTTTTTTTTTTCTCTCCAACCAGGTTTTTCTGAGGCCTGTGGATAAAAGCATCTTCACAACTTTATTTCAGGATTATGAACTTATTTATCACCCAACAATTTTTATTTTTGTCTGTAAGACTAACTTATTTTTGGACTGTATATGTAAATTGAATCGAAGGAATTGTATCTCTTGTCTTGATTGATGTCTGTAGATGTAAACCTGTACTGGCACTTCTCACTGACTACTGTCAGAGGTGATTGTATCTGTTTGGTGTATTTAACCTTCAAAGACTAACTGAAAAGTTTGAAATACAATTAAACATTATCTTCAGAATGTAAAATTGTGTCCACTGCTGTCTGCAGATAAGTAAAGGAGAGTATTTGTATGTATAAGACTGGGTAAAAAAGTTTTTGTAGAGCTTCTCGGTTTACTTTAACCAGTGTTTCTCTAGCACAGTAATACACAGAAGAGTCCTCTGGCTTTAAGTTGGATAGTTTCAGATACGTTGTGCTGCTGTGATCTCGGACACTGCAGGCATCAGAGTAGCTTCTCCCCATCCATTCAAGTCCTTTTCCTGCCAGTTTTCTGATCCATAACGCAGCAGTTGAATGTGAATCCAGATCCCCTGCAGGAGAGACTGAGGGTCTCTCCAGGCTTCTTCACTACTGGAGTGGAAGGAATGGACTCCATGCTCTGACCTGAACAGACCTGAAAGAGAAATCATGGAGGGAGTGTGTAACAGCCACCTGATCACTTCAGGTATCGCTGCCGTGATCAGTTGATGCATGATAAAAAGTAGAAAAACTCACAGGACACAGAGCAACCAGCAGTAGAGTAAGTGTTTTCATCATCCCGAGGCTGGAGATGTGAGATCTGATGCTCCACTAAGAATAAGACCAGGCAGCAGGACAGACTAGTAAGGATTTGTACCAGGGGTTTTTAGGCGTCCAATAGTTAGTGAGATGACTCCTGTCTTCACGTCCGATTAACTGCTCATCCACTAAGGTCTTTGTTCTGCTTTACTAATTTGTGAGTTTGTGCTGATGTTTGTTTCGCACAGTGAAATGCTGTTTATTCAGACGTGTTCTTTTGACGGTCTTGATAGACTCCAGTTGTCAGTAGCATCAAATCTACGGATGATGCCGACGTAGATCTTATGTGAGCTCCTCAGTCTTCATGCTGACCCACAGTCACATTAGGTTAATTAAATAAAACGTTAGTGACTTGTGTCAGCTCTGCTGTTAACTTTTCTAGCTCTGCTGCTCCTCTTGTGTTTCATGCTAGAAACACTAAAGGGTTTTTGTTCAGCTCCACTCATGGTTTGTGTCACTGTGTGTGCAGCTCTCTGGCCCCTAATAAACAGCAGAGTCTTCAGGCTGCAGGTTTTGTCTGTTTAGAGTTGCTGTTTTGTTGGAGGAGTCCATGTTGATACTGATCTTGTTCTTTAGTGAATCTTTGTAGTATGTTCCATACTACAAAGATTGATCCTTTATTTTGAAATTTAAGACTTTTTTATTTTTCTTAAGCTACTTTTAAGAACGTTTTAAACTCTCAAGCTACAGTTGGCAGTTATTGGGAATACATTCAGCATAAAGCATTCACAGTGCATTTTCTTATGGAAATGCTTTTCTAGTTACGATTTGGATTCCTACTGATGAGTAGTTTTGTAAATGTACATATTTTTGGGTGTGTATCAAGGTTTAAACCTCATTGTGTTGGCAGAAGAATAAAGCTTAGAAGAAATCACGTAGTGGACTTGGTACTGGGCTTGATTTTCGAACCCAAAGGTTCTAGTAATGGTAATAGTAATTAGTAATGGTTTGATTGTTGATTTAATGTGTATCACTGACTACATCATGTTTTACGTGGTGCATATCATTTAATATATTTCAGTTTTACTACTTAATAACTAAACTCAAACAATTGGAACAACAGGTGCCGTAATTGAGGCTTTATCCAGCTCTGAGAGAATAACCTTGAACTAGATATTTAATCAGACGTTTAGTAACTTTACAATTAATACACGCAAACCAACATTAAAGGTTGAGCTAATGATGAGCTAATGGTCAGCTACATATTTTATAGTATAAAGAGTTAAGACACACTTGTCTGAATTAATCTCAGTCGTAACTAATTATCGCCGCCCATTCTATTGTGCGTCATGTTTGAGCGACAGGAAGTGAACGACTTATACCTTCAAATTAAATTTACTTAATACTCAAACTAATTATACCGCCTGTTATCTGCCTTTCCGTTTTGTATATGGTCTTTTTAATATAAAGTATATTTCACAAGCATTCATTGAATCATTTGTCAGTATTATGTTTTGCTGTTGAACGGGCTGTTGCGTCATGGTGTTTTTGTTTTGAAGGCACCGGCCGGATGGAGTTTTAAGGCGTTTCTCAGTTTGCGACGCATGTGGAGCTGCAGAGTTTGCAGCTTTGATTGGAGGCAGACAGCAGGTGAGTGTTCGTGGCTACACTGCTTATTTTTGTTAACATTAAGCTGAGCATGAACTAAAACGTGTGTCAACACGTAGAGTTACGACGGATTGAATGCGGTGTGTCATTAAAACGGCAAACGGGACTTTTCTGACATTGCATGAACTTCTTTTAACTCTGACCAGTTGAACTCATTAATTAGTTCTGCACCTAGAAACACAATCTAGTGTTGGATTGTCCGTGTGGTGGTTTATCATTTGCTCCACTGCGACTTGAAGACGGACTTTAGCTGAGCGGCTGAGGCAGCACCTGCTTGTCCTGCAGAACCTGTTTACAAACGAGTTTCCACGTGAAAGACGACGCCACTTTGTGATACATACATACTAAATAAGAACAAGTACCGCGAATAATAATTAGAAATCGATGTGAAGATCACAAGCCTCAAGAGTTAATCATTAAATAAAATAAAAAGATTTTTTTACGCACTGTAATTTGTAATAGTTTTGGATCTTTTTTTATTCAAAATGCTTGTTTCCTTCACATTCGTTGCTGATAAACAATGACAACTATTCATTTACGTTATCATTTGTGTGTTTATAGTAATATGTATTGGTTTTTCCATTTAGATTCACCTAACTAACCCACTCTGACCCGGTCTACACCCCAGATTGACCCTCTGCTTGCTTGTGCCCTTTCCTCAGAGAGATGTGGTGGGTGCTGTGGGTGCTCGCTGCCTTGCTTGCTCTTTTTTGCAGTCTGGATGTGTGGTACTTCCTCCGGGTTGCCGTGGTGATCCTCCGGGCCTGGTTCCAACCTCCAGTGTTTGACATCACAGCGGAGCAGGTCGTCACGGGCCGAGTCACCCCCCATGACATCGACTTGTGCCACATGAACAATGCTCGCTACCTTCGGGAGTGTGACTTCGCCCGCTTTTCCCTCTACACCCGTAACGGTGTGTTCAAGGCAGTGCGAGCTCTCGGAGCTACAGTGGTAGTGGGGGCCACCACCATCCGTTACCGCAGGGCTCTGTGCATAGGTGAGGGCTACGAGCTGCGAAGTCGGATTGTGACTTGGGATGACAAAGCCTTTTACCTGGAGCAGAGATTCGTGTCCACAAAAGATGGGTTGGTTTGTGCCGTCATGTACTGCAAGCAGAGTATCATACGTAGCAGCCCAGACAAGATCATGCAGCACCTGTGCAAGCGAAAGGTAGTGGAGCGATGTTACTACCTAAATGCTAGTAATACATTATTACCAAAATACTGATTTGCTCATTAATGTACCTGTGGCAGGTGGAGTGCCCCGAGTTTCCTGAGGACCTTAAGCACTGGGTCGACTTCATCTCTGCCAGCAGCCAGGCCTTGAGGGCTGAAAGTGGGCTGGAAGACAAGAATAAATGAGCCATTTGCACGGACAGATACTAAAGCTGTTTTATCCCAAGCCCAGACTCTAACACGGGCTTCTCTTCACAGTTACTTGACTAAAATACATTTGTGTCTGCAATTCGTAAAACCGCCTTCAAGTAGATCCAGGAAACTATAGACAACTGTTATAACTGTACAGTACTTAAAGATCAACATTCTTCCAAGAGGCTGAATATTTTTTACTTAGAGCAAAGGGGAAGTAACAAATGTTTTATGTTCTTCCACTGTGAAGGCAATGCAATTAATGAATGTTGTAGTGTAGAAGTCGTACTGATGCACATGCAGCCACGGAGACGAACCTAAGCCTTAAATGTCAACGTTACTACAAGAGTTGATCTTTGCACTTTTTATTCATTCAACAAGGTTGAAACATCACAAACAACCATATGGACTCAAGTTGAGACATCAAGCAGCAAAACCCGGAGTGTGAGCAAGTTGGACGTAATGACAGGAAAGTTTGCTGCTGTGATTTGTGCTCATAATACAATTAACTGTGAAACATTTCCCATCACTTGTTTTATTAAAAACACGAAGTGCAATATATTAAAATGTAAATTTTCACGTTATACTTATATTAACATTTATTATTTCACCCGCGACGTGACGTCAATGGTCGTACCGCTGTAACCACGGCGACAAGTCCGCCAATGAACTTACGCGTCGTCACATACCCGGAAGTTGTGCTTCTAAATTTGCCGGTTTCTCGTTGCATCGCGTCCCATGTTATCGCTCTGTTCAGCCCGAACGGTAAGATTCACGGTCATTAAAAATATAGTTGTGCTAAGTTTGTGGGTCTCATCTGAATTCCAGCGCTGGGGGGAGTTAAGCTTGGCGACGTTACGCCTACGAGCAGCTGTTCTGTTGAGGCCAACTAGCAGCTAGGCTAAGACATTTGGCTGCCACAGCAGGTTCATGTCACCGGAGCAGCGTTAGCTTCCTGGTCCTCTCAAGGTTGAACTGGGCGATTGTAGGTGTCCCCATCCTCCGCGTTTACAGCCGTGATGTAATGCCGCTACGCGAAGGAGCTTGTCCCGTCGTTTCCCTGCAAATCTGATCTGTCATTGACCATAAGTGCACAGTGCATTAGCTAGTTTAAAAACGTGAAGTGACATTGTGCTCCGTAAGCAGTTTTGAAGCCAAGTAAATTTTGCTTACAATACACCACTGAACAAAAACGCAGTAAAAAGTGTCAGGACAGACGGATGCTGAGGAGGCAACGAGGCACAGGAGGCACAGGCCTTGGAGCCCAGAGGGCCAGAGGAGCACGGGCCTCTGCCACTGGGGCTCAGAGACCACAGTACGATGCAGAATATGCATATGAACGTAAAATGACCAAATGGCTACAAACCTAAGGAAATGCACAAGATTTTAAAGAAAGAGCAAGTTAACTCCCCCCGAGTCAGTGGTTTAATTCGCAGATGCAGATTTTAATTGGCGTCCTAACACAATCTCTACTCTTGTTCCAGAGAGATGATGCTGCTAGTGTTGGGAGCCCTCCTCCTGCTCTTCTGCACTCTGGATGTGTGGTACTTCCTCCGGGGGGCCCAGGTGTTTGTCCAGGCTTGGTTCCAACCCAGAATATTGGACATTCTAGCTGAACAGAGCATAGACGGCATGGTCCTTCCCCACGATTTAGACTACATGGGCCACATGAACAACTCTCGATACCTTAGGGAGTGTGACTTTGCCCGTTTCCATCATTACATGCGAAATGGGCTTTTCTTAGCCTCATGCAAATTAGGGGCCAAAATGGTGGTTGGGGCCTCTACCATCCGGTACCGGCGCTCTTTAGCTTTCCGTGAGGCTTTTGAGATTCGGACCAAAGTCGTCGGATGGGATGAGAAGGCATTTTACTTGGAGCAGCGCTTTGTGTCCAAGAAAGATGGCTTTGTATCTGCAATTATGCTCTGCAGGCAGAATGTGGTGAGCTGCAGCCCAGAAAGGATCATTGAATTTGTCTGCAAAAAGAAGGTGCGTAATAGCAGCATATGGAAAACATGAAGGCATTACAATCAATAATACGAAATCAGCACATTGGTCACTTTGTCTTTGTGTGAACAGATTGAATGTCCTGAGTTGCCCGAGGACCTTAAACACTGGATGAGCTTCATTTCAGCAAGCAGCCAGGCCCTGAGAGCAGAGAGTGGACTGGAGCAGAAGAACAAGTGAAGCCACACTGTGACACCGTTGTATAGAGCAGTGTAGGTGCATATCATTTGCATTGCACAGACATACATTCATACATACCTGCACATGAACGTTACAGTTTAATTTACAGACTTGCAAGATTCCACATCTGGTCGATTGATCTTACCTGCTGTATTTTTGTATGATATGAGCTGAAATATTGAACTTGTACTGTAACCACTGAATATTAAGACTTGAATTCTAAGGTGTTAAATGCATTTGCATTGGAATGATGATGACATTTGGTTTCAGAAGGAAGCGGAACGAACGCGTTGCTTATTCAGTAGTTGACTGTGAAGGCTTTGACATGTTCATTCTCATTTAGCGAAACCCTCTAACTTAAGCATGTCAAGCAAAAGTTACTCCTCCACAACATGGATGCATGGTTTGACACCACCAGAATATTTTTGTGCCTGTTTCTCTTGATTAGCTGTAGTTTATAGCTGCAATTTCAGTGAATTATAACTTTTTATGAAAAAAAAGTACAGTAAATGTTATGAACTACTGTACCATATATACTATACTAACAATTAGCTTTAATTTTCCATTAGCATTTTGCACAAGGTGACCCAAGTGAGTGAGCAAGTTCCTGTTAAAATCGTAAAGGGAGTAAATGTTGAGGGATCCTTTTATCAGTACAGTATTGGTCTGATACTGAATTTATGATACATGCATCTAAATGAGAAGTAGCTTGTTCGGAATTGCATGTTGTTTTAAGTGAAACTGATCAAACCTAAATTCGACAGGCGACACTGGCACGAGGCTGCTCATAACTTTTCAAAACGTGCACAATAAACATTGAATGTTTGGATAAAGGTTTTTATTGAGGCAGCCTTTGGAAATCTGGATCTCTTAGCTTTAAATGTGTCTACGCTTCCGTTTGTGACCAATGTAACGTGTTTTACTGGATGAGGAGGAAGACGTACTGTAGGCCTAACCTGTTATGTTGTTAATGCACTTCATTCCTTTATTATTGTTGTCCTTTATGTTCCAAACCTAATTTATTGGAATGGTTTAATGTACCAAATGTTATTTATTGTGTTCAGCTATTTAATGGCATTTTAAATAAAAATGCACTGGAAATTATCTTTTTTGCTGGTTCTCCATGCTGAGCTCTGGGTCAGAGGATAATCTGACAGTATAATTGAAGCGTCAGACTTAAAAATATTCCATCTACTCATGTAATGCAACACACCGTTCAAAGAACAATCCAGTTGTTTCCAGTGTTTGCAGGTCATGACTCTGACAATACGACAACTTTATCGGGTGTTTAGAAGCAGGCGGTTTGTTTCAAAGTAGAGTCTTAACTGCATGTGTCAAAACATTTATCTCATTAGCTTGTTTCATTTGACCAGTCAAACTTATATTAAAACAATGTTTTTAATGAAAGACAGCCTCACAGTTGTTTATGAAACCATTTAATTCCTCTGTTGACAAAGTTGTTCCTGAATAGTTATACATACATTCCTTCTTACACACTGACGCGTTTGAAGTAAGGTTACAAAATGTAAATGTAATCACTTTGTAATAAATAATTTCTTGCAGTGCGTAGAAAAACGTATTTGAAATAACACGAGGGTTTATTTTGAAATTCAGACATTTAAAAAATTAAAGCCCCTTCTTCCGTTTCCGGTTACTTCCTGTAAACAAAGCAGCCGTCAGGTCCCCGTGTTTTCGCTTCGTTTCTGGCCATGGCTCAGGCCGGGATGATTCTGGACAAGGACCAGTTCAACTGCTCGATATGTCTGGACGTGCTGAAGGATCCGGTGACCATCCCCTGCGGACACAGCTACTGCTCCGGCTGCATCGAGAGCTACTGGGACCAGGACGACTACCTGGGGGTGTTCGTGTGCCCGCAGTGTCGGCAGACGTTCAACCCCAGGCCGGTGCTCGCCAGAAACACCATGTTGACCGACGTGGTGGAGAAATTCCGGCAGACCGGGCTCCAGGACAACACGACGCCTCCGCCGAGTCAAAGCTTCGCCGAGGCCGATGACGTGGAGTGCGACGTGTGCACCGGCAGGAGAAGCAAAGCTGTCAAGTCGTGTCTGGTGTGTTTGGCCTCGTACTGCGACCTCCACGTCCAGCCGCACTACGAGTCCGCGGCCTTCAAGAAGCACAAGCTGGTCTCGGCCTCCAAAAAGCTCCAGGAGAACATCTGCCCGCGGCACGAGCGGCTGCTGGAGGTTTACTGCCGCTCCGACGAGCAGTGCATCTGCTACCTGTGTCTGGCGGACGAGCACAAGGGCCACGACACGGTGCTGGCCGCGGCGGAGACGCAGCAGCGGCAGGTGAGCGGCGCCGCTTCACAGCACGAGCTGCTGAAGTTTGACCAGCTCCGAGCTCCTTCGGTTCTTCTGTCGCGTTGCTGATAGAAGAGCTAATCAGCCAATCAGGACATTTGATGCATTGTTATGGTTAATCAACTTTCTGGCACGTGCTGCAGAAGAACTTACTCAATCACTTAGTTAAATGTTCGTTTCTCAGTACTCGCTGCTGAAAATAAAACGTGTAGGTGCACTTTGACTGTACTTTAGACTTGTAGAGATGCAGCTGGAATTGATTTTCTCATCAGTGCAGTTGGCTTCTCTGCTGTGTGTTTTCCACCAACTGCAGAATGTCTTACAGCTCGACTCATTTATTTCTATGAACATACTTACGCTTGCATGTGGACATGGTGTTTATTTCTGCAGGAAGATAAAAACCACTAAATCTAGTCCTACATCTCTGAATTTAAGAGTGATTTTGCTTTGATGTTTGAACCTTTTCCTCAGCGACAGCTCGGTGACAGGAAGCAGAGCTCTCAGCTAAGGATTCAACAAAGGGAAAAGGAGGCCCAGGAGCTCAGACAAGCCATTTTCTCTCTCACCGTAAGTGCTCAGTTTGCTCTGCCACACTGATGAATGATCTAAATGTCTCACCTCTTTCACGGTTCAGTAAACATTTTACATTTGCCCTTGAAACTGCCAGAGTGCAGCGATCCGTTCTCTTGTGACGGTTTACTTTATAAAAATCCACCTTTCCTGCAGCGCTCTGCTCGGGCAGCGGCTGAAGAGAGCGACGCCGTCTTCACCGAACTGATTCGGTCCATCGAGCTGAAGCGCTTCGAGGTGAGAGAGCTGATCAAGGCCCAGGAAAAGACGACCGTCAGTCAGGCTGAGCAGCTGCTGGACAAGATCCAGAAGGAAATCACTGAGCTGAAGAAGAACGAGGCTGAGCTGGACAGGCTTTGTCACACTGAGGACCACATCCACTTCCTTCAGGTACTACACTGTGACCCTCCGGCTCTGTTCTAACACCTTGTGTACGCACGTCAAGCACCGCTGATCCTGGTCTCTGTGTTTATGACTCCAGAGTTCTCAGTCCGTCCTGGCTTCACCTGTGCTGTCAGCGTTGACCCCGGTCACCATTGACCCTAACCTCAACTTTGGCCCAGTGATGACCGCTGTGTCCGACTTTAAAGGTCTTTTGCAGGAGGTCTGCCAGGGAGGATTTGTCAGCATCTACGAGAGAAGTAGATACGAACACTTACACCAGAGCGATGCGTTATTCTGATGCAGGTCGTTCTGCTTGTATAGTCTAATCTTCCTTGTTTCTTTTAGTGAGAGATGTGGTGATCGTCGGTCCTCCCATTCCCACAGTCCACACGAACGCCACACAGTCTGCTGCTGGGTCGGCCACACAAATGGAAGCACCATCTGTACCTGCAGTGATGCCGCCGTGCGGACTAGACCAGAGTCCTGTGAGCCCCCTCAACCCGTTCCTCAACCCAGGACCTGCCCTGCCCACATTTGCCTTCTCCCCATTCGGTAAACAGATCGAGTACCAAGCAGCAATTCACAGTACACAGCAGGTGGTCTTCATGTTATGGCTGATTAGTGCATGGTTGGGAAAGAAGCCTTTTAATGTTAAAACTGTTACAAGCGTTCAAAGATCCTGTAGAGTCAACTTTTAAAGCCCCGTTTATCTGGAATGATTTATTCCCACGTAACCTTGTGGGTACTGTACATGGACACGCTGCCTTAGTAAAATGAATATGTTTTAACATCATTTGAAGCAGTCAAGTTGTTTCCTCCTCTAACCTGTTACCTTCTCTCCTGTTTGTTCAGGTTCCAAACTCTCCACAGGATCCAGACAGCGGCACTTTCAGCGGCGTGCGCACCCCAGGAGGAAATGAGACGTCCAGCAGATCAACCTTTCATATTCATTTCCACGCCTTCACCTTCACTGTTCATATTTAATAATTAATCTTGTTATATTAATTTATTTCTTCATTCAGCTTTACTTTTTTGTATTATGGCTGAGGTGCATCTTCCATTTACCCGATGTCAGTATTTAGCAGGAAACAGCCTTGAAGTTTAGTGAGCGATTAGTTTTTATGTAGCTTTGCTTTTATAAATACTTTTCATTTTTAAACTCAAAATGTTTTTTGCTTTACAGACAGACAGGGTGGCAACATATTGTGATTTGTGATATGCTGACATTAAAAGCAAACAACACGATGACCTCGTCTGGTGTGTGTGTCCATGGGAACTTCATTGTACCGTACTTAGGGCCTGAGTGTGTGGATAATACCGAGAGATCAGGTTCAGTGTAATCAAAGTACTGCAGGGCCTTTGTTCTACTTGTCCTCATAGGCCAGCGCGTGTTTTCCGATCCACCGCAGGAGAAGCCTGTCGGCAGTGTTTGTTTTGTTGAGTCCAGCCTACTTTGCTCTGCTGATTGTGATTGGAGGCTTCTGGGTGTGCAGCTGTAATCTGAAGCTGTCATCACCACACCTGTGAGCTACGCCCATCGTTGTGACTTCCACTTTCTGAGAAGGAAATGGCAGCGGCAACTATTTCTATTGAACAGGACCAGTTTTGTTGTCCGGTGTGCCTGGAGATCTTGAGGGACCCGGTCACGATCCCCTGTGGACACAGCTACTGTTTGGGCTGCATTGAGGATTACTGGGACAGGCCCAAGCAGAGAGGCCAGAGCAGCTGCCCCCAGTGCAGGAGGGTGTTTAACCCGAGACCTCAGCTGAGCAGGAACACAGTCCTTGGTGAAGTGGTGGAGAAGTTCCAGCGGAGCAGGTTGGCCAGACCTGAGGAGCTGAAATGCAGCGTTTGCTCAGGGAGAAAGGGCAAAGCTGTCAAATCCTGCCTGGTGTGCTCCGAGTCCTACTGCGCGACTCACTTGAGAGTCCACGAGGAACGTTTTCAGGGAAAGTCCCACAGGCTGATCCCTGCTCTAGAGGAGCAGAAGGAGAAGCTGTGCCCGCTGCACGACAAGGTGCTGAGGCTGTACTGTCGCACCGACCAGCAGTGTGTGTGCTCGCTGTGTGTTAAGGAGAGGCACAAAGGTCACGAGGCCACGTCAGTGCTGGATGAAAGAACGGCACAGCAGGTGAGTCCGCACGTTTCCCCGGGGAAGAAAGGGCCCTTATCACAGCTTTGAGCCTTTTATTGTCATTTTGTCTCTTTGCGATCATCTCAATCTGTTTGTAGTAATGTTTGAGCGTAACTTTGAGCTAGACAAACAGGAACAACAGAGAAAAACACCAGAGTTGAGGGATTTGCATTATAGGAAGTGTAGTGGGGACATTCTGTTTTTTTCCTCCAATAATAATAAGTAGCAGTGTGTTTAAAGGCCTGTAGTTCTAGGCAGAAGTAGCTACAACCACACCGGCCAACGGAAAGTGTAACGTGCATTGATCTTTCAGTGAAATGACGCTTCGCACTATGTATACATTTTAAATAGTCAGTACACTGTGTGAAATTCATCTTTTGCATTCACTCAGAAAAAACTCCAAGAAACCTCTCTGAAGTCCGTGCAGAAACTGAAGGATGCTGAGAAGGAGCTTAGATACGTTATCAAATACATCAAGGTGAGTGCATCGCTCATGTCCCTCGTGAAAATTAAATCTCCTGGGTGCAGAGACCAACGGGGGACGTTCTCGTCCACAGCACTCCACAGAGGCAGCGGTGGAGGAGAGCGAGAGGATCTTCTCCAAGCTGATCCGCTCCATAGAGAAACAGAGCTGCGAGGTGACGGAGGTGATCCGAGTCCAGGAGAAAGCAGCTGTCAGTCAGGCTGAGGAGCTGCTGGAGGAGGTCCAGAGGGAGATAGTCGAGCTCAGGAAGACGGATGCTGAGCTGGAGAAGCTCTGTCGCAGCGAGGACCACGTTCAGTTCCTTCAGGTATGAACCAGTCGACTCAGACTGGGCCAGTTATATAGCACAGCTAATTATAAAACTAGGAAATTATCTAGTAGGTAAATAAACATCCAGTTCATGGGTCATTTAATGGAAGGTTATTGAAAATTAACAAAGCAAAAATACTAGTAATTAGAAGTTAGTTTTGCAGGTATGGGAAGTAAAACATTACTAAGTTTCCTAATTATATGCAAAACAATTACTGATTGATTGTGGTTGGAACAAATTGGAAAACAATGTTTGACACATTGTAAATTTAAGATTTTTACAACCTGTGGCTGATTCAGGTTTGTTATGTCACTGCAGAAAAGCAAGACCCTTCACTTCCCTTTGAAGACGGTGGAGGTGCCCAGCACCGACGCTCCTTCTTATCTGATGTACAGAACCATGAAGAAAGCTCTGGTGGATCTGAAGGAGGCTCTGGATGAAACATTTGAAATAGACTTCAACAGAATCTCTGACAAAGGTCAGTCTCTTGTAGAAAGCGGTTTTATTTTTACCAATTATTAAACTGTTAAACAGTTTGAGTCCTGTCCATTTTCTCTTCATTTCTAGCGATTTCACTGAAGGAAACCAGTAACTACAGCACCTCTGAAAAGACCAGAGGTACAGGATGTGAGTTTATTGTGCTTTACGTCAACAGCAAATCTGACATCAGTTTAATGTTCAACTCTAATGTCCAACAGTAAAAGTAGTCGATGTACCACACGACTCCGAACAGAAGACCAGAGCTGATCATCTACAGTGTGAGAATGGATTCACGAAACCTCATGTTAGCACGATCTTGTTGTTGGTCCCTAACATTTAATGCGTCTCTGTCCAGACTACAGTGATTTAACCCTGGACCTGAACACAGCCAACCCTTATTTATGCTTCTCTGACGGTCGGAGAGTGGTGACGACGCGGTCGGAACCGCAGCCCTACCCGGACCACCCGGACCGCTTCACCAGCTGGGCCCAGGTGCTGTGCAGGGCTGGGATGGCTGGGCGCTGCTACTGGGAGGTCGAGTGGGCTGGAAGCGGAGGGGTCTCTGTTGGTGTCTGCTACAAAAACATGAGCAGGAGCGGAGGCGGGAGCGACAGCAAGCTGGGACACAACTCCAAATCCTGGAGCCTGGACTGCTCCCACTCAATGTGTTCGTTCCAGCACAATAAGGAGAGCTTGACCATCGAAGCGACCTGCAGCAGCAGGATTGGAGTGTATCTGGACTACAGGGGTGGGACTCTGTCCTTCTACAACATTTCTGACACTATGGTTTTGCTTCATAGAGTCAAAATCACGTTCATCCAACCTGTGTATCCCGGTTTCTGGGTGGGGTTAGGCTCTACTTTGAGGCTTTGCTCATCCAAAATCTAGCTGCTTAACCAGGTAAAGATGTGGTAAAAACATTTCTATTTCACTGAGAATAATGAAACAGGAAGATGTTTGTGCTCAAAGCGTAGCTTTTATTAACCGTACAGGCAGCAGCAACACTTCAGTCAAGCTTAGATCTTATTAAAGGCAGCGACGTCTACGCTCTGGACCTGCAGACAAACAGACACAGGTCATGGTGTGTGCATTTGAATTTAAAAACAAATCAAATTACTCAGACTAATCTGGTAAATAGTAATATCCAGGCATTCCCACTGCAGGAATATTGATAAACCAAACCTGGTAGGGGGACTGGGAAACATGGACAATCCATCCAGTTATTTTGTGTATAGTATGGTAACAATATCACAAAAAGTAATTCATTGTAAAATTGATTAACTTTGAGTTTGCAACATTTTCACCCCAGTGGAATTTTGTCTCCTACACTAAATAAAAACTGCAACCACTGCTGAGATTCTTCTGTAAAAACAGTGAGGTCTGAGGATTTCAGTACAAATCGATGCGTTTGCATGCATTTAAGAGGTTACTGTTGCTGATGTTTTAAATGCAACTGCCAAGCTGGTTTCTACAGTGAGCTTTGGGAATCAGAAACAAATTCTATTTTAGCCACGTGTGCAGAGAAGCAACTTCCTAATCTGCTCAACACAATGAATCAGCATAGATTGAAGGGGTCAGTACTTACAAAGTCCTCAAACTTGGTGATTTCCTCCTCCAGGATGTCTGTTCCGACTTTATCGTCTTCAACAACACAGTTGATCTGCAGCTTCTTGATGCCGTAGCCGACTGGCACCAGCTTGGATGCTCCCCACAGGAGCCCGTCCATCTGCACCGAGCGCACACACTCCTCCAGCTTCGCCATGTCGGTCTCATCGTCCCACTGGAACAGAAACCTCCACGTTTACAGCTACACATCTAGAGATTTCTCAGGTACCAGTGGTAGTGAAACGTACAGGTTTGACGTCCAACAGGATAGATGACTTGGCGATGAGGGCAGGTTTCTTGGCCTTCTTGGCTGCATAAGCATCCAGACGCTCCTGTTTGAGGCGTTCTGCCTCTTCATCATCTTCGTCACTGCCAAACAAGTCAATGTCATCGTCGTCATCTTCGCCACCACCATTTTCCACCTTAACCTGTTGGACTGGAGCAGCCTGTAGGAAACAGTTGGGTTAACCTGAGGGGATTCTGCCCAGTTAAACAGATTCAGTGGTTGTTGGTCAGTGATGTGAGGTGCTGAAATGTATGTATTCAGCGTTTAGACATCTACCTTAGCACATGGAACAGCTGCTGGTGCAGGGCTCTTTTCCAGCACAGCTACTCTGGACTCCAGCTTCAGCAGGACAGCTTTCATCTCCTCCACCACTAATGCAAGCAAAAAGTTACAAACAGAGAAAAATCATTTAGAAAATCATACAAAAAGGCTTAAAATGCAAAAAAAAGTTTCTATGGCATCTATTTCTGCAATTAAAATACCAGAACTATACTGACTAATCGAACGGTTGGATGTTTGTGTGAAGTTTTTCTATAGTTATGTTATGTAACAAACTAAAAAAAACAAGCCATTTCTACATAGTTCATTTTTTTGTGCCACAATTTTCAAAACTACGAAGGTCGTACAGACAACCAGACTGGGGTTAGTGTGGACGTGGGCTCAACACACTGACCTTTGTGCAAAGTCTGGTTCTCTAGTTCCAGGCTCTTCATGCGTGAAACCAGCTCCTGGTCTCCTGCATTTGAGGTTGACTGTGAAAAGACAAACATGAATTAACCATCAGGTGATTAAATGGCAAAAGAACAGCAGCACATTCATTCAGAATTAAAAAAAAAAATAAATAAAAAATCAAAAGCAGAATTAATTTCCCACCGACATATATGGCTCTCTCACACACACTCACGCCCCCCTAAATCTAAAGTTTTAGATTTAATAGAAACAGGCAACTTCCCTTTCCCCCATAAATCATTCCAAACATTGTTCTTGCTGTTACTCAAGACTTACAGCAATAAAACTCTTTCATTCAGCCTCCAAAATTCATGCACAGTGAAATTAGTAAGTGACCATATGATGGCTAAAAAAGACGCATGACAGCAACATGGCGGTGCAGAGTGCGACGTGTAACGACGTGCGACTCCACGACAGGCAAAAGCGGACGCACCCAGCCGCCCCGACCGTCTCAACCATGCAGCGTTTCCAGGCCGGAGCACAGCAAAGCCGGAGGACTTACATTTCTGTGCTGTCGTTTCTGCTGGCGCCCTTTGGCCTGCTGCAGGGCCGTTTTGACCTGCACCCAGTGATGCACAGATCGTAAGGAAGTAAAACACGAAGAAAACAGAAACCACTGCCAGCAGGTAGAAAGTCAGATAAAAATCAACCAAGCCAGAGCTCCACACAGATGTTGAACTGATTTTAGCCCAGGCCTTGAGGTTTACGCGACAGGATTCAGCTTGAATTCAGGCAAATTTTAAAAAATGCAATGAAAAAAATGGGAACTTAACGTAGTCCTCCCAGTTTACAAGCTACTGTAGCTGTTCAAGTGTGTGTGTGTTTTATATACAGCTACAAGTAGGATTTTAGTCTGACTTGGAAACCTACACTGAGATTAACCACACAGACTGAATAGAAACACAGAATCCCACAGGCAACTTATTGGGAATAAAATTAAGACAACGAGAGAAAAGGTGGAAAAGAGAAAAAGCATAGTGCTCTTAGTGTTGACAATTCTAAAAGCAAATTAATTATTTCAAATTTGCAGTTTCTGGGACTAAATTATGTTTACGTTAAAGTGTGGCCCCTAACCTTCAGTCAGTGGCTCTTTTGTGGTACTCACTCCGTTTAGCGACTGCTGGATATTCTGTCGGGATTTAGCAATGTCCTGCAGGATGGCATTAGCATCTTTGTCCTATAGGCATGTGTGGGTAAAGCAGCGATGGAAGTGGTAGCAGTGAGAAAGACGAAAAGCAGCGTGCAAATCAGACAAAAGCAGGATGAACCCGAAGAACGTCGTTTTAAACTCACCCAGATAAATAAGAGCTACAGTAGTAAGTACAGTAGATTAAAGCTTATACACATGCAGCCCAAGTCCCCTTGTTGAAACCTGTATGAAGTAGCAAAAACTGAACAACAATTGTGCACAAGAAACTGAACTGTTGAATGTTTGCATTCCTTGAAACACCATCCACCTCAGCATTTAACTTTATATTCCATAAAGTCAATGATCAGCAAAATAAAAACATCAGTAAACGTATAGACAACAAAAACAACTGTTAGTCGTTTTCCAGGCCTGTATAGAACAATAAAGTTGCTCCCGCAGCCCTGGACAGTCTGAGACGCACAGACAGCTGCCAAATCACCGGAGCCCTCTCACTAAGACGGAGCACTTCTAAATTAAGCGGTTCAACGTGCACGCGCAGCTGCCACGGCCTGCCCATGATGCAACGTTTGCTCCAACCGACAGGCCAGCGATGGACAGACGGACTGACTGACTGACATGCTGTTGTGCAGCTGCTGACAAGGAGACATGAGCTGAGGGGTGTCAGGAGGAGGAGGACGAGAAAGTAACCTCCTCTCTACTGAGGGAGCAGTAAATATTTATTCAGTGATTGCATCACTAAGTTCGATGTAGGAAAAGTAACTTTGCAATAGATATTGTTGTCTTGACTATGCAGGCGTTTACCTGTTGCGTCGCAGGGCCATTGACCCCTTCATAGAAGCACCTTTCAGCTTCGTCGTAGCGGTGCTTGTCGAACCAGACTTTCTCTGCGGCGAGGCACTGGAGTCCACTCATGTCGGTACTGAAGGAAAGTTAGAGCGATTATAAGAAATTAGGCAACGTGAGAACAGTGGCCTGTTTTTATTAACGTCAGGCCACACCGTCAGCGACAGAACAGGATATTTACAGCCTTGACCATGTAACATGCACAGCCACAGATGAAGACGTGGGTGGAATAGGGAGAGAACCAGCATTTCTATATTACACGCACAAACAGCAAGCGAACACAGGAGTCATTTCCAGAAAATGACGGAAAGGCAAGCAAATAAAATTAATAAGCTTTACACAACTGTCATTTTTAACCTCTCCTTCTCACATTATGGCAGCAGAAAGGCATCCACACATTCCACTGTCCGTGAAACAGAGCTGCTTGCTCTGCAAAGTCTGGATTAAAGAACAAAAGGCTGCTCGCTGCCAACAAGCTCACATAGTGACAGCCAACGTTAAGTTAACCGTTTCAACTACTTTACTATTCATGACTGGTCAAAGCTTCACGTTGTACTTATGTGACCTGACACATGGTCGGACAGACCAGTGGGCATTAAAATGATGCAAGACTCTGGATTCAGTGAAGCATGAAATCTGATCCAGGACGTCCAGTTTTAAACTGGCACAGCGAGCTTAGTGGACTGGTGACGTGGTTTAGCATTGCACCGGGTTGAAGATAAACAAGGCATCAATGCACTACACATGCCTGCATGAAAGCAACACAACTGTCCATTTAGAGTTTCTATAATACCTGCACACTACACACATCAGTTAGCAGACGGACAAATAAATCATTATTGTACTTTAAACTGACAGCACACATCTCTCCCATTCCCGGTGTGACAGGCGTCATACTTGTCCCATCGGGGCCTGTTCTCCGTCTCAGAGTGGCCTCTCTTCCTCTGGGCTGGGCCCCTGCTGCCACCTTTGCCTCCCTGCTCGGTCTCGGAGGTGGTGCGATTGCGGCTTTTTTTATTCTGGTGACTTGTGCTACCAGAGGACTTCACGGTGGTGAAAGGCGGCTCCTGATCCTGGCAGCGTCTAGAGCTCCTCGCATCCATGGAGGAGCTCAACTGCTCCTCTTCAGGCCCTGAGCTCTGACTCTCTGACTGAGACAAACGCGAGCGTCTCCGTAGCCTCCCAAACTGGACGTTGTCTCCGCTGATGATGCCTCTCTCCTGAGCAGGAACACTACCCTGCCTTAAGGCCCCGACCGGCACATTTCCTTTTTGCTGTTGATTTGGCAAAGGCTGGTCCATATCGATTTAGCGGCGTCTTCTCGCCTTACTATTGTGTCAAGTTTATAAAGAGAGAAAAGAGGCAACAGGTGGAGGCTAGAGCCATTAGTCAGTGTAAAGGAATTTGCTGTCACACAACACTTGAAGCTCATCAAACAGCCAATATGATGCCAATGTGGTCTTGAAGATAATGAGACCGATGACTGATCACAGAGTTTTCTCCTATTTGGAAATTGGCCAATTGTGATCAGTTCCCATATAAAAGAAGAAATAACCTTAGGACAGAAGAAATCAAGAAGGGCCCAGAAATATCCATTGATCAATCTCACATTGGACTTTTAAAAAGCAAAGCTAAAAAACAAGTTAAAAAGGGGAACAAGTTACACCACGTCCAGCAGATACAAGTTTAGATGATCCTAAAGTTAGAAAATCATTTTAGAATTACAAGTCAACCTTGAATCAGACGGGAGGGCACAAATAACAGGCGTCGACAAACGAGGAGGAGACTTTCCACACAAAACTGTGTCAAACTAAGACTAAATGCAAGTATATCTATTAAGGATTAATGTGTAATATTTCAACATGAGCTTAGAATATAGTTTTGAATTAGTATTTTGTAAAACAAGTCTGAATGTTTGAGAGCTGCGATGTCTTCAAACAACCAAAAGTCAATAATCACATTTCATGCCTCATAAAATAAACTAATCAAAGACACACACAGTAAGAAACATCACTTAGCAAACCACTAGTGCAAACTTACAATCTCGTTTAATTACAAACGACTGTCTCAAACTAATGCAGTAAACCCGTCTTCAATGCTGCGGTTCCCCAATAAAGGCTGAAACAAGTAGCTGGTGACTCGTTTAGTCAGAAAATTATTCTGAGTTTTGCTTGACAAAAACTAAAAGCAGTAAGTAAACGTCTCTGGGTTCTGACATAAGACACGGGAGCTTTAGGCCTTTGATTTTAACAGACTGCATTAGTTTCAGACACATGCACCAAGTGAACTGCCAGTAAGCAGCGTCAATACTCACCAGTAAATGTGAAGCTACAGCCTCATAAACACAACATTAGCTTATATCTCGCCCCGCAGGCTGGAGCCGAGCTAAGGGACAGAGCTGGTTTCCGAGCTGACATTTAATGTGCGAGCTGTACTTTATGCTTCCACTCAGACACTAGCTAAACTTTTTGACAGCCGCCCCAACTTGTACTTGCGTCGACCACGTGGCGCTTAAAGACTCTCCGTAAACTAACGTGTGTGGGTTTTAGGAGCCGTCACACTTCGGCTGTGACCCAGGGCTTCACGGTGCAACTTTATTGTACTCACTTTTGCTTTTATTCGACGTTTTATGGCTCGGGACTGGAGCGTGAACGAGCCGCCTCGGCTGTAATCCGACGGTGGAAGAGAACCAGCGTTAACCGGACGCGTCTATTCTTCACTGAAGGGGTCAACGTTAGTTTGTTTTAAAGGACTTCTACACATCGTTTGTCGTTTTGAGACAAAAACAACTACACGGCACCGAACAGACAATCACACAACTCAACACGAATCTCGAAGAATTACACGGTTCAGAATTTACGGTTTAGAGTAAGATTGGTACGGTCAACTTCAGAAAAGACTGCATTTCCCATGAGTCTAAGCGAAGGCCCGTCATCCAATCAGACCCAGCAGGTAAGTGAATGCGTGTCAAGCCCGTCGTCCTCCGGCAGAGCCGCGGAGAAAACGCGCATCCAGACAGAGCGAGGACGCACGTGGCGCGTTTGTGGTTTAAATTAGTTATAAATCATCACCAGCTCGACTTTGACTTGTTTTATTTCCTGTTTTGTTTTTGCCACCTGTTACATCCCTGAAACCATTTAAAACACGCTGGACTAGATTTGTGTTCATCAAACATTTTCTACTTGTACTTGTTGTGAACTTTAAGTAACAATAATATGAAGCATGTCCTTAAAGTGCGTGTGTGCGGTGCGGATGCATAATAGTCATTTGAGCAGTTCTCTTAAGTTAGTAAACCAATCAATGATTTAAAAATAAATCTGGACCCTTTTAAATCCCAATAAATATTCGTAGATTTACCCCTTTTTCCTGCAGAGGGCGGAATAGTTGAGACTATTGGAACTGACTGTAAAGTAGTATTGAACTGAAGGTATAAGCTCTAACGGAGTGAATTGCTTCATTTTAACAACTATATATAACTTGGTCTACATTTTTCTCTAAATGAGTTTCCTGTTGTTGTTGTTTACTTGTGGACTTATATGTACGTGTATGTGTAAGTATGAGTTGCAGGTTCAGACTCTTGCCTCAGAGATTTGATTCAGTGAGGTGCTTCTGGTTTTGTCTCGAGCCTCCAGCGCTGGCTTACAGGGGCTTCGGCTGTTTCCATCTTAAAACCTCGTAATTCTGAGATTCCCTGTGTCACAGGTACTTTATTCACACCCTGAACCAGACTGTTGCTAAAGGACGTGAGGTGAAACCAAACCATCTTTACCCACAGCCTCTGGTGGAGTTAAACGCTTCCAACGTAAGTTCGGTTCCTTCCCACATCCCCAACCTCTCCCGTCCCACAAATCTGACATTCATGACCAGTAGTGGGCTTCGAGCCTAAGTAAATCTTCAGTGAGAGCAACCTATTTCGACTGCATACGCGCTGTGAAGTGAGGAAAACATGATTGGTATTTTTTAAATGAGCAGCGTGGACTCTGATGTGTGTGACATGTTCAGAAGTTGTCCTTGAGTTGCCGTCTAGACCTATAAGAACAGGCCCGTGTTTCAACTAGCGAATCTGCTTCAGAGCGAAGCATCAGTCATGAAAATTGGACACAAGTCCATCAGGATCTACATGGATATACAGACACCACAGAGCAACACACAATGACTGGAGGGACCACAAAGAGAAGGGTGTGAAGATGCCACACAACTACAAACACGTCTGCCCTGGACATGAAGCAGACCCGAAGAACCACAAGAGCCAAACAAGTGATAACAGCTACTGGATCAGTGACGGGGATCACTCACATGTCCGTGACCAGAGGATTGTTGTCTTGTAATAAAGTGATTTCTATAATTAATTTGGAGCTGTCCTGACCAGATATGACATTCACACACACAGAGTAGTCTGCAATAAGCCTGAATTTACTTTCAGGAAACGTGAAGGAGCTTGCTTATTTTCTTTTGTGCCATTTGTCTCTCTGCGCTGTTAAGTACCTTAGAGCAGCTGTGTTGTGTGTAAAGAGCTATAGAAACGAAGATAAGTTGACTTAGTACGAACCTATGAAGCCATCAGCAAACCCACACACTTATCTTTTGCTTCACTCTTCCTTTGTTATTCTTCCATCATGTGAAGCACTCACAGACCAGTGTGGGCTGGTAAACAAGGTCGTCCTTGTGTAGTTTACTGACATCATGTTCCATGACTAAGGCCTAATGAAGTCTTCTCAAAGAAAGTATTTATCAGCGAGACTTTGATCATTTATAAAGTCATCATCTAATCCTTTACTAGCAAAATTCAACAGGTCTTCTCCCTGGATGATTATCTTCATTTTGCCAAATGTTATTTCTTAAAAATCTCAATCATTTTCATATTCTGGTTTATGTGAGACTTTCAACTCCATTTTCTGTGAAGTGATAATAATCCATAGAAACGTCTTCTGTGGCAGAACTGGACTAACACAAGGAAATAGACAATAAACCTGATTAGGTCTGTTGGTCCTTTGCCTGAGAGACGCTACAGTAACAGTATCCAGAACATTTTACCGTTTTATAAATGATCTAAAGAACAAATCGAGTAAAACCAGGGCAGAGTTTAAAGTGGTCTTTTGCAGCCAAGGCATCAGTGTAACTGTACCTGTCTGACATCAGCTGCTTGAGTCATTCATTGACATTTCAAACCCACGTGTTATCTGGAAGCCGCTTACGGTACAATCAGTTCTCGTAGCTGGTGGGAACTGCGTGAGCAGGAAAACCCGGCTCTGTGGGCATCAAACACTCTCCTCAAACAACTAATAGGTTTGAAAGGGGAAGCATTTATCAGCACGTGCCAGTCGTATCACACACAGCCTTTGTTGGCCTGTGTTTGTTGTAGGGTTATTTTATGAGAAGTCTATACTGCAGGATGACAGAAACCTGATAACGTGCTACTCTACCTTTCACAGAGTTTGCCTTTCATTATTACTTTTAATGCCAGAGACACTGATTCATGGTGAATGTCCAGCACAACGTTTACATTTTTATTGGACGGATCCAGAAGTGTTCTCTTAAATAAGTCCCTCCCGTCAGGTGCAGTTCAAACCCTGTGTTCTTGTTCCTGGACACGCTTTGTGCAGGGAGGCGCTTGGCTTTTTTAAGCTCTCCGCTCTGGAAACGCTCTGATCTGACCCTGTTTTTAAACTTCTGACTACAAAGCAGCTGAGAAGCATAAAAATATAAACCTCGTCCTGGTCAAAGATGCAAAAATAGCAACAGCCCAGGTTGTCGTTCTTCTAGGTCACTTAAATCATCCTGGAGCTTTTACCCGACGTCCTTTAGGCTGTTTTGACCTGAGTGTCCTACAACAGCTCATTACTGACTGCCCAGACTGCCTCCTGGGAAATTAAATTAATCAATTCAAGATATGATACAAACATTTCAGATAATCTGAACTGACAGCACACTGGTGATTACAGATTGGCAGCCTCTCCTCAATGGAAACCTCTAATATATTTATATCAAGCGGTTTTCAAGTTGAACGAACCATCGGCCTGTTGACGTTCCAATAATGTAACGTAACGAGGCTAATCTGAACTACCTGCTTTGGTTTTGGAGTCTTATTCTGCGAAAAAGAAAGATGATCAAATCAAATCGTCTCCTGCTGTGAGGCGACAGTTCAGTCAGGGCAGGAGACGCGTTGACACAGAAATTTGCTCCTTGCTCCAACACGTAATAACTCAGGGAGACAGACATTGTGATGATGAGGTAACTGAGATAATCCAATTTTTGACCGTCACCCACTCAGCCCTTCACCCTTGATTAATCAAACCAATTCACTTGTGGCTTTCAGGGCTTTCTGCCTGCAGTTGCTCCCTGCAAGACAGAATCCAAACAGTTCTGGTTTGGTCCCTTTATTCTCACCGGCTGCATTAGTGACGCTTAATTTAATACACTGCAGAATGTTTGTGTCATTTACTTTTAACAGTGGTGTCTGTGTAATTTATTCACCAGTAAAGGTTTGTCATTATTTAAACAACAAAAGCATTGCCTGCTGTTATCACAGTCCCCAGTGTCATCACTCGGGATGGAGATATTCATTCACCTGATGAAGCTCGGGCCGAGGAGAGAGAGCGAGAGGGAGAGAGAGATGTGACGGCAGCAGCCCTGCGCTTCTGCAACTTTACATCTCTCAGGGAGAAGCGGGCGATTCATCTATTTTGGGCTGACAGAGTAGTTTCATACTGAGGCTGTGGAGAAGAAGTCACACGCTCCCACCGAGCATCGCGTATCCTAACCCGGATTTACGCGCACTCCATCAAACCCATGAGGGATATACGTTAAAGAAGACAGACAAGGACACGGAGACGCACTGCAAAGAGATGCCAGGACGACAGGAGACGTTATTTCTCCTCATTTTCTATCTCCACGCGTGGAACAGGCCGGCGGTGAGTGGCAGCTTCAATATTTATAAAGTCTCGCTGCAATTTCCTTTCATATTCAGAATAATTCCACCCATGACTCGATTGAGGGCGAAGTGCGGGAGAAAGTTGCGTCGGCTGCAGCGTTTGACACGGGACAACCCAATCATTTGGAAAACAATCGACTCGGTTGTAACCTAATTACTCACTGACTGCAGAGCTGCCGTTGTCATCCTCTGCCCTCAGCTCAACCACTGTCCCCATTAAGCTGCGCGCGCTAATTATCAAGGCTCGCGACCGACAAAGCTGCTGAAATGATGATTATTCATATGTATTATTATTATTACATTAACAATCTTTGTATCCCTGCATTTAAAGGGATTTCGTCTGCTGAGTTATTGAAAGTAAAAGCCCCCCAAAAAGGGGCATTTCTGATTTAATTCTTTGCGTAAAACGTGTTATTGTATTGGACAAACCCTGACCTTTCCACCACAAAGACCTAAACAAGACCCGAGAGCTCTGTCGGTTGTTGTTTTCCCATCTCTGCGCTTTTACGCAACACACGGACGCGCGTCCTGGTGCGTGCGTGCGTTTGCTTCGCTGATAACTTACTTGTCTCGTGTTCTCAGGCTCTAGCGATTCACCCGGACTGCGCCATCATCTCCCAGCACCTCAGGGCTCGGGAGATCTGCAGCCTGACCAGGAGAAGTGAAGCGCAAAACCAGAGCGACCAGAGCGGTGGGTTGGTGTGTGATGTGCTGCTTTGTGTTTGTGGCGCATAACTGGCTGCTGAGAGAGGACTGCAACAGCCACGAATGTGGGGCAAACTGGTTTTGATAAGAGCTGGGGAGTATCACAGGTAAACAAAGACACAAATCTAACAGTCAAAACTCACAGCAGTGAGCCACGATGGACATGAAACCTTCTGTGGAAGCTCTAACGCGTTTTAGCTGTAAGCCTTGTGTTTTACTGCTTCATTCATTTGATCACTCTGATGAACCTGCAAGAGACGCGAACACCTGACACGCTGAGATGACCTTAAAGTTCAGTTAAGTGAAAGTTGCATTTCATCAATAATAATTTGATTGTAGACTGCAGGGCTGTAACTAACAATAGATTTCAATATCCACCCAATCCCCGTCTCAATCAATATTTAAAAATGTCCCTCAAGTCTCCTCAGAAATAAATTGGAGAAGGAAAAATGTACCAGACCAAGCTCTTCAATCTCCAGAATATTCAGTCTGGTGGTGTCGGAGCCTGGATCAGTGGACATCTGACATTTTTGCCAGATAAGATGTCAGATTAGTCGCAGAGTCATTTTTTGTCTCTTCAGTAACTGATCAACTGACCGAATGTTTTCGGCTCCAGTGCGTCTTTCGTTTACGTGAGTCACCACATGAAAACACAAAACAAAAGCCTCAATCTACAGGCTTATAATAAACAATAATATTTAAAGATGTTTTCCTTCTATTGGCAAAAAGCCCATTAGTTTACAACTAGTCAGCGAATGTCCCGCGTACAGTGCAAAGCTACTGCAGGGGAAGCAGTGAGTGGAAAAGGCCTGATGCATATAAAGGGATGAAAAGAATACGCAGCCATTTGATGCTTTCAATCGTACTGTTGTGTAGAATGATATTTAGTTTTAGATGCGTTTTAACAAAACAAACAAAACCAAAGAAATGTTGTTGAAAGCATCGTAAATGACTGAAGTGATAATGCAAACACATTTGTAAAGGGAGGCGGATAAGATAATGTCCACAGTGAGTAATTATACTTTGGTTTGTAGGTCAGCGTGTAATGTACTTATTATTAATTGAATATATTTATAGTCTGTGCTGCTTCTTAAATAAACGATCTGGCTGCTACCTCTTAAAATAGAATCTGCATTAGAATCTGTGCAGCGCTGCTTTAATTTCCGTGTCAGGTTTCTTATCTTACTCTCGAAAACGCGGAGAACTGCTGAGATGCGTCGCGGTCATGGGCCTGATGTTGTCCATTATACTGTTGCTTGTCGTCGTCGAGGCCTCACCTGCGTGCCGTCTGACCGATTGACTTCATTATATACTCGCAGCGCGGTGAGCCGAGCTCTTCCTGCCCCAGAATAACGTCCTAATTATTGCTGATGACACAACACTAACATAGTTGTCTTCTGCTGCTCAATACGCAGATGAACGTCTGCTGACGAGTTTCTCTGAGTGTTGCTGAGTAGATTGGATGGATGGCAACGTGGATCCACCGGCATACAACGTATGCCTTAATACAAATATCTGAACGACCTCTGGATGCCCTGCCATTAAATGTGTGAAGCCTAGATGAAGGGTCTTCATTTGTGGTTGGAGTTGGGTGCAGACGTTCTCTGTGGACGAATTTTAACTTCACTTCCTGTTTTTAGCTTTTATTTAGAATCATGAACCGCTTATTGTCCTTTAGAATCATCAATAATTAGCTAACAGCTAAGTGATGAGCATGACCAGCATCCTATCTAGTCACCTAAACAAGTTAGCGTCACTGAGCTGGATGCGTCTTTATACTGGGACTGGTGAAGCTGAAAAAGCCGCCGCGGTGCATCGAAGGGCTGGTGTGTAACGTACAGCAGATGTTAACGTGCCGTCGATGCTGCGAGCGTGTGCTGGCTTTGAATACATGACCCACTGACCCTTGAGTTTTATTCTGCGATTAACCTTTAAGCCACACGTAGTTTATCGCCCGTTGACAAACATGGTTTTTAAAGTTCCTCTTGTTTGCCTAACCAGCGATTAAAACTGCTTTAATGTAATAACCCCCGAAAAAACAATATTGTTTCTAAAAGCAAAGCTTAACAAAAGACACTGGCGTGGAGTGAGTGTCGTGAGACGTGGCTGCATGAGAAATGAAGGTGATGCAGAGTTCCTCCCTCAGGAAGCGCTCGCTCTGGTTTAAACTGTTAATCCTAAAAGAGGCGACGCTGAAGACGCTGAGTTCACGGAGCTTCCTCCTAAAAGCCCGGGAATAGAGCTCAGCTCGGTGGGAGAGAAGAGCCTTTGTCTCCTCTAATGTATCGCAAACTCCACTTCTTGACATGTCTGTTAATGTGAGGCTCTATCATGTCAGTGCCAGTCAAACAGTGTACGTTTCCACAATTCAGTCACATTTCCCCCTTTACCCCTACTAACCTGTCATCGTCACTTTAAGGGACTGACTCCGGGTGAAGGGCCACAGAGGAAAACTGAAGGTCGCTCTCACAGCTGGCAGCAAATAAATGAAACGCTGGGGGATAGTGGCAAAATCAGACATTTTGCTGCATTTACAAATAGCAACCTGTCGGTGGCGCTACAGAAAAATACATGGAAAGTGAATAGGATTGACCCTCTGAGTATAAATTCAAAACTCTACCGAAACAAAGTGAAGCTAGGTTTTCTAATTCAGTGCTTTCCTACAAATGTAGAGTTTCACTCTATGATCTAATGTTTAAGTACAAAAGTCATCGTTTTGATGGTAAAACAAAATCTAAAATCTCTTTTTAATATAATTTAACAAAATTCAAAACTGGATGTTAGATGACACGGTTGTAATTAAAACTGAATATCAGTTGGCGCAAGGTTTTTGTTTCAGCTTTGTAGCATTAAGAGCAAAAAAACGCTCACATGGCTGCTGTCAAGAGCCGAACTGCGTGAGGAACAGTGTCCAGCCTTGTGCTTACAAGCGCAGGCGCCAGAACACCCACCTCCATTGTTTTCCCTGCAAGCCCACATGCTGTCAACGTGTCAGGGTAGCGCTACCGTCCCAGTTCCCGCTGTCAGCCTCGCTGCGCATCAACGCTGGAAAAGAAGCTGTTGAGCTGCTAGCTCGGCCCTCGCTGGCTGTTCTGCCTGTGGTGTCCGTTATTGTCGGATGATGCTCTGCAACATTTCTGCTGATGTTACGACCTTTAATGAATTCATCTGATGCTCTCCTGCCCCTGCTTCAAGACGCCGTACACCCTGACAACCTGCCACATGGATGTTATGGAGAAACGCCTGCAGTTCACTACTAGTATGATCAGTCTTCGTCCGCTCTGATCTGTTACACACGGTCGATAAGCGTGTGTGAAAGCCTCCCTCCTCTGTGTCTGAAAACATTTGATTAAGATCAGACTCATGTATAAACCTGGAGACGATGCTCCCGCGTATATCTGAACTTCAGCTACAGCTGATTTAATGCTTCCGATTTCCCAGAAAGGCTCGTTCAAAACAAGCACAAGGACGTCAGAAATCTGACATTTTTACATTTTATAGCAGGAAGAAGAAAGAAAAAACAAGTATTTGTTAAGTAGTTTTAACACCTGAATCAAACATGGTCTGTTCTTTTATGCACCATCAGATGTGAATAAAATAGTAAGTGAAAACTGTTTATTAGTGAAAAATGTTTCTAAGGGACATGTAAATACTTGTAAGACTCAGGATACCAGGATTTAAATTGGTCAGTCAGGGCGTCATCAAAACCATTAGTTGGGGGACAGAGCTGAAACAGAAAGTCTGCGTTAGTTTAGTGAGGTCACGCCGAGTGTTTGGATGTGCACCCCCTGAAACCCGAGACGAAAACACTTCTAAACAACCTGAAAGTGCATTTCAACACGGTCCTGCTTCCCTTCGGGATGCTCTGCCTCAGGAACGTCAGTGTGAGTCAGCCAGACGGCGCTGGAGGAGATGCCAGGATGAATCATTCATGCGCAAGGGCCTCTGCGAAACATTGCACACCAATGTCTCACTATACTTTCGCTGGGTTACATTGAAGGTGACATCATTTTCATCAGATCACCCGATTGGAAACAAGCGGCTGGTTTTGTGAAACAGGGACACAGATGAGAGGCGGCGGAAAATAGATTGGACACACTGGCTTTGTGCAATTGAAGTGAGGCAAAGAGAGGAAATGGATGCTCAGTCGGACAGACGCGTTACCTGAAGCATCATGTCACCGCGCAGGGATTTTAATTCTTAACGTGATTATAAATAGTAAAAGCTTTTAATATGACGTTCCTTAGGAAAGTCATCGAAAGCCTTTCTATGCGAGCAGATGCCCGTATCTGTGTGAACTTAGGTGAATCTCTAACTGTGAGATTCAAGCCAACAAATACCATGAAAACAAATGATATTTCCATAATTTCCACCCATTATCAAGACACAGGCGATGCATAAACTGTGCAGGAAGGATGTTGAGAGAGATGATGACTAAGCGTTAATGAATAGAGACTCAGACACCGATGTCGGCTACAATCACTGTGATGCAGCCAATTAGTGAGAACGTAGTTTAAATGAAAGTCCAGCCACCTACTGCAAGTTCAATGTAAAGAGCTTGATCAGCGCTGAGTGAGACAGACAGACAACCTGAAAACCTAAAGGCTCCAAACCCAGAAGCGTAGAAACGCTCGCACACAGTTTGGGTTTGGTTCCGTGTTGCGCGGTTATTGTTTACCCCACTGGCCCTGCCTACGCCACACTGTGTGCATTTATTTAGATGAGGACAGTCCCCCCACAAACACAAATTCATTAGAGTTGATCCTGAGGGGAACATAAACATCTGCACAGCATTTTATGGATGTTGTGTTTTTAAATCACACTCGTCTTCTGAGCCTTATGAAGGGACGGAAGCAGAACTAAACAGCGATCCATCCAGTTCACACATTCCAACCGGTCCCAGCTTCGTAAAAAGACAGATCGATGAAGACTTTTCTCTTGACACCACCTCTGGGCGATTTACTTTAATACGGCTGCTGAGGATCAAACAGCTGCTTTTATCCATCTATGGACTTTTTTAAATGAGCGTCACAGCCTCACAGATCTGGCAGCTTCTGCAGACTCTTAAGTCTTGTAAGAGAATTTAATTTGACATTTCAATATTGAAATATATTTGAAGTATTTGTTTCTCTCTGGTCCTTGACTTATACTTTATATTCCAAACGAAAGGAAGGACAGGACACGGCCACTACCATCCCGCTGGGTAAGGTCTAAGGATCCTCGTTTCGCATGCAGAGGCGATGTGTTTATGTTTCGCTCCCAGCCTTTTAAAACATGTGATGTTCCGGGAAACGATGCCTGAGGAGTTTCCACCTTTTTCTCAGAAGCGAGTTCCTGCAGAAAATGACATTTATTTTGGTTTCTTTTCAGCTTTGGGGATAAATGCAAGCTTCTCATCTTGCCTTTGCGTAGAATTGTTACCACTGTTTACAGTAAGGATGGGGATGGTTGCAGATATTTGCATCATATCATTACCACTAATATATGTCACAGTGGACGTGCTGTGTCCATTTATTCATTCACTGCTGTCAAAACTGTCATTTTGCCTCCTGAGACGAAGTCAAGGTCAGAATTTGTGAACGGGTCTAAATCCATTAATCCTGGGTTCATCCAGAATCCTACGCATCTTGGACAGTAGCGAGACAAACCTGTCATGTGTGACATTAAGCCAAGGCTTCCTTCCCACCTTTCCATTTACAGAAACGGAAGAACCTGGTGGTGCTTTCTGGATTTATTAGGAAATCGAGTCACCCGTCGTTTCTTTGGTTAATGTCTTTGAGGCTGAAGCGTTTCTAGATCAGGATGCTGGAACCTTTTATTCCTGTTAACAGACTCACAGGCTCAATAATGTTCCTACAATGCAAACCATCTTCTGCTCAGTCTTCTTACGTGAATACATAACAGCTGCTCCCCTCAAAAAGCCCAACACATGCTTTGATCTTCCAGGATCTGTCCCCAAATCATTAACAAAAAAAACAAGAACATCTGACACACGTCTAACAAGCCACAGCTCCGGGACCAGCTGTAGCCATGCTCTCAGTGGCAACACATCGCTGTTAGGCAGACAGCAGACAACGTGTTCACCAGCTTAGCTTAGCGTGTTAACAGAGACATCAGGGCGATTACAGTTCATTCATTCTTCCGTCTTTCTGAAATGCAAATTAGATTTGCAGAGAGACTTGACTCAAAAGTTGGCAAGATGGTGGCGGCTGTTGGGAGGCCTGTACGGCGAGTTACCAAAGGGATTCAGGGCAGTGAAGCGTGAAGAGAGTCAGGGAAAAGCCAAAGAGAGGACCAGGGAACAACCAGGGGCCAAGAAAGCAGAGAATGACGAAGGCACGCGACGAGGAGGATACGGTGATGAAGAGGAAAGCAGGAACACGCGGTGGCTGGATGTACGTAAAACAGCACAGTCTCTGCAGGACAACGCAGAGAAAAATGCTATCAAACTATCAGCCAAGAAGCTTGGATGGGGTTCGAGTAAATGCAAAAACACTTCCCGTCAGTCTACTAGTTGTCTGATATTCATCTAACGCATCACTTCAGAAAAACCACAAAGTGTTTCAGGATCCGGAACAAAGCCTGTGAAGAACTGATAAATGTTCCTCTGAAGAAATGTGTGCAACAGCTTCGGCCTAGCAGGCAGAGCTAATCAGCTGATAATGTGATGACACAGAACTGACAGGAAGCATGAAGGCAGAGAGATTAAATATGAAAAGAGGGCAAACACACAAGAAATTATGCAAACGGTAAAAAGGGGGCTCTCATTAATTACACAAAAACATTCATGTGATCACAACTTAGGGGCAAAACAAACCTGGAAAACAGATGTATCTTTAAAAAATAAAGAGCCGTGTGTTAAACTAACGCAGACTGATCCAATAATGTGCAGTTTATAGTTTATTGATGTGTAGTTGTGTTGTTTTGCACTGGAAGCTAAATCAGTTCAATAACAAATGACTTTAGTTTTAGCTTTTAACCCTTTAAATAATCCACACACAGGGTCAAAACATTTGAGTTTTGACCTTGAAATGGTGCAGAATCTCAAATATCCTTAATTTTATGTATCTCATTTTCTTCTGTCTCTAAATCCTGTTTCTGTGTTTGTGAATGAATTATTTACACTTTACGTTTAAGAAGAGACAAAGAAAGACGAGGACCCTGAAACAAGATAATCACAGCAGTTGTATAATTAATTCAGTCTGTTTGCCAGGGGTGGCAGTGGCTCAGAGGTAGAGCTGTTGCCCACCAATCGGTGGTTCGATTCCTGGCTTCCCCAGCCATGTGCCGAAGTGTCCCTGGGCAAGACACTGAACCCCAAGTTGCCCCCAGTGTGTCAGCCTAAGCTCTGCCACCGGTGTGTGAATGGGTGAATGAGATGCAGTGTCAAAGTGCTTTGAGTACCGATAGGTAGAAAATGCAAACAGCATTTACCATTTGCTGTTTTCCATGTTGTGATTAATTCTCCCTGATGCGAATTCACAGCAGCTGCAGCTTGGACCAACCCGCCTCGTCTTTTGTTGGAAGTGTCTTTCTCCACTATTTCTTTTCAACCTCTTGCTGCTGCCACCTCCACCCCCCATTTGTTTGAACCATCAAAGTCATGTGGACTTCAAAGCACATGTCCATGTACTGGGTAGTGCGAAGTGCTGACTCTTGCATATTTATAGTAAAATATTAAATAAATCAATATTAAAATATAGATGAGAAGGAGATTTCCTGACTTAACTGACACCCCGCTCGTCCTGTTGTCTCTGTGTGTGCAGGATGTAAAACAGAGTGGGACGATATCGGATGTTGGCTGAGAGCTGACGTTGGGCAGGTGGTCAACGTGTCCTGCTCCGAAGTCTTCCAGCATTTTTCCAGCAACCAAGGTCTGTCGTCATTCCAACCTCAGTCCCAGTCAAAGAACAATTTCCAAACAACACACACTGTACGGCGCTCACTACCAGTGTAATCATCTCTACTGGAAGCCAGCGCTGCAGCTTTAATTACTCAGGCATGTTTGTTGGTGAGGATATATATATATATATATATTTCTATATGTACATGTGCTCTGGGAGATTTCTGGCAAAGGACATGACGTGAAATCTTGTCTTCAGGGTTCATACGTCACGGTGTGTCATCCCATTAAGCTGCTGTGGAAGCTGCGTTTCCAGAAAGATGTAGAAGTGTCCTGTGGTGATTCGTTTAATAAAGACCAACTTAACATAGTTAATTAGGGCTAAAACTATGAGGCGTTTGTGTCTGGAATCAATTTATTTCCTTCTGTATTATTGTCTGAAGTATATCGGAGTTGAGCATAATCTGAATTGCAGATCAGCCAAACAGAGCAGTGTCTTGGCTTTCGGCCATGCAGTTGCTAGGATTTGAACTACAGCATGTTCACCTCAAAGGGATGAGAGGAAATTCCTCCTGCCAGGCGTAGTTGTGCGTCTTCGACGAGTACACAACAGCTCTGGTACCTGAGCTACTTTACTTGAGTTATCTGTGCACATTTAGTCCAAACCTACAGTTGCAGCTAAAAACACTATCCTGACAAATGATGCGTTTTGAAATGGACGCTGGGAGTAAATGTTAGCAGACCTGAAACACGACGTGAAAGCGTCGCTTCCTTTCTGCCTGAAAGCACCAATAGAGTGAAATGACCCAAGAGACAAAATGTCCGTGTGGCAATGCCAGCGTTTCACATTCAGGTGCACAGCAGCGACAGCTTTCAGCAGCCAGAGAGGTGTGACGATGAAAAAGGTGCCAGACAATAAAAATCAACAGCAAATAGATGTTTCATTTTTCAACTATGTCAGAAGATCCTGCTTGAGCAAGAACAAACTCAACCTGAGTAAACCGAACACCAGGCTTATTGCAGCCACGGCGAAGCAGAATGGCCTTAATTTAAATGGAAACGTTATGAGAATCATCATTTGTCTGAGCCTACAGAGAGTTTTCACTCAGAGGTGTCGTTCACTGCTCATCCAGCCTCACTGCAGCCCATCGTTAGATCTGCTAGACAGACGTCATTACCAGCTACCAAATGACATATTGGAGCAGCTGCAGAGCAGGTATTTCCCTCAGGTGTTGGTAAGGACCCATCTGATCCTGGGTGAACGGAACGTCTGTTAAAAGCTCTTGACTTTTGCCACGGAACAAACTTTCTGAACTGAAACTATTTGAGGAAAGTCTGAGGAACTTAAATCAGGCTTTAACTGGAGTGATGTCGACAGACTTTAAACATTTGTGTGTATTAAAAATATATGTGAGCCACTCAAATTGTCTTTTGGCCCAAATCAGGGTATGTTTACAGGAACTGCACCGCCGATGGTTGGTCAGAAATGTATCCGCCCTATGAGGAGGCCTGTGTTTTCAGCGATGACAGCGAGCCTGAATCCGAGGTACTGACACAGACATGTTGTTGTAATCATGCCAGTCAGTTATGCATATTCATAACGTTTCTGTTTCCTCTCCACCCTTCCGCCCTCATTGGTTTTCAGTTTGCAGATTCAGTGTCAGGACAAAGGAGGTTACACAACAAAAGCTTAGGCAAATTGTTCACTGTCAATTCTGCAAAGCAAAAATAAATCTAACATATGTGACGCTGTATAATATGAGATCAAGTCATAACGTTTCTTGGCTTCTCCTGCATGAGGTGTGAGTTCACTGATCAGTATAAAGGACACATGTCCAGCTGTTTTGAGCTCAGTCTACTGATGCTCCCTTTTGTTCACCCCGCAGACGAGCTACCTCTCCACCTTAAGACAGG
Organism: Macropodus opercularis; assembly: GCA_030770545.1. Taxonomy (NCBI): domain Eukaryota; kingdom Metazoa; phylum Chordata; class Actinopteri; order Anabantiformes; family Osphronemidae; genus Macropodus; species Macropodus opercularis. The sequence continues at coordinate 14,970,167 of CM061105.1, read as the reverse complement.
TCTACACCGTAGGCTACGCCACGTCGCTCATCTCCCTTATTACAGCCATAGTTGTGTTCACAGCCTTCAGGTAAGATCATAGAAGAGACCCGAGCATTTTGAGAAGCTCCTCTTCACCACTCAGTGGATTACGACACATATTTATTAAGGTTATTATTATAATTATGAAACGTACATTCATCAACTTTCTGCCAACGACAGATAAGCGATGAATGTTAAAGTGCTTTACAGTGACAAACTTTAACTCAAAGTACATTTATTCTGAAGCTTTTAGCAGCTTTTAGCTCATTTGTGTTTTCATGCACAACAATTCTCACCACGCTCATTAACAGGATAAAACTAGAAGCAGCTGTTTTCAGTAAACAAGGTCCTATACAGTGATTGTATATTTCAGAACAGAAGCTGTTAAAAACAGCCACAAGCAGGAGGATGAGGTTACAGGAAAGTGTGAATGAATTCATCTTATGTTGCAGATTATTCCATGAGATTGCAGCACTAGCAACAAAGGCCTTAGATCAGTTCTGGTTCCCGGTTCCTGAAGCTTCAAATATTCATAGACTGGGTGAGGTAAAGGTGTGAGAGCAGTAACTGAAAGGATGAGATGTTAGAGGGCAGCTTTGTAAATACACTGATAGCAGAATCAACCAATTTTAAATAAATAATCATTATTTTTAGGAATACGTCTGAGAACAGGGACAGATCTGAAGGTCTTCATAACTTAGAGAGGAGGAAAACATCTTCAACAGCTCAGAGGGAAGCTTCCGGTGCAGTTTCCATTGATTGATGACCCTGATAATCTATTCTATTCCATTGTAATCTATTTCTCTGGATCTAGGAACATAACTAATTAAGTCATTTCACCAGTAAAGACTAATTTATGTGTTAAATGAAGGCAGTCTTTTCCCACGGGATGATAAATTCAGCAGCACAATACAAAACACTGTCATCTGCATAAAGATGGATTTTACTCAGCTATAAAAAGGAAAAATGCACAAAGCAGCACAGACAATTCACATTATTTATTGAAATCCTGTTGAATTTTAACAGTAATGGTTATACAGATGAGAATGAGGCTACAATCTGAGCATGTGGGTCTTTTAATCGTTTCTTTCTGTTTCGTTCCTTCAGGAAATTCCGCTGCACTAGAAACTACATTCACGTCAACCTGTTCTCCTCCTTTGTTCTGAGAGCCAGCGCTGTCTTCATCAAAGATGCTGTGCTGTTTGCTGATGAGACACTGGACCACTGCTCTATGTCTACGGTGAGGGAGATAATGAGGGAGATTTGTTTTTACCGCTATTCACCATCACTTTAAAACCCACAGAGCAATTTCAAAATCTGATTCTACTTTATCAATTGTTTTGAAAATTAGACAAAGCAAGATTCTCAAATGATGACATATTTAAAAAGCTTAGATGTGGGGATTAATATACTGTAGTTAGTCTTATTTTGAAACACACAACAATCCGGTATTTTTTCTTTTCTACTGAAATCCCCCACACCCCCTACTTCTTACTGCCGTATTTTGGAGCTATCTTTCAGTTGCACTACCTTCTCCAGGACTGTGTTAGGTTAGGCTTTAACGATGGCAGACATCCAGCGGCAGTAACATCCCTTGGTTGTGTCCCCTCTAGACAGCCTGCAAGTCGGCTGTGGCTTTCTTCCAGTTCAGCATCCTGGCCAATTACTTCTGGCTTCTGGTGGAGGGCATGTACCTGCAGACGCTGCTGGCCCTGACCTTCGTCTCTCAGAGGAAATATTTCTGGTGGTACATCCTGATTGGATGGGGTGAGTAACAATCCGATGATCTCGTTGGGCCGTCAGCGTGTTTCATTTAGATGCAAAAACACTGGCAACTTTTATTTATGCCATTTCTCTGTCTCAGCAACGAACCCTGCTGCATATGCTTCTTCTCTTAGTTTCCCTTTTCTTACCTTTTGTTGCATCTCATTTTCATGGTCTTGTTATTCTCTTTTTTGTCTGTGTTCTTTCCTGCTCTCTTTATATTTTGTCGTTGTCATTTGGGTCTTGTTATCAAAATGTCACGATGCACAGTTCAGCCACAGTGAGCTGAGCTCTGCTTAGTGCAGCAGTGGAAGTGAGAAGCTGCCACATGCTTGTAATGATGTTCTGGAGACTGAAGCAGAATTTTAGTTCCTGAGACCAGGGCTGACAAAACAGCATTTCTGGAGCTCGTTCTGCTTTTCATCCGTTCACTGTAAGAGTCGATAGGACAGTCAGTGATAGGAGGACGCAGGTTCTGTGTTAGAGCAAGTTTGTGCAGAATGTACTGAAGTGTGGCAGCAGGCTACAGACTCAAATCCTCCTTTGACCACCTGAAGAGACACTTGGGGGACGAGCATCAGTTGTCTTGTTGAGGATTAGCCGGGTCCTAATGAGACCAGATGGAATCTCTCCAAGTCAGGTTTGTACGTTCGGTTGTTGTAAAAGTTCCACCACGTAGTGAGTGAAAGTGTTCAACAGACATGATTGGCTGGCAGTCAGGAGAGTTTGTGAGTTAACAGACCATGAGGGTCAGTCGGGTTCAGGACGCCTCACTCCGCTGTGACAGGACAGAGGAAGAGCCGTTCTGCATCTGCCCCTCAGTGCGTTTTACAGTCGATTGGCGCTGTCTCCAACAGACTGATTAGCAGATTAGCTCTGTTAGCATAATGCGTTTCTGGAATTCTTGTTGATGAAATAGGACGTTTGCCTTATTAAATCCCACGTCTTGTAACAGAGATGGAAGGAAAGCTGTGACTAGATTTCAAAGGAAATATAAATGACGGCAATATTTGAATGAATGTCAGCTGACTTTGTTATGTTGAAACCTATTTTCCACAGTAATGCTGCCACCATGGAAACACACCAAACACGCATTTCTTTCAGAGAAAGATATGAAAATAAAAGCGTTGCATGTTTGTTTGGCTGTGTACATGAGAGCTGCTCCACATCCACGGTGGATGCTTCTTATCAGCTTCTCTCCAGGCTTTAGTTCAAGCTCTCTGCTCTCTCCTGCTTTTATCCTGTCTGTTTCTTCTTTTGTCATGCAGATGCAACAGGGACTCACATGATGCGCAGAGAAATCATGATGATTTCTGCCTCGTGCCTATTAAACTCGCATGTGAACAGGTTAATTTTGCTCGACGAACACCCACACAGGCCGGATGATTAATCTGTGGTTTCATATTCTAGGGCTGCCGTCAGCAGTTCTCATACTCTGGGTTTTGACCAGATTTTTCTACGATGACAGAGGGTAAAATATCTCACGTCTATGTTTCTCTTTGGTGATTGTTAGTGGAGTCTGGTTTCATTTGACGTGAACTGCTTTGATTGCAGTTGCTGGGATGACACGGACAACGTTGGTATTTGGTGGATTATCAAAGGACCAATAACCGCCTCGCTCCTGGTGAGTGAAGCAGGAGCCGCGACTCTCTCCCTCACGTCACACTTATTATTGAGGTAGAGGTTTGCACCATCTCGTGTCTTAACATATAGGTCAGGAGCCAATTTACATTACGAGGAGCCAATTTGAACACATTTTAATTTCCTACAGTCCATTCTGAAGTGCATTAAATAATAACAGTATACAGACACATACAGTGATCTACGTCCTTACTGTCAAATACAGGCAACATACACTATATTGCCTCACCTGCCTTGACTCGCATATGAACCTAGTGACGTCTCATCCTCATCCACAGGGTTCAATATAACGTCGATCCACCCTGTGCAGCTATAACAGCTTCAGCTCTTCTGGGAAGGTTGTCCACAAGGTTCGGGAGTGTTTATGGGAATTGTTGACCATTCTTTCAGAAGAGCATTTGTGAGGTCACACACTGGTGTAGGACGAGAAGGCCTGGCTCTAATTCATCCCAGAGGTGATCTGTCGGGTTGAGGTCAGGACTCTGTGCAGGCCAGTCAGGTTCATCCACTCCAGACTCAGTCATCCATGTCTTTATGGACCTCGCTTTGTTCACTGACTCCCATTATTTGGACGGATGAGCGAATACTTTTGGCCACATAGTGTATGTTGGGCTCAGAGCCTCCAGCGTGTCGGTCTCTGCGACTCTGTGGATAACTGTCAAGCTGTCAACCAGCTCCTACTCAAACATTCAGTTGATTACTATAATTAAAATGTGCAGTGTGAAACACATAAAACACTGATCTGTGGATAAGCTTATGTTGCAAAACGCTTCAAGCTCAGTTTAGTGATGATTTAAAATGTGCGTTAAACTCAGGATGAAGTTAGTTAAAGTAACTCTGATCTGTGTGAACTTCTTGTTTTTAGAACATTTGTTCTATTATTTCATGCTAGAGGCCTTTGGGAGGTGAAAGTAGCAGCTAGTGCAGACTGATGGAGAGCTGCATCCTCCATGTGATGTTTAATTCAATTTAACTGCAATTCCAAGGAAAACAATGGGAAACGTCACATATGATTTCAGGTGGTTTGTTCATGTTTGCCGGGTACAAACTTCACTAAAGTGATCAAGTGGAGGATGAACACTCAGAGGTGTCAGTACCGTCCGGTAACAATTGTTCATAAATTGGTTCGCCCCAAGGAACATGACGCAGAACTTCCAGGTCTGCATCAAGGTCCCAAACCACTGAATCCCAACGACTTTGGTTTGGGATTGAAGAAAATTCGTTTTTTGTTTGTTTGATGCCGTTGTTGATGTTTTCACTATTCTGTGGTTTCTCATTTGGGTAATTGTTTGCATGGATGTGTCCCTACCAGGTAAACATTGTTATCTTCGTCAACGTCATTCGGATTTTGGTTCAGAAGCTCAAATCATCCGCTATGGCTGGGAACAACGACACTGGACATTTTATGTGAGTCACAGTTTACAAATGATCTTGAAGTGAGTTTACAGTTTGAATTTGTAGACAATGCTTTGCAGGTTTAGTGAGCTGTTAATACCTGAAGGATTCTTCAGGGATTCTTAATCCACCGTAACACGTAAATCCATGAACGAATACTAAATCTTAGTAATAAATGCTTTAACACAATAGCAAAAGACTATTGTGCAGAGTGTGTGGGTGCGAGGAAGCTACATTATCAGTCAGACGCTATGCATGAGTCTTGGATGTATGCTTTAAAAAAACAGGGAATTTAATCTGCTCAGTTCATAACATACATATCACACAACGCTGATGTCTGGTTCTGCTGTTTGGTGCCAGCCTATTAGATCATAAAAGCAAAGAACGGGAATTGTGGTGGAATTAGTCATTTGACCTTTTGACCTCTTACGGTGTTTAACTACTGGTTTGTACTGTTGGTGCCATCACATATTTAAAGTATTTATACATATTCATGGGTCCCTGTGGATGCAAAATTAAGATATGTGAAATTCTTCTAAACACTGTTTAAACTGACACATGCAGGTGCAGTTTAAGAATAAAGCAAAACTTTCCCTTTCTAGAACCGTTGCTTCCACTTGTGACGCCCCTTGTTTTCACTATACATACGAATAAAAATACGATAAAATATTTTTGATACTTCCTCTAAACCCTGCAGAAAGAGCTGAGGGATGATGAAAAACGGTGCTATGATGAATTCACATTATTCCTACTTGCTATGAAAAGGGAGGTGGACAGAGAAGAGAGATGAAGCTACCAGTGATCCCAGAAATCCTGCTTTACCTGAATGAATCCCGCCTTCCTTCTGACATTTGGTTGGTGTAAATTCCAGCTCAGCTGAATTAATTTACAATGAGAGTGCACTAAAATAGCAGCTGCCACCAGAAATAGAAACGTCTCCTCCATCCAGCGATAGGATTGTTCCACTACTTCACTGAATGTTTTGCACTTTCAAAAAGCTTCATCTGAGGCTTACAAACGTCAGACAGATCTGTGACGTTAGCACAAAGGCTCAAATCCCAGATGGGACAGAAAACAACCACAATCCTATTACACTGCAGGCTTCAAAATAAGCTGATGGGTTGATGCATGTTTTAGCGTTCGATGCACCAAAGTCATTTGAATGACTGAAAGTGTAGGTATATTGTTGTGTAACTGCAGCTGTAACATACTGATTATACTCATACGTTACAACATACCATAAATAGATTCTAGAGGCATTAGGTTGAACAGTGCAGGAGAACAAACAGGTTTTATGGAGGCTGAACGTTTGACCTGCAACAAACTGATGCAACAACAGATCGTTGCTAAAAATAAAATGGCAACATTTACATGAGATTCAGACATTGCTGATCTGATTTGAACTTAACTTTGGGCACAATGCATCTGGGTTCTGTTTTGTTTCTGACATTTTAATCTCTTCCACTGATTGGCCTGATCACAACGCTGTTTTAAAGGTCAGTATAATAAACATTTGACACCAGCAGTAGATTCTTGATGAAACTTGGCGAATTTATGCATTTTGCTCTGTTTTGCTTTGTACTTGGCATTTAAAACTTTTTTGTAACTTGGATTAGACTGATACCAACTGACCTCAGTACACTGTAATTAGAGCAGAGCTCTCACATCATCATTTGAACTTATGCCTAGTGTGTCTTCCTTCTTATTCCTGTTGTTTGTTTTGTCATCAGGAGACTGGCTAAATCCACCCTTTTCCTCATTCCTTTGTTTGGGATGCACTACACTGTCTTTGCGTTTCTTCCTGAGAACACTGGGGTCGCAGCCAGACTTTATATCGAACTAGGACTGGGCTCATTTCAGGTAAAAGCACAGAAGAGTCTCATTTCAGAAACCGTTTTAAAAGACTAAGTAAACTTTATTTACTTTTATTTACTGACCAAAGGCTTTCCAGAGGTTGACAGTGTGTTATGATTGACAGGACAGGCTGTCTGGGAAACTAACACTGTCTGTTGTGTTGCAGGGTTTTGTGGTGGCCCTGCTTTACTGTTTCATGAATAGCGAGGTAGGTGCACAGGGTCTGGTGGGTTGGGGGGGGGGGGGGGGGGTCTGTTTGTACGATCACACAATGACCACAACAGCTGAGTATCTGTAAATAAGTAAAGAAATGTGAAAAAGGACTAGAAGTGAAAGTAAAAATGCCAATAATCTAATTTATACAGACTGGTACAGGTCTCCCATAAATATTAATAATCATGTTCCACCTTTCCTGCATACGTGTCCTCTAGGTGCAGACGGAGCTGCGGCGGTGGATATGGAAGTGCCACAATCAAAACCATCTCACCCCAGCCAAGAGAAGTATCACTCAGATTACGATCCGCGCCCGCGGAGGGCTCGGAAATCCTCCTTCTTGCGGAAACATCTCTTCAGTATGATCCTAGAGACTTTCCATGTAATGTGACGAGGACCCCAGTCCTTCAAGTGGAACTTGGTAATGACATTCAGCGAGGAAGCTCGTCCGTGTGTCCGTAGCAAACACTGATAAGCGATGGAGCAAATGCATTTGTTGGTGCCACATTTAACGCACACTCTCCTCTACCACCAAAAAAACAAGCAAAATGAAAGAAAGGGATCATAATAATGTGGACAGAGGGAATCACAGCAGAGCTGGAACCGAGCAGTAGGAGGGTGGTTTGTTGTTGCGGTTTGGGGGATTACACAGGGACGGCGTGGATGCCTGAAACTGGCAACGCTCGACTGTGTCGGACTGCTTTCGACACAATGTGTGCATTGAGCCAGCGGAACCTGGGCTGAGGTGCTTATGGCGTATTTAAGTGTGTATCCTGTATGTGAAGCTGCCATTTGTTGTTACACTTATTTGGAAGCATTTTCTGCCTGAATGAGCCATCTTTGCAACAATATTTGGTCTCTGCAACGTAATTTTTCATCCATCCAACTGCGTTGCCAAGTGGTATAAACCTGTTACTCGTTAGATTAGCGATGACTGGCCACAGATTCCTCCTTAAAAAGACGATACAAATGATGCGGTTTAACTAGACTAAGCAAGATACTGTACAGGTACGTAATGTGGATCCAGTGTCATGTTTATGATATGAAACGATTTGAAACTTGCAGCAAAGTGTAAGAGTGAATGTATAATAGTGTAATTCATGAACACACAACCTTTTTACAAGGGTTTATGATAAACCTTAGTATCACATTGTGTTATTGTAAATGAGTTAATGGACTGTTTACATCTATGACATATGTGCCAGATGAGGTAACAGTTGGATATTGAACTGACTGAATGGACAGACATGTAGTGACCTTGGTTTTAACTATTGGACCCAACTGTTTCTCTTTTTTGGCAATTTCAGTTATTTTCCAAACCTCTTAAAAAAGTACCTCCAAAAATAGTAAAGAGTCAGAGGGTGATTCAGGACTTATTGTCAGACATTTACCAGACAGTGCCTGTTTTCTGAGACTCAAAACAACCTAGAGTAAGCTTAGTGGGCTAAACCCTAGTTTCTACAGTCCAGAATTGGACACAGACTGACTGTAAACAAGACATTTGCTCGCTCACTTCTGACCAAATGACGACTTTATGGCAACACGACTACAGGACACTGTATTTAACATCTCAACTCCTTTAACACAGGAGTAATTCTGACAGATCTGTGCTTGTGTGTCACCGATATGTTACATTAACTTGTTTTGCACTGCCTTGAAGTGTTCAACCAATTTATCTCATCAGTGCCGCTGAAATTCACCTGAACGTTTGTGGCAAATCCGATGATGCTCCCTCAGATCCCTGGGATCTGAAAGGTACTCGCCCATCTACAACTGTTCACACTTCATTTTACAGTGAACACACAGCATTATACCTGTAGCGTTGGTAGATCTACAGTAGTTTAGGCTGATGTAGTTATGTAGACCTTAGAAATAAACAATAAATAGTAATATTCTGTTCTACCGTGTTATTGTGCTTGATATTATGGTTAACCCTTATTTTCTATTACATATAAGACATGATGTGATTGAGGTAGAAAATGTTAAGGCCAACTATGAAATATTCAGTTCAAGAAATTACTGAAATCAACATAAGTAAATTGGATTGATTAGAAATAAAAGCTCATACGTGTGATTTTAGATCCTGTTGTTGAGGTGGCTGTAAAATTCATAGCAGTAGTTCAGACATTAAAAAAATTCTGATTTAGTGAAATGAAGTCACGTTCTTCAGTACAAGTACAACGAACCACAGTAGATATTTATTTTGCAGTCAGTTTGCATTGCACAACCTGGGACATAATTGTTGGACACAAGAATGCATGTAGCACACGACACTGTTGCAGATAGAACAAAGGTCAGATGAAAGTTTTCAGATTTTTTTAAACATTTAAATAACTTACAGTAAATTCCCATGTATGCATTTACACATGCATACCAAATACACATTCTCCACTTTGCACACACACACACACACACACACACTCTGGTAACAGCAAAAAATAACTACAAAAACACCAACATTACAGATTTTAGTCAATGGTTCCACCTATGTGCCAAAAAATATATTTACTGTATACGATCAAAAAAAGACATCATTTGTACATCATGGCAAATCGATAGCAGGCGACATTTATAGCTGCAAAGCAACAACTGTACATTCAATAATTTATAGGCAATCAACACAAATAAAACCACACTCACACACACCGAAACCACCTCAACAGGCATTGATGCGAAAGAAGACGCCGAATACGCCACACGGAGAAAAGCGACATTCAAAACAGGGAGTTGACAATTTGGTAAAAACATCTGCAACATTTTTGCTCAGACAAAAAGTGTAGCTTGAAACTGGTCAGAAAGGTTTGGAGGTTTCTCTCAGCACGTATCCGTTTAGCTAGCGGTCAGTTTCTACATACTAAGGGTTTATCTGTACTGTTATTTTAGCCAGTGTCGCCCCGGCGAGATAACAGACCTAATTCACTAGTGGCCAGTATCTACTCTCTAGCATCTATGCAGTAGTTAGCGCATTGTTTCTTTTATTGGAATATCATATAATTTATAAAACTTCTTGATACATGCTCACATAGGTGAGACTGGCTGTTTACAATATTTATTGTAGTTAGGGTAGTTATAGCTTATCCTAACTGGCCATTGGGAGCAGTTTCAAGTTAATTACTGTGACGTCAAGGGACCCACAACAACGTCATGATTTTGACTTTCTCCCCTCTCATCACAGCAAATGGTAATAATAAATATCTAATTATTGCTTTTGGTAAATAGGTCAAAGGATTTGCTTTGAGATTATTTTGTTTTCCAATTTCTCTCATATATTATCTCAGAATGAATATTAGCTGACAGTATATTATAAACAATCAATCAAACAAATAATAAATAAATCAATTGATAAAAATCAGTGAGACACTTCAGCCTGATGATTTTCAAAAATCTCAGCAGAGGGGCTTCATAGATCCAGAAAATAAAGTCATAAAATACACGTGAACAGGCTGGTAAATTATCTGTCTCAGCCAAAAAAACAAATACGCGCCAGCTGAACCTGACTCCTCGCTACCAAATCAAACTGAAACACTTTGCTACCATCTTGTGGCAGATTATAAAGCGAAGATTTGGTCAACAAAAGGTGTTTTTTTTTACTTTCCTCACACAGTAACAGCTTTGACACATGGTCGTTTCCATCTGAGCCAATTCAGACTCAGAGTGACGGCTGGTGATAGAACACGTACGAAGCAGCAGAGTGGTTTTGATTTCACCCTCACACACTTTGTGTTTTATCTGTTGTAGTTGTTTCACCTTTTAAAGGCGTCCAAACAAAATAAAACCATCTTCTCTGGCTCTGGGACTCGTGACAGCATCATATCTCACTCACCCTTTTTGCTCAAAAGCAGCTGAGCAAAAACCTTCAACTGTCATGGTAACAGTATATATGTACAATACAGTATCTTACTTTTCACAGGTTAGAACTGTTTTTGATCTCTCTTTACATCCTTTACATCTTTAACGGCAACGACTTCCTTCATCAGTCATACAGCTATTATACAGAGAAGCATGTAAACTATACAGTGACTGATTTTACATCGGTTTACAAGGTTTATGGAAAATACACATCCTTGTTATTTTAAGATACTAACATTTTGAATCCATCTAGACGACAGTACGAAAAATAAATGCACATAATGGAAAAACCCTCCTATACCAATCGTTTGACATGTGAATTGTCTCATTAAATTATTTTCCTACCAGGACAGTTTGTTTCTCAGTTTGTTGACAGAAGAAAATGGCACAAAACACTCAGATTGTCTAGAGCTGTCACGTTAAAGCATTTTTTTTGGTGAATGTAGTGAAGTTGTTTGTTTATTGTGTTAACACCCGATTGAAGTGATCTCACAGTTACCTTTAATAGATTACTGTGAAATTCAAAACGCTTGAAAAGCTAATTACCGAGCTCTATTAGTCAAGTCTCCACTCGATAAAAGCTCAGCTGGACTCTTCACACATGATCTTTAAAAGAGAAAAGAAATAACTATTGTAGTGATAAATATTTTTCAGTTCTTGCAAACACACACACAATAAAAAGACATCACTCTGTACATTCTTCATCTCTGTGTTGTGTGATCATTGTACTGTAAATAAAAGTGGCCGCTATTTGTGACAACTAGGCACTTTGGAATATGGATGTAGATGGTTGCTATTAAACTCTAGAAAGTTTAATATGAACAAGAGAACAAGACAAATAATCCTGTTGTCTTTAAGAGTTGAGGCTTTGATTCTCACAGCCAACAATCTAACACTGCACATGTAAACTTATGGCACTATGCTTTGGATAAAAGCATCCAAATAACTGGCATATGGATGTTTGTCTGTTTACTGCCTGTATGAATACATCTGATGAGTCTGTGGGAAAAACACCATCTACCTGGAGGCAGCTACTGTCGTGCAGCTTTTCATCGTGGGATCAGGGAGTAGAGCGTGTTTTCCTTCTTTTAATCAAAATGTGCTAATTCGTCTTTCGAGGTCCGATACTTTGCTCTTCGTCGCTCATTCATTTTGGCACCGTGCTTCCACTTTTTTAAAGATATAAATAGAGCAGGAAGGATCTTTTGGTTCTTCAGGATATGTGATGAAGTCTACAGATCTGGGCTCCAGTTCCTTTTGTTTGAAAAGGTCATTACAATACTGCATTATGTAAAAGAAAGAAAATCGTCTGGTTCAAGACACCGAAACTATTCACAAAGTTCTGCTTTTTAAGTAAATATTTTTTGACATACTTTGTACTTACGGCTGGTAGTAAAAACAATTGAACATAAGATGACATTATCAGCATTTTTACAAGCAAGGCAGAGGTTTGGTTGATATTTAACTTAGGACTGGGATCAGATCAGATCCAGTCAGACAACCTGTCTGGCACTTTGAAGCATTTTAATTTACACCAACAGCCAGAAATGACCCCTAGATCAGAAGGTTGTGTACATTTGAATTTAGCATAAAAATTTTGATTTTGAGGCCATTTCTTTTAAATTTTCGTTTTTAATGAAGCGTTGTTTGCATCATTAATCACACAAGATATTGATCTAATGAGAAAAATATTCTAGGATACTAGAAAATGAAAAGAATTCAGGAATGAAAGCCAGTAATGCACCGTAATGAATATAAGAGGTGTCGGGGTCACTTTGGTCTGTTCTGGTTGGTCTGGATATGAACGGCACCTTAACGTGGACTCTGGCCAGTCAGACGCTCAGGTGGGGAGGCTGATGTTGGCATTCTCCGCCAGTGGGCTGGACATCCGTATCTGGGAGCTGCTCTTGCTGAGGATCGACAGCTGTGTCCCGCCGTTCACCCCGCTGCTGGCCAGCGAAGGGTGCCTCTGTTGCTTCAGGTCCACAGCAAAGTACCGGTTCACTGTCCAGCTGCGCCATTTCCTCTTGATCTCGGACTGCACCTTCAGGAAGAAACTTCACAAGGTCATTTTAATGTACCTCAAGCTGTACCAGCTGCGAAAAGGTACAGTACAGTATGATCCACAAACTGGACTAAAAGGCAAGAAAAAGCCTTAATCTGAACTAGTAAAGTACTGTAGGTTCCATGAATCTATCTTAAAAATGGCTCAGTCAGTCTGACATTGGGTCCTGGAGTAAATACATATAAATAGATCTACTGTGGATCATAATATAAGATAATCTCTCAGGCAATCAGTTTAGATTAAACGGGCCAAAACTCTGACAACTGTAGCTTAAGCTCAGTCTTTCCAAGTGACCTTCAGGTGTCATTGCTGCACTTAAGCCTCTGTGAAACCAGTTTATGAACATGTTTGTGTATGTGATGAAGCCTAAATCTGAAATCTGAACCTATTGTCTACACTTCATCTAAACTATGTGCTGCTTTCTGTTACATTTGCTCAGTAAACACATTTATGAGTTTGCATCAGGATTCATGCATCCATCTGCCTGATTGTAACAATATGAGCTGAAGCAGAGAGAATACGTCTACGGGGGCAAACCTTACCTCTCCATTGAGGAAACAGTAGAGGACAGCCACCACGAAGCCCTGCAGAGCAGAAGGACAGCAGGTAAGAAACAACCAGGCATCACCAACAGTCTGACTGTGGACATGGTCACTGTTCAGCCATCGCGGCTATGTGCAGTATAAAATGTGGACAGATTTGACAGGCAGAAAAAAGGCGACGGTTCGAAAAGCAGTCAGGGCCAGGGAACAGAATTATACCGTCATCAAGAAAGTACACGTCAACCATATCTATTAAAGCACAAGCAAACACCTCTAAAGACTCAAACATGCTTTTTTGTAGGCCTCCAGTGTGTTTATGTAAATATGAAAATAGTGGCTATTGAAGAACATAAACTGGAAAAGTTTAGCAAAACTTAACGAGGATTATGGACCTAGGTATCGTCACTGGGAGATTCATTCGTGACTTAAGCAATTATGAAGCTACTATGATGCCAAAGATCAATCTATTGTACTGTACTGCACTTATTTTGTTCTGTCTATTCAACCACAAAACAAAAAGTAAACAAAATAAAAAGGCCAGGCCAGCAAAAACGGACCCATTCCACAGCTGTCAAAGCAGGAGACTTAAACATCAGCAGCACTCTCCCTAAGAGCTTCTTCACATTTTGTATATAAGTGTGATTTATTATCCCAGCATGTTCTCTCATCCATCAGCTGGTATTAATGCTTAATGGAAACCGGATGTTTAACCAGCTGGAAGAGCTCACCTGGAAGGATCCCAGTCCCAGTTCAAAGACCAGTCTCTCCCTCTTGCTGACATCTTCAGGTGAGAAGGCGAACACAGTGTAGTGAATCCCGAACAGAGGGATGAGCAGGAGGGTGGAGCGTGCCAGACGCCTAAACATACACGCACACAAACATGTCATTTAACGCAGCTGAACAAGACTGAAACATGTCAGCTGAGTCAGATTCATTCATGTGCACATGCTTTGCTGAACATCTGGATGTGATTTAAGAAAGGAGCCACTGATGCAACGTCGTGACAGGAGATATGATACGAAGATTCATTTCTAGCCAAACCTCCATTTATTTATTTATTTATTTTTATTGTAATTTTCAAGACAAATATATTTTGTTTCACACGTAGGCTTAGTCTCAATTTCCTGCAGGTTTTGTGTTTAGCTTGAACCGATTCGGTTTGTCCAATGTGATATTTATACGATCAAATCCCATGAAAAGATCAGAGTCAACAGTGAAATTATCCCATTAACAATTATTGTCTGTGAAGCCACAGCTTGATATGGTTAATTCCCCTGAGTCATAGAGCACCAGTTATACACACACACACACACACACACACACCAACACACACACACACACACAAGAACAAATCTGTGTTGAACTAGGTGACAAGTTGTTTATTACCAGAAACAGTTTTAACACTGCTTTTATTTTAGAGCAGTAAAGACTATAAAACAAGATGTGAGTTACTCTGACTCTTTGAGTAACGATACTGAAAATAACACTGTGAACCCATAAATAGTGTAAGTTTTAAATTCCCAGTACAACAAATGGGCTGAGTGTTCAGTCTGACACTTTTCCTGTCTCTTGCACTAACACATTGTATATTTTAATCTTTTAATGGGATTTGCTGATGCATCCTGATCCTCCGTGATTTAAAATGATATGAGGCAAAAAAATAAAAAGTAAAACAAAATGCTGATCACACAGACTGAACCCACAACGCAAGAGAACACAACAAATAAAATCCACAACAAGAAAAATGTGCATCACTGTTTATAGAGGGCTGGGATGATTTGACTTAGATGAGAAAAAGTTAAGTTTGTGCTGTGTTCTGACCATTAGACAACATTTACTGTGATTTATTATCTTTAATTATAAATAACATTTTTTATTTAATTTAGAAGTTATGCCAAAAGGCTGTTTGTGGGTTAACAGATTAGATTTAATCAGATCAGATTTTCCAGGGTCTGAGTGTTGAAGAGACTTTATAAAATTCCTTTAATATTACTGTTTGTGTCTTCATCAGGCTTTTAATTATAAACCATATTAGAAAGAAAGACAACAGGGCTACAGTAGGGAAGTAAATGTAAAAAGGTACTGAGAACATTTACCAAATGTTTTCAAAATAAAAAGAAAATGTAAAATCGCCTCAGCAGTCAAAGTGGTTCATTTTGTCCTGCTCTATATGGAGGCCATTTCACACATAATGACAAAAGGTCAGAACAGACAGGAGAACACAAAGGGTGTGCGAGGACATTCATGGACGGAAGGCATCCCCACCCCAACGCTCTCCATCACCACTGAATGCCTGAACACACTGGTGTTAACCCTCAGAGAGACCTGAAGATGTGAGGACCTGCCAAGATGTCCTCACAATGATGGCACAGTATCAAACGTACACATGTCCACACAATGTGATAACAACAGGTAAACAGTTACACACACACTTACAGTGTGATTGTGGATAACTCTGACATCCTGCACGAATGCTGAACAGCCTGTGTGGGCTCACTGAAGCATTTCTGAGCACAGCTGCTACACAGCACAAAGACAACACAACAACACAACAAAGACAATGTCTTTAGGGACACGGACGCACAATCTCACACAGCGCAAACTCACACACACCTTCACACACACATACAGTAGGTCTAGGCAGAGGATGAGAATGACATCATCCAGCAGGTCCTGTGGGAGTAGCAGCACAGTGAAGTCTGGCTACAGCACAATCCCACAATGAGGCTAAAGCTGCCAACAGGTACAAACAATTCTGTTCAGGACGAGCTGCAACAGAGACGATGACACAGAAGCGACGCAGCTTCTCTTCAAGTGGTTGGTCTTTTTGTTCACTGATTTAAAGACCAGTCAAGGCATCAGTGTCCTCATGGATGCTTTTTTCACATTCTACTAACTTTAAACATTAGCAAAGTTACCTTCACTCACACACACAACGACACGCACACACACTAGAAGAAATAAACACTTTGTCAGGAATGTGACTAGTGTAACTTACAGGTAAATGCTTGATTCATTTCCTCCGATGTCTGGGGACTGCAGCTTCTGGACCAGGATAATGATAATTCCAATGAAGAGGACAAAATTGATCTGACAAAGCAAACAAAACAACAATTCTTTGGTCAAATCTGGAAAAGCCTGCACGAATGAAACTCTGTTGAGGCAAACAGTAAGGGATCGTAATTAGTGAAAAGGAAATCTCGTCATACCATTATGGAGGCCACGACGGGTCCCTTGATTACCCACCAGAGGGCAGTGTTCTCATTTGTATCCCAGCATCTATAGACAGAGAACCGAGTTCCATCATCAAGCAAAACACAGAGGATTAAACCTATTAAAAAATCTAAACAAAGGTTCAGCTGAAAAGTTGCTTGGATTTAGTTTTAAACATTTTTATTTTTTTAAATCCTGTTTTTGGCTTGTCAGTAAGCATTTCACTCTACCCATGTGCGGAGAGTCTTACGTCTGCTTGTGCTGTCCACCCCATAATAAAACAAACTTAAACAATTCAATTTAAACAAATGTGAGCGTGTGTAAGCGTTAAATGCTCCGTGTTGCACTGGGACGTACCCGGTGTCGTGGAAATGCAGCCTCAGCACTGCCCAGACAGTCACACAGATGGTGGGAGTTCCTGTGAACGACAGCAACGAAGAAGCAGTTTCTCCGATAAGTCGAGTCAACGTTTGCAACTGCCAACAATGTTTGTGGCTATAACCCTTTTTAAACCATTCACCTCTAGCACAGAAAGTATCCTAAAATGTTCTATAAGGACACTACAGCTAAACTAAACTAAACTAAAACATTTTTAACAAACAACAGCTTCATCGTCCGTTTGTTGGTTTTTTGGGTTAATTTTGACTCACCCCATCCAACAATGGTGTACCAGTAAAAGTACCGTCTCTCAGGGAAGAAAGTCTCCACCAGCAGAGTGAACAGATACAGGCCTTCGATGAACAGCCAGAAATAGTTGGACATGACGCAGTAATGGAAGAACACCATCACCGCTTTGCAGGCCACCTACACACAAGCACAGGGTGGAGACGCATTAGTGCAGGCGTCCGTTTGATCCGAGACGTAGCTGATTCCATTCGCTGCCTGGTTGTGAAGCACAGTCATCACGGTCTGTTATTACTCCCCAACCTGGTCAGTCTCCAGAGCAGGAATGTAAATCGCTGCTTCTTGCAGCGTTATCGTTCATTATCACGCAAAGTCTCCGATTTCACAGCCAGCTGTAATGGCCCACGTTCGTGTCAACACTTCAGCAGGACTGTGACTCTATAGCATGTAAATGACTAGAGAGCGAGGGAGGTCATCCAATTATGACACCGATCGGGGTCTCGGCATGACCCAGCGTTGACCTGAGATCACTGTGATGATGCAGTAAACAAGTGGAGTTTTAAAACAAGGGGGAAAGGCGCCGCTGACATGCTAATGGGGCTCCAGGAGAAGCTTGGCCTCGCTGAAGCCATTAGCCGACTTAATTAGGTTTATTTATCAGGCCTGCTTAACAAACGGAGCAATGTGTTGTCACCAGACAAAGGCCAGGAGCTTGTTCCGCAACTGCAATGAGGGAGTATTTCTGGTCTAACAGCGTGTTTGCGTTTTGTTGAATTTGCATGTGACTGAAGTTCATTCACGGGCGCGTATGCAACAGGGACAGAGCTTCGCGCTTCACATCTACGAACCTCCGTTTGGATCTCAATCAGAGCAGACCCGATAAAACGACTGCCATTCAACAAGACCCTTTCATGACGCTCTCTGGCCGTAATCAAACAATGTGCGAAACATTTCCGCTGCCAACACTGCAAACTTCCACAATTATCGTGCATGAGTCAGCACTAGAATAATAAAAGCCTCGTTTTCCAGTTATGTGCTTCAGATTTAAATGAAGGAAATAATTAGCCTAGTGAATTAAAGTGACGCCCTTATTTTTCATTAACATCCAATCCAGCGTCACGTTGTTGTGTTGCTGTTTAAATGAATACTGACTGTGTGTACGAAGCAGTGTTCACTGTCTTCCTGAGCGTACAGCACGCCGTCCTTGATGAAGACTGAGATGGCTCTCAGGATGAAGGACACAAACAGATTCATGTGGATGAAGTTTCTGGTGCAGTGGAGCTTCCTGGAGAGAGAAGATGGAAATACTGTACTGTCGCCTTTCACACTCAGACGGTTAAACCAATGAACAGCAGTGTAAGGACCTTTGGAGCCGTTGGCTTCAATATTTGATCACTCAGCTTTGTTCATCAAATGACAAACTGAATTGTTCTTGATTAAGTCTATAAAATTTAGCTATGGGAGCAATTTCCATAGAGCAAATATATACAGATACTATAAAACAGGCCACTGAAACAATTTTCATTTTTGTGTTAATTAGATTCAGACTGAAATTTGTATTTTATTTTGAGGATTTGGGTTAAAATGCATTGAGCCAGTTACCTGAATCTGCAAAGTATGACCATGGCTGTCGTCAGAGACACCAGGGATGTGCTGTAGCCAACTGTGTACAGGGCCTTCACTGAAGCGTAGTACGTGTCCTAATGTCGAACACACACTGCTGTTAGTGCAAGTGCGAGAGAGCTGAGTGTATGAGGAAGTTTAGGTAACGGGATAAACATACAGGTTTGGAGGAGTTGTCGTAGAAGAAGCAAACGTCTGCATAATGAGGGTAGGGTTCAGACCAGCCGTCCTCCGTACAGTTACGGCTGACCTTTCCCATGTCTGGAAGTAAAACACACACCGTAGATATGTACACGCTGAGCAGTATCGAGCTGAAACTCAACGTCTTTATTCCACTCACCGTCCTCCGGCTCCATGACGTCGTGGAAGAGCTCGGCGCAGTTGACCACCACCACGTTGCCAACGCTCGTCGCCTGCCAGCAGGTCAGGTTGTCCCACATCCACGGGCAGCCTGAGAGGCAGAGGACGAGAGGGCGACGTTCATTCAGCACATACTGTTTAAAAACACGCCTGACACTGATTAAACCGAAACAAACTCAATTAAATGGAATTTACCGTAACCTATTCAGCTATAATTGCATTTCATTTCTAATGATGGTTTACGAACATGGAAGCAGCTTTCAAACCATTTTCCCTCATCTGTGTCAGTAGCAGTAACGTAAACCAACAAGACATTTGTAGGTGGATGAATCAAAGCCGACTTCAAAGCTCCACAACACAGTGAAAACATTATTTCAAGATAATTAACAAACCGACATTGTGTTATAGTTTAAACTTTGCCTCAATTGAATTATACAGTTACCAGTTTAGTGGCAACAACACAATTACTGTGTTGAATATTTAATTCTCCATTGGTACAACATTATACAGTTTGAAAACATTAAAGCACATGTTATAACCTCTCTGCATTTATCCCATATGCAACATGGAGTCCTGAATGCTGAGTGTGTGTGTGTGTGTGTGTGTGTGTGTGTGTTGTGCGGACCCTTCTCTATTCTGCTTGGCTCTCTAATCTGTTTTGGTTCTGTCTGGTGAGCCGGACACGAAGCCAATTACCTTTTAAAGGGCAAATAGGAGCCAAATGAGCCGCGCTGAGCTACAGGGTAACCGGCTTAATAAAGCTCGCTGCATCACTGGCTACCACACACAACGGTCTGGAAAGGAGAACATGTCTTCAACATATCTGGATTTGTGCAAGTCTGCAACTACTGATTATGCTCTGCAGATAGTTTTGGGGTGTTTTGTTCTTAAAATGCCAAAGCACTTTTTTGAATTTGAACATATTAAGGCCCCAAAAACTGAACAAATGAGCTAATTGGTTCAGCTTGATGCCAAAACGCAACCAGTGATTTCAGTCCAGTTCTGAAGTAATAAACACTTTGGATGACTGATTACAGCACCGCACAGCAAATCGTTACTCATCTCAAGTTCACAGGGCCTGCAGTGTGTCAATTAAAAAGCTGTTCTAGACATAAACCTTGATCAGACTCGAAACAAGCAACATTCGTCTAACCAAGCTCCAACAGAGCACGTTTTCTTCTGCCCTGTTTCTGTGCTTTTCCTTAGGCCCCTGGTTGAATTTCTGCAAACCTGGCACTTTTATTTCCTCCTCAACGATTTGCTGTCAGCAGAAACACTAGATGGTTCCTTTCAAAGGGACAGGAGCAGACAGGGATGAGTTAAAGTGGGGAGGCAGGCCAAAATATGCATGCACAGCCCGGAAATGGATCTCAATGCAAAAATAAACTAGCACCCAACAAAGAAAACAAATGAAATCTCTAATTCACCTCAGGGACTCAGTGTTTTCAAAGCAGACTACAGGCATTAAAAAGCTCACATGCAGATTGAAGAAACTCTGCAGGATTTGACCTTTAAGAAGAACAATGAGCTGAACTCCTCCTTAAACTTGTTTCCTTCTGCTCTTAATCCTCTGTGTTTGTTTGTCAGCAGAGCTGTGAGTCACAGCGCAGGGAAGGAGATGCAGTCTGTAGCATTCGCTAATGAAAATCACAATCCACAGCCAAGAAAATAATTGCTTCCACACCCATCACATTCCTGTGCGTTTGGAAAATGATGCGGGAGAAACGTGGATGCACTTCAGCGTGACATTACAGGTATAGATTCAGGGTGTGAGCTGTTTACCAGATGTTAGTCTGTGGTGAAAAGCAGCCATTCGTAGTGATTTAGATGTTCTGTTATGTGTCTGTGACCTTTTCAGAGCTGATTCGATAAAATGAAAAATGTCAGATTGTCCAGTATAAAACAAGCCTCTGGTTTGATTTGGAGATCAGGAGATGCATGACTTTGATCAGTTCTGTGTTTTCTGAGCAACCTACGATGTAAAGAATTTAATCACAGCTGAGTAATGGGAACCCAATTACCCACACACAAGAACAAATGGACACTCGCATGCTCATATTCTTGGCCACAAGCTCACTTACCTAATCCAAGGTCATCGATGGCAGTATGCTCCATGATCCTCTCCATGCATTTCTCACGTTCCCGTTGGATTATGCAGTGCTCAGACTCTGAGGCCACCTGAAGTAAAAACACAAACAAACACAGATCATGCAACCGGTAGCAGAAAACACCCAACCAGCTACGGCCTGTAAACACAACATGACCGATGACCTTTGAAGTTTACACGGTGACCTTCTTGGGTGATGCCACTACATTTCAGAGCACCTGAAGATTGTGATCATGCACGTGAGTAGGGAAACGCTGGCACAAAAAGCTGTGCAGCTCATTCAAGAAGGGCTTTCTGATGTCGTAGGGGTTTCAGGAATTTGAGGAGATGTGATCAGCAAAGCTTCATTTGTTGTCAACAATCATCCCCAGATTTCGGGACTGTTTTGTGGGCACCGTCCTAAAATAAGCCAAACTGATGCCGATGCAGAAAGACCAAGACGTCAGAGACAACGGCAGAGGAGGAAAAACCAAGGGTGGCGTTTCAGTGCAGGGTGAGGTCCAGGTTGGAAACAGGTTGTGTGTGCAAGGACGTCAGCAGCCTGCGGTTGGTCAGGGGTCACGCTGGTGCTCAGCTCCTACTCCTCATGGACAATGTGTGCTGGAGGAGGAACGCTGGAGGAGGCGATGGAGCGGCAGAGCAGGGAAGTCAGACACAAACACCGTCTGGCTCAGCGTCACGACTCTTGTCTGGATCATGATTTCCAGCTCGGGTTTGTGGGTTGGAAGTGTGTTTTCTCAGTGCGGTGGTAAAACCTTAATGTTTCAAAGAAATATTTTCTATTCTCTGCCTCCTCTCAAATCAAGACCGTGAGCAACTAGATTAAATTGCATTTAAATTTAGCTCTTAATCCATTGACGAGCCAACAAAGGAAGACGTGGGTAGAACCGAGCTGTTGTCTGATAGGGAAGCGGTTTACTCAGAGGTGGTGGAGTTACTTCATATCTGTCATCTTCCTCATAACTCTCCCTCGCTCTTGAAGCCAATCTCTGCTGGCTTCCTTGCACACAGCTCGTTCACTGTCACAGTGAAATGATAGGTGTCCCAGCCCTCGGAGCCACGGCTGACTCATCACTCTCTCAGCCCTCCGATGCAAATTCACTTCAAGCCCCGCTGCCTAGATGAGATGAGATGAGATAAGATGGGGAGTCTGTCGACCTCCCTTTACTGAGCTCCACGTCAACATCGTATTTGCATACTGCATGAATTATTAGCAAACTTAATTAGTGTTATCTGATGCAATAACAACATCTAGACAAAACACAAACCAACGTTATTGATTCGCCTGCTTTCTATTGTCGTGTGATCATATGAAATGACACTGGCATTGTTAGAAACAGAGACCTGTTTGTACCCACAGCCAGCATCCATGTTGCTAGGCAGCAGGTAACCGTCTAAGAGCCAGTACACATTCTAGACGAGGCTTTGCACAAGTGAGAAATAATTGGATGCAGATGTCTAAAACATGCTTTGCGTCTTTATGGCGCCTCACTGAGCCGGGTTCGTTTTTATTTTACGCTATTTACGGATGCAGTGGCTCAGTCGCGTGCATCTACACCTGCCTTCCACGTGGACACACAACAGGCGCCGCAGAACGTCTTCAGCTGGCAGAGCCTGAAAGCTGGACGTGGCTTCAGCACATCTCGTCCAGCTGCTTGTCAGACTGTACTGAGCCTCAACAACGCTCGCGTATTGAAAGGTGAAACCACTTACTCTCCAACACTTCAGTCGTTAATTAATTTTCTGTGCCTTTATTTAATTACAGCACAGCTCAGCTCAAGATAAACCCGAACAGCTCTGTGATCGGTTACTGTGTGCAAGGCCTTTGCTCCAGCAACCGAATGTTTACTGGTATTGTTTTTTAACAAAATATTCCATCGATTCGATCTTGGATCACAAAAAAAAGCCCCAACTGCTTAGGACATCCCACTGGTTTCCCTTTAATGCCAACTCCATTACTATAAACATCTACTGTGTCATTGCATATATACCAGTCAACAAATAGAGATGTTTCTTAAAACTGCATGTAATTCCCGGCACCCGTCTCTCTTTTCCTTCCTCTCTGAAACAGATGTCTGTCTGGATAAGCAGTCCATTCTGAAGCCGTAGAATCGCCGTTTCCCTCCCCAAGGCTATTTTCCGAGGCCAGGCAGCGCAGCATAGATAATAAAACTCCCATTTGACGTCGCAGACCACTGGCGCAGGCCCATTTGACACAAAATAAGTACATCACAGCAGACGTATGTGACACATCAGCGACTGAAGGTCAGCACGAGACTGCACTGTGCAAAGATGCCAGCTGGGGGACCGCGGCAGATGTAAAGGTTAGAGAAGACGCTGGTAACTGGGAGGTCAAAGGTCAACTTCACCTGACAATATAACTTCATCAGTGGCCATTATAAATGCATCTAGACCCAAAAAACTAAACTGTGTCATGCATCTGAGTAGTTCGGCACCAATGCGCTGAATATAAATCCTCCCACACGTGTTGCACAACTCTTCCATTCTCATTTTTACCTCGACAGGGCCACTAATAAAAGTGAATCACGGCAGCAGCTTTGGAGTCCGTTACATCAGTTGTTATTGTTCTTGAGGTTATTAATGATCAAACTGACCCGTCCGCTTTATGCTCATACCCGTAGGCCTTTGAACACCCCACACAGGTGAACAAACACTCATGCACACAAACTACTCACCAAGGGCAGCAGGAAGATTGTACTCAGCAGGCAGCCTCTCATCGTCTCCTCTGAAGGCGTCACGATATTGGAGCGTGTGTACGTGGATGTGTGTGTCTTCACAGGGATGCTCTGAAATCGACGTCGGCGTCGTCACACTTCTTCAGCATCAAGGGCTCTGAAATGCAACACACGGAAGGAAAAGACTGTGTGAGAGAATACACAACAGCCAGAGCACTGCCACTAGGCCACAGCATCACTGGAGCATCTAGTCAGAGACGCTGAACAAAACAAGACGCAGATTTCTGTTGTTTGATGTTTTTGTCTCATGCACATGTGTGGAAATGAGTCAATCAAGTGTTTTTTTAAACATTCTGTCTGAATGGATCCTTAAATGAGTCACTGGTTATGAAAAGACCTTTGTACTACAAAGAACATTTCAGTAATGTTGTAAAAGCTGGGTTTTTAATGAAAGATGCACATTACAGCTGAAAAGTCATAAAACACAAGCCTCCGCATCGCTATGACCCACACAGTCCACACAAACCCTTCCAGCAAATAAACCAAATGGTTTATTACTGGAGGTGTAGGCAGCCTCAAAAGACCTGCTGTCACCCAAGGTGTGAGTTAAAGCAGAAACCTGCAACAAACGTTGGATTTATGAAGCAAACACATGAGAAATGTAGCAGGATTCTTGTCTGGGGTCTGACAGTGAAAACAACCTCCTCAACCAACCTCCTTTCATGTCTTACTCATCAGCTCAGCTTCCTGAAAACACAATGATTCACTGCAAACACAAAGCGCAGTGGCCAGAACCAGCACAGGCGTAACACACATGTACAATGAGTGAAACAGCACCGCAGTCACACACTTGCACGTCCCCTCGCCCAGCTCCATCATGCACACACAGACATATTCTGCCGTGTCCCTTTCCCTCTAGCACCGAATCCAATTATCTCTAAAGCATCTCTAGGATGCTTCATCAAGTAAAAGGACAGACTGTGCTCAGGAGGAAAAAGCAGGACACATAAAGGAGCTGAACACAAACATTTAAGCAGAACATCACAAATTGGTATGAAATCAATTAAGTCCATTTCTCTTTGTCTGCTTAAGCCAGAGCGTCAGAGGACCCACGATGCCGGGGGCTACAAATAAAGTTAGAAAACCCAGCCCCTGGCATTCAGAACAGATCCATATGACTGTGGTATTGATGATGCACTGATGCAGTAAACAGCAGAGGGGACAAACGCACGAATCCCGAGGGCAACGCAGCCACAGAGCCCCGGCTTTGCCCGACACATGTGTGAGTCATTGAACATCTGTGAGTCTTTCCACATGAGAACTGAGGTCTTTAACTCTGGCCACCACCTTTAAATCATCTTTACCCGTCTGCCACGTCACACCAGCCTCCTCATGGCTGCTAAATTCTTGGGATCACCGTGGTGCATGAATTATTCATTCACAGTTTAAAACGAGCCCTGTAAGACAAGAGAAGGCTTCTAATTAACCCAAATCCAAACCCCTTAATGCCTGTAAACCAGGGCTTGCGCGTCTGCCGCTGCAATAACGCAGCCTTCAAACCATCAGTCCGTGGCAGCTTTGTCATAAGCACCATACAGATCACGATACTGTCAGAACGGCTGCTCTGCTGCTCGCATATTTTCTTACTGTTTAGGCAGAATGTCGACAGTTTAACGCAAGAAAAGAAAACGCGAAATACCGATAATTACATTCAGCCGTCGGAATAATTTTTCCTTTGCAGCATCACGAGTGAAATGCATCGGAGCCTGTTCCCGTTGATTCCCGCATTGACTCGGTTAAGGCATCGATGCACATGGGTGACCTTCGCGTTGCACATGGAACACACCAGCTCATTTGCAGCACGCGCCCCCCTCCGAATCCAGCTCTGGGGGCATCTCAGAAGCAATGTGCGAGTTTTTAAACAGACGTGTGGTCCCCGTGAAAACCGACAGGACCAAGGATGCGAGTAAAGGCGCGCAGCGGGCGGCGTGGACAACAATTTACAGCAACTTACCGATGCGTAATGTTCAGAGACGCAGATATCTATGAAGCCATCGGCGGTGACGCATCCCCGCGTTTGGCTGAATAACTAACTCATAAGACGTCCTGAAAACGATGCTGCTGCAGGACAAACTCGCCGCTGCTGCTGCTGCTGCTGCACCACGACGAAGTGGAGAAGGGGAGGAGGAGGGTGGTATCAGTCCCCTCGCGACTTACGCCTTGTCAAGCGTAAAAGCGACAAAGTGAGACAGCGGTTTGTTCTGCAAACGCAGCGGCGCAGCTCCAGAATACTTTAAAAATAGTAACACCGCGTTGCTAAAGCGGAAGAGAAAACCATCGTACACGTCCTCGCGTGCGTAGGACCTCAATCCAGAAACTATTATAAAACTCTGACGTTTGCGCCTGCGCCTCTCAGACGCCCCAAGAGCTCCGGTTCCCCGCTGGGTGCAATTTGTGAGGCTCTGAGTAGACGGATGATGCCGGTGTGACTCACGTTTAGCCAAATTTTAATACCCTTGACTTTTTGCATGTTTCTAACGGAAAACCAAAGCTGCATGTGGATGCATCTCACTGAGACTCGACAGGAACAAACAGCAACAATTTTCCCATGGAGGAGGTTCGAGCGTGTTTAGTTTCAGCACCACGGAGAGCGACCGGACGCTTCAGGGCACCAGTGACCTGGAAGCAGAACCTGCTGAGGTCAAACTTCTCATCTACAAACGAACCTTTTCAATTTCAATACCAACATCGGAATTAATTACTTTTCCAGGTTGTTGTGATCCTAGCAGGCGGCGCCAGAGGGGTGAATTTCTGAACAGAGCTAAAGGGGACTGTGGGATCAGAGAGAGGAATCAGCCACAAGGTGAATAAATGAGCATAAAGAGACGCAACAAAGCTGCTAAAAAGCAAAAAGAGAAGCAAAACGGCCACAGAGAGACACAAGAGATGCAAACTGACAATTACAAGCAGGAAGCTAACAATAAAAGATACAAAATTGTTCTCAGTGTCTAGGGTCAAATTTACCCCAGACACACAAAAGGCACTTTACCACAATTCAGTGTTAATAAGAAGCATTGTTTTGTCTATAAATAAACAAGTCAGTGTCGTTAGACATGGACCTGCTCCGTTTCTATCTAGGCTGGATAGTTTCCATACGCAGCACAGTGTCTTCAACCGTGACATAAAAGTGATTGATCACCAGGCTGAGGCCCTTTGATGGGTCGGCCATAAATCAATACAGCATTGAAAGTTGTTCAATCCTGCCACGATGCAGATATTCTCTAAGAACAAAACAGGAAATAAGAAAGACCACATGAACTGTCTCAGAGGCACAAGACCGATCAAAATGTATTAAAAGTGGAGGGGAAAAAACTGATAACGCCGGATTGGCTGATGGGTGGTGACGCATGTTTTCTGCTGTTCCCGGAACATTTTAACACTTACTGGACCTGCCTCAAGGACAACATGAAAACACTGCCATTGACAGAAATTTTAAATTTCTCCGTCATTACACCCAGGCTGCAGGTTTTTTGTAGCCTAAAAGCAGGTAAGACAGTTTGGAGCCTTGTTTCCATGGCAAACACTCGGCCGCATCACGATCCTTAATGAACTTTGGACCAAGCGGCAGCAGATGCAGCACCAAACTGCTATAATGACAGCAAGTGAGAAGAATAGCAAGCGAGGGAGGCAAAGAAATACAGTAATTACTCGGATCCGAGCTGGAATTTCATAAAATAGCTAGAGAGAAACAGAATTTTTAGTGCTGATGGAATAATCAATGTAGTATTTCAGACGTTTGTTCAAAGACGCAGTGACTCTGGTGGCAGATCACATTATTTATTATGTAATAAAGGTCGGTCAAGGACCAAACCCCCGACCTTGGCCTGAATGACCTCTCCTGCCTGACACCAGCAGAAAACCCGGTTGTGTGCATCTGTGATTTGAATCCCACCAAATATTATACAGAAAAAAACAACACACACACAATCGGGCACAAAGCTGGTTTAGGGTCCTGGATGGGTACAGAACTATATAAATTAGGGGTTGTCTGCATATTAGTATACTTTTAATGTATGTGGACAAATTCAATAACATTGATTTGCTTGATTGACATTTAAATAAACTCTCTTTGGACCATACTTGGCAGGAAAAGCTATTGACAGGCTGCCGCATTTTATATTAGTAGATATTAATATATGAATAATGAGCCAGTGGAGCAGGTATCCTCTCTGCCCAAAGGTAAAACATGTGTCTTAATTTAATGATTGGCTGTAGCTTGGTTGTAATGATTCTTCCAAAACTAGTAACAAACCCAACGTTTTTACACACAGACATCGACTTCGCCCTCGACTGTGAGACAGTGTTGCTTCTATTTTGTGTCAGTAAACTTTTGCAGAGCATTCAGAACAAAGGGAAAGGAGCTAGATCGGCAATGCGCTGTGCAGCATTTCAACAGTGGCAAAGCTGAAAGTCCATTCATTTTAATAAGTTACCATAATTACTATAAACAGAACGACCACCGCCAAGACGCTTGGCAGCTCCAACTGGCCTTTCTGCGCCATTTTGCTAGTGGGTTTAGATTCACAGAAAGTCTGAGGCATTGCTTTAAACGGGAGGACGACGCTGCTGGTCTTCAAGCACAGAAGGAGCTAATGTTTTCTCGCAGTGGCAGATGGTGAGATGAGCACATGGCTGAGGGAAAATTCTCATTTCTGTTATGAGCCCTCGTCCTTCCTGCTTTAAAAAACAAATGCATGTGAGAGATGGCAGCCTGTGGGAGGGAGAGACGGATGGAGCAGGGTTTGTGGGAAACGTGTCCCAAATATCATGTGAAACTAACAACTGTGAGGTGAGCTTTCTTGAATATGGTCTCATTTGTTTCGAGCGCTTCCATGGATCTGCCTCCCCAACCAACACTTACTCTTGCTTTACAAACAGACGTTTCCCTGAGGTTTAATGGCTCTGTGTGACGGCACAACAATTCAAAGATCCCATAGTTTTAACGCAGGCTCTCCAAGTGTATCAGTGTGAGAGGGCCTCCATTTTGTTCTAGACGAGCCTGTTCCAGAGCTTGATTGCCCTTAAAGCACGGCACATTGACGTCTCAGAGCGTACCGGGGTAATTGCAGGCTGTCAGAGAAAAAGAAAAGCATCTCGTTGAAATGTTCCGTAATGAAAAGTACCAGTCACACATCAGAAGTCTCAGTAGGGGGGTCAGTGTGTTTGTCTCCATGTTCAGGAATGTCCACTGTTGATGCAAGAGCTTTACATAAAGACAAACAACCCTTCATTTAACAAACAAATAAATTATATGCGCAAATAAATATAGAGTAAGATTTATAATATCACTACTAATCCAGAGGTTGCTAGTTTTTACTTTCACGTCTACAGCTCGGCGGCCCAGGGTCAATAGAAGATCCACCGTTTCCTAAAGCATTTGAGGAGAAGGCCGACGTTTACGGATTCTGGTTCCGCATTCATTCACAACAAATGGCTGAAAGTCAGGGGCTGTTCCCTCAAAAGGAGGTGGTGACACAAAAAACCTACAGTAAACCCTTGTTTCATTACTTAGCAACATGAATGTACTGTAGTTAAAATACCGCTACACAAAAGAGCAATGGTCTGCAGGAAATTGATGATGTTACTCTTTAGAAGAATAAAAAAAGATGATTATCAGAAGAGGGATTAATCTGATCTTTACTCCTCGTTATTGAAAACACCAGATTTGGTAAAACACCAAAGTAGTAACACAACTTTGGCGTATGCACGCACACACACACACACACACACGTCAGATGTGATGTTATAAATCATGAGCTGACTCCTGATAATTTAAGCATTTACTCACGACACCCTTGTTGACTTTGCGTGTGAACTGAGACCTACCACGTAGATCACTGTGCAGTTGCTCCGTTGATGAATAGTTACCATGTGCGATATACCGATCACTGTCGTTCTGCATGCGCAACCAATTATAAGACAAGTGGAAGCCAGCTGCATAACCTCCAGGCTTTGTTTGAGCAGCTGGAGCTTGCAGAGCGTTACAATGACCATTTGGCCTGTTGTGATGGCTGAGAGCTCAATACCCATACTGGAAAGAAAGCTTGGATTCTGGGTATATGTTATGAGTCTGTAGCCGTTTACGCAACAGGCATAATGGCATCGATTGTTCAGTTATTTGGTCTATTAGGGAAAACGCTGCTGCTTCGTTTGTGGGTGTGGCAGCGACAGCGTCTTCCCGTCTTCTTCAACCTGTAGCCTGGTTACACGCTCAGAATAATACTCTGTGTCTGCCTGTAGTTCATTACAGAAGACTAGTGTGTTGAAAACACAACACAAGGGCAACAGAACCATTCCAGGTACACGTGTACCTTTAGTTTTATAAATGCAGTTTCCTCTTTGGTGTAATTAGGAAGAAACAAAGACATGCAGTCCAAAGTACATGATCGAGTCATTTAGTATGAATGGCTCCCACAGCATCAGAAAAATGAAGGAACAAAATGTCCCTGTTGTCATGGAGACCACAAGAGTCTGAAGTGCTTTAAATACACAGTATTTGTCAGTTACAGTACGTGCTGCCTTGAGATGCCAGTGGTTTCATGGATCTGTCAGGAAAAGGTAAAAAAAGAAGACAGAACCCAGTTTGGTCTTGTCCACCACACATGAATTTCTTTTAATGGAGAGAACTTCTAACTCGGTCACAATGTTTGCTTTGCACAAACCAAAGAGGACAAACAGAAACTCACGGACACTGCTGCTTTGTCTCAAATTCATTTAGTTTGCTATTAAAACATTTCTTCTACCGTTTTTCTCTATCTTGAGATTTAAACTAGATTTTGTGCAATTTCCTAACGAATCAGTGGATTAAAAAGTAATTTCACCTCATTGCAGTTTTTCAGACCATCCTCCGTTGTGTGATAATACGCTTCCCAACTGGGAGCAGCTGCAGTTTGTGCTTCAACCATCAGAAAATGTCAGTTAAAGGCAACATGAGCTGCTTTGAAGGTGAAGCCTTCCAACAACACTCACGGAATGACGCCAGGCTTTGTCACTGGCTCGCTAGTCACCAGGAATAATAATAATAACGGGAAAGTCAGAACGTGGCTGAGCAGCGCGCTGTGGCAATCAGACCTCAGCCCTTCAATCATATCTCCTCCTCATCAGATTACCATGGCAACTTGGAGCTCTGAGTGTGTTTGTGTGCGTGTCTGTGTGCACTTCGAACGACATAAAGAAGCCAGAAATATCTGAGGTGTTTATCCAGCATTTTAGTGACAACCTGGCCATAGCTCTCACCTGTTGCACCGGCACAGGTTGGGTGAGTGAAATTCAGGAGACTAAGGGATGCTGGAATCTTGTCAGTCGGTGGGAGCTGAAGCGTCTCCTCATCCGCACCAGCAGGAAAAAGGAGGCGGTGATCACATTTATCTGACTGCTCTGTCGACGCACGAGGCGCCTGAGGAGACGCAGGTCCCGCGGGCTTCACTCCGACCGGGTAAAGATAACGTCCACCGCATTTTGTGCTGCCGTCTGCAGAGCAGGACACAGGAATAGAATGAGTGAAAGGAGGATGTTACACAAAAAGGAACGAAGCAACGGGTCATAGGTGTTAACTGCATCACCTCACAGCTGAAGGTGTAGTAGCTCAGCCTCGCACAGTCTGGACCTCAGGGTTCGTCCATCAGCAGGATCTGGGTCTGTTGAACCCTTGCAGTCTTTGTACAGAAACATCAACTGAGTTTTATGTCATCAACATATTATTGCACAAGTTAAATAATAAGTCACACTGTGGAAGTCTGCCCGTAGCCGGAGAACAAGAGACAACGTGGGAAGGGTTGTAAACATAAGCCTGTACATTCGATCAGGATGTAATAGGTATTACATTAGGTGTTGAGATTCAAGCGCTACGGGGTGAAAAGGGTCGTTTTATTCAAAGCCTGTGGCTTTTGAGTTGTGAGGTTTTGATCTGGAGCTGCAGCCGGTTCTGTCCTAACCATCTGCTCCGCTCAGAGGGCCGGGCTGCTGTCAGCACACTGAGCCCCCGACTGCCCTCCTGTCCATATCTCACACGCGCACACAGACTTCCTCTCGTTTTCCTTCCTACCGTCTCCTCCTCCACTCTTCTCTCCTCTCGTTGTCACTCCAGCTGGTGGTTTTGGTGAGGGCTGTCAGATGCTGCGCTCCCTGGTGCGGAGGCGAGGAGCGAGGAGAGGAGGACGAATGGATGAATAAAAGATCACAGGCTAGCTATCGCCCTATTCTGTTCTCCCATGAAAATAAAAAAATAAAGAATTCTGACGCAGATGCACATGAAATGAAAAATGCCACAGTGTTCAGAAACGGCGTGCAAGGAACAAAGGGAGAGCAGATTATTTAAAGGTTTCTTCAAAGGGCAGGGAAGCAAATAATCAGCACACAATCCAGACATTTGTGTTGATTTTCACCAGATTGTCAACGGGCTGAACTAACATTGCATCATTAATGTGGCGCAGCTATAAGTTAAAGGGATCCCGTGGTTGCATGCGTTTCCCTGCAGCTCCATTGAGTGTCTCTGTTCCCTTAAGTTTCACGCAACAGAACGTTATTGTTTGCCTCACGGCGATAAGAAGGAAACGACTAATGACACTCAGTGTCTTCTCTCTCCCTTAGTTGTGCTTCTCTCTCTTTCTCTACCTTTTTAGATGTAACAGTGAACTGTTGTGTAGTTGTCGTTATTGCTGTGTTTGGTTTTCTCCCCACACTCCGGCTGGTTGAGGCAGATGGCCGCCCACCTTGAGCCTGGATCTGCTGGGGGTTTCTTCCTTCTGCCTCCTTCTTGAGTTTTACAGAACCCTACATAATTGTATTTATGTGTTTGAATCATAACCTTGAGATTTCTTTTGTTACAACTTTAACTTAGATATAAATAAACTGAACTGAATACAATTTTCACACGTCAATCCTCATAAAAAGCACATCACCCCCAGTGATCACTCAGCTCAATTTAGAGGCCTCCTAAACGCCGCGGCCCCCGCCCTGCTCCCCTCAGAGCAGAAGAGAAAGTAAATGTGAGCTTCCCCGCACCCAGAGGTCCGCAGCGCCTCATGCCCGTGGTTGAACGCGGAGCTCGCTGCTGTAATTAGCGAGGTTAATATCCTGGGCAGCATCTCTAAATTAAATCGCTAACTCTATGTCGGTGTTGCTGAGTGATGCACCTGTTCACGATAATTACAGATGCAGCCTGGGAGTGTTCCTGTAATGAGTCGGGATAATCAAGGTTGAATCACTTTAAGGCACATCTCACCACTTTGCCAGTTTTGTCTGTACTGTAGGATACTGAAGTCAACTTCTGTGAAAAGAAGCGTGAAACACCACTGAAATTATGAATCTGATCTGAAAAGGCTGAAATGGCACAAAGGGGACATGAGTGGCAGAGACCATGTGAGCAGTCTGTTGCTGATGTTGTGAAAAGGCCTGTTTTTAAATGTGTATTTAGATGCTGCTACAGAATAAAGCCTCTCTGTCATCCAGCCTCTCCTCTGATGTATCCCACACCGTCAGATCTCCGCTGCCAGTTCTCCCCAGCCCTTTAAGGCTGGCTGTCTGTGTAAGTATGTACTTAGACAAGACGGCCTCCTGCACTAATTGAAGTCAATGACACAAGCTGCAGGGGCGCGTGAACAAATTGCATCTCCATGGAAACACATGCTGGCAAATGGGTCCATCGAGGAGCCTGCAGCGCTACACTGCTGCATGCAGCCACGTAAGGCCCTCAGCGTAACGTAAGTGTGAGAGGAAAAGGAAGTCAGCCCCAGACCGAGAGACACAGGGAAAGTCTGACTGCCTCAGAGATCCCCCCTGGAAGTGGAATCACGTTTGGGAGGGGGAACGATTGAAAAGAGAGAAGACATGGAGGCATCTCCCCCTTATTAGAATTATTAGGTAATTAGAATATTAAAACTAAACTAAACTAAAAAAAAAAAGAGTTCATAATTCTATTCATTCTTATTATTACTTCTAACTTTATTAATATTTTCTGGAATTCTAACTATCATGGAGGAAAACTTCTTCTTGTGCTCGTTACTCAGATAAAAGGAAAATAAAGGGAATATGATCAAAAGCTGCAGAAATCAAAACACAGAAAGAACCACCTTTAATACAGTTAAGTTATTGCATCAGTAGTAGTATTAAAGCTGAGGTTAAACCATGCGCGTGTACAGACCTGCAGCATGCAGTGTATTCGCAGCGCTACGAGGATATGCATCCCCAGGCCATGACGGACCCACCACCACACCGGACATCCTCCGTGCTGCGACGCGTCTCTGCAGGTTCTGGTGTTCTGCCAGTCAGCTGCATAGCGCTGAGCTGTGAGCACAGGTTGTACCACAGGTTGTCAGACCCTCGTTCCACCCTCATTAAGCCTGTTTGTGACATTTCTGAGTAGCCAGCTGGAGGTCATCATGTCCAGTAGGGCTGCCGCGGCCCCACCCTGTCTCTACCTGTCCAGCGGAAGCATGAGCTGCTTATTTGTGCTTCCTTAATGAACAGATTGATGTCTTTGAGTTTACCTGACTTGGACTCATACTGTGATGACTTATTTTTTTCTAAAACTCACTGTCTAATGACATCATTCCAGTCACGTTGTCCCATTAAAGTCCCACATGCAGGACTCGGTTCTGGACTTAATGACTTTCTGTCGCTCCACATTCGGCTGTTTTCGTGTAGGATTTTATGCTTTTTCACCCCTAATGCTTTAAACACCACCATGTCTTGTGTTATTTTAAAAACACCATCTGATCTTTTGAGATGTTGTGGGCAGAGGTTGCTCTAAAGTAGTTGCCATGGAAACAGTGGCCATCAAGCTACCATTTCATTACCTACCTCCAGCTAGAGGAAATGCTGTAGTGAACAACTATGCCCCCTCCCCTCTTCCTGATTCACATTTGTATGGGATTTAAAAATATGAGAATTTGTGGGAGGATCAATGTGTGATTAAAAAAAGAGAGAAATACATTAAATGCACATATTTGAGTAGACACAGCTAAATCCTACATACAGTATGAAGACACATATTTACCATCTCCTGATTCTCTTCATCGGTCTGTTTCAGTTGATGATCACCCCAACGGATCCATATCTGTAACCCTGACGCATTCATCATAACAAGTCTGACAAGGCTGCCTGAGATGCTGCAGGATAATAAGCAGCACAACTCCCGGCACAATCGTTCATACAGAGCCAGACACAGATGACAACATCAGGATGACCTGTGGCAAAGAAATACAGTTATGTGTGTGTGCAGGTCGCGCTGGTCTGCACTGACTGCAGTAATGATGCTTCAATAGGGGACGACTGCAGATAAAAGCAAAGATGAGATCACCAAGATGTTTACTGTGGCTTCGCTGAGGCAGAAAGTGACTCGATACTTATACAAAATGAACTCAGGAACAAAGTTAAAACCTCAGACGCTGTGATGCTGCAAGAGGTGAAGTTGTGTTTGACAGGAGCAAGTGATCTGAGACGAGCCAGCGAGTTCACATCAGAGCCGCTGCCATGACCCTTCTTTATTCAGCTATGATAATACAATGTCAAGCAGGTGCAGATTACGTTCAAGTGTCTGAGGAGCCTCTATCCTTATGCTCTATGCTTTATCGTAATTTGAAGATGCCAACAAAATGAACGAAGAGGCTCTTGAGGCCCTTATAAGTGAATGCTCATTTATGTTCTATATATGGGATCACTACAGCTGTTAGCTATGTCTCTGCACAGTGATTATAGCATTGTGTCCACAGACATTCTCTTCCGCTCACAGGGTTAAACTGTGACGCTCATAGCTTCACACAGGAGCACTTTAGACAAATGACTTATGACACGTGACAGATAACAGCTGACACTCTTTGATTCTCTGCGGAAATAGATTTCAAAATATCTCACATCCTTTGTTTGCACAGTGGGAAGCCGGGAGACGAGCCGCGAGGCACAAATAATAGGCGCCTCTTAGTTTTCCATTGGAAAAGGAAGTCGAAGGTTGAATGAGGAGAAGTACTGCGAGTGAGAAGGACCACACGTTGGGAGCTAGTGTATTTAACTGCATTCCTACAGACTACGTGTGAATTGCTCCATCGCAGACGTGTACGATGCTGTATTAGAATTCATCCAGCATCCAAACACACAGGCTCATACATGTACGCAGCCACTGTGCAAATCACGGACTGGGTGAAGGCAGGAAGAGGCAGAGAGGGGAGGACACGGAGACGAGCAGGAGGAAGGGGAAGCGAGCGAGGGAGGAGAAGGGAGAGCTGGATGTGGTCTGACTTACAATGAGATCATTAACCTTGAGAAACGGAACGAATGGCCTATGCGACATGAACACTATCTCTGAGACAGACACCCTGCGCGAACAACACAATGAACACACACACACTCAGAGAAACACATACAAGCAGCTGAATCTAAGCAAGGAGACATGACCATCAGTGTCCCCTCAACAATGCAATGTAGACACGGAGCAGAGGAGATGTTACCACAGCGGATATTTATTTGTCCTTAAACTTTAACATCTTCAGTATATAAATGACATTTCAGGAGCCCGTTGTCAACAATCATTTCCAGGTTAAGTCAGAGCTTCCCACTGGCAAATCCAGCAGGAGACGCTCCAATCACACATTCACGACACACACAGAGGAAGAGAAACTGTTTCATCTACTGGCCCGAAGGCTCATGGGATACAGACTTAGACGCCGCTGTTTCCAAAGTGCATGAGACAACACCGCTTATATTTGGCAAATTCAGCATCACCTCTTCTCAGAGAAGTATAGAAACGTATTGATCTTCCCTTAATAGTTTTCCTTCCCTGTGTCAGTTATGATAAATGATGGGTTGTGAAATTCCTGTTGAACACACTACAACAATGATTTGGGACAGCAAGAGTAAACAACTACACTGGAAAAATCTACAGAAAGCTCTCTGTTAATGTTGTTGTTAATGTCTGTCATGACCTCATCTAAACGCTTCATGTATCTCATGATAAATGTTCACATCTGTGTTAATTAAAGGCAAAATCATCACTTATTGTTAAGTTAAGACTGATGGTTCTAGTTAAGCACAAAATGAAATACAACCAAACAAAACTAAATATTAAAGCACTGAAACCCACAGGCTTAGGTCAGAGAGGAACCTGCACAAGTTTAGTGTTTACATGAACAGAAAGCACTTTGTGCTGTTTGTCCAACTGCTCTGAGTCTGTTTAGCGAAGACAGTTAAAAGTGAATGTACCACATACAGGATTTAAGTCATAGAATTAGTCCAAAGTCCCTGTGGTGACTTTACTGAACACAAGGTGCAATTAAAGAGTTTACAGGTTTTAAAGAATACACTCAATTTAAAAATCAAAACCATTCAAGACAGAATTTGACAGAATTTAGTCACTGCAAGTGTAAAAACCTAAGGAGAACTGCATTCAATATACATAAATACAAGTACTGTACAGACTATAAATATATAGACTATAAATACACTAAGTATATTTCAGACTTCAATAAGGAAATAATACTCTGATGCCCAAACAAGTATCTAATTCAGATCATGTGTAAATAAAACCCTGCTGGAGTTGAAGTGATTTAAACCAATGGAACCTGAACAGAGACGAGAGGATAAAAATGCTGATGAAGGACGTCCGTGTAACGAATAGCATTTGACCAGAGACCTGATTGCTTTGTCTTCTCTCCCCTCGTTTTCATTCATGCCTGGAACGCGTTGATGTTACTTACATCTATGTTGTTTTGTTTTTTTAACTGGCTTAATAAATCAATAAAAAGGAAAAATGTAACTAATAATTAATTTAAGCATATCACCTGCTTCAAGATGTTAATTTGTCCATACATACACAGCAGCTATTCCCATTTTTACAACAGTAGAAAATGTGCAAAAAAAAAACTTGATTTATCAAACAGAAATAGGCAAAAGCGACCTTCAGTTCTGCACCAAACCTCTGTGTCGTGTCAGATTAAACACCCTTCATGTGACACTAGCTTTTATAAAAAACTATACTTATATATTACAGTATAGTATAGACTATACTATGCATTTTCACATGCTCTATTGAAATGTTTTACTTCATTCTGTTTAGTTTTTGTTCTACTTTCCTATGATCAGAATTAATCAAACCTCAGGAGCAAGCGGCAGCTGAGAGGTGCTGCTTAAATGCCACAACCTTTCTCTGAGGTTTCTAAACGTCAGTCGTCTGTGTAACGTGATATCAACTCATGTTGGTGAGCGTAAGCAGCCTGAATGAGCTTTAAGTCAGTTTACCCGTCCTGTCGCCTTCAGAGGAGGCCAGGTCCTTCGTGTACCACCGACTTGTCTAGACTCAGGTGATACAGCACCTTCTTTGAGATGAACCTGGCAAACAGGAAGCACAGAGATGTTTTCTACTTCCTGGTCAGCTTTACAAATAGTCTATGAAAAAGGTTCATGCTAAAGACAAATCTCAGATTACAGTTACAACCGTGTGACTGACCTGGAGAAGGAGTTGTCAAAGATGAGTGTGTATTCTCCAGGGTTTCTGACTTTAAGTTCCCCGTGGATCGTCTCTTTGTGGGCGTTACAACGAGTGAGTGGGATCAAAACCTGCACAGAACAAAGGGCAGAAATTCTGAGTCACATTTACAGCTAATGCAGAGAGTTACAGCTAGGACGAGAATATGGCCTGATGCTGATATGTTGGGCTGTAGGACTTCACCACACATTTGCTCAGGTAATATTTCTTGACCCTGTCCAGGCTTATTATCATTTCCCTGCACAGCTCAGAAGGTGGTGTTACAGGCGAGTTCAACTTCTGTCTCCAACGCCAGGTGCTGGAGGTGTGAAATTTGCCACATGCATTTACAACACGATTGAAACTCAACTACTGTTGCCCTACATTGTGTTCAGTACTTCTTTCTACTGCAGAGCTGCAAGTTGACAGTTTCTGTTTCTCTTCCTTACGTGACCCACTGAGTGAGTGAAGAGTGAATATGCAGCTGAACAAATCAGAGGACTTGACCAACTTCGAACTAGAGTAGAAACAAGTCATTCCTGAGAGAAGGTGTTGCGTTTGTTTTACCTTGGCCTGCTCCAGCGGCGTCTCTGGACTCTCCCTGTAGACCACACTGAAGACAATGCTCTTGGGTTCAGAGGTAAATGTCCAGGCGACGGTGGGGCCAGGGCTGCTCATGGTGATAGGGATGGTGCTGTAGCAGCTGGACTTGATGAAAAGCTCTCTGGAGTCGTCCCCAAACCTCGAGATGTCATCCACAGCGAAGGGAACAGAGTACCTACAGCACCAAGACACAAAAATGTTCACACTGTCACGGAGTTGTGAGAGGCACAAATTCACATTGTAAAACAACTGAACATGACCCCAGACAACAAACCTGACTTTAGTTTCAGAAAGTTAATAAAGAGCAGAAAGATAAATACTTAATGATTCCAGGCTCTCACTCACAGCCTGTTGCATATTACTAAGACTCTACTGATTTACTGTAGTGTTGCATTTTCATATTCCCCTAGGATAAAAGATTGGCCTTAACTATACACGTACTCTACATTATACGTTTTTTGAGGGGCAGCGTTCAAAACGTATTTAATAAGTTGAGTAGGAACAGAAACCTGTAACATAATCCCATTTAGGGAAGCGGTGCAGTACATGACACCGTAGTTCGAACTTTTACTTCCCATCTGAGGATTTCTCCTGAAAAGGTTTATTGAAAGTTCAACGCTGTGACTACACGCGTGTGTGAACACATGCAGCTGCTTCCAGAGAAACGTACGTCAGCTCTCCAGACATCAGCAGGCAAATCTCAGCATCTTGTACGGCAGCACCGAGGTCCTCAGTTTCATCGGATGTGACGTCGGTGACGCTGGCACTGCTGTTTCTACAGGACATTGGAAGATTTAATGTCTGATGCTTGTTATAATAATGTGAAAATCTCTAGGCTGACTTCACCTGCAACAGTATCAGTTTTTATATCTATGAAAGCCTGAGAGATACTTACAGCTGTGCTGCCCCCTGCTGCTCATGTCCGGGAGAGCAGGCGGTGAGAAACGAGTCACCGTCACTAACGCCACTAACTTCATCGTCCGTGATGATGTCGAACACACCATCATCATGTTTTTCACCGTCATCTGCTCCTTCAAAACAAACTATATTTTCACCTAGTGCACTTTCAATGTGCTTTTACTGTAACGTGTGAACTGGTGCACCACAGCAACCTCCAACACAATAGTTTGTGTGTCTGTGTTTTTGTGTGTCCTGTTACCTGGCGCGCTGGTGACAGCTCTCCCAGCCTGCAGCAAGCGTCTGAAAGGCGTCCCCGGTGCGCTGTTGGACCCTTCCTCCTGCGGGTGGCGCTCCACCACTGCACTGTGCTGATGGTAGCAGTCCCTGCAGCAGCGCTCTTTGCTGCCGCCTTGCTGGGTGCTCACTGTATTTCCACAGCAGTAGTAGCAGAAAGCACGGCCACATAGTCTGGGGAAACAGCGGATTAGATGGCGTTTGTGTCCAGTAGAGAATCTATGAAGTAGGCTGCGTTGACATAAACGTCCGTCATTTTTTATTTTGATTGTTTATCCTTGAATTCAGTTTTTTACAAGACGTCACATTTTAGAGGTGTCGTTTCTAAACTTGTAGTGAGATTGAATTTTATGCAGTTTATAGACGCAGTGGAAGATGTTTGACTTCACCCTTAACAGGAAGTGAAAACACAGAAACAAAGGTCACTTGTTCCTCTGGTTGGTCTGCTGTGACATGTCACACAACATAAACTCTACTCTGTTATACAAGTGTTTTAGAAAATATTACTTATCAAATACATGGACAGAAGGTGCATCAGATGACCCATCTGACCTGCAGTTGTGCTTGCGGAGCCACCAGCTGAACAGACTGTGACAGTCTGTACAGTAGTTGATGTCTTTCTCCGTTTCCTCATCTCGTAGTTTCTGCTGAAACTCCAGATCGTTCGTCTTCTGCCAAAGTGCATCTTTCTCTCTGAAAACACATTTGTCATGTATACGCTGTAAGACAATGACCAAATCCTGGCATGTGGGTCATACATGACGTCTTTTTATACCTGATGAGTTCCACGAGTCTTTCCTCCAAATTGATCTTGGTGCGGTAGAGATCATCGAGCTCAGAGGACGTCTTGAAATCAACGTTTTCTTTGTCCTGTGTGACTCTCTGCAGCTTTTCACTCACCTCCTCACGGGCCTGCTGAGCCACCGCTAAACTCTCCTCAGCCCTGCATACAGTAACATGCACAGTGACAGTGTAACATGATGGGGGTGCACAGCTGATCGTTGCTTATCTCTATTCACTTGTTATTCTTATAACAGGGACATCAAATTCCTAGAAAAGGAACTGAAATAAATTCACATTCTTAGCTGCACATGCAGGATCAGAAACATGTCTTACAAAGCTTTCATTTGGTCCAGAACGTGTAATTCTCAATCAAGTATCTCACCTTGATAAATTCCCTTTCAGATGGATTATCTCGTCGTCTTTCTGCCGGATGAGATTTTCATACTCAGCCATCTGGGTGTTTTTCTCCTCAATCTGTTGGCGATAGCTCTGATTTTCAGCCTGCAATCGATGCAATCAGTACAGCAAAGCAAGACATTATTTCTGATTCTTTGTGAATTCTGCTTGTGACTATAACAACATAGCTGAATATATATATGAATATAGTATCAAGTGACTGCAAGTTGAATAGATGTAAACCTACACCAAACATACACATTTAGTGAGAGTTTCATTTCCACATCCAAAACCACTTAGCATGTAATATTACCACGCCAGCTATTTTACCACAACTTGAAACCTTCCTCAATCAATTTGAGTAATTATGGCGAAGGAGTATTGCAAGTAACGTGAGAGTCCGTTTGATGCTTCTTTCTCGTATACTCAGGATGCCTGTGTTGAAAACAGGCTATAAAGGCCATAAGCTACATACAGGGAGCAGAGCTTACCTGCCTATGATGTGAAACTAACCAACTAACACTAACCTGCAAAGCAGCAGGGTTTACTTCTCACCTGTAGCTCTTTGAGTTGGTTTTCCTGGTTAATGGCTTTCTCTTTCTCTGTCGTCAGCTGTAATTTCACTTCCTGAATGACAACATCAAACAAAAGCTCCATAAAACGACATTGTAGTAGAATTGTCAGTCAGGGTAAGATGGTTACTATCAGAAGCTGCTTCATAGGAACCTGGTTCCGACTACAGAGTAATTTGCCAGTCTGTCACTCTCCCTGTCTTTGTTCTGTGTACAAGTGCCAGATTAAAAGCTTAATGTCCCACAAACACAGCAGACGACACGTCCTTAGACTCAGTTTTCTAACCTGGAGCTGGCTGTGATGGCTCATTGCTTGGCTGCTGATCTGGAGGCGAAGAGCCTGGATCTCCTCTTGGTTTGTCCCCTGCGCAGCTTCAGCCTCCTGCTGTGCCTTGCTCAGCTCCTTCTGCAGCTCCTGCTTGGTTGCCAAGAGGCCCTTCTCATTATGGAGCTGATTGAGGAGTTGCTGGTTCTCCTGGCGAAGCTGCTCCATGCACTTATTCAGCCTCTCGGCCTCCTGAGCTGCCTCCTCCTCCAGCTCCTGCAGCTTTGCTGACAAACCCTCCCAGCGCAGCCGAGCCTCTTCGTTCTGAGCAGTTAGCATACAAACGTGTACGCCGAGTTCGGCCGTTTCTGTGTTGGCTCTATGCAGCGCCTCCTTGGATTCACTGCTCTCCAGACTTAAAGCGTTATACTGCAGCTTCAGCTTATTGAACTCCTCTCTGGAGGCCATCGCCTCTGCAGCAAGACTTGCTCGAGCCTGAGCCTCACCATCTCGCTCACGGATCAGAGCCTCCTCTCGCTCTTGAGAATGAAGGATCTCGTCTACGTGCCGGCGGTTTAGCTCCTCGACCTGGGCCTTAAGTTGTTCAGCTAAAAGACGAAGGTCCGCTCTGGAGGCCTCTGTCACCTCCTGCAGGGCCTGAACTTTCATCCTCTCCTCAGTTCCTGCCAGCAGCTGAGCCCTGAGATCCACCACCTCCTCCCTTAGTCTGTTTAGCTCCCTTAGGTTGAGCTCCAGCTGAGCCTCAGCGATGACTAGCCTGAAGGGAGCCTCTTTAGTTTCCACTGACGAAGTTCCGTTCTCGCCATGGAGCTTCTGGACTTTCTCATTGCTCTCTGCTGCTCCTTTCTCAGCATGCAGCTCCCCCGTCCTGCTCTCCAGCTCCTCTGCTCGAGCCTGCAGAAGCCCACACTGAAGTGTCTGGTCTCTGAGCCTAGCCTCGGTTTCCTGGAGCTTGTCAAGTAGCTCCGATTGGCTTCTTTGGGACGCTGTGAGGCTCTGGTCCAACTGTGCAGCTTTGGCAGAGAGACTGTAAAGTTCCTGTTGAGTTGTCGCCAATTGTTTCTTCAACACTGACTCACCATCCAGAAGTGCCTTGTTCTCATTCTCCAGCTTTTTTAATTGAGTGTCCGCTATTTCTTTCTGCACAAGTGCTTTTTGAAGGAGTTCTTGCAAATTCAGATTTTCATCTAAAAGGGTCCTTTCTCTGTCGCTTACGTCTACGTTTGCAGCTTCTAATCTAGTTTTTAAGTTCTTCTCAGAAGCCCTCAAAGAAGTCAGTTGCTCCAACAAAGCCGTCCTGCTCTCAGTCAGCTCCGTAATGCTCTCCTTGCTCTTCTTAAGA
The DNA here is from genome assembly GCA_030770545.1 of Macropodus opercularis. Lineage (NCBI taxonomy): Eukaryota > Metazoa > Chordata > Actinopteri > Anabantiformes > Osphronemidae > Macropodus > Macropodus opercularis. The sequence goes on along the minus strand of CM061105.1, from coordinate 14,926,509 downwards.
GTTTGAAGTAGTTTAGTGTTTATTTCTGTCAGATTACTGCATTGAGTCTCCTCAAGGGTGTTGGTCTGCTCATTATCAACATGCCTTGAGCTAAGACCGTCTTCCTCAACATTTAGCTTCTCTAACTGCTCCTCTAAATGTTTTATTCTTTCTGAACTAACATTCAGCTCTTTGTCTTTGCTTTTTAGAGTTTTTCTTAAATCCATGATCAGACTCTCAAGTTCCTCATTCTGGCTACTGCTCATGCTCCATCTCTGCTCCACCTCTTCCCTCTCATCCTGCAGTCTTTTCCGCAGTTCTTCCGCCTGTCGTTCTCTGCAGTCCAGCGATGCCTGCAGATCTTGAAGCTGGGCTCTCAGGTTCCCAGTTTCTTTCTCCTTCAAACTCAACGCTCCCTGAATTCGTCCGACAGCCCCTTGGAGCTCCTCCAACCGTTTGAGTGTCTCTTCCCGTTCTTCCTTAGCTCCAGCTTGTATTTCAGCCAGCGTCTTCTCACCGTTTCTCAGCTCTACTTCCCTGAGTTTTAGTTCTCGTGACAAATGATCCGAGTGCCGAGCCCTGTCTTCAGCCTCTCTCTTTGCCTCCAGTCTCTCCTCCTCAGCTGTCTTCAGTTTATCAAGGAGATCCTGTATTTTCCAGGCTGAGTCACAGTAGCTTGCAGTTTGTTGTCCTTTTTCTTTAAGAGCCTCATCCAGCTTTGAGAGAAGCTCCATATTTTTGTTCTCAGCAGCTGTGAGTCTGTCCTGAAGTTCACCGCTTATTGCTTCCCTACTGATCTGAAGCTGATTTACTCTTTCCACATCATTTACTTCGTGGTTACTTTGGGTGTATGAGTGACCAGAGGATTTCTGAGCTTCTAGCTGGTCTTGCAGGTCCTTAATGACGCCTTTCAACTCCTGAACCTGGTTAAGAAGTTCCCGCTGTCTGAGCTCTGACTGGTCCAGCTCAATGCGGAGGTTTTCTACAGTGTTGCAAGGAGAAGGTTCTTCTGCTTCAAAGAGGAGACTGTGACTCAGCTCAGCGGTCGGGAGAAATTCTTGTACCTGGAGCAAAGAAAAAAAAGGAACTAAACAAACTCTGTCATAACTCATTACAAAAAACGCAAAACCTTAACCATGTTTAACTACCTGGTTAAATTCTATTAAAATGTTTTTTGTTAAAGAAGCCCACAAATAGACACTTTTACTTTGAAAAACTGTTTAGGCAGCCTACCGTCCTTCTGGAGAAGCTTCACTAAGTCAACTCAAACACTTGATCTAGGAACATTCACCTCCTCTTCTTTGCAAACGACTAATCATCAGAATTAAATAACACCTGGATCTAACATTGGTATTTGCAGGTACAGTACCTGTGCCTGTGAATAGCTGCTAACCAGGCTGTTGATGCTGGAGCAGCGGCTGGGGGGCTTCCACTGCAAAGATGACGAGGCTGCGCCTAACGTCCGCCTTTAATACAGACACCACACACAAATGGGACACCTGTTATTAATGACACCATCTAATCAAACAGACATCAAAACATCAAAAACATCATCAAATTGGCACAACTGTTATATTGCCACACAAGAACTGACTGCAAGTCTTCGATTCACTTTAAACATCTTAATAACCAGCAGTGGACGTTGCACTAAATTGCTTCAGGAACTTGTTTTTCCAGTAAGCTTCTTTCTGGGAGCTTGACAGTTCGTAGAATACACTTGCTATGAAACTTAATGTAACATATTTAACAAGCGATTTTTGTCCTCTCATCAGAATTTAAGTTGAAAACTGAAGTGTGTGTTTTGTGTGGGCGTTGCGTCAAACACCCACAGGAGACGTGTAGGAAATGATAAGCAGAACTAATACTTGCACACAAGTACTTGCTAAAAAGAAACAGTGGACACAACATAATAAACACTGCATCACTATGGTCCAGTGTAATGAATAAAAGTTCTACTGCATTTGTTATGTTTACTTCTGTTCACATGTTGTGTGACAAGTGCAGTTTACAGATTTGTTTTTGCAAAAGAAGAACAGCACAACGCAGCTCCACACACACACAGACACACAATGAGTTGACTTTTGAACTATTTACAGAATATATCAACACTTATTTGTAAAATATGCTTAGCATAAGCATTTAAACATTAGTGTTGGCATTTGTTACCTTGCAAAGGCCGGCCAATCTGCATCAAGGTCATAACCTCTGGGTGCCACATCAAATTGGATCTGGTTGAGCTCATAGAGATGGTTGATTATATCAGCAGTGAGGTGTGACTTGAGGAATGGACTCCGGGCATAATACCAGTCACTGAATGGAAAAAATAAACAAACAGCATGAAACACAAAACCACATACTGTAGCGCAAACAAGACAAAGTTTTATTGTCAGTCTCTGTAACAGGCTTCATGTTTAGAATGTGCCATTTGTTAGAATTAGATTCTCATAGTATATGTAGAGAAATTGTCAACAGGCATAAGCATGAAAACTTAAAAACACACTAAATACACCATTGACACGCTGTTCCAACAGGTAAATACTAATTAAAAACCATATTAGACAAATCAATCAAAAACACAGACCGGAATCAAAAAAGCTATGCATCTAGTTAAAGAAGTTCCAATACAGTTAATGAAAACAAACAAAATTAAAACATTGAGCTTTGAGAAAGGAAGTGAGAGGTGTGTAGGTGTCTAAGGTCTGGCTCTGTGGTCTTTCTGTTTAGAAAAATAGAACCAAGTCATACTGAGAATCAGGAAGTTTTAGTTTAAAAAGCACAACCTCTAACCAGCGTGACATGTCAGGCAAAAAGAAAAACGCGACGCATCAGGCAAAGGCGTTCAATAAAAGACACAAAACACTGAAGGTGTTTCTCCTTCTTCTCACCTTGTGACCTTCTGGTTAATGAGACACTGCTGCAGAGTGTCTGCAAGACGCTGGTGGACGAGTGAGTAACGGATGAAAGCTCTTCCTTTCCCCAGTGATGTCTTCAGCTGAGGACACAGAATTCACATGTTTGAATTGTTTAGCCTCTGTTCCTTTTTAGCATAAAGTGTCATATGTCCGTTTAATACTTCATAATATTAATACAATAATACACAGATCATTTAAAATACACTGCATGAGTTTCAGGTCATTGAAGCTTAAAATATGGTTTTCTTTGAAACTAGTGGTACATCTTTGTTCTTCCCCAACAAAGAAATTGTTCGTATCAATATGAAACATGTAAGCAGCAAAGTGTCAAACTGAAGAAGCTGGAATTAAGGAAGAACTGCAACTGCTCAAAACCCTGTAAAGCAAAAATGTTTTTTATTATGAAGTTATTTCAGTAATTTCATTTTTAGACGTGTTTAAGGGTCGTCATCACTCTCCAGCCCAGACACTCAAATACACTGGCAGATGGAGGGATTTAAATAAGACAACAGACTGACAGCTCTACCATAAGGACACCAGCTGGAGACTCTGTCAGTCTGTGACTGACCGACAAACACAAGAAGAGTTAAAGAAAAGTAAAGGTAATGTTTCTAGGAAGAGTATCAAAAGGTTTCCAACAAGTAATTAGCAGTCAGCTGTTCTCCACTAAACTATGTGACTAATGAAGAAAAACACTCTGCCATGTAAATCAGTCACTTACTTTTAGTGAACAGAAACCTTCAGACATATTACCAGACGTGTTGTTTGTCCTCACAAAGACAGACTGAATCATTAGTTGGTTTGCTCACAAACATGCTCGGTTTTCTTAAAGAATGGAACAACTTCAACTTCATTGATCATCAAAAGGTGCTTTGCATTAGTCACCAAACCACAAATATTTACATAAACGATTTAAAGGATTTTAAACAAAAACCCATATGATGGTTCCAGTAGGTCATAAGTGTCACAGATTTAAGATAATGAACAAATATTTGAAAGCAAAAAACAACAAGAAAACACTCAACACAAAAAAATGTGTAAACATGAACAAAGTTAAAAACACAAGGACTAAAATTAGGAGCTGCATCAGGTAGAAAACAACTTGGCCCATAGAATATATACCAATGTGCCATGATGCAAAATTATCTACAACATTTTATATTTCACCTTTCTGTACAACTGAATGTTACAAAACTAGAAATTAAATACATTACAAATTATACAGATGAGCTTAACTACAGTATGAAGCTCACCACTGTGAATTCCCAGATCATAAGGACCAGTGGAGGAATCGGTGCAGGTGCAAGGCATCGAGTGAATTGTCAGCACTGAGTCTTACTGTTCCTGGCTAACTAGAGGATTAATTACCTGGTTATACAGTCACACTGTGTTTGTGAGGCATAGCCTGGCAGGGCTAAAGGACCAAGCGTGACTGTGTGTGTGTTACAGAGGAGGATTACCTCAGGGATGGACTTTACGAAACGGATGCCATCGTTGGCTCCCTTGATCTTAACCAGGCAGTCGCAGAAGTAATCCCAGTAGTCTTTCCTCTGGCCAAGAAAGGTTGTCTTCTCTTTTTGGTCAAACTAAAACACAAACACCACCATATTAATGCAGCGTGCATTAATACATGCAACACATCTGCCTGACACCAGCGTCTGTGCATGTCTCTGGTGGAAGCTTGGAAGCAGCGTGATGAACAGTAAAGAGTGTGACAGTATAGCTTGAAGAGTGCTACAGTACGTAAGTGCAGAACTTGTAGCTACGAAGCCACGAGAGCATGATTCGCTACCCAAAACGAAAAGTGTAAAGTAGTCATCAGCAGTTGTGCACCTCTGTGGACATGCAGTGTTTACTGGTGACACAAACCTCTGTCACTTACATTCTATTGTTCGACTGCTTCATTTTAATAGTTCTGAAGACTGAAAATATATTAGAGATGGTAGATTATTAATAAACTCACAACCGGTTATGTTATAGCTGTTTATGAGCAGTGAATGTATAACTACTTTATTCAATGATTGTTACACCCAATTATTTGTTTGGGGCAGAAATTACAACTCAAACATTCAAATTCAGTGTTTGATCAGTCAATTATCAAAAAAGTATCCATGTAGCTGATGTAGGAAAATCTGCAATTTAGTGCCAATACCAGTTTAATAAAGACTAACAGTTCCTTAGTGTCTCTGACTTACTGTAAGATTTGAAGATGCCTTCCTCTCTGAAAATGTACATTTTTTTCCCTTCTTACTATGTTCTGATAACAAAAGAACACTGTGACAACAACATCATCAGCAAGTGAATCAAAGTCCAGTTGCAGCTTATGTGGAGACGGTTACTGTACCTGTAGCAGGTATTCTAGTTTATAGAAGAACTTGTGAAGGTTGGCGCTGTCATCAGTTATAGGTTCACCACAGTCCTGTTGTTCTCTACCCAGCTCCAACACAGCATCTGATAAGGCGACAACAGCATGAACACATCGTCACACAACGTCTGAATATCCCAAAAACAATCCTTCATCTACAGCTACAGTATTAGCACATTTAAGTGTTACTGATATGATTGATGTACTGTAAAGTGTCTCCGTCCTGTGTTAGAGCTCTGTGCATTTAATTACCATGCAGATCTCTGATTATCCTCTGCAGCTGATTATCTCCAACTTGTGAGGAGGTCATGGTGGTGAAGAGGGAGGTTGAGTCAGTAAAATCTGCAGATAGAAGTGATAATGGAGAAACGGACATTATTTTGCCATTTAGAAATATCGTCGAGATATAAACGCTATTCCACAAATCACTGAGCAGTCGAGGGCAACTCGGAAACATGTGACTAACAAGATGGCAAAACTGCTCAAACAACTTAAAACAGTTCAGTCAGTGATTAGCTTCCATTCTAGTGGCTTTGAGGTGAAATAACCCGTGAACCGGATGAGACGACACAAAGGCAAAAGTGCTGAAACACTAATCAGCTGAGGGAACTTTGCTAATTTGCCTGCAGAGGTTCAACGTTTACATGACGGGGAAGCGCTTCCTGTGCTGCCACGGAGCTCACGCCTCGCTGACGCGTTTCCATTCGTCTTCTTAAGCGTTTACCAACCACGCAGGTTGACTTTCATCACTCACAGGCTGCTTCAAACGCAGCAAACAGCCACATAAACATCGATTTGTCGGGAACTGCGAGTGCTTCATAGCCGATACGCGCACCTGCTGTCAGCGCTTCACTTCCTGGTCTTATTTCACCGACGTTAAATTTCGTCACAACCCGTCGCAGTGTGGCTGCAAACAAAGCGAAACGCGTCGACAGTGAATAGATAGTTCGACAACAAACATACTTAAAGCGTAAAAATGTCCAGAGTCCCAAGTATAGAAGGCTCAGCGAAGCTTGCTGCCGCGGAGGGCGGGCAGTGTGAATGATTGACACGTCCAATGGGCAAATCGGCAGCGGCCACTGCGTCCTAGTTCGGTTGAGGCAAATTGTAAACAAACAAAGCCGGAGTCGTGGCTACTGGACCGGTTGTTGGGGCTCAAGACCTTCTTACGCTTGGATTAGTAACGTTTATTTATTTATTAATGAAAATGCAAATTAATTCATAACTTATCTGTTTTGTTATTGTTGTGTCTGTCACTGTTCAAATAAACATAGCATTGACATTATAGATTGATCATTTCTTTGTTAGTAGGCAAACTTCAGCTGGCGTTCAAATAATATTTTCCCTGACTGACTGATTGTATGGATGGATGAGTGTATGGATGATGGATGATGGATGGATGACTGGGTGGATGGATGGATGGATGGATGGATGGATGGATGCACACATGCATGCAAACTTCAGCTGGGGTTCAAATAATATTTTCCCTGACTGACTGATTGTATGGATGGATGAGTGTATGGATGATGGATGGATGACTGGGTGGATGGATGGATGGATGGATGGATGCACACATGCATGCAAACTTCAGCTGGGGTTCAAATAATATTTTCCCTGACTGACTGACTGACTGTATGGATGTATGGATGACTGGATGGATCACTGTATGGATGGATGCACACATGCATGCATGTGCGCATCCAGTGAACAGGTCTCTTGGTCTTAGAAACGTCACATGAAGTGAAACTGATCTGTTCACCTTTCTGGTTGATACATAAGGAACAATTCCCAGTTCACTAGGTTTTCACTGAGGAAGACCTGTGTGTACACGACATCTGTGCAGGTAAAAGTATGTTTTATTTCTCAGCTATTTGGGGTCACTCACAAATTGAACATTGAAGTTAAACAGACCTTATGGTTCATGCATGGTCTTCATGCATCAAGAGAAGTACTGTACACACATTATGACGGTTCTAGCAAAATTCAGTGAATACAAAGAGCAATCTGATCTACAAGTGTGTGTCATTAAATGATTGTTTGACTTGATTTGTTTTTATTTCAGAAGTTCTCTCACTAGAGGAAAATGGCTTTAACTGATTCCTCAATGGACAGAACCACAACTATAGATTATTCAGACGATTACGTTGACGAAATGTGCAACAAAACCAGCGTCATTGAGTTCGGAGCCGTCTTCTCTCCAGTGTTTTTCTCTGTTGTGGTTGTCCTCAGTCTCTTTGGCAACATCCTGGTCATTGTGATTCTGGCCAAGTTTGAGAATCTCAAATCCCTGACCAACGCTTTGATCCTGAACCTGGCTGTATCCGATCTCTTCTTCACTGCGGGTCTGCCTTTCTGGGCTTACTACCACATGTACGGGTGGACTTTAGGGGAAGCTGCGTGCAAGACAATCAACTTCATCTTCTATACTGGCTTCTACAGCAGTGGCTTCCTCCTCATCCTGATGACCGGGCATCGTTATGTAGCTGTCATGAGTCCTCTGTCTGACATCGTGTCATCTACAGGCCTCTCCAGTGTCATAGCTTCTGTCATTGTTTGGGCATTAAGCATTGTAGTTGCCAGTCCAGCCTTTGTCTTCACTGGCGTGACAAAACAGAACTACATATACTGCACATATACGAGCTCCTACTGGACCGTTTGGGGGATCTACCAGCAAAACGTTCTGTTTGTAGTCAGTTCAGTGGTTTTCATTCTTTGCTATTCTCAGATCATCTGCAGGCTTCTGTTGCGTCCTACTACGCAAAGAAGGAAAAATAAAACCTTAAAACTAATTTTTACTCTCATAGTCGTCTTCTTCGTTGGCTGGGCACCTTACAACATAGTAATATTCCTGCAGTCATTTAATTACTACCCCCAGCAGTCGGCTCAATCCAGTCCTTCTGCAGAGAACTGTGAATCTTCCAAATCACTGGATTATGCTCTGTACGTTAGCCGTCTTTTGGCCTTCTCACACTGCTGCCTTAACCCTGTGTTCTATGTGTTTGTCGGGGTCAAATTCAAAAACCACTTGAAGAAAATGCTCAAGAGCTGGGGCCGCAGCAACAACAGCATACGCAACAGACAGAATCGCCACACGATCATATCGCAAACAAGTGGGGAGGAGTTCTCAATGTAGGGACAGCAGAAGTGAAAGAAGATCTCCAGCAGTGGGAAACTGCCAGTAAAAAGTGCTCCTTTCATTTTTACACAGCACTGAGTCGTGGTTGATAAAAGCATGTGTTCAGCAGCAGTTAGTGAGCAGGGTCAGAGGAGAGGAACCATGTATCTTTAGATTTACTGTATGCAGCAGAGGCAGGGTGAAAAACATCCATGCAGCCACAGCGGCGCACGCACACGACATCTGCCACCAGGATAACATCGACTCAACCACCATGACAGAGCTCAGCCTGTTCACGTGGCTGCAACAGTCTGACAGAGACGGGCAGCCGCTTTAGGAAGTTGTTGTTTCAGTCTGTGTTCAGTCTGTGCTGGATCCATGTATGAAAAGCCTTGTATGACCTGATCTGAGAACAGAACCCTGTGATCTGTGCAGTTGATTAGCATGTTGTGTTTAAATATGAAATGATGTAACATTACAGTACGCGATTGTCTTTGATTGAATCTACTGCATTTCTTTTGTGAGATCATATTATTTTCGCCATTTTATATTTGAAGCTTCTCATGAATTGTACAGGCAAGAAAATGTTTTTATTTGTTACATTCTCATGATAATGTCAAAATGATCATGTCCATATTTTATACAATAAAATTAATTCGCACCTGGAGTCTTTCTGCTTCGCTATTTCCTGTTAATTAAATAAAAGTATAATAACTACAGGCTAGTTAGGATAATAACTCTGGACAGTAAACGAACACATTCTTTAAAAGCATAACCATGAAGAGAATGCAAACAAGGAGGTGGTGTAGCGATTCGCACTGATGTATGGGATCAAATTAGGGTCAAATAAAATTTGTACTCGTAAAATGATTTGTGCGTGTGTAAACCAGATTTGTACTTGTAATAGACTTGTGTGTCTGTAAAAAGATTTGAACTTGTAGATTTAACAAGAGCTTTACCAATATTCACACACACAAATCAAGCATCTAAGTTACGCACAAAATGTGACCCTAAATTTACAAGTACAAAACGGTGACTCTGATTTGACGCTTGAATTTGATTGGCTAATGAAACCCAATCACCAAGCAGGCTGTCGCAGTCCTTTAGCGAAGCACTACTGGTCCTGAAAGGTGAAGACACAGCGATAAGCTGCGACCGCCAATAAACCCACAGAATAATTATATTCAATGACGAGACAGACTTGACGGTCTATTTGTATGACATGATGTAGTCTTGTGATATGCTAAGGTAATGTAGCAGCTGGTAAAGGTAAACTGGTGTTAGTGTGGCAGAGTGGAGGTTTCCCTCCAGAGAGCCTGCTCGGGTGTTGGTGCTCACCGGAGCCTATTGTTCCATCAGGCCCAGGTGAGTCTGGCAGGTGTTTTTAAGGGCATGGGTGACTCTGTTCGGCCCTGAATCAAGCTGAGGGAGACTCCGTAGAGTCCGTGTGTTGCACATGCAGGGAAGTCGCTGCTGGTTGGTAACGTTTTAGCGCATTACCCATTTTTATATGCACAGAGCTCATGGGCGGCGTCTCCTTACAGAGCCGAGCTTTTAGTAGCGATCAGCTGATCTGGTGTTGGCCCGGGCTGTGGCAGCTGATGTCCAGGTATCACGCATGGTTTTATACTGTAGAATTCCTGGTCGCATTCCACCCGTTTAACCATGTTTTATGTAATTTATGCAGCGAGTGGAGGGAGGATCCTCTGCTGAAGAGACTGCAGCAGGTCCCTTTGCTGCAAAGCTCTGCTGCTCTGGCTCCACCACTGTGGGGCTGCACTCTGGCCTGGGAAGAGCGGCCACGAATCGGCTTTTCCCTCATCGCTGCTGTTCTGACGACCGCTGTTCTGGTTCTGCCTCAGACTGATTCGGATTTAAGGCACATCTGACGACTTGGGGCCGCGAGACGGTCCCTGCTTCGTTGTCCTGATGTGGACCGGATCCTGTTTATCGCGTTTAGTAGGTCTTTTAACTGAATTGACATTGGTATTGGTTTGGTTTATTTTTCCTGTTTATTTGCTTTGAATTAACCCAAGCATGGTGGTTTCTGTTTATTTTGTTTGCATTGGTTTACTCATGAACATTGTTGCATGTTTTTAAACAGGAAATCGCCTTTTTTAATTTAAGTGTCATTAAAATAAATTTTATAAGCCACAAACTCTGCTCTCTGGTGCTATCCTTGCGTTTTACGTTGGCAGACCTGCTTGGGTTACGTAAAGGGAAATAACTTGCTGTCATATTAGCAATGGTGGTTTTATTGGATGTTAAAGTAGCATGTTAGCGGTCAGGCGGTTAGCTGTTATCTGTGTAGTGTGAAGGCGGTTAGCACGTTGTCATTCACCGCCGAGACGTAATAGTTTTTCATCAGGCTGCATAAGTTTACCAACGTGAATAAAAGCCTTGCAGGTACTATAGTCACTGTCAAGTCTGTCTCGTCATTAAATATAATTACTCTCTGGGTTTTTAGCGGTCGCCGCTTATCGCTGTGTCTTCACCTTTCAGGACCAGTAGTGCTTCGCTAAAGGACTGTGACAGTCTGCTTGGTGATTGGGTTTCATTAGCCAATCAAATTCAAGCGTCAAATCAGAGTCACCGTTTTGTACTTGTAAATTTAGGGTCACATTTTGTGCTTAACTTAGATGCTTGATTTGTGTGTGTGAATATTGGTAAAACTCTTGTTAAATCTACAAGTTCAAATCTTTTTACAGACACACAAAGTCTATTACAAGTACAAATCTGGTTTACACACACACAAATCATTTTACGGGTACAAATTTTATTTAACCCTAATTTGATACCATACTGATGCTTCACAGCCAGAAGGTTTGATTCCAGGGACGGTCAGGTGCCTTTGTGTGTGTGGAGTTTGCACGTTCAGACGAAAGTGAACGAGGGAAAGTGCCTGACTGCACAGACCTGTACCCAGAGTGACTGGTAGAACTGAAATGCACAATGAATTAAAAAGAAACAGAAAGAGGAAGTCTTGGTTCGTCACATTACTTCTTTTACAGAGCTAGACAGTTGTCGTTCAGCGTAAGCTGCTCAGACTTTGCTGGAAGAGACTTCATGCGCTTCTTCATGTTGCGTTTGTAAGTAGCTGCCGTTCCTTAAAGACTGACAAAATCTCATCACGTGTTTCCTAGAAACTCCACGATGGCAGAAGACCCTGCCATGGACGTCGCTTTTATGGATGAAGACATGGTTTTGCTCTGTGACTTATTTGACTTCAGGACCATCAGTGCTGCCTTGTTCATTGTGATCTTCATCCTCAGCATCACAGGAAACTGTCTCCTCCTGTGTGTTCTCTTCATCTATGAGAACCTGAAGAACGTGACCAATCTGTTCGTTCTGAATGTGGCCTGCTCTGATCTGGTCTTCACGCTCACGCTTCCATTCTGGGCCGTCTACCACCTGCACCACTGGATCTTTGGAGACTTTTTATGCAAATGCGCGACTGCAGCCTACTATGCTGGTTTGTACAGCAGTGTCATTCTCCTGACTGCCTTGACTGTGGATCGCTTCATAACAGTGGTGCTGTACAAGTGTCGCGTCAAGAGGCAGACGTACGCTGTGTGTAGCTGCGTTGCTGCCTGGGTCATCGGCATCGCAGCGTCCCTGAGTAACGCCATCACTGTAACCGTGGAAACGGATGGGAGTAACTTCAGCTGGTGTGAGGATGCCTCTGAGGGCCACGCGGTCAAAGTGGGATATTACCTCCAAGCATCCCTGCTCTTCTTCCTCCCATTTGCCATCATTGTGTTTTGCTACGCTGCCATCCTGAGGAAGGTTCCGCAGTTACAGAACAAACGCAAGCACAGAGGGACTGTGGTTGTGGTTTTATGCATTGTTGCAGCCTTCTTCATCTGCTGGGGACCCTACAATATGTTGATTTTCACAGCTACATTTTACGAACCCCAAGCGTGTGACGCACAGAAACGCTTCTTCATGGCCTACAGCATTTGTCGAATACTTGCTTATTCTCACTGCTGCATGAACCCACTGCTCTACATGATGTCCCATAAACTGCGAAAACATCTGACGCATTTTTTGTCTTGCAAGTGTTCGGAAAAACCGGTAACCAATAGAAGGCGAGGCAGTAGCGCCGCTTCCCTTCTCCAGACTGTGTCGTTAATAGCAACAAATCCTATTGTCAGGCTAGAAATGCAATCCAAAAACTGAGGGTGAGCGCTGGTTCAGAGTCAACATGTAATGATGTAGCAAAGCCAGAGTTTTATTGACATCTCTCACGTGTCTATTTGTGTGTCAATGTGTGAGAATGTTTCCTTTGCTAATGTTACGTCGTTTCATTAAAGTAAATTTGAATACAGTTCATCTGGTTTCATCTTTTGAACCATATTTCACATCGTGTCTCAACATGTTAGAGCTAAACGCTGCTGCACGGTGTCATTCTGTCTGAGAAATTCCCCAGAAGGACTCGCTCCGTTATCACGTTGCCAAGAGAAGCAGTGGGCAGCTACTGCAGGACAGACGTTCATGGAAGTCTGAACCGTTTACATTCCTAAAAAGCATAACAACAGCAAAAACGCAAATAACTTCAGTTCCTCAAAACATATTTTAAGAAACGTGCTTTTCCATTTACGCACTGACAGAGTTTTGGTTCATTATTAAACAGTTTTTCTACATATGGTCAAGGACAAAACCAAATGTTTAGGCACTGGATGGTTTGTAGGAGGTTTTTAAAAATGCTGGCGAGGAGCAGGTGTATAAACACCCTCCCACACACACACACACATATGTATCTGGATATGCTGTTAACAGTAAGTTATGAGTAAGTTACGAGTAAGTTATGAGTAAGTTATGAGTAAGTTATGAGTAAGGGGGTGGGATGTCTGCACCAGTGCAGCATCTGTCTGTCTGTGCTTTCACTTCTCTGTTTCAAACAAACGTGTCATTGGTTTAAACTGCACAAATACTAAATGCTTCTCTACGATAAATCTTAGAGTGATTCTGGCAGCACCTCACGATTAAATAAGTCAGAACTAATGCACACACAGCAATCGCTAAGGTGGACAGATCTTTTGACATTTATGCTGTAGCACAGTTACGGATCAATATTGTGAAATTTATCAGAATAAAAAAACTACAAACTGTATCAATTTAAAATGAAAACACACAAACAATGTGACCAAACCTGAGAAGAAAAGAAGAAACACACACACGGATCATTTGATGTAAAGCTTTGGGATTACCAAGCTGAAATCATTAAGGAATCAAAATGGTCAAGAGCAGTGTCATGAATAGATTAATTGATTAATTTGCCAAAAAAATATGTAATTGTTGTAAGAACTGCTATGTACAACTTACTTCTTGAGAATATTCTCCGCTGTCTCACTTCAGTGATTACAGCTCTGAGTTTCCTGGTACAGGCTTGTCACACCATCTTCTCCCTAGAAGACTGTTCCAGCCTCCGTCTGACTGAACGGCAACTGTCTGTGAACGGCCGTCGTCGCAGATGCCAAGCGGAGTCTGAGTCTAAGTCTGAGTCTGAGCTTCGGTCTCGGAGCTTTCAGCGTCACCTGGGTGAAGGTCCTGGCTCACGTTTAATGTGGCGTCTGTGCTCAAAACGTTTAGTTTGGCTCTAAGAGCTGCTGAGACTTGATGCTTTGGTCTGTGAGTTAAACCAACACAGGCCACATTCCTTTACAGTCACACAAGCAGAGTAACTGCGCTGAATAAATCAACCCACAAGATGGCAACAAAAAGTAAAGAAATACGCCTGAAAGTCGGGAAGAGGGATTCGTGATGTTATATTCATTTATTTGTACTCTTTAGATTCAAACTGTGCATTTGTGTTGTGAATATTTTGAGGCAGATTTGTGCTTTCATGAAGCTGCTTTGGTCTTTTTCCATATGTCAGGCAGGATTATGTTCATGTCAGATGCTGTAGTTCCGTCCACATCTGTTTAGTCTTTGTCTTCATATCGTAGTAAGTACCGATTAACCAGGCAATGTCCCCGCACGGACCACTGTGATCCACCAGCAGCCAATCTGAGCCGGGCTCGTTCATTTCTTCTTTATTCACATATGAGCTTGGCAAGTGTGTTGGCTCTGCGGTGACCTTGTCTGTGTGACAAGACATAAACAACTGAGCTTTCAGCAGCAGGACCAATAAATACAACAGAGTGACTGTGATTGAATCAGTCGCTCCCTCAGGTCCAACCTCACGGTGCAGGACTTTGACTGTTCTTTCAAATTCCCATCCTCTGCTGACTGTGTGCCTCCAGTATTACGAAGCCTCTTCTCCCCTTTCCTGTGCTGTGACTATTTTAACTCTATGACGATCATGTTCCTCCAGAGTTCTGTCGTTGACTCAAACACGGCCGAGCAGAGCAGCCGATGGCTCCACGGGGGTCCGGGGACGGGTGCACAGGGACGGCTCCGCGGGCCACCGTAACCGCACTCATATCTGTCTCTGGGGGTAGATTAAGCTTAATTAACTAAACCATCCAGCGCGCTCGGATGAATGGATACAAGTCAAGGGCAGAGCAGTCACGGGCTCACATGTTCTCTGGCAGTGGGACAAGTCAAATCCTCAGTGTGTGTAAGAGCAGCAAGACATTCGATGCTTGAGCTGTATTAAACTCCAGGTCAACCGTACGGTAATAAGCAGCTATATTTAGGTTTTAGCTTGGTTTAGTTTGCAGAGAAGATCAAGAAGCTGCATCTCATCAGCTACTTTACTTTTTCTCAGACCTGGATTGTTTGGGTGAAGCCTCGGCTTCTGACAAAAACACCAAACACGCTTTCTTTGTTTTTTTAATGTGTACAGAAGACATTAAGGAGAAAGTGTAGACATTAATAACGCTGAGGAAATAAAAACGCTCCCTGCAGAGCTCGGAGAGAAGACAATCTTAAATGTCCCATTTCTTATCTTCAAGTCAGTGTAATGTTTTTTTCCCAGATCATTTTCTTAGCAAATGATGTTGTTGTTCAATCCTGTTTTTAGCCACGAGCCAAACAGCTGTTGTTGTTTTCTTACGTCGCCTCTGTTACTACCCCGCTTGGCCCTGACGCTCGCTCCCTGCTCCGCGCTTCTCCAGGGCAGCTCACCCTCACATCTCTCCTCTCGTTCCAGTTATCTATAACCATAATTACTCCAACCATATGTGCGTTTAATTGATGCCTTGCAAACGTGTAAATGTGCGCGTGTGTACTTTGTGCGCGTTGCCAATAAAGACGCGGCGCCTGTTAATCTGGACTGTCGGGGAAACGCACGCAAATCGATTAAACGTGTCAGCGCTGTCGTTACAAACAACTATTTAAACAACAAATACGGATGACTTCATCCAGGATGACACGTGTGACGCCTCGCTAATGCGCTGCATCCTGCTCCGATTTGTCTCAGGGCTGAAATGTCTCAAAAGGATCAAATTACAAACGAGTTGAGAGCCTTTATTAGAAATATAGTGTGAACGAGCCAGCCGCGTGCGTCCTGACCTCTGCTCCATATCACACTCCTCCACTAGAGGGGACAAGGGCACAACCTGTTCCATTGTTACTGCTCTGACAAAACGACCATTAGTTCCAACCAAAGCTTTGCTGCTTTTAAAATCATTTGTTTTTATCTTTTCCTTTGTTGACGGAACGTTTCTTTGGTTTACACCGGGTTTTTAAGTAAACCCCACAATAACAACTGCAGCCTGTCTCTGCATGTCCCACATTAGATCTCTATATTTTAGGGTCATCGTCGTCTACTTACCTGCTGTCGTCGGTTCGGAAAACACGGTGATTAACTACCATGGAGACTTAATTAACAAATCAAACATCTGGATATTCAGACTATGACTACTGCAAAGGAGAAGCTGCGTCTTGTAGGAGCCGCCATTTGATGTATCAAACAGTGCGTCCTGGTGTTTTTTCTGATTTTTTTTTTTTTGTCCATCTGGCAGGTTTTAAATGATGTTTCAGGTTTTCTCACTTCGCAACTTTTGCTGTTTAATGTTGCTGATTTGCACGTTTGTTGTGGATGTTTCTGAAAAGTTTGCTGGAGTGAACAATCAGAAAAATAAGGCCAAGAACCTGCAAATGCGTATAAGATGAGATGAGATGAGATGTTTGTACAGCTTGTAAACTATTAATACAATATGTGATTGTGCACCAGACTAATGAATTAATTTACCTGCACTGTTATAATTTGGGTAATTGTGTTCAGAACATTACACACAGTGTAACTGCATTCATACATGTGAATTCTAACGTAACGTGACGCCTCTGCTCTTACACATCATTATGTACGTCAGCGGCTGTAATCTACACGTTTTCACACCAGCATCTCATACAATAGCAGGGTTCTGTCCAAAGCGCTGCCTCCTCAACGCTCTACCAACTGAGCTAATATCCTACGAGCGCGTTTGTTGGCTTCCCACCTTGTCCTCGGGCTGCACCAGCTGCCGTCTCCCTCCGACCGGTCTCCGCGCCCCTGATTCGCTGTCCTCTACCTGCCTCGTCCCTCCCCCTCCTCGTTTGTAGGTGTTCCTTCCCCCGTTTTGGCCGCAACTTTCTAAAAGGTGAACAGAAGCGATTTTCAATAGCACCGTGCATGACTAATGGTGGAAACATGTTAAAATCATCGCAGAAATGTCCTTGGGAAGACAAATGAATTTTCAGCAGAATAATTAACTTAATTAACAAATTTGCATGCATATTCATCAGGGCCATTGAAGTCTTTCCAGCTCAGCTTGATGAACGTTGCTGTGTAATAACCAGCTCATTTACATTCTGCCATCCACTGCCATTTGTGTGGATTACTGAGAAAAGGCGAGGTGTGTGTGTGTGTGTGTGTGTGTGTGTGTGTGTTTCTCTCCTTTAACGTGTCAAATGTCAACTTGATGCCCTGACAGTGCTGCTGTCTTGACGTATCCCACATAAATACTATACGGACGCAGTACAGATAACGTGAATGTGCGAATACGACTGACTGCGTGTGTGTGTGTGTGTGTGTGCACGTGCTCTGCACCGTGTCTCCTTGCTCCCCCACACCCTCGCCCCCCTTCTCTCTGGTGGGCAGTTCTTGGCACCGATCCTGAGTCGTAAACCCTCCTGGGTTGCCAGACTGCGCGCTGTTAAAAACGTGAGGCCCTGCGCAGCTCCTCTCCGTCTCTGCAGGGCAATCTTTAAAGGCAGCAAGGTGTGACGGCACAGACTGGCAGCTTGGCAGCCATGCCCGAGGATACCGACGCTCCGTCAGCCGTGAACGGGCACCATCACATGGGCTCGCCTAACTAATATGCTCACCGTACATGTGCCTTTCTCATGCCTCATCTGTGCCAGTCGGAGACAAAGGAATCCATTAAGAACATTTCACATCGAGCCGTTTTGTGATTTTGCTGAGATGTAGCTAATTGGAAATTTCACACAAGTTAAGGTGACTGAGGGATGGATGATCCGAATGAGCTCCCCTACGTCCCTGGCCGCACGTGCCCTGGATGTGGTTGGGCAGTGAACGCGGAGAAGCTTGTGCAGGATCGTCTCTGACAATATGTTTCCAATCCTCAACGTGGAGCTTTCCAGCGAACACTGGTAGAAAAAGCCACTTCCCAGCAGGTCACACCAACCTGTCGGAAAACTGCTGCACTAGTAACATTGTCCTCACAACAAAAAGCAATTCTTGCATTTTGCACCTTTAACATAACCAAATGAAACCGTGTCCTGAGATTTAGCAGCAGCAATTATCACATTTATTTAAAAAAAGGCTTTTGAATAGAAGCAGCATCACCTGACACGTGGAAACTTGTGATATTCAGCATGCTTTCCTCCCAGCGCCTCTGTGATACTTTCTCCTACGCTTTTTATGCAGACATATGTGTGACACTTGAAGCTGTTATCATAGCTGGAAGTGTGAAGGCGAATTGTTGCAGTAATATGCCACTCTGGAGTGTTGTGACAGGAAAATGCTTTTCAGATACAGAATTGGCATTTTCAAGTCTAGTCTGACACAACAATGTTTGTCTTTCAAACTGATAACGGCGACGCCAAGTTTGCAAAATCCTTTCTCCAGAAAGGCTTTGATGGATTGTTGTGTGATAAATACGCTCCGTGCTTCTTGGGAGAGTTATTGCATTTTTAATGACATGTTTTACGCATAAAAAAAGTCTCATTTATTGCGTTGTCTGACCCGCTTTGTTTTGAAGCTTCCACTGAAGCAAGACGAATACAAAACACAAATGGACCATTAAACTGACCTTCAAACTGGGCCCTATGAAATGAAATGGCTGTCACCACACAACTGCAGATTCCCCCTGGTGAGAAATATGAAAAATACACATCAGATGCTTGTTTTAATGATCCTGCCTTCTGAAGTCGCAGCAACTCTCACAGCTCAAGTGAAAGTTTGCTCAGAGGACTCTCCCCCTGCAGACGGGCTTTGTTGTGCTGTTGATGCCATTGTTGCAGCAGCATGTTGTTATCAAAACCTTCCGACTCCCTGCTAAGCCACACACACTCAAACCAGACGCACAGGATTAACCGGGTTCTGCCGTTAGAGGGACGGACATCGGTTTGCACATATTCCCACAACCTTAACAGCAGCGTTTATTTTACACTTATTACAGTCTTGTAACTTCTTCGCAGGCCTTCTTCTGAGGGAGCGGGGGGTGCATTTGACGACGGCCCCGTTTGATGGTGCAATTGATGGGAAAGTTCTGAAGAAAGTCCCAGAGCCTCAGAGGAATTTGATTACCTCCATCCATTATCTGCACAGTGAGCAATCGCGAGGCTCACCATCTGTCATCCGTTTCATTTGCATCGTCAACACCTGCCCTGCCTGTTTATGCCTTCACATTTTTTATAAGCTGCCTTTCATGGCGGAGGAAAATGTTGACTTTTCCTTCTAAATACATTAATTCCACAAGTTCAAAGAACATATTGAATGGGAACAAGTTGGTTTGTGTGTAATCGAATCTTGAAAAAGTGAAAAACAATTCAAGACAGCAAAGAAGAGTTTTATTAGATTTTATTAGATAGATAGATAGATAGATAGATAGATAGATAGATAGATAGATAGATAGATAGATAGATAGATAGATAGATAGATAGATAGATAGATAGATAGATAGATGGATAGATGGATGGATGGATGGATGGATGGATGGATGGATGGATGGATAGATAGATAGATAGATAGACAGACAGACAGACAGACAGACAGATAGATAGATGGATGGACGGATAGATAGATAGATAGATAGATAGATAGATGGATAGATGGATGGATGGATGGATGGATGGATGGATAGATAGATAGATAGATAGATAGACAGACAGACAGACAGACAGACAGATAGATAGATGGATGGACGGATAGATAGATAGATAGATAGATAGATAGATAGATAGATAGATAGATAGATAGATAGATAGATAGATAGATAGATAGATAGATAGATAGATAGATAGATAGATAGATAGATAGATAGATAGATAGATAGATAGATAGATAGATAGATGGATGGATGGATGGATGGATGGATAGATAGATAGATAGATAGATAGATAGATAGACAGACAGACAGACAGACAGACAGATAGATGGATGGACGGATAGATAGATAGATAGATAGATAGATAGATAGATAGATAGATAGATAGATAGATAGATAGATAGATAGATAGATAGATAGATAGATAGATAGATAGATAGATAGATGGATGGATGGATGGATGGATGGATGGATGGATGGATGGATGGATGGATGGATGGATGGATGGATGGATGGATGGATGGATGGATGGATGGATGGATAGATAGATAGATAGATAGATAGATAGATAGATAGATAGATAGATAGATAGATAGATAGATAGATAGATAGAGAGAGAGAGAGGGGGATGGATGGATGGATGGATGGATGGATGGATGGATGGATGGATGGATGGATGGATGGATGGATAGATGGATAGATAGATAGATAGATAGATAGATAGATAGATAGATAGATAGATAGATAGATAGATAGATAGATAGATAGATAGATAGATAGATAGATAGAGAGAGAGAGAGGGGGATGGATGGATGGATGGATGGATGGATGGATGGATGGATGGATGGATGGATGGATAGATGGATAGATAGATAGATAGATAGATAGATAGATAGATAGATAGATAGATAGATAGATAGATAGATAGATAGATAGATAGATAGATAGATAGATAGATAGATAGATAGATAGATAGATAGATAGATTTTCATATCATACTACATCCTCCTGTTTGTTACCAACACATTGTGCTGCATACACTCCCACTGCTCCCCCCTCCCTCCTCAGTCCTCCCCCATCTATCCATCCCGTCTCCCATATCCCCAGGTGGTGCCGACGGCTGCGGGGCCCATTAGCGACAGAATTCCTGCCTCCAGCAGGCCATGCGTGTCCCGAGTGACACATTTTTGGACCAGCACCAAGAATCCAACCCTCCGCAGACAGCTCACTTCCCTCTGCAGTCCACAGCGTGTGTGTGTGTAGGGAGGGAGGGCGGGAGGGAGAGAGGCCTCGAGAACACAGCATGAGTCCCACAGGAAATGCTTGAAAGGCAGTATGGGCCAGATTGGCGATGGCACAGAATGGACTAGAATACTAAAAAGAAATGCAAAGAGATTCTCCAGGAGACGGATCATTCGTGGATGAGATAAGTCTCCAGCCTGGTTGGGACATTTGTTACAATCATAACCTCCTCACAAATGTTCATCTGCATGACTTACAGTGTAAACGCAGAGGACTTATTCTCAGTCATAGGAAATTTTAATTGGATTTCGCTCGCGCTCATTGTTGTTTGTTGCTGCTCTTTGCCAGATGATGCTTGTGTACCGGTTACTTTTTTTTACAAACAGCACCTGCACAGTGACAAATACTAAACCTAGTTCAAAGTGGGAACTGGATTGGATTCATGCACTTCACACAGTAAAGCGATCACCTCAACTGAATTGATCACACAAGTGATATTTGATAGTCGATCAAGAGTCTAGTTAATCAAAAGGAGGAGTGATTATGAAACAATATATTATGGGTGAAGAAGGAGCAGTAAGTCATTTTAGCATCGATATTATGAATGGGTTCTTTCTCCATACTAATAGATAGTTAATTATGGACCTAATGACTCCTCACAAAGCGCTATATAATTAGTCTACATGAGCCAAGAAAGTTCCTTCTTGTTCTTACATGTTTAATGTTGGTGATTTCTCATTTCCAAATGGTGGTAACATCAGCCCGCGTGGGGCTGAACTGTCCATCCATCTGTAAATAAGCCGAAAGCAGCTTCAATGTTCCTCAGCAGAAGCAAACGTGGCGCCGGTCTCTGAGCATTAATCCTCAGAAACACCGTAAACTGTAAATGAGCCACTGTCATAAACATTTTGCATTACATTTTTTATTTTTCATTTCATACATTCTGATTATTTGTTGTCACTAAAGGTCCTTGTGTTCAGCGGATGCAGGACTGGTGGCTCCACCTGCCACGGTCTTAACTTAACGTCTGATCAGTGTATCTGACAGCATCGGGGCTCGTTTGGCTGTTTCTCCCTCCAGACTAAAGAACAACTTGCTTTTAAACTTGAACTGGAAATCTGTGTGAATCTGCTGGAAACTTAGAGCCCATCTGTTCAGAAACGGAGCCGTGTCAGCGCTACCCTCTACCCTTTTACGTCTGTGGACGCCTTGTTTGTTCTTTGCTTTCTTGTGTTTATCTGTTAAGCACTTTAGGTGCTGTATAAAGAAACTTTATTTACTTACTCACTTTTTGACACAGTCCAGACTGAAATGAAGCGGCAGCACTGACGTGTATGATTCTCTGTGACTTTGTTGTGAATATTCTGCGTCTGTCTGTCTGTCTGTCTGTGCCACGGTGCCGTTTAGCTACCAGATGCTCACGTTGACAGTCGAGGGAATTGAAACCACTTCACCCAGTAGCACCCGTGCCCTGAAATAGGGTGTTGCTGGGGTGTCAGAGGATCACACCCCTGTATCCTTCCCACCTGCTCCAAAACACACCTTATACTGTCTCATGTTGTAGCCGCACGCACGCGCGTCCACGCCCAGTCAGAGAAGCTCTAGACAAAGAGCTCAAAGCACAAAGGTGATGTAGTGACAGATGCTCCTGTCACTTACTTTGCATATCTCCACCTCCAAAACAGTGGAGTTGGTTGGAGCCTCTCACTCCGTGGAAGCCGTCATCATTTATTTTCACTTTATCCGACAGATAAAAGCAGCTCTTACCCCACAATCCCTCACCCAATATTTATCCAATCTGACCAAATATTATAATTAATGCTCTCCTCTCTCCTCCAGGCCAATATATTCCCCGTCTCTCTCTCCCTCCCACCCCGTCTAACCTCTTGGTGCCAAGTTCACAGATAGAGAGAAAGTACTTCCTGCGAGAGGCCGGGCCGGCTGCCAGAGAGACTGATCCACCAATCTGACATGTTAATGAGATCCTGGCCCGTGGTACTCGAGTGTCAGGCCTCCTCCGCTGCAGCACCAGCCCCACCGTGACCTGCATCGCACTCGCATGCTCACACACACGTCTCTGCTCGGATGTGTGAGTTGTTTTCACACATGCACCCACAGAAATATGAGCACAAATGAAGCCGAGTCTCTCCACACGCGTGTCTTTGGAGGGGGGGGGGGGGGGGGGGGGGGTTCAGCTCCTTAAATCTGCCTAATTAAAACACCAAATCCCTCCACTCCCCTCACCCACCAGCCCAATCCTCACTTCCCAGCCACACACACCCTCCTCTCTCTAGCCCTACTGCCACCACCCCCGATTCCACAGGAGAAATGATTATTAGGAATTTAATGGGGGAACGTTTCCCATCCCACACCATCTGGGGCTTGGGAATGGCACGAAATTTGAGGATGCTTGCCGACATGGTGGGGAACATTATTTTCATTTTTCTTGACTGGTGCTCAGATTTTGAGACACTGCAGAAAAGCGTCTCCTTATTACAATAAATTACCATAACAGATAACAAAATAAAATGCATATAATGATGGAATCCGTTAGGTATCCTGCACAAAAGTTTTCTCACTTTCCAGGATGACTCTTATCTTATAGGAGCACTGTGTTTGTTTTGCGCTAATTATGACACCACGTATCAGATTACAGATGCACCTCTATACGATGCAGATCCCCGCTCCCGTCCTTCACCTCCCACGCAGCGCGGGGCCATATGCTCCTGCGTTCTCTCCATCCTTGCACTGCGTCCTCCCCTCTTCTTACTCGCTCTCTCGCATAATGAGCTGCATGAGCGCAGGGGTGTGTGTGTGTGTGCGCGTTTGACCCCATGCTAAACTGCTGCATGCCACCCTGTGGACCCTGTGGGTGGGAAGCGGCGTCCCTCCCTCCTCGCCTCCTCAGTCGTCAGCCTCCGTGTGAAGCCCCAAGAGGGACTTGAACAACCATGTATTTCCATGCACAAGCACCCGATGCAGCCGGAAAAGAAAGCCATGAAACTGACTGGGAGAATCTTAGAGGAAGAGACGGATAAGGCCCGATTGAGCGGTGATGGATGGGAGGCTAAAGAGGCGATTTTAGGGCCCCACAGGGACCCTCAGCAGTCTGGCCTTTCAGTTCTATGATTAGAGGAAGCGTCAGACCAGCGAGGGAACGAGGACAGCAACACAAGCCCCGTCTCCCAAAAGTAGCCTGATGTTTCCAGGACGTTCCAGATGTGCTGGATGTCCTGTCGGTTTAAAACAGTTTCATCCGAGTCAACATCCCAGGATGTCAAAACATCTTTGCTGCATTTACCCAAAAGGAAAGAAATATGATGAACAATTAAACCGATTTATTGTAAATAATTAACGCTGTGAACTGAACTCAAAGAGAGAACTTGTTTATGTTTTAAAGGGTAAAGTTTGCTCCGGTTGCCCACGACACTAAATGACGGCTGCAGGAACTGAAAATAAAAATAAGCCAGGTTGATGAAAAGGTTGTCGGGTTTATGAGGCGTCACTGAGAACTTTATGTTGTTAAACTACAGCCTGAACAGACTCCTGCTCAGTCTCTGTCTGTCTGTTGTCTGTTGGCCAGAAATTCTCTCACTTTCTCATAAGCTGTTCAATTAACGTCACGTTAAATCCTGCAGCCAAAAGGTTTCTAGAAGCACGTTAGGCTCAAATATATAAACTCTGCTCATGTGAACTTTGAAATGTGTGAACTGGAAATTTGTTTGTTTGTTTAGTCAAAGCTTGGAACAGTACAAAATTAAAACATTTCAACTCTGCTCATGACAACTTTATATCTGACTTACAAGCTCAGTTGTGGTAATATTAGGTTGGTGTGTGTGTGTGTGTGTGTGTGTGTGTGTGTGTGTGTGTGTGGTACAATGTTAACAATGACTGAAATCACAGAAATATAAAGATCGGCTCCATCTATACGTCTGATGAGCATCAGTAAAAATTAAAAGCAGCAGCAGCATCGGTGCGTTCAGTCCAATAAACTCCATCCTCAGAAAGCGCAGGTTCAAATATCAAATATAATAATCCGAGGCAGCGGCCTTTTATTGGGAATAAAACCCATCTACAGATCCGCTCCTGGGCCAACTCAGAGGTCTGGGAGCAGCTGGCGTCCAACGACTGGTGGCGTTTTGTCACACACCAACCATCTCACCAGCTGAAATTCATTCAAACTGCATCGACGAGCCTTTTTAGGATAAAGCCTTTTTTTTACATGCCTAAAATTCCGTTTGACGTTTTTAGACTTTTAATCAGAAATGATAATTAAAGAAAAAAATACTATAATATAATTAGAATTTTAGGGCATTTTTCGTTTTAGATAAAAGGCTCGTGGTGCTACAGGCCTGAGCCACAGTCTGAGGTTACACACGAGGGTGTCACGGTTCAGCTGCAGAAAAATAAAAATAACGATACAAATACGCTCCGGGCGTTTTTTTTAAATCTTGATTTATTTTTCTAACAATTTATTTTGTAATTGCCACCTGCTGTCGATCATTTCCACAGAAGGCTGAGAAGCAGCTTCCTCGTTTTATTGCGACAAACACATCACAAAACATGAACATTACTTCACGAATATTTCGATCCATAACGAGATTTCCAGTAGAAAGTGTGTGCGAGTAGGTGTGAGACCAGCAACTGTTGCAGGATTTAAATGAAACAGTAAACCATCCACTGATCATCCGTCTTTAAGTAAAAGTTACAAAACCAACAGGACTCGTGAGAGCAAGGTCACCAACGTTGTGCAGAAATACATGAAGTGCGTCACAGTCGCTGCTCAGCAGGAGCCAGAAAGTGTAAAAAGTTCACATCTAACTATCAAACTTCCACTTCGTTGCATATTGATGGTCGGCGTCCGTTTTAAGGCAGGTCGATGGGACTCGAGTCGGTTCAAGGTGATTTTCCTTCCAGTGTTTCAGCGGTGAAATACAAACAAACTTCGGACAGATGGGAGTCACAGAAAAAAGGTAACGCGTGTTACAATATCGTATAATATATTATCCACATTCAGGTTGACGGACTTGGAATAAATAAGCTTAAATAAATAAATACAGCAATAATTTACATTCTCCTCGTGAACACGCGGTTTGCTCCAGATACGAATGCATTTAATTAAGTTTCCCCACAGCCTCCGGTATTTAAAGAACCGGTTCTGATGACACCATCCGTGCACGTTTCAAACTTTGTCTGTATAATTAATTTTGCCACTGCCGTTCATTTAATTACATGGCGAGAAACGCCTTGTGAGGGGAAACGCACGCGTGGCGGCCTTGCATAGCTCAACTGACCTTTTATTGCTAACAGGCTGGATCTGAACTAATCTGGTTTCAGCAAACTTCCCTGATGAAGCAGAGCTTTCGTAGACTCCTGATGGTCCGTTCAGCAGGTTCGATTTCAGCTTCACTTTACCCTCGTTTTCACTAAGACGTGCATCAGCAAAACAAAGACAGAAATGCAAACATCTGTTCCTACCGGTTCATCCCATACGTCCGAGAAACCGTGGAAACGAATATGTGACAATAAACTTTAAAATCTTAATTTTCTTGTCCACCTTCAAACTGAAAGCACTCGATTAGATTTGATTCAGCGTTTGCTCCACATGGACAAACGTTTCAATAATTGAGCGCAGTGGAATCATCATGTCCACGTAGCAGGTTTTGTATTTTACATATTTAAAACGAAACAAAAAACAGTACGTGTTCGAATGGACATTTCTGCAGCGTATCGGCTCGACTGAAGCCCGTTTCAATCCACTCACGACATCCTCGGGGGGGGGGGGGGGGGGGGTGCATCGCTTCTGAAACTTGAACTTTGTCCAGCTGATTGATTAATTATGGAAAGAGCCATTAACTTCCCCTTGTGCTTGGAAGGACTGGCTGCGGACGTGTAGGTCGTAGGGGAAACGGGCCTCTGGAGAGACTCGGTACATGGAGTTGTGCGCGAGAGCGGTGCGTCCTGGCGCACTGCAGTAGCGCATGCCATAGTGGCCGCCTTTGCCGTAGTCCGGCGGATCGTCGTGTTTCAGGGAGAAAATCCCGTTAAAGTTCATCGGGGGGCTGAGCTGGCCGTCGAAATGCGGACTCCCGCTCTCTGGGGACGGGTTCTCGTAGTAGGGCTCGTACGCGCTGCCGTAGCTGTAGTGGCGGAAGGGCTTGGCGCTGCTCTCCAGGCTTGTGCCGCTGTGGCCGGGGGGCGTGTTCATGTCTGAGCCGGGGTACGAGTACATGGCATCGTAGGGCGATCGGCCAGAGAACATGACCTCCCCGTTGTGGTCTGTGAGGAAATTTCTCGCGTTCAGCTGCAAACAACCCGCCACCAAGTTGGTTGTGGGCTGAGATAATCCTTTACACAAAGTCTGTACGAAGGCGAGGAGGTCCGGTCTCTTCCCGGCGCTCAGAGTCTCTGAAAGGGCCCAGATGTAATTTTTTGCCAGTCTGAGGGTCTCGATCTTGGATAGTTTTTGAGTTTTGGAGTAGCATGGCACAACTTTGCGCAGACTCTCCAGCGCAGCGTTCAAGCCGTGCATCCGGCTGCGTTCTCGGGCGTTGGCTTCCTGGCGCCGGAGTTTGGACCTGTCCATCTGCTCCTTGCCCGGCTTCTTTTTCCGGGGACCACGCTTCTTAGGAAGACCATCCTCGTCCTGGTCGTCCTCTCTCTCGTCCTCGTCTCTGTCGGACATGTCGTCGTCGACCTCCCTCACGCCTGAGTTTGACCTGTCTGGGTTATGTTGGCGCTCCTGCTCCAGGCTCTCAGGTAAGCTTTCACGGGGATAATTAGCACCAAACCGCGGCTCACACATGATATGAGGTTCCTCGAATGGCAGTGTCAACATATTTCCTGCGAGAGCAAGGCCAAAACATAAAAACCACCTTAGAGGGCAACGTCTTTTAGTGTTGTTAGTTAATTAGCATGTGGAGGAATCCTCCTACAGCAAGAGCCACGACCAAGCAGAGTCAAAGCCACAACTGTGGCGTTTCGTGATTAAAGAGCCTGAATTAAAAGCATAGTAAATGAAGTTATTGTTGCCATTTACACCCGAGTGACACACATGCAAGTGTTGCCTCTGGTTACAAGGTTAGAATAGACACATGCATACGTGTGAAAGGGTACGAACCTCTGGTCACTGTGCACCTTGCATCATCCCAAATCTCTGCCCTGAATGCGCTGCAGCTTCCTCCCTTCAAAGCCTCTGAATTGGAGGAGAAGCTTAGGCTGCGCAGTCTCTTCTCTCTGTGGCTGGCTGTGCTCTTCCTCTCTCTCCCTCTCTCGGTCTCTCTTCCCCTTCCTTCTCTCTTTGAGGAATGACACCCATGCCAACAGCGGGTACCCATGCCATCTGCCGCTGACGTCTTGTGGCAGCCGAGACCACGTGCTCAGCGTCCCATGGGACCTCCATTCCGCACCGATCATCTGGCAGCTCCGGTAATGGGCACCGGGAGGCCCGCGTTTACCGTCAGCAACACAGACCGGAGAGGGATAACGACTAATATCTGCATCTCTACCGCACCGAAGACGAATCCACGTCATTCTGCCTGTAACACACTTGGAGCGTGGACGATTCTCAACAGGTGAACCGTGGGTTTTAGGCGCAAACATCTCTGGCAAAGGTTGGAGAAGCCTCCAACCTTTCTGTCGCCGCTTCTTCTGTTTGATCTACAAGCTTAAATGAAATGTTGATTTGCATTTGCAAATCTGTGAAACCTAGGGAATCCAGAGTGACTCCAGGTCATAGATCCTACTCAGAGAACAACACAAGCCTGACATTATTGTTATTATTATTATTATTATCAACATAAACAAAACGTTTTCTCTGCCCAACCAAACAGATCAGGAAGTGTTTTCCTGTTTTCCTTCCCATGCGCCCATCAGATTAGAAACGACCGCTTTATTGGCCACTTTATTAGGAACAGCTGGTACAGGTGTTCCTAATAAAGTGGCCAGTGTGTTTGTATGGAATAAAAAATATATATTTTACACACAGCGATACAAACTATAAGAAGATGATGATGAGGGAGGTGTGGACGGTAAATTACATCCTTATCATTATCGTCATTACGCAGAATATTTCTTTCTTGTTTAAAAAAAAACTAAGACCCCAAACCAGCAAACTAACCAATTAATCAATAACTGTTTCAGATCCTTATGATGGTTAAGAAATTCCATCAGGCAAAGGACGGGGTGAGGAGCGAGCATACCAGAGGGGCGTGCACGGAGGAGCTACCTCAGGACCGTACACAGTAAGTACACCCCGTGGAAAAGGCCCGGTGGCACGCTGCCAGCTCCAGACTGGGGCACAGCTGGCTCTCGACATGGGTGTATGCACTTCTCAGTTATGTGGAACACACACACAAACGTATGCATGTGAATGACCTTGTTGCAAGGAGAATCAATTACGGCGACTTATCAATCTCTCTCTGTATTGGACATCGATCAGCAGCAGAGGACGACGCCTCTGTGCGAGTCCAGAGACGAGCGGGTTCCACGGTGACGCGGGCAGACGCCGAGACGCCCAAACCTACACGTGGACGCGAAAACCCAAACCAAAATGACAGTCCCTTCATCACCGCCTTCCCCCAAAATGCCTCAGCTGGTCTGCTGAGCGTTCTGGTCCAGCACACAAACACAGCCGCATGCACACACACACACACACACCAGCATCTGATGAGTCAAACTCCCCATCTCAGACTAATCAGTTGACTGCACTAATTGCAAATGCAAATATGCAAATTTATATTAATTAATTACTCCACTAATTAGTTCTCTTGTCTTTTCAGGTAATAAATCATGGTGTGGTTGAGAGGGAAGGAGAGAGACACGGTAGTGATCTTTTGTCTGCTACAAATCCGCGTTTCACATCCTGTGATGTTTTCAGGAAAGATTTCACCAAACTGTGCACCGCTGAGACGCCGCAACTTCTTTTTTCACAACACTTCTAATCTAGTTAATTATTTCAATTGGTATTTTATGTGTCATCCTTCAAGGGTGGAAGTATTGTAATTTGAGAGGTATAACAAAAAGCAGAGGTTGGTAAATCAGGGTGTCTCGCTGACAGTTCTTGCCTGTCAGCTCTTTTAATTATCACATTATCAGCTTTTATAGGCACAGTGCGCGGTGCAGAGCTGCAAATGAAGGCGCTGCCGATCGCACGCTGAGCTGCAAACGTTTCTCAATTGATGTCAGCAGTTAAAGGGAGTTCGTGCCTGGATGATGAGTGCAAGGAGAAGTGGTTGATGGAGATGAGAGATGATCCTGTGAGTTGCACGTTTGTTATCCGGACCCTGAGTCTGTGATGAGGCCTGCGCCGTCTCGCAAAGCCAACAGCCGAGGCACAAACAACCACAGCAAACACGCAGACGCTAAATAAGGAGGCGTCTACAAATACCAGCAACACATTTATTTCGAATACGTGTTGATAAACGATACCAGGACAAATACAGTCCAGTTGCTGTTGGTACGGAAATAATTTCAGATTCTTGTTCTCACACCATAAGGCAGATTAGATGTACGGTCGTAAATAAACAAACAGAGCTTGATATAATCTGACTTCAGTGAAAAAGCATCACCAGCTTCATCTTGGTTCTATTACAGTTTTCTAACCGTGGACGGTAGAAGAAGCAGCGTTAGAAGGAAGCTTCGTATTTTTTAATAGGTCTGTGTCTTAATGTGCTGAGCTGCTGTCAACACCTGATGTGAAGGGAGGCTCACACAAGTCTGACGGTGCTGAAGTTCAGTGAGACTCACGATTTGAACCAAGAGAATTTCAACTGTTCTGCTCGATTTGCAACCTATGAACCTGCTTAGTAACCTGCTTGGTAGCTCACAAAAAATGCAAATAGCTCGGTACAAAATACATAAATACTTCAGATTTAAAATGGCTGTCTGATTGAAAACGCGGAGTTTTTGTGTCTGTCAAACGATACTAAAGTGATGCTGCAAGTTTGTGAGTCCACCGTCATTAAAGGTGAAAGCAAGCAGCTCAGGGAAACGCTGGCTTCTCTCCAGCAGCCACTTCACCCAACACCTGGCTCAGAAACCAAACTAAAACACAGTGTCAGCCTCACAAGACTGAGCCTGGAGTCAATCCCGTCCTGCACATTACTCGGCCTCGCGGCTCCTTTAATAAACGCTGCTCCATTCATCCAGAAAATAGATGGCACCGCCGTAATATTCATCACCATTATTGTATGATTACGTTTGCTACTGTACAAAAACATTTCATTGTCATCATGCCACAAACATGACCTTGAGTCAAATGTTGTTAAGGTCTTGGTGCATAGTGAGGCCGTCCAACAACCCTGTGATGCAGCACGAAGGCTGTGCAGTGGGGCCTTTAGGATGGTGGGACTGATTACCAGAGGCCAGGGTCTGGACCGGTGTCCTCCAGCTGTGCTGTTCTACCCAATTAGAACCTCCATATGCTGCCCCACTCAGCTGCTGAGTGGCCACACCTTCCACACAGGTGGAGCGCTGTGTGTGTCTTTGTTGTCCATGAACACAAACACTGGAGGTTCACCAAGGTTTGGGAGCGGACAGTCACATGATAACCTCACACATCTAATTTCACGTGGTCTGATGCTCCGCTGCTGCAACGGCTCCTCGTTTCCTCGCACAAACGAAGCAGCGCCGACCGTCGCCAGTCCTTTGATACGAAACACACAGGTATTTAGGTGGGTGGCACAGAAGTGCTAATAGTATTAAAATATGGGGATATGAATAATGGATATGTTTTTGAAAATGTATAATGTAAAGATGTTTCAGACAGAGATGGGATGCAGACGTGAAATGTTGCTGGAGGCGCCCGTTTCTCTTTCAAAGCACAATCTGTTCGCACACATTCAAAGTGGCTGCGACAATCTGTTGTGGTAGAACGCGACACTTCCCTACCCAGAAAGTGCTAAAATAAATAAATATGTGTCAGATTTCATATTTAAGCAAGAGTCTCATCTTTACTTTCCTAGAAGCAGTGAATGGCAAACGGTATTTCCTGCACGTACACAGCGGCTACCACAGAACCGAAGCTCAGGAAACATCACGGTGGCACCTACTTGCCAGTTTTTTCCCCAGCAGCGCTACATGCCTTTTAGTATGAATCCAGGATGATTGACAGCGCTGTAAAGTCATCTTCTCACCTAATCGACACTCTTGGTGTTGATGCGGTTTCTTTTTCCTTCCCGCCTCATCAACGACCTTCAACGCTGTCGCCTCGCTGCGTTTGAAAGCACTTGTCATAAAGTGTGGCGCAGAACGAATATTTACTTCACTTTTGTTTCTTGTGGTTGGGACTGTGCAGATCATAACCTCACTTGTGTTTAACTGCAGGAGGAGACGCATTTGTTGTTGAATATGAAAAAACACTAATTGGCTTTTTATATCACTGACGTTAAAGCATTGCTTTACATGCAAATAATGTTTAGAACAGATGTGCGTTCAGCCATGGAGTTCGTTGACTGTTTACAGTATTGGGAGAAGCAGAGGTTCATTATTCTTTCCTCAGCTGTAGTTAAATGTCCGCACGTGTGTCGTCACTTCCTAAAGCCTTTCCTCAAAATGCTCCTCCGCAGGCAGAGCAGGACTGATTCACCTCTGGCACCCGACAAACCCAGCCTCTGTACTGAAGGAAGGTCTGCTGTGCTCCCCCATAACCTGCAGCTGTCGTTTACACAGGGACTGGTTACTATAGTCTGTGATACCGGACCGTCCTGCGTTCTCGTAACACTCCTTCATATTATTTTGTCCACCCCACCTTTGAGCTGTTCCCATAATTTAACTCGCATTGCAACTTTGAAAACTTTGGTAGGTTTTGTGTGTTTCGCTGAAACCGAGAGGAGAAGACGAAGAACGGATTCATTACGAGTAAATTCGCCCCTGACTGTTCGCCATCGCTCCACCTTCTTCTCCACTCTGTTAAACTCCATTGTGGCGTCGCTGGAAACGTCTCAACATGACACCGCGCCATCTGTGTTTAACCAGTTTTAGCAAGAACAAGCAACATGGTGTCTCGGTGCTAAATTGGTTTGAGGTTGATTTAAACTGAAACGCTCTATGACGAATGGCACCACATCAAAACAGAAGAAATACAGTTAAGTATACAGTGATAAATCTTTGGAGTTGGTTGAACAATGCATCATGACTTGGATGTGAAGTGAAAAATAACCATTTGATGGCTCCTCTCCCCAACGCGCAAGATTTAGTTCTTTACGTGGCTCAGATTCGAGTTCCACTTTTCGCACGTTTGCATGAGAAGAACTCAACATGTGCATAATGCTAAATATGCTGCATAATTATAACGGTCATCCAGCTTAACTGTAAGGCCTCTAGCACTGACTGCTTTATGTTTATTAGAACAGAACCTAAGTTGTATGGAATGATGTTGGTGTCCTGTCGTCCTCAGCAACAGCAACACAGCCACGGTTTCCACATTCGGTTAAATTAGGACGAGTATTTATTTTTGCTTAAATTAAAAATTAGTTTTTGATACAATGTTGTTATTTTTCGCTGATCACTAATTGCTCTACAAACGTCGCTGAATGCTCCCATTTCCCCAGCAGAGGCTTGTCTGGACTCTTGCAGGAGCCTCGTGCCCTTTGCGACTCGCATCATCTGCTGCGTGTCATAAAGCCGCAGCCACGGCGGGGGCCTGCCCTGGCCCCCGTTTCCACCTGAGGGGCTCACGCTTGGCAGCCTCGGCTCCTCACCTGATCGGCTTCCAGGAAAGAAAGCACTTGGCTGCCAGCTGAAATGGCTTCTTCCTATTTGGGGGTCGGCCCCCAGTCAAGATGAGGGAAGCTTGGCTCTTTAAGAGTTGGGCCAATTCCCAGACACACTAGCAGCTCGTGCCACAGGGCCCTTTGATTCTGGGCTCTCGATCAGTCTCTCTAAATAGAGCTCAGTGCTCTTTGCGGCGGATCGACGGGGTTTCTCTTTTATTAAACAGCTTGATATGTAATGTCTACTTTACACGCTGCGTGATGCGGCTGTCTGTAGTTAAAGGGGCAGAACTCGTCGTTTGCTCTGCTTGGGTCAGAAACGTCTTCGTTTTTACCCACACTTAGCTTCCTTTGCACGCCACTGAACTGTGCATGTCTAATGTGCAGCGGAGGGCGTCCTTCCCACAGGTGTAGCTGTTTGCCTTTTGATGAAGCACATCGACATCAGAGCAGCAGTTCCCACCAGTGGCCGCGCGGTTGAATCACGCAGCGAGCGTCGGAGAGCCGGGTAATGAGCGGACAGGCTGACGGATGCCTTCACTCCCTTCTCATCCTACTCCTCATCAAGTAGCACTGCAGCTCAGCCTGACACGGACCAGGAGCTGGGGTGGAGCACGCACTCACATGCATGCGCACTAAGACTTCAACAGACAAACGCTGTGTTTCTAATGCTAAAAGCAACAGAGTGGCATCACCACCACAGCAAAAGAAACTCATTTGCACATTTAACTTTTTAGCAGATGGACTATTTCATAAAGTAACGACCCCAAATCGAAGCCGTAACAAAGAAAAACACAAATCTTATTTTGCAGCTGCACCAAGTTCCTTGATTGAGCTAAAAATAAGAATTAAAGGCTCTTTAAAACACTGTTGATGGCTTTTGGTTACAGGCAGCCGCCATTCTCATGCCTGGCAACGGTCTTTTATGGCGAGGGACCTAATACAAGATTTCTGTTCTAGTGCAAACACAGTGGCCATGGGCACCAAGGAACAGCTGCCGTATAATTGAATTAACATTCGCCTTCTGCTCCGGCACTCAGCGCTGTGCTGAGAACTCGTACCCATCCCTCCACGAGCTCCATCAACCTGCCCATGAATATGCATGCTACTCGTGATAAATATGTGCTCTGTGTATAATGTTTGTGGAGTTGCCTATACGGTGGATAAAGAGCAACGCGCAGACTGTCATGGGAGAGTGGCGTGGTAGACGCTGATCAGCTGTGGAGGCACACGAGCTGGTTTGAAGTCAAACAGAGACCTCTAGTGGGTTCTGCACAGTGTGTCCGCGTTGCAGACCTAAAAGGATGATATGACGCATCTACGAAGAGTCAAAAGTACAAGAGAGAGATAAAATTACAAATGCACATGTGGAGAAGAGCAGCAACAAGGAAGGAACCTGAAATGAACAAATGGTTGGGACCAAGCCAACGAGCAGCAAAAAGCAGGCAAGAACAAGAGCCCACGGCAAGAACAGCATGAGACATGACAAGCCTGGCACCGAGCAGGTGGAGCTGGCTGGTATGAACACGGACTGGGCTGATGGGCAAACTGGGAACAGGTGTGCGAGTGGGCGGGGAAGGTCAGCTGACTGGAACCGGAGCAGAAACACGGGGGCCGCATCAAAAATGACAGGTCTGGAAAAATCCCCACGAAACAGACAGATACGGAGACGAAGGGGAAGCTAAGCACCAGAAATGACAAAGGACAAGGTTTTCGAGCTACATTTAGCTATAGACTGTTTTCAGACATCCTGACTGGTCCTCACAACGACCAGGCATCCTACAGCATCAGCCCTGATTTTGCCTCCTTAGTCATTTAAGCACTGTGAGCATCATAAAACGCAGAAACTCTTACATACACACAGCTGCTGAGCTTAAACTCTCTTTCTGCACAAAACATACATTGAAGAACAATCCAAACAAACCTCACAGGTTGAACCAAAGGGGCAGACGCCAGCCGGACGCCGCATATGGCCACAGACTGGCCTGAGAGCTGCCCAGATACAGAGGGAGGCAGGTGAAGTACTTACACCGCTTCGTCAAGCTGGGCGACGCAGACAGGCGCAAACAGGAAGTGAGTGGGTTTAAAATAAAAGCCTGAAACCGGAAGTAAATATCAATGTAGCTGCTGCTTACATTGATCAGTTTGACGTTATGTGGTTTTCCGTAGTCCCCGATGAGTAAACGAGGAGCAGTACAAATAAAGACAGGCAGACATGATCTGAGCCCTTTGAGTCCAGATTTATTGATACGACTGTGCAGTCACAGAGCATGGTGGCACACACGGCCGCCTGGCCGGCGTAGGATAGTAACAGACACACACACACGCACAC
Source organism: Macropodus opercularis (assembly GCA_030770545.1). Classification (NCBI taxonomy): domain Eukaryota; kingdom Metazoa; phylum Chordata; class Actinopteri; order Anabantiformes; family Osphronemidae; genus Macropodus; species Macropodus opercularis. Next base: position 14,890,632 of record CM061105.1, on the reverse strand, counting down.
GCACACGCACGCACACACACGCACGCACACCAACTCATTCTACTCTGCGATGCAGAGCAATGTCAATCTATTGTTAATTAATTTGTCCACCTCATAGTTTTTTAATGGTATCATCAATCCAAGGCCAATGTTACTCGGTGTCATTATGTGTTTCCAGCTGTTTTATGCACAGCAGGTACAGCGTGAGCAGAACATGACCTTTAGAGTGGACAGACGCTGATCTGAAGGTATTCTTGAAATTTGATGGTGAAAAAATCCACATTTATACCAACCACTGCACCACTTCTAGCTTCACGCTCACTTTCGACTGGATACACACACTCATCACACTCTCATCAGTAGAGCAGGTCACAGTGAGGAGATCAGAAATGCACATTAAGAGTGTCACCACACGCACACGCACACGCACGCACGCACGCACACACACACACACACACACACACAAACGCACACGCACACACACACACACACAGCTCACATCCATCTAACCTCAAACGCCAGAACAGTTGAGTTCAGTCTGTACAGAGTGATTCAGACTAAACATGAAACAAAGCATCAAACAAAAACTCAGATCAACAGTAACATTACAAAACACCATGTTTAAAAGTGTTTACATGCCATAGAAACTGTTTGTGGTTATGGTTGGTTTCAATTCCTGGTAAATATCCATACAGTGGGAGACAACTACAAGACTGTACACGTGTTGGTTGATCATACAGAAAAATATATTAAAATATATTCTGCAGGTTAGGCCACATTCTGTGGATGTAATAAGTTTGGTTTTGTTGTGTTTATTAATCTAATTTCCTTTTATATAGTTACATGTAATGTTTTCTGACTTCAGAGCTGTTGGAATAAAGTAAAACAGACACACAGGAGACAAAATGAAAAAAGACACACACTGAAGACGGACGCTTTGACAATCCATTCAGTGAGGCAGAGAAAGTAGGAGAACGTACATCATACAGCACGAAAACAGCAAGTAAAGCCAAATAAACCTTTACACGTACTAAACCTGCAACGTCACATGACTCCCGCAGTGTGGAAGGAAGATTTGAGCGGGTTCAGTTAACTGTACCTGCGTCAAACGGACAAAGCGCGTTTCCTAAGCGAAGCGTGACACATGTAAGATACATATATAGGCACACATTCAGTCAGCGGCTTAACAAACCACAGACTGGATTTTTAGGTAGAAAGAAGCATGTGGTTATAACGTGGCGATCCTGAAATATAAAAACGGAGAACGAATGTAAAACAAAGAGGTAAAAAACAATTATTATTCCTAGTTACCCTTTTTGAAGACTATACATACAATACACATAAGACTATGTAGCAGTGCACGCATGTCCAGTATACTTCAAAATAAATATACCAAGAGCTTGATCTCAGCACAAAACAATGAGGAAAGACAAAAAGAAAGTGCACAGTTTAAGGAAAACATATCTCATTACGCAAATACTGCCGAAATGCTTATTTTTGTTCATTCTAATCATACATAATAAGTACGTAGTAAAAGCTGAATCAATATGTTACATATGCACAGTAAGCAATATTTGCATCTTCTATACACAACATTACAAGCCTTCAAAACCTGGCAAACAATCAAAATGCACATAGAGTTTGGACTCATAGCCTTTGATGCATCACAAAAGGTGTACGAGCACAGTGTAAACACATCGATTAGACATCACACCGACAACCTGGGGGCGGAACTGAACCGTCGCATGAAACGGACAAAGAAACACACGTAGAAGATTCTCATCTAATGCTGCGACAGTGTCGTTGTTTGCTACAGCTGAAACGCGCGTAAGAAGGCATCGAGAAGAGTCGGTGACATGTTGTGAGTGTATTAGATGCGTGATTCATAAAGGACAGAAACGCAGAGCAAATGTCGGAAAAAAAGGTAAACAAGGACATTTAATATATTACAAAACATTAAATGCATTTGTGTATGTGTGATATGTTTGAAATGCAAACGTTGCATTCTAACTTCTGAGCACTATATTTTACATTATATCTAAAAATATGTGTTGGAGGCTCGTAGAATCCCAGCGTTTCTACTCCCCCTCAGATCCTTACATATACAAACTTTCACTATATACAGTGAAGTGAAAACAATATAAGCCTGGCTGCGAGGAACACGAGTAGCACAGGAATGCATGAGATCGTAAGGGCTACAATGCGCCGCAGGTGGAGGCGGGAGAGCCCAGCAGGAGCTGCAGAAGCCCAGCTTTGCTGCACAGGGCGGGTTACTTAGGACAGCCTGTAAGTAAAGTGGTCATACTACAAATCAAGCCCAGCGTTTCGTACACAGCCATAGAATGTACAGACTGGGCAGCAGTTCTAAAAGCCTCTCTCCGTGTTCACTTGTACTATACTTCGCTCCAAAACACTTCTGTGCAAAGATTACAAATCACTATATCTCAAAAAATCTGGAAACCAGCTTTTAACCTGGCTTCGTGGTGCCAAACGCACGGAGAACAATATAACAGTGGTAAACAGTGGGTCTTGTGCAATGGCTACGTGGCTGAGGCTGTGGCTGTGTAAGATTGGCAAACAAACAACAAAAGCAACATTTTCCCAGTCAGTCTTCACTAAAAGGCTCCTCTTCATCGCCGCCATCTGTAGGTCAGTAAGTCTTCTGATTGTTCTTTATAGATAAGCAGAGGGAGCATAATGCACATAAAGCCACCAGCTCTACACGTGAGAGCGTGGGAGTATGAACGTAATAAAAGTAAAAGCAGAAGAAGTGTAGATGTCTCCTTGTGTCCTGAAGGGGGCGACAGACTCCAACCAATGGTGTTTCCTGTGACTTAGGCAGCTCTCCTGCTTGGGTCTGAAAGCACGATGTGGCTGTGATTCCCTACAGCTTCCTTAATCCATCGCTCCCTCTGTTTGGCAGAAACAATACGTAAATGTACAAAAGCAAACGCATTCATTCAAGCTGTAATTGTTGAGACGTCTACGATTATCATAAAGGTGAAATCAATGCCTCTGTAAAACGTTGTCGTGTATGTGCATGCGCAGGACAAATAAACCTCCCGTCAAGAGCAGGAGTAAACTCACCACTGACTCCCTTGTTCTTGTTTTCCTCAGCCTCGGGAGATTCAGCCCCTTCAGACAGCTCTCCTAAAAGCCAGAAGAGTTGCATTGTATTGACGGAGGTACATTTTGTGGTGGCTAACATGCACCGCGTCCTGTGGGAAACACTGAAATCACCTTTCATTCCTGATGTCATTTAGTGTTTGGTGACCTTACTAACCCATGAGGTTTCCGTGGGTATGCTGCAGGAAGTGTTCATCTGAGGCAAGTTAGATTTGGTAATTCAAGCACTGAAAGCGGTTGGTGCTTCACTAACTTGTGGAAGAAGAATGATTAGCACAACTCTTCTGAAATCTACGTATTTATCCTACAAAGAGTCTTTCGAGGGCCGACGTACCGTTCTGTAGTGGAGGATTGTTGTGCGTGCTGCTCCCAGGCCGCGCCTCCTCCTCCGTTTCTCCTACGTCACCATCAGGGGGTCTGCTGGCCTCCGCTGAATCAGGTGTCTCCCCCTCCACTTTGTCCTCCTTTGGTTCCGACTGTGCTGATTGTGTTTGGACCTCCTGGGGATCCATCTCCTGTTGCTGTTGGGCTCGTTCCTCCGCTTCCTTTTTAGCTCTCTCCTCCGCCTCTGAGGTGACATGGAGAGTGAGAGCAGGTCAGTAACAGAGCTCCCTGACACTTTGTTCTGTTCAGACAGAAACAAACTGCAGCAAGACATGAGCAAACAGCTGATGCGTCTACTGTCCATCCAACACATGTCTGAGACAGGCTGCAGCGAGGCAACACCCAGATTAACACAGCTTTGAGTGTTTTTGGTGTCCACCAGCAAAAAAAGTTCAATAATTAGAGAGCTGCTAAATGCGACAAAAATATCTTTTTTTTTTAAATTGTGCATTTTAGTTTTATAAATCAGCACAGACAGATGTGTATCACACACAGTCCCACTAGGAACACTGCAGCTTTAAAAGCCAATTTGCTGCATTCTGCTGGGTCTCGTGATCTGTTTGGACACATCCGTTTTCCCGCGGCGGTGCTGTTCCCCGCGTCCCCTCATCAGCAGCCCTTCACTGTGTTGTGGCTGGAGCTCACCTTTGGCCGCCTGTGCTTTCCACCGCTCTCTGTTCTGATAAACCTCTTCATTCCACAGTGCCTTGAAGTTCTTCATGTCCACTGTCAGCAAGGAGCTTTGGACCGATGAGCTGCTGTCGGAGCCCGTGCTCTTCACATTTTGCCTCTTGGCTTCATCGGAGCTAATACTGTTCAGACTGGACAGAGCAGAACATACAACTAAAGGTACATACGATGCTACTCGTCTGGGGCTTTACAGGCTCCATCAACACATGCATCTCGTTGCACGTTGGGATTCATTTGTGCACCACGCAACAGGCTAACGCTTTAATATTTGGCCTCTGTTGCTCAGTTGTGTACCATTCAAATGTGATTCTACTGTTGTGGAGCCCTTTCAATGGGTCACCAAAGTTATTTCAGTACGTCACTTGTGGAACTTGGCGTCTGCACCAAACTTCAAGGCAGCCGGTCCAATAGTTGGAGACATCTCCCTCGAACCCAGAGGGCAATTAAGCAAATAACCAAGTCATTAGGGTACAGTCTGTGAGTACCAGGGATGTCTGCACAAAATATAAAGGCAATTACACAGTCAGAGAGGAACGAGAAAGACAGGTGCCTGAAGAGAAGCAGGCTGCGATAGCAAACACGGCGGGTTGAAAGTCGCTTTGAATGCTGTGAAGCAACCGTAAGCGCCCAGGTGGAGCAGGATTTCCACTTGGTTAGCCTCGACTGGAGGCACGCGGCGTGATGCTAATGACTGCTGTTGAGGAGAATGAGGAGGCTGATGTTGATGTTGATGTTGATGCGCAGGTTCAGTGGAGACTCCCCAAGATCTGCCTCATGCTACGATCACTTTACCAGACAGATGTTTAAGCTAATGAAGGTTCTAACATGATCTTACTCCGGGTGGGATAAACATTAGTGACACGAGAGCTACAGGATTGTTCCTTTTTATTTGGTTGCCGTGGCTGAAGAGAAGTAATGAGCCAATTGATTAACAGACAGAATCACTTCCTTTGTATCTCAGGAGGCTTTTGTGTCTGCCGTGATCGGGGATGGCGCGGAGAACCTGACTAGCATTTCTAAAATGTCAATTTCAAGGTGTGTGGCTGTCTGAGGAAAGGTGGAGACATTTCCACACACAGAAATGGATCATTCATTAGAGATTCATCCGCTTCAACTGGACATGCGGTTATAGCAGAGAAGCTGTGGTGATAGTTTGCTGCTACTCAGATCAGTGTGAAAGGTAAAGAGCGGGAAACCTTGAACGACCAGGCAGCCAGATTAAAATGGACTCACCCACTTCCATCTGCTCCGACCTGCTACAGAGCTGCATGCAGGAATCTGAGCTTTCCAGTTACAAATGTTACCCCAATGAAAACATCAGAATGAAGAGACACGAAGCTCGGCCCACCTTGAGCGTCGGAACCCGGCGAAGCCTGAGTTGGAGGCCTCGTCGATGAGCGGCGTCACGATGCGCTCCATCATGTCTGTCAGCACAGTGAAGGTGGGCACCACAATGAAGTCTATGAACCCTGGGGACAACATATCAGAACGTCAGCACGTGTCGATCGCAGGCCGAGGTCCCGTTTCCTGCCTTCAGCTTGGCCTGGGATTGGCTCGCATTTAAAAAAAGTGACAGCGTCATTCGTCTAAAGCTAAGGCTTCAGCTGAAACAACCAGATGGGAGAAGCTCAGAAGTGATAAAATGGTTCATAAGCTAAGCCAATGTGACTTTTCATCTGTAATTTAGTGGAGTCATAAAACAGTGTTTGCATGAGAAGGTGAAAGTCTCTCAAGCAGTCTGAACTGTTGAGTTAGTACTTTAATAATACTAATATTCAAATAGCATTTTATTATTCTTTTTTTGGCATTTGTATTGAACTCGTCTATGTCCTCTAGGTGCTCTATGAATTTCTTATAGAAGACTTTTCCCAAATAATAACAATACAACAACAACAAGCAGTCAAAGTCTCAGGCGTTGTTGAGTGTGTGAGGATGAGGCCACGCACCGATCTGGGACTGTGCTACCATCGTGGACTTGCGGTCGCAGAGCGGAGAGAACGGCAGGCCGAGCTCTGCCTCTTTGTCCCCCTGCAAATACAGCAGCTCTGTGAGATGAATCATCGTCATTCACTGTCTGCAGAAAGAAACGCACCCCGCAAGCGCACGTACACACCGCAGCAGCTCTGCACTGCTACCAGCAGGCTTTGGATTTGTTTGGCCCTGCTTAAGTGCTTCTGGGTCACAAATGTGTTTCATTTTCTCTTCTGATTTGCTGCAAACAAATGAGATGTGGAGTCAGGGGGCGATGTTCTTTGGAGAAGCCATTTATTGGTAATTCATGTCCCCAGAGACAAAGGCTCTGTCAAGGCAGCCTTAATAACAATAGCAGTGATAATGAGAACAATGTGGATTAATGCGGGAGGAGATGAAAGCAATGTGGCACCAGTTAAACGTCTGATCTTATTGTTGACACTATAAACACACCATTTATTCCTTATAAATTATTCTATCAAACAGGCAACATTCTTCATTTTAATCTTCCTTGGTGTGTTGTTGTTGTTATTTTATCATTGACAGTGTGCAGAGAGTTTTATTTAGCTTAGTGATTAAGTCTGAATGACAGTAATGTAACATGTAAAATGTTGTGGAGGGTCTGTGAAAACAATAATTTGGTTTTGTGTATCCCCCAAATTCAGTTAAAAATAACAGCACAGGGTCATTTTAACCTTGATAAGAATAGGAACAAAAGTGTCAAACCTACTTAATCTTGCACTAGACAAAGATGTTTCAAATATCCAACCCACAGCACTGATAAAACAGCTCTGCTGAAGCGTTGCAGTCAACCACGAGCCCACTCACCTGTCTGAAGAACTCCTCTAACAGAGATGTGGTCCAGCGATGGTGGACGTCCCAGCTTTTGGCCGGGTGGCTGATATCTGCTGTGTGTAGCAGCAGGGACAGGGCCTTGGGCTTGTCGATGCTAAAAGAGAATATGTACAGAAATACAAAAGTGAAGCCTGTGCAGTTATTTGTTCTGTTGTTGGTCTAAATGACTTTGTGGGTTTTTTTTTTTTTTTCAGAATTACACAGTTTTGAAAGAAAAGCAAATCTCGACAGTAGTTACGCGCCATCTTTTAATAGTACACATCAAACCCATCACTGCAGCAGGTAGTTGGTTGGTCAGTGCCATGTCTCACACAAGGCATTTATCCATCATGTGCTAGATGTTCTGTGTTTTAATCCCTAAACGGCAACATCCGGAGCCAAAGTCCTCTATTCGAATAATCATCTCTCTGCACCGGATCTCTGTGGAGATCTCTCACCTCGTCCGTGGCTGAGACATCGGCTCATAACCATATCAAAACATCACGTTTAATGGACTGAAGCAGGGCTGGGCAGACAGAGACAAAATATGGAAAACAGTTGCACAAATGAAAACGCACCCATGCACAAGGTTAAGCAGAGGTGAGGAGGACTTGCTTGAATTCCCTCCGATTCCATTTGTGGCAGATTGGATCTTGAAGTGCACTCTAAGCTGCCTGGAGCAGACTGCTTTGAATGGCTTCACATTAGAGCCTATTCAGCATTACAGCTTCCCGCACGCCGCAATACCCCATTTATACGTTTCACAGGCGCGTGTGGGTCCTATATACTGTAGCACGATTATTTCTGAGCTGTATTCACAGACGTCCACGATACGACTGATTCCTGCTTAGCTGCGTACTACTACTATCTGGGCCGTTTTCTAATCATGACACGCTGAGCGTTATCAAAGTAGGAAAATGTCCTGAAGGTCAACAAGTTTCTTACAGCTGTGTCTTGTCTGTTGCAGCCGCAGCCGCAGCGATGACTCATCGCGTCATCCTGTAGTTTTCCTCTTTGTTCTCAAGCAGCAGCTCTGGATGTACAGACGCTGTTGGACGCTGTGTTCAAAACGTGTCAAATGAAAATTTTGCCAAAAAGCTACAGTAGGTTAGAAAAGCTTGAAGCTTTGCTCTCAACCCAAAGCAAACCTAAAGCTTAAGTGAAATGTCTGATTGTCATCACTGCCTGTGGTTAACCAGACTACTCTGAGATTGGCCATTGTTGACTGTAAAGGGTGTGGATGCATTTGTCTCATTTTGTATGCACATTAAATATTGCAAGCAGCTGCAGCAGAAATGCCAATAGAGACAGGGAAACATTGTTTACTGAAGTCTAATGTTTTCTGCGAGGTCATCCTAGTCGTGGCAGAACTGCAGGACTCAGCCAGCAATAACTGTGGCGCCGGTTGTTTTTCATTGCAGCCTCCAAATAAATCTCAAGTGCCCGTAGCACAACTCTGCTGCCAGCGTTCAGCACGGGAGCACAAACTAGCCTGTGTTTGTGGAGAGCCTGCGGTGTACCTGCACTTTTCAATACGTGACACTTTGGTTCTTTTGGCAACAAAACGTCGGCTCCGGTTTTTATTTTTCATGCCAAGCGAGCAACACCCGAGCAACAGAAACCTTCCCATGTTTGTTTCTGTTACCGTGACACAGATCACGAATGTCTGTCACAGGACAGGCTTAACTGTGTTGTGGTCACCAACAGCAGTTGATGGCAGGGTTAGTTAAGATGTCACATAATGAGTACATCAGCACAAAGGACAACTAACCCCTCAGGTTGCTGCAGGAAGTTCTTCATGGCCTTAACCTGCTGGAAGTGACAGGACATGTCTGTGGCAAGCACCATCTCCACCACGAGGGCTCGTAGCTCTCTGGATGAAACAAAAGGGGGAGAGGAGGGGAAACATGAGCCATGTACCGTATAATGAACTGTCAGACGCAGACAGGCTATAAAAAAGGCTGAGCTGACTTCAGTTCCAGAGCCAGTGAGTGAAGGCAGCCAATACAGACTTTAATCTTTGCTTTGACTGGTCCCAGCGAAAAACAGGATTGTAAGTGTCTCCTTCAATGCGTTATCACAGGAAACATTCCCATTCAGTAAACAGCTGTTGGACGTTGAAGGTAAATCAACCCTGAGAGCAGTGTCGCCCTCTTTCATCCTTCTACCCCTCATTCCCTCGTGGTCTGCTGTCTCTGACCTCCAGTCATCCTTGGAAAGGTTATAGAGGATGTTCATCTCGTCGTCCTCCTGCAGCAGGCGGTAGGCGGCGCTGACGTGGTGGCTCTCCAACACCGAGCGGTCATTGTACAGGATCGCTGTGTCTGACCTGTCAGTCAACGGGGAGGCGAAGCAGGAGAAGCATGAAAAACTATAAAGTATGACGCGAAAGTCAGACTTTACAGGTTATAAGTGCAACCACATTAGCAAAGAGTTTGTGCTGCAGACTAAGTCAGGTAAAAGGTCAGGTGTAGAGCAAAATGTAGCAACTGTATCATCAATGATATCGGAGGAAGATGTCCTGCCACAGTTATTACTGCGCCACAGGAAATTAAAGCATTGATCTGGTGACTCAGTGCCAAGCATTTTTGATTTTATGATCCATTACCTTGTCTGAATGTGGAAGTTGTTTGTGGTCCCCGTGTGCTCGTAGTCGTGCACCGCCGCCGCAAAGATCATGGCAAAGATCTCCAGCTCAGTCAACCAATGCTGCAGACGAAGGAAATGAGAGGAGGGGGAGAGGTAAAGCAGATGAAGATGGGAGAAGGTGTTAAAAAGTAAAAGCATTGCATAAAAAGGAAACGTGTTCAGGAGGTGGAGCAATGAGGTGGAAAAGATACAGACATTGACAAGCAAGGATGAAGAAAAAAGTAATGAACATGAGGAAAGAACGGACAGGAATTAGAGAAGAGGAATGAGAAGCCAGTGAATGGAAAAAAGGGGATGTCATAAAGATGTAGAGGAGAAATAGCAGATGAAGAGGGAGGAATTGAGCGTGAGGAATGCATTCGAGTCAAGGATGGGTGGAAACAAGGGAGGGGGAGGGAACACAGGGAAGGAAACTTTAGATAAGACTGAGAATCGCATGTAAAGCGTCACAACTGTTACTGAATATTAAATAAGACTCTTTGTTCAGGTAACACTGGCGAGATGCCGGATCCATCCCTCAGCATATTTCTGCATGCGCCTGCTTTGTGAATGACCTGTTGATTGTTGATTTAATGGAGGCCTGGGGGCCGGAGGGATGATAGATGCTGTTCTCCAGCTCTCCCAGGAGCCCGTGGTTCTAGCAGAAATGTGGTTTACTCCGCAAGGCACTGCCCAAAGAAACACGCCACGCCGGCACGTCGACCTGTCGCTGCCAACTTATTAAGGTGATTAAGTAAAAACACTGGAAGCGGGGGCGGCTGGCTGGTTGGCTGGAGGGGACGGTGAACTCAACTTTTTTTTTTTTTCACGAATGCAGCACCAGAAATGCCCTGAAGTCATTCCAGTGGGAAGTGAAATATAGGTCACCAGATGGAAAATAAGACCAAAGCATCATAAAACAGAACACGGAAAGACATGAATCAACATTTTGGCAGAGGACCTGCTGATTTCAAAACACTGACACAAGGACCATTAATACATGTGAGCTGATGCTCTGAACAACTCTGATGTGACTGGTTTTCCTCAGATGTGTGGTGTGTGAAGAAGGGAAAAGATCCAAGGACACACAGGACAGTCCTTGATTTTACAAAAAGCTCAAACACATTTGCTCCGGGAACTGAACGAATGTGCCAAACTGATAAGTCGTCATCGTCCGTGCGCCACTCACCACCATGCCGGTCTTGAGTAGCAAGTAGTGCACAGTCTGCGTGACGTCAGCGGCGTGAATCAGGTTGTGGTAGGGGTTTTTATGCTTGCTGTATCCCACTTCCAGGGCCTCCACAAACGACACCACTGCAGAAATCGGGATCTGTCGGGAGGTAAAAGAGCAGCAGATTTAATGAGACTGCAGACAATTACAACCCTGTACAAGCGACCAGGAAGCGTAAATCACAGGCGTGCGTCCACACCCTGCTCGGCGTCTGAAATTGATGTCATAAAAATCACGGTTTATGAATCATTTAACCTGCTGCAGACTACGATTACATTTCCATATTGGCTTCATCGCCCATATCATTTACTCTGAGCTGTTGTCACGTCAAGTGAAGTGCCCTCAGTTAGAGAATCACACGGGGTGAAGCGTGTTCTCACTGAAATCAAACGCGGTGGCATTTTGAGCTGCTCCTTAGTGCAGCGCACCAGTGACGTATGCACGTTATCCGATTTTACCTTGAAGCGGCTGATGAGGTCGTATCTCGTGAGCAGTTCGTAGAATATAAATTTAAGTGCGTGATCACTGCTGGCCTCGTTCAGAGCAAACACATCAAACGACCACTTGTCAACATTCTGTGTGAGAAAGAAAATAGTAATAGTATCAAGATTTCTTAAATAAATAATCCGTTTCTCCAGGAGGAAGAACAGCTTGTAAATAGGTTTTTTAGTAAAGTCTGATATTTCATATTGTGCTTGTGCTCGGGTGTGTGTGTGCCTTAATACCTTGAGCACAGATATGACAGAAGGGGGGTAGCTGAGTCCCACCATGTTGGAGGTACGTCGGTACATCCTGTTTGGATGAGATAAAAACATCAAATGTTCAACGCTGGAAAAGGAAGTTCAGAGACGACGTGAGCATGTGAATGTTTTTTAAAATGAGGGATTTAATAGATTAATTTAATCACAAAATGCAAAACAAGCTGTGTAATTCCTCTTAAGACTAAACAGAGTCAAAGGTAAAAAAACGGAGTGTACGTCTAATAAAACAATAATAAATGATGCATTCATTTCATATATTCATTCTTAGGGTAGATGTCGGTAGATGTTCGGGGCATTCTTCATCACTTCTGCACCACACGGTTCTTTTCCTGCCTCTTTCCATTCTGCCCCGTGTATAAACAGATTACAGTTTGTGTTTAGGGCTTAATGATTTGAACAAATGCATGTTGCATGTTACTGTGTGATAAAGCGCAGCCTTGGAGAGGGGGCTGTTTGTAACTCTCTGAATGACTGGGGTTCGTCGAGCTTGCCAAGGCCGTGATGATGTATGGCCGACCCAGGTGAGTGAGTCACTGAGCATATACACAACAGAGTGAATTTTAAAGGACCAAATCAGTTTTTAATCCAAGGTGCAGTGCTTGAACTGTTGAATTATTTCTCCCCATGCTGAGGCTGTCACTAGGTTTTAGTCATTCCTGCGTACAAAGGTTCAAGGTTGGACTCAAGCATGAGCTGCATTACTAATCATCAGCAACGTACTGGAGATAAAGCAAGAAGGATAATAACAATCTGTCATTTCAATCTCAAGTATGAACAGGATGGCACATTTTACAGTGTCAGAAATGACTTCACGACAAGGTGCACACGGCGCTACTACAGAGACCGTCCCTGCACCGTGCACGAATTTACCTCTCAACAAAGATTCCAGCCTGGACGGCGTGGACGATGCTGCGGAAGCGAGGCTTCTCCTCGTTACGTCGCAGCATTAGGCCCATCTGTCTGGTGAAAGTGGAGGCCAACCAGTCCCGCACCTCCGAGGGCACCGACTCTGACTGGATGTCGCTGAGCTCATCTTCTGTGTCCACCAAACGTCTAAAGCGGAGGGGAGGGATTTTTAGGTTGGAAGAGGTAAAGGAAACAAAGGAGGGGAAAACAGGCAGCGTACAGGCTTAGTAAAATATTTATCCTTTATCGCAGCTTTACATTCACAGGGGATCCCAACCGAAGCCCAGCGCTGTCCATCAAATAATATCACCTGTTATGTAACTAAACACCATGATGCAGTATTCAAATCCAATTGTGCAATGTTTCTCCACAGCTTCCCTGAAGTGTTGACATGTTCAGGGGATCAAGAGCAAAGCCTGCTGGTATCCACCGTCTGAACCAAATACACGTTTTTAGGGCAAAGTAAAAGCCTTCGCGTCCCGCTGATAATCGCGGTGCTACACGGATTCGGCACCGCACAGTTCATCATCCTGGAGTCGTCGTGCCATCGCTGGCCCTAATCTGGCTGGATCAAGATGACGAGAGGCTTACATAATTCCATAAGCCTGCTCATATCGTGGATCCTGGACTCGCATTCAACTATCGACATACACTGACATAGTTTTATTCAGTTCAGTGTATTAAATGAAAGCACAGCATTTGCCTTTGGAATGAGTGTGGGCGAATGCAGTCTAGTCTTCATCCGCGTGAAACATCTAACAAAGCAGAGCTGAAATGGTTAAAGGTCAGAGGTCGTGCTGTGGTTCACCCGGTGATCCACGCTGATGCCGTTTTCTCACCTTGTCTCCTCGATGTAAACAGATTCCAGCACTGACGCTGCATATTCCAGGTTTTTCTTGAGGTCTGTGAGCGAAGCCTCTCCTCTCTCCAGCTGTTTCACCAGGCATCTTAATCTGAAACAGAGATACAGTCATTCCACTAATTGGATTACCCCCTGCCATCATGACATCATTCATTAATGGCAAGCTCCAGAGCTCAATTATTGGGCTTGTTGCATCACTGTAACCTGCTGTTTGAAAAGTCAGATCGTTCTAAAAATTGCAGATGTTTGATGTCGCTGCTGTGACTTTGCACGTCGTCTATTTAAAAATGCCACGGTTTGTATGTGGCTTTTTGACACCATCAACAACTCAAAGCTTTATGAGCCTGCGTGCATCAGCGGAGCAGTGTCACCTGTTCTGCCTCCGACTGGTTCAGATTCTATTTTTGTAGTAGAGCAGACAGCAGAGTCTGCTTCATTAAGTTACTTAGTTGTGTGAGCAACATTTGCTATGGTGGTGCGTTATTCGTGACTCCGCTTTTTTTTCCAACTTTATTTGTCCTGATCGCCTTTGGTTGATTCCCTGCCTCCCTGCTGACTTTGCCCCGAGTGGTTCCAGCCTTAGTGGCCTGCATCTGCATCTCTGCAAAGGTTTGGACTGTTTTTATTTATTTAATTTAATTTAACACAGTATCTCCGAGTCGTGCAAATTTAGACCAGTGTTTTCTAAGCTATTGACACAAATAGTAGCCATGACACATCTGTCTGCATATAGCGTTTACTGTGTGTGATGAAGACTGGTAATAGCCCAGCACTACCGCTGTAAAGAAAAACACATCATCAGTTCGTGCACACTGCAGAGCACCACCTGCTGCTGAGCTAGAGGTCATGTGCTCTCTTTCACAGCGAATGTCCACAGAGGCTACGCTTGTTGCTGAATTATTAAGCAGAAAGGCGGGAGAGTAGGTTTCAGACGCTCTCATTGATCACATTCCCTGGCAGCAATTTCACAGAGCCAAAGATTCAAAATGTTCCTGTGAAGACTGTTGACAAAAATAGTTCAGTATAAATATTCATGGATGTATGTGGATCAATTCCTTTTAATGGCCAGTGTTGGCGTTTGGGCTTTGGGTTATACGTACTTGCCTGTACAGCACACACACCATGTCAAAAGGAGCCATCGCAAACAGCTGTACAACGGCTGCAAGGCTTCTGTTTTAAACGCTCTATTAATTATTAATAAAGGGCTAAAATGGATAAAATCCCCAAACATACTGTAAAGCCCAGCTGGATATCATGGACAGATCAGATTGTGAGTATTGTGTCTTAAAACAAAGCACTGGACTAACGTGAGTGATGGCAAAGTAAAGAGCTGCAAAATGCACTTCACAGATCAGGTCAGTCAGATTCAGATTCAGACTCAGTCTAGAATATCCATAGATGTTGTTATTTCATAGCTGGGGACCCCAGAGCCAGGCTCAGAGTGGGCTCATCTGCCCTGACCGGCACTGACTGCCTGGCCAGAAAGGACACACATTTGATATTAGCAACACTCTAACAACACTGATTGTGCCGATTGTCTCTAAAGCAGCTATTTTAAGAATCATAAGGAAGCTGCAGCTCTGGAATCGGTGCACATGTGATTTGGTTAGCGCTAATGATGGTAATTAAGAACAGCTGTGTGCCAGTGAGCTTCCCTGCTAATACACAAGAACACAAGAAATCCCCTACCTCCTCCGACAAAGCTCAATATCACACTGTAATTCAACACGATGTTGAAATGCTCCCCGTTGGTCATTTGCTTCGACTGTTGCACAGCTGTTGGCATGTTGCACTTATTTTCAAAGCACATGTTGAATGACAACACATGAACCGAGCCTTTGAGTGTTTTTTAACAAGCTTTGAGCCAAGCTCATTGCCTTTGTTTACAGACACTGAGTACGCTGCCCAACGCACCGTCAAAAGATAATCTACTAGACACTTAGAGACTTTTAGTGAGAATAAATGCCTTTCACCTCTGCCAACCAAAACAAAATGGGCTCATTTCACCTGCTGTCATTACCGAGGGAGACAACACGGCGGGTTAATAAGACGGGTCAGGCCCAGAGTATCTCCTAGGCGCACAGCCAAGTGGAAAGTCAGCTAGAGAAAGAGCTGCTTGGATGGAGGAGCACCAGCCACGGACTTCTCACATTAGGTTTAACCTCAAGAACAGGGTCTCTGCAAGACAAGGGCACGAACACTTCGTTCTTATTTTACAGGTTATTCACAATTTGTATAAAAGTCTCCTTTGCAATTTAGCTTTTGTGCATCTCAGCACAGTATAAAAAACTCTTCGAAGACAGTTTTAAATTCTCCTAAAAGAAATGTATGCAAACGTAAATATTCATAATAATAAAAATACTTCTTGTAGAGATTCAAAAGTCAGCGTATGGATATGATCATCAACAGTTTCTTACCTCAATCCAATGCCTAAAGTTAAGTTATTATTTCTGGTGTTGTTTGTAAAATAATAATAACTTGAAATCTCACTGTGAGCCAGCTACAATTCTTCAGTTACTGTTATATAGTATCTCATAATTAAATACTGACATTATAATATTTCTAATATTTTTTTCCTTTTAAACTAGTACTAAAATTCACACAAACCCAGCCACTTTAAACCAGCGGCTGGGTTTAGCAGGACAGTGACAGAGTGAGGCAAACACATAAGCCTCCAGCCGTGTGTCTACATCAGAAGATGAGAGATTTATGCGTTTCCCTCCTAGTGGGAACACAGGGAGGAGATTAGAGTTGGCGCTTTCCATCCTCTATTCTTATTCCCTCTAGTTCCCTGACCTTCTTGGAAATAGGAATGGGAGGACTGGAGCTATCTGGTGTCAGAGTGGAGCCACCCTGCAGAGCACAATAGGGCTCCACAATGCTCGACCACTTGACAGCTGTTGTGACAACTACAAGCAAACGTGGTGAACAGGGACAATGAAACAGCAGAAGGTAACATAGCAACAGCTTCCTCTTTCTTCCAGCACTTGCTGAGTCACTCAAGCAAAAAAGATCCTTCTGCAGACCCACTGGGAAAAAAATTAGAAATGAAATGTATCCCACTCTGACCTAAGTTATAATAATAACAGGTCCACCGCAGAACAGTCAGAGCCTATTTTCCACAGAGTGGAAAGTGGGTGAGGGAATAAATGGTGGCGGGTGAGCAGAGGGGACAGAGAGGGCTGTCAGGAGGCAAACATTGGTCACCGCCTGTGTTCCAGTGACACCTCTAGACGGTGTGTAATCAATGGCCGGGGTCAATATTATCAGGAGTGGAGATTAGCGTGTTCTCTAGGAACACACACTGTAGGTTGTGGGCTGATAAGCGGGACAGAACCTGTAAAAACACGATGACTCAGTTAAGCTGTGGCCACATATTCACAGACCAGACCATGATTTGCGACTGCAGCAGGTTTGTCGATAAGAGACTGGAGTCCCGGGACGTCCACGTTGTGACAAGACAGATGGGGTGAAGCAGGGAGGCTTGGTTTAATCTCGAGTTGGTCTCTGATCAAAACAAGAAAAACAGTATGTTTAGCTCAGAGCTGTTTTCTATTGATTATAGCAAACGTGACTGTTTTCTGTCTTCATCTCATGTATTGTCTTTGCTTGCAGCTGTGAGCAGCGTTCCTGCAGGATTCGCCTGAGGCACCTCAGTGGCCACCAGAATGAGGTTTAATACCTGTCACAAAGCCGCGTCGCACCTCGAAATTCACTGTCACATGGACGCACCACAGGTCAGCAGGAGGCACTTTCACACTTTACAATGAAAAGTGACAAGGGCAGAACCAGATCTAATCTATTTGCTTAACGTTTTCTTGTTGTTGCCATTGTGTTGGTAAATGAATGAAAATCAGGTCTCACCTCTAAAATGTTGGTAACAGTACAACTTGTACTATATTATGTTATAATGTTGTTATGCAGAGAGCAACGTGGTCTCTGTGTCTTTCCTTTAATGATGAATAATAGAGTGCAAATTAGGATTTTCTCAAACCATTAAAATGACTAATGCCTCAGCCAAGAATTCAAAACAAAACTTTTTCGAACTGCAACAAAATGTAAAAGTGTGATGTTGTCGTAGGATTCAGAAACATCTGCACAGACAGAACAAGCCACCTCCCTCTCATTCTGTGTTCCCGAGGAATGTGAGCTAAATGTAAATGTTAATGTGACACCCACACCAGCGTTGGTGGTCGTTCAGTTTAAGGACGGATCGGCGACAGCTCAGGCCGAACGTTTCTGCTGCTGCTGCTTCTAATTAAAATTACAAATCCTGATACACAATATTGGTAGCTCCTTGCAAAAGTTCCGATATCAGTTCTAAACAAAGCCTCCGCCGTGGGAGGTAGCAAATGACAGATGTGACAAGACTGTAGGGGGACAGAAGAAACCTTAAAAAAGATCAGTGGTTGGCTGAATGCAGCCCACTCGTGTCAACGCCTGCCAATCAAATGCAAGAAAAAAACCCTTCACGATGCTACGAGCACAATAAAAACAGTAAAAGCTTTATGTTACAATGTTTCGTTCATGTTGGAGAAGGTGAAGTCAAAGCAGTGGCTCCCATTTAATACAGCAAAGGCCCAAACAGAAAAGCTGGTGGAAGACGTCACTGGGTTGAATTCAGTGATTAGACGCAAAATTTCTCTATATGTTCTATATGATACAATACAGCAACTTATCCTGCATGACTCACCACAGAGTCAGAGCAGTACGGCTAATAAATATACTATAATAAGAATGGCTTTACCGTGTGTGTGTTTAGTTGAGCCTGAAAAATCCAGCATTTCCTTTAATCCCAGTAAGCAGTTTGTGAGTTCTGGGAAATCTGTTATTCTGCAGGGAAATATAACAAAGCCAACAGCTTAAGAAAACACAGCCTGTGGACAAGCATTACAACAATATGATCTACTCCACATCCGTCAAAGTTACTGTATATAGCTGCCATAAGAAGATTTCACTGGAGCAAATAGGAGCATGGCCCAAACACATTGTTATCATCTTCGTGGCACAACTTGTGTCCACTGTCCAAAGCGAGAGCGAACCAAGAAAAGTAAACTAAACCTTTGCTTCATGCACCAAAGGTCAAAGCATGTGTCCTAACGTGAATAGAAGCAGCTGCGTGTTCATAGTGCGAACACGTGGCCTGTGACCTGAAAGGAATCACAGCCTCCTCGTACATTAAACAAAAGATAGTTTACAGTGTCAGTTCGCAGGGAGAATCTCTAAAAACTGGAAAAACCAAGGTGAAATCTGCACAAACACCAACACTGGCCAATTAATGCCGTCTTTGACGCCATTAATTAGCAAAGAAATATGTTTAGCAAGGGAGAGAAGGTCAAATAGAAACAAATGAACGTACTCAAAAAAAAGCGAGCTCACTGGAACAGAGCTGCAGGATGGGATAATTAAGGATTTAATGGACTCACTAATGACTCTACTATTGTCCGCCTTTCGTTTCAGGCCTGAAATGATAGCATGTCGAAGGGTCTGACTAACAAATTATGGGAAAGCGAACATGTTTTTGAAACTTGTCGAAACAAGCCTATTATTTCGCATAGAGTAGCAGGAACCAGTCGCAGAGGGCCCGGGCGCTTCACATGCCTCCAGGCACTGAGCCGTTGGTCCTGCCCCGCACATTTGGAAACCGCCATTCTCTCACAAACTTTCCAGAGCACCCAGATAGCATGTCTGTTACGGTTACACAGGATCAGCAATGGCAGCAGAGGTAAACAGCGCTTCCAAACAGAGCTCAAAGGTCAAAGGTCAGTGGCCTGACAGCGAACCGGCGACCTGCTCTCTCTGCAGTACACACAGTGTTTGCATAGGCATCACACCTCTGTGCCATCCACAATATGACGTGTCCTGGTACTACATGTACAAATATGTATCTTCCTTAGCTCAAATAAATCCCTGCAAAACTGCAACTGAGAGATTGTAATTAAAACCAAACCACAACACAGAATACACCATGGCCGCTGTAATCTCACGCACGAATCCCAGCCTTGATATCTCGCCAGTGATCATACCTAGCGTACTAGCTGTCCTGTCAAACACGATCTGTGCCATGACACATGCTGTGCTGGAATATAATCCCTAACGCGCTGGGGTGCATGAGTTACATAATCCAAGATTAGAAAATGCATCCCTGGCCAGAGCAAGGGGCAGGGTGTAAGCACACATGGACGCATGTCTCATGTGTTGCCTCGCAGGTTTAAACCAGCACCAGGTTCCAGTTGTGAGCCAGGTTGCTTTAGGAAACATTTGCTCCAACTTGGTTCTCATGACGTTTTCCACTTTGCCTGCATAGCTCTTACATGGACAGAGAATCCTCACAGACAGACAGAGGCATCTCTTTTCATTACTAACCACTGATGATGCTGATTAAAATGGCAGCTGCCACTGACATTTGTTGGCTGACGTATAGTAGAACATTACAGCATCATGCAGTGCTGTGCATTTACTACAGGTCCCAGGTAAAATGTCTGAGTCTCTGCTCATTACACTTGTGCTCCTGCTCTTTTGTACTTTTGCTTGAAAAGAGACGTGATGTGATTGCGAGAGAGTCTGCAACAAAGAACCTGCAGTGAGCAGCTTAGACCTGAACGGCATCTGATCAGCAGAGGCAGGATCGATTTTAGACGCATGCATTTCAACCACAGTACTTCAGTCATAATATATGCAAGCCTTTGGCAGCTGAAATACAAAATACACGTGTCTACTCTAATCCCTCTGACCTGGGGCAGTGATATTATGGGATGGGTATTTATCTAAAAGGTGCAAGTGCAGCATGGGGTCGAGGCATTAAAAGAATTCATCATGAAGATGAGAAAAGAGGTGGATTCATATGTAGAACCATCTTTTTGAAGACATTCAGCCACACTGACGATCTTTATGTGTTTTGGACACACGCTGATTAATTTCAGCTGTTTGTCCAGTGCTCGGCCATGTTTTGCATGTTTGTTCAGTCTCCGGTTCATAACAGGGTCCAGTAATTCACTTACAGCAATCTAATAAGGCAAAACCAGATTTTCAAAGGTCACTGAATTCCCATGTCAGATGAGTCATACGGGCGAGCGGTTAAAACCGCGTTTTGTCTGGCTCAACAAACAAAAACACTCTGACAGGTGCGTTTAAAGACCCACACTCACAAAGCTGTGAATCTGCAGGGCGGGCGCACTTCACTAAAATCACAGGGTGGTGGGTTCCTCCTCCCTAAACTGACACGGATGCCCTTGAGCAAATCACTTAACCCCAAGCTGCCTCATTAACGCGACTCAGACGCCAACATTTTAAAACTGTGGGAATATCAGGCAGCTATCCAAAGGCAAATGGGTGTAATTGCGTGAATGTTAAGGAAGGTGTTGCTGAACACGGAATATTCATCGTTGGTGCTGTTAAACCCAGAGATAATTAAGGGTTAAATAAAAGCAGCCCAGACACAACTACACTCCCAATCTAATTACTGCGTAAAAGTTCTTACGACCTAAGTAAAGCAGTTAACCCAAAACAAACTCTGGTTTCACAATTAGATGTTATTTTTAGGAGCCTTTCCAGCACTGATTAGCCAGCACCACACTGGATGCCAGCAGCAGGTGGAGGCATTGCCAAGTGCTACTGCAAGGCTAATGATTTTAACGTGGATCTTTTCCAACCTGATTGGCCCATGTGGGGACAGCAAACTCTAAACCCCCGACAATAACGACCAATCTAGGGCAACTGAGATGTGTATGAAAAGTTTCCTCACGCTGCAGAAAGTGAAGATCGCTTGGAGAGCAATTCAGAAACAAAATCACAGTGACGACCTGTGAGTAAATGAGAGTAAATGGGACACAGTAACAAGAACAACAGCCATTATACAGGGAAATGGTGCCAAGTGAGGATCCAGATATTCATGGACGCTGTAGGTGTCTGTGGATCCTCCTCCCTGTGAACGTTCACAGAGCGGATTTACTGGTTGTGGTTTATTACTGTTACAGCTTCTTTGAGACTGGACGGCCCAGGTGAGGTGAACAGTAAAGGAGGTCAGACGCGTCACTGCTTCGTTTAAAGACACGACTTATTCAACTGTTCTTTTATGGTTCGACATGTTGAAATGCTGCATGAATGGTCTTTAGGTGTGGCTTTGACTTTGATGACCTCAGTCTTATCAGTGTGGTTGAATGCCAGCGTACTCGCTGTACGGTACAGGCATTGTAACAATGTGTTGATTATAACGTGATGCCTTTAGTCAATTATTGGCTACAGTGTACAGTAATAGTGAGTCGATGACGTGGTCTCATCGTTTCCGCTGATGTACAGGAAGTTACTCAGCACATTGCAGGTCTCTAGTAAGCAACGGCCATGTGGGGGCTTGAGGCTCATTGTGTTAGCCTGAGCTTAAATACGTTGGAAAGATTTTAAAGTGAAGCTTTTATGTGGGCAACGTGATGCTTCAACAAGCAAACAGGAGAATGGGTGAGTTGAGTCCCAGAAGCCTTGAGAAATGTGCAGGTCATTGACAAACGCAGTGTGGGCTGGTCACACACTAACTGTGCTTAGTCCAAATGCAGACACACACGGGCCTGACAACTAATTCCCAGTTATTTAGCGATAAACTCAAGTCAAATCTAAAACATGGAGAGGAAGAGACAATGATAAATCAAGTGAGATGAAGGGGACACGATAACACAGCTGCCTCTGTCCTTGTCTCACACACGCAGACGAATCAATACAAGTCCAAAAGTGGTGCACTCTGGTTAGAGAGGTCATCTCTGGCCTGTCGGTCAACCCCTGGACAAACAAGGACATCAGAGCACTTCATTTGGCACCAGGCCACAAGCAACACAGACACACATGCACTGCAAACACAACACAGAGGCACAAACAGGCCTTTATTCCCATGCAGCGTGATTCAGGCCTCGCATACATGGGAACCTCAGCATTTAAACACGTAATGGGCAGAGTGTGAGTCACAGCAAACTAGTGGGATAAGGCTGAACTTTTCACTCCTGCCAAATTCATTGAAAACTAAATGTTGCCTCTTGATTTTTGTTGCTCATATGTTTTGTGGTTTGGTAATGAAAGAAATATAATATAATATAATGCACGATACAGAGTGTCAATACAATACTCAGTCGCTTGCTACCAAGCTGGTGAGTTGGAAGGCCTCTGCAAATTAACACATAAATAATTAATTCTGTTGTTACATAATTTAGATAGTTTGTAAATAAAATAAATTAAATAATAGATTTTTTTGCCTCTGTCATTTTTCATTTGACTACTTTTAGTTTTTTTCCACTCTAAATTAGTCACCTGTTTGCCATTTTCCCTAAAGCAATCTTCCCTTACAATTAATTAGTCAGTACAGTGCATGCAGAGCAAAAGTTTAAGTTTCGTCTTGATATTGAAGGCAACACATGCTGTTACAAACTCTGGTTTCCTGCTGTATTTGTGCTTAAATTGGGCCGAACAGAGACAAAGAACCTAAAGTGCCGTTAAAAGTGACATTGTAAAATGTTGATACCACTCTACAAATAAAGTTTGAGTTTCCATTGAAAACACGCTTGTGCATGCATTTAAAGCGTCGCGTCTTTAAATCAACTATCAACGTGGGCAGACTGGATTAGATCTGATGCTTCATGCTGTAAACTCTTCAGCGTCAAACAATCAGGGAAACATGGTTTACAAGCTGCTTTACAAAAAACAAAACTGCTGTGAGATTTAACCACAGTGCACGTTGCACTTTGGGTAAATGACTTTTTCTAGCCTTGAAGAAAGCCTAGAAAGTCCTGGACTGCTGCGAGATATAAATATGGAAGTAAATCGATCTATATGTTCAGGGTGATTCTCTAAAGGGTGAATGAATTCACTGTGGGCCATGTAAAAAACTAACTGAGGCAACTAACAATAACAAAAGGAGCAGGTCAACAAACAATGAAAGCTTCATGTACCAGTATCATAGGTCACATTGTTTACAGTATTTATAAGTAAAGTGCAACGTATTCTGGAAGGGCTTCTCTTTTCACTGCAGTCTACACAGCCTGGCCTTCCTGTCCGCCGCAACCAAAACATCCTTTTAAATCATGTCATTATTGATGAAATATGAAACGTCTTCATCAAGCAACAGGGTTCCCAAAATTAGCCTTCCATTTATGACTCAATTAAGCTTCATTATGTTCAGCAGGAACAAACCACAGCGTCAAGATGAGAGGTGAGAGTCCTCTCCATCGTCGAGCCTTTGACGCTACCCCGAAGGCCACTTATTTATGTCACATGGTTGGAACGGGGTCTCAGTCAGTTATGTAGATGAGAGGCATTGCTAATGAAGTGTGTGGTAGATTAGATCCCTTTCACCCTCTACACACACACACACACAAACACTTAATTCCTCTAAAAGACAGGATGTCTTTAGTTGTGTTTACAAGACTGCTGGGGAAGACGAGCAATGCATTATGCTGACATTAAACGCTCCATATCTAAACGCAGGTCTAGCAGTGTTACAGAACAATTAAGCTGGCATGTTATTATGTATAGACTCCTTCTAATAGCTTTTCCCAATTAGTCCTATACGTCAGTGGGGGGGGGGTTCAGTGGATGCAGAACATAAGATATGATAAATAACAGAAGATCATATTGAACAACTGCTCTACATATACTCTATGTCTGTATTGTGTGTTCACATGCACAGTGAGTCCTCTGTGGTACAAGGACTATTAATGTATGTAAGCAGCATATTGATCATCATACATGAAATACAGAGACATTGTTAACAGTGTGTATATATATTTAAAACAAGACAACGAGTCCTATTTCAAGGATTCATACCTGGTTTATTGTGGTTTTATTTCACCGCGTGTCATGGCTGCTGCTGACTGTGACATTTTGAGGCATCCTTGCACAAGACACTAAAACCTTGCAGTAGCACCATTTTCCACATACAGTTGTCCACAAACACCTTCCCTAAGGGCATCTGTCATTATCATGATTCATTATTATCACAAGCGCTGAATTCTGTAAACGGTGGCAGGAAAACAAACCTGGATCGGAATTGGCATAAAAACACAAAATGGCAGCAGAAAAAGTATCAGAGAAAGTAAACATGGCTGGTGAAGTGTTCATTGCGTGTGACTGATGTAAGCACAGCATAAGGTTCCTATTATAAGTGCTGATCTAAGTCTAGTATCAGCAAAGGATGTTTAGTCCAGAATGTCCAAAAGAGCAACACAAAAAACAGTGACAGAGAACAGTGCAGAGAGTGCGTCAGAGTGTGACTCCCAGCATTCCACTTAGAACAAGATCAAGGAGAGCAGCGGTGGACGTAATCTACGCGTTATCACAGAAGAGGCGTAACGAAACGCAGACGGGCCCCACAGCTGAAGCATTTATTAATATTTCCACATTTGACAAAAGACTTTCCTAACAACTATAATACTTCACCGTCTGCGGTACAGCAGCAACAAGCTGCAAAGTAGTCTGGAGCTAATCAGGTCGTTATCTAATAGCCAACAGCCCCTGAAAGCATCACTCAAAAAAGTTCAGTGCTTTCATTCACCTGTCGGCTCGATGCCAAGTTGCTGCTCCTTACACTTCCTGTCCATCAGCCTTCGAGGGACAAGGTGCTTCCGAAAATATTGGATAAGATGGATTATATATTGGAAATGATTCTAGACTTTCCTAGAGGTTCCTGGCACAAACATTTATTTAAATGTTTCCTGTTGTGGTCATGCAACATTGTCCCAGAGATCCAAGTAAAATTCTTTACAATCTATACTTCTACAGCACTGGAAAGTTCAATGCACAGATAAATCGGATGTGTTTTTCTTTTAGCAAGAAAAGCCCACTTTGCAGTTATGGTCTATGACATTAGTTATGAGTTAAGAGGCTGAAGGCCAGAGAAACCATTTTAATGCACTATAGCTGAGGTCTGTGACGCCCACTAGAGCTGAAATGACTGGGTTGGCTAGAGACGACTGGGGTGAAGTGATAGATAGCTGAATGCAAATAAACGCACACAAATAGCTGCAGGGCATTACGCATACAAACACACAGTCAGTATACACATCAGCCTCTATTCTCCATAAATTCTCTCTTCACAAAAATGCAAAGAAATATATATAATAAAATAACAGCTACACATTTCTGCCCGTCGCCTGCCAGCAGTGATAGTATTTTGGCAAACAGCCCAAAAGGTGGGGTAGAGAACCAGGCGTGTTGGAGGACGTACGGACATAAGCAACCAGATTAAAGAGACAATCTGTGTCATAAATCTCCAATATCTGCTGCTTGCAGCGAGAAAGGGAAGCCTCATGAGATGGGCTGGCACCGAGTAAGCCCATGACGTTTACGTTCTTATCTCTGCCGCATCCTCAGCTTAAGATAAAAGCCTATCAGTCAGGTTTTGCAATCAATCTTCAGAATAGCAATACACTTAGCTCAATAGTGTCGCTCTGACGTAGGCAAGGAGGGAGAAAATGATCAGTGTAGAAGCTCGTCGCTGTAGAATGAAAATGCAGCGAGTTACGATGCCACACTATGATGCCAAAAAAGGTGGTTGGAATGAGTTTCTTTGCTAATGGCTCCAGAAGCAAACTCCAGTTGCCACAAACATTAATGGTGGAGAAGAACAAGGTTGGCCAAGGCTCCACATGTACTGTTGCTCCAAGACAGTGACGAGAAGACGGGGGGCTGAGCAGACAGCGCTATCTGTAGTGGAAGGAAACAGGCAGCTCACAAGAACTTCCAGAAGCTTGAGGATTGAAACAAGCAACCGTGGGAGTTTCTCAGTAGACTGGATACAAGGAGAGCTGAGAGCCTGGATGCCTGTCCAGGAGCCTAACAACAGCTTTGGCCTGTTGTGTGCTTGATTTCACGACACCAGGAAAGATATTTGAGTAATGCGCTTGCTACCCGCCTGCCGCTGCGTAAAAACAATGGCCTTTCTCCCCCTAGCACCTGTGTGGCTTAGAAAACAACACGGTTTGAACAATGCTAACTGAGGCAGCCACCTCAGAAAAGAGAAGCCCCTGCTGTGGAGCAGAAGGGGAAAAAAAAACGTATCGGTTGGGAAAAAGGTAATTAGCTCAAGCTTAGAGATTTGCTGGAGCCAAGTAATTACACTTCTAATCAACAAGTAGAAGGAGACAGATGAGGTAAAGAAAGTGGGCCTTTTAACACCGTGTGTGGACAAACACTGATTCACACAGGACAAACTCAACTCATCTGGACAACAATCAGTCATTAATGAATTAACCTCGCAGCTGGTCTGATGTTCCTCCTCGGACGGAGTTTATTTTTCTGCCATCGTGTGTTATCATCAATGCAGAGTTTCTCAGAAGTGTGTTTCAGGGCTTGTGCGTCTGGGATCATGAGCAGATCCGTTCTGCACCCAAACCTTAACCCAGCCATCAAATTCGCATGGGTTCATCTTTGCTCATCTGTCTATAAAACCTTGTCTCAGATGTTTTGAGACTTGAGCGATTCCTCTCCTGTCCTTTGGAGGTGTTGCCGATGTCGCAGCTGTTTCAGGCTCTGCTGCTGATGTCTCTTCACTCAACTCTGTGACTGTGACACCAGACTTTCTTTTTCAATCCACATGGTTGCACTGGCTTTGGTTAATGTTTGTGCAGTGGGTCTGCTCAATGTTTCAGACAGGCACAACTCCGGTGTATAAAAATGAGTACTAGGAGTAATAATTATTATAATATTGGTAAGAATGTATTTCTTTGGAAACCTTGTTGTTAAGTAATTAGTTTAAATGAGGTTAATTTAAATGAAGTCATAATCAGCGTTTAAAATGAATGTAGCCCCATGAGGGTAAATTGTCATTATTTTCTTGATTAGCATGTGAAGTGTGTACATTTCCATCTCTATATCGAATTCATTATCTGAGCACATCATTATTAGCAGCGCACATCATATGCAACGTATTGCACCAGAGACAATTGTTTGTTTTATGACATGTGATTGTATTTGTTCCAGCAGGCAGCTAATCCAAATTCGAAACCAATAACAGTATTAGTCTCTTGCCCAAGTGAATCATCATCTCCAGTAAATAGACCAATAGCTGTGGTGACTGACAAATGGCCCCAAAGCACAGATCAGAGATACACAGAGGCTCGGCTAATGGCATCTAATGGGCTGCTCTTGAAGGCAGACAGCGCGCTGCAGATTTGCTCCTACATTACGGACATTAACCAGTTGAATTGATCTATTTTTCCCTGTGTCAATGGTATTTGTTCCAAATGTTATGTTTTAAGGTTAGATTAGTGTCATTATGGGACATGAGGCATCACAATATGTTTCTTATACCAAGCTTCTTCAGATTGAGCACAAACATTCCTGATTTGATTTTGGTGGTCAAAGCTCACCGTTACTATGATCTCATATCTCAGACTCAACGTCTGCGTGACACCTGGCGGGATTAGGTAAAATTAATTACATCTGGCACAAACATCTACTAGAATCAGATACATATACACAGCAGCTTGACGGATGGTAGCTTACATTGCAGCAGTCAAATAGCTAGAAGAGGCACTAGTTCGAGCTTGCAGTAGTTTTTATTTTGGGGAAAACCTTTTTTGATAATAAATGGTAATTTTCCATATTGCATAGCACTTTAGAAATATTCCCTGAAAGCAAAATAAATCATATATTACATATATTATTTACTGTTTAAATACATTTTTGATTCATTTATTCACTATCAGCATTACAAAATCTACAGTATACCTTCAGGTTTGGACTGAAAACTGGCCTTTGACCTGTAGACATGACCTCACTTAAATGATTCTTATTCCCCCAACAAGAAAACTGCAGCATCACCTCAGGCTTCGGAACAAGTGCAGAAAACAAAACACAAGCCTATCGAGACACAAGCGCTGCCACTGTTCTCAAATCTCAATACTGCTTCTCAAAAGACATATTTGCAACCACAGCTTGAGTGAAGACCAGCATATTGCAGAAAAAATACTGTAAATGTCTGAGCAGCTTGAGTCAGCAATGCCGCTGAAAGCATGTACTCCAGCCCAGCAGAGCTTCTGAGGCAGTAACAGGGAGAAACAGCAGTCCTGGAAGACAGAAACTCTCCTTTAAACACACACAGACAAACACACACTCCCAACAGAGTTAACAACTGGGCAGAAGACATTAGACCAGACTGGCCTGAATCAGAGTGCAAACACTCAACCTTTTAAAAGCTGCACAACAAGAAGCGACATTTTTACAGGCTTAAGTAAAGGTTTGTTTATTCAGCATTCAGATGCTTGTCAGTGAATACAAGAAGACACAGTTATTGCCGTGTTGGTGAGTAATCCCTGTAAACGGTGGCATTTGGGTGATCGAAGCCTTTTTTGTAAACATCACAGAAAGCTGTTATTATTTTCCTTGGCAAGTGGACAGCCTCAAATTGCTCTCTGGCACATTCAGAAGCACAGGATTAGGCAGAGATTTATCAAAGAAGTAACACGTTGTGGATCGACCGTTTGCTAAACCCATCCCTTTCGCAGGGACCGTCCAATCCCAGCTTAGCAACCGTAACTAGGAACAGCAGGTCTGTCAAGCTTTGGATTTGTCCATGTGCCAAAGGGGTGAGCACGGGGCTGCAATGTAACCCGTGTTAGCATGCCCAGCTAAGTTACTGCTAAATCCATACACAGTATGAGTATAGATGAATTGCTTTTCTCTAACTTGTGTGCGAAGCATTTGGTGGAGTGACACAACAGCAGCATCAGCTTCACTGCCTTGTCTATTCATTGACATGTTTACCAGTGTATAGACAGCGTAAACAGCTGGTCTGAATGAAACAGACTGCTCACCACAGCTGAAACACTCACAGCGTTGACGCGCTGCTAAAGCTCCACGCTGCAGAATATGCCTTATCTACTGATGAGGATGACCTTTAACCTGAGATACGCAATGTTTGCCTGCTCGGCACTAGCATCGCACTCGATCAATCCACCGTGTTTGCGCCGGCTTACCCGGCTCCTCTGTGCTGGGCAGCACCTATTCGCATTAAGCTGAGGAGAACAAGTTTTTGGTAGATAGATAGAAGTCGCATCTTGAAGGATGTGACAAAGCAGAAACGCCATCAGTCAGCTACAGCAACGTCACTTAAATCATTTCAACAGGCTTGAAATGGGAAGCACGGTTTCATTTGCCTGCGATCTAAAATCAGTCACTCGATTTTTTGAACTCTTAAAGGTTTTTAGTGGTAAATCTTCCACTGTTGTCATTATAAACTGCTTATGGAAAACTTGACAAGTGCAGCCACAGTCACTATGGGGGCAGGGCTTAAAACTGTCAATTGCGAGCCCAGAGCACAATGGTGACCATGTGATCACAAGCTAATTACCAAAATAGTAACAGGCAACATGTTTCCCTACTATCACCAGCAAACTCACATAAAAGGCACCAACGCCGGCCTACATACACTTTTCTTTTATCTCTTTGGGAGCCTTACTTTCGTTCCCTTTCCTTGCAAGCACACTCCTCTCTCCCATCCCTCCCTTTGTGAAGAGGGCCATCTCTTCCTCCATCTGCATGTGTGAGGGGTTATCCTGGTGTGTCAGTAATGACAATGTCCCAGTGTTCCTCTCTGCCAATTAGCACAGCCGTAATTATACAGACACATATGGAGCTGTCAATCACCGGGCTCCTCCACACAGGAACTCACCCACCCAGCAGAGAGCGAGCGAGCGAGCGAGAGAGAGGCAGCAGCTCAGAGATGGAGCGAGAGTTTCCAACAGCTACACAACTCCAAACGACCACACACTGTGCCAATAAGCAGCATTCGTTCAATTACTCTAACTGTGCGGCAGTCCCACAGTTCACAGGGAAAATGCCACGAAGCAGCATTACAGCAGTGCTGCAGCAAACCATTTTAGGTTTGAGCTTCATTCGTGTGCTGTAGCTTTTACTAAGGTGACACGGATTTGCAGTTTAAAAAGGTCTATTAAAAGCTATTCAAAATGGTCAAAAGGAACATTTACAGCTACATCTTTGTGACACAGAAAAAAGGCTGGAGCATCTATTTCGCTTTAATGTCAACAAATGACAATAAAGGAAACATTGTATTACTGTCCAGAGAATAAAGGCATGACACGTTCCCCTGAGCATCTTCATCAGACCTAAACACAGTAAGCGTCCGTGTCACTGCAGGCCCGTTATAATAAGGCGCTAGTTATCTGGTAATGAGGGTGAGTTGACGCTTGGATCACCACTGACAAAGAGTAAGTGGAAGACGGTTTATTGCTACAGCAAATGCAAATGACAAGGTTCATTCCACCGCAGACGTCAGCGCTTTGAGGAATGACGGCGGAGAACACTCTTAACAGAACAGAGATGCAGATGAAACAGGAGGGATGAAGAGGAACAGGAGGTGGTCCTGAGTCCCGGAGAGTCTTACCTCTGGGATGTCTTCTTGTACTTTCGCCTGCCAGAGAAAACAAACACGATAAGAGCAAACTCTTACAATCACTTATGTAGAGTAAGGTTTTAAAACAACATCCATATACACACGCACACACAACGTGTCATGTTAGAACACACCCACTATCACTTACCCTAACATTTGACACCCACACCTCTATTCACACACATTTAAGCTTGCGTAAGTAGAGGAAGGGTGATCCCACTGCTGTTCAACTGCAGACCTGGATTTAAATTCCAGTCAGGCACGATTCACAGCACTTAGCTTGATTTGTTTCTCAACCGTTTTCTATATCAATCTTTCCTGGAGCTCATTGGAAAACTGCAAACTGAGGAAGTTAGTGTATGAAGAAAATGTTAAAAGCCCCCTCTGGATTAGTGGGGGGGGGGAAAGTCATCGCTGCCGAGCCAGCTATTAAAATTATAAAAGACACAATGTTTCACAGTTGAATAGTTTGAGCTGTTGGGATGTGAGAGGGTAAATGATACTGGAAGGATGGGTTTTCAGGGATGAATGTGGAAAACAAAACCCCACCAGAGACACAAAAACAAACAAAACATGGAAACTGGGAGCTGAGTTGGAAACAAGAATAGTGCTATTTCCTAGTTTCCTCATGTCCTCTACGATCCTTATGCTCACCTGTTGCAACTTTCCCCCTTCACTGCAATGTCCATGGCATAATGAGGATGTGGGCTGACAGGGACCATGGCATTACCAGAAATAAATGAAGAAATTAAAATCACAAAAAGGTTTTTAAGCAAAAACTCGGATGCAGCTAATTGTAGGATAACTGAAAGTCTATGCCTGCATTTCAGTCTAATAACCTAATTACTTGACAAATCATTTCAGCTCTATTTGCATCTATTTTTGGATTGTTTTACCTGTAATAACAATCCTATGTTTAAGCTCTTAGGACAGTCAGTGTATAAGCTGAGTCAGCCACCTTGATCCATGGTTGGGGCCCATCAAAGACACCTTTCCCTTGAGGGAGCTCTCTGTGATGAAGTGTTGATAAAGTGATTAAATGATTCATTGATTTCCATTAGTAGTGATCTAATTTATTAATGGAAATCCACTGGAATCCAGTCACACATGCACAACTTAAAGGGGTAATTTGTCAAAGGGATGTAATGAAAACTTTCCAACACTACGGTTTGTCCTTGGGTGACTGGTGCACAGCGTAGGCTAAGCTTTAAGCTTTATGTTCCGCCTACTGTAGCTCAATGCATCAAACACATAACATACGCTGTGTCAGGCTGGAGCGCCCCCTTTTCAGATGGAGGGTTTTTGTAAGATTAAAAGCTAATATGATCTCTGACACACTACAGGAGCCCTCAGACCACGAGGCAACACTGCTACAGTCAAAACTAAATGAGAAAAGTAATCACCCAGGCCCCTGTTATATGCATCTGACTCACTATCCATCAAGTATCCGCAAAGACAGATGGTCATGATGGGAAATTTATGACAGTGACCAAGTGAGCGAGACAATGAAGTCATCCGAGGAAACCGAATGTGGCAGAGGATGATGATGATGTTGGGGGGTGGGACCCCACACATTGGGCTTCTGACACAGGAGACAGAAAAACAATGACTAATCACAGAGCAGTGCAAATAGCGTGACATGGAACTGACAACATTAAAGTGATGTACAGTAAGAGGGGAGGCCGACAGACGCACGGAAGAATCGTGAACAGCCCCGTGCGCGATTCAGTCAGGCTGCTTCCACTGTGGTGCAGGAGAAACTGCGTTTATTGCAGACCTCCAGCGACACCGTTAAAGACCCTCCCAGCAACACAGAGTCTCCTCCCCCTGCTGAGGGGGAACGATGACAACTGAAAATGGATAATGGAGAGAATTCCCACTCAAAGTGTGCGAGGCTTTCTTTTCAAGGCGAAAGGTCACAGAGGTGTTGATTGGACGGTGGAGGAAACGAGGGATGTGAGGTCTGAGGTGGTCTTCTTTCATCTCATCAAATAGCCGCTAAAAATACTTATCTTCAACCACTGCACTTTAAATTCATTATGTTTCTGTGTCAAAATATTGAATTGATTGTCCTGTTTATTGCATGTCTGATAATTGATGCCGTAACGGTGGCACCAACGTCTGATATTTCATGAGCACAACAGCAAAACTCCAAACCCTCCATTAAGAACATCGTTCTGTGCTTTTCTCACTCGACTATCAAACAGAGTGAGAGTCTTTCTTTCTCCACAAGCTCACGCACCACTGGCACACTGTCAAAATGACAAGAAAACTGCCAGGCTTTTATTATGAAATGCTCCTCTGGCACTTTAATTAGCTTTTTGTTAGAACTGATCTATAATAAACAGTTGCAAATGCATTCTAGATACAAATGTTGCTATCAGTTTATTAAAGCATCTTATGTCCAACACACACAGCATCACTTTACACCCTCACACTTGTAGAAGGTAAAAGTGGGTATACTCACAGTCCCCGGAGCCTGAGCCAAATCTTTTCAATCTGTTCCGGCTGGAGGTACTTCAGGGCCGTGCTTTCAAACTCCTCTATCTCTTTGGTGGGAGACTCCATGTCAGAGACGCTCAGTGTTTGAAGATTCAAAAAAAAAAAAAAAAAGTTGAATCCCTTCAAAGTGTAAGTAGTAGAGAGAGGCAACAAAGGAGCAGAGACCTGCAGGATGCGACTGTGCTTTCCTCTTCATTCACATTTGCACCCACAGCTGCGACACACCGGCCGTCATCCTTCCTATTGCTCTCTTGTTTATGTGAGAGAGTGTGTGTGACTGAAACTCAGTAACAGTCTGTGCTGTGCAGAGCTCGAGCAGGCAGCTGTGACAGTCGTGAAAAAGCCCAACTCTGCTTCTTTAGTTTCTCCCTTTCTTCTCTCTCTCTCGCGCTCAGTTCTCTCCTGTGTGAGCACAGGGGTCCTGGAGCCGTGCCATGCTCTCCCAGCAACAACGGGATGCAGACAGCAGGGCAGCGCAATCCGGGATTAACGCTCACTGCCGAGCTCTCCATACGAGAGGGAGGGAGCAGAAACGACATCAGTCAAGGGGAGGGAGGAGTCTGATAACGAGAGACCACGTTCAGTTTCATGCACTGGAAAACAGAGGGAGTGAGGCAGGAAAACAAATGGTGTTGGAGAGGAACAGGAGGGTGAGACCTTAGAGGAAGAATCAGCGAACGTTTAAGTGACCGGGTTTAGCGAAAGACAATAAAAACACGTCCGACACTGCAACGTAACAGTGGTTTATAAGGAGGTAAACAGCACAGGTGCAAATGTGACAATATTAATGTATTCATGTGAAAATGTACATTTAGACATTTGCACTACATCGTATCACATGTGGTGCCGGAAGGATTAACCAGCGCGCAGACAGCGCATGGACACTGATTTGACTGAGATTACTATGAGCCATGGATTCAATCCCTCTAAATACAAGGATTGCAGGACATTAAATATGAGTCACTCTGTCACATGTAGCAACACAGCAACTAAACCAATGGCTTGTCAATGTTAAAAGGGTTCATACAGTCATCAAACCGACACAATAGTTCACATAAATATTCTGGAGTTGAATCCTTATCTAGCAGTCGGATGCCTGGTGCTGGGTAGCATCTTATTTTTCTATGACAGACCTATATAAGGCATAAATAGTATCTGTCGTTTTTTGTTGTTGTTGTTGTTGTTGTTTTTTACATTCTTTGCTGGAGATTTAAATGATATCCTCTAAAAACATGTGGGCTTTTTCAACTTCTTCTTCATGCACACAACTTGCCAGGGTGACTCAGCCGTCGCCCCCCTCGTCCAAGCCCCCTGCCATACTCCTCAGGTCTTTCAATTACTTGATGCAGGGATAATGCCAGGGCGCCACCTCAAAGGGGCTTCTGCTTTCATCTGCTGAGAAGGGTCCTCCATGACGGGGAGCAGAGAGGTCTGCCTGAGTGCCCATGAAGACTGCTCATGTTCTCTTCAAAAGCGTGCTCATCTGTTTCTTTCTCTCACTTTGTCTTTGGGTGTCGTTCTCTCTCCAGCTTCCTTTTTCAATCCACTCTTCAACAGTTCTTTCCACTTTTGTGGAGGTATGTTGACCCCCGGGAGACCTCAAGCCACAGGCAGAGTTGACAAACCAACTTGAGGGGAAACCTCAACAGTAACTTCCCATTTCGCTGCTTGTTGTTCACAAGCTTCCACCCGAGGGACCCGATGTAGTGTGTCATCCGTATGTGTTAGTGTGACACTGAACAAGGCTGAGCCTAGTGAGAAAGATTCTGTAAAAATACTGCAAGGACTAGGAAGGTCAATCTAAGCTACAGTATTCTGCCCTGAGAGTGGAGTGTTTATGTGGAAAAGGAAAAATACCTGCTGACTGAAGCAGGACGAGTTTGAAAGGCTTCAAGAATGTGTCTCCACAATGTTTGCGTGGAGAGGGGAGAAGAAACGCCCTCTCCTGCCCAAGGGTCGATTTTTCCAATTAACTTCGTGCTACCACCACAGAAGAATGCTAGTTCTGAAAAATTCTGCAGACCCCACATAAAGTGCATCATGAATTCTCACATTCAGCGACGGTCTGCATTGCAACCACGATGCAAACTGTGGTCAAAGTTCTTCTTTTGTTGGTTGTTCGTCTTTTGCCGCAGCACAGTGTGATGGATGCTAATTTAACAAGAACGCCGTGTTTCCAAAGATTAGCTGAAGATCATCAAGACAAAAGATAAAACTGCTGCCACTTGTAAAATGTTCCAGAGTTGTACAATAAAACACTGTCCTGATCAAAGATGGATCCGTCCCTTTAGATGAGGTGGGCTCCACATATCTACAGTACCAATCTACTTCCACCTAACAATATGTAATTATCCTTCATAATCACTCACAACAAAATCTTAATGGCAGTCACAATCAATCAAACTGTAGTAAAACAGAAAAACACATTTAAAAGGGGAAATATTAATATCCCAAGTTCCCAAAATAGCCTTGCAGAAAGATGTGGTCGTAGAGATATCATTGAAAAAACAGCACCAGCTCTTTGCTCCACTGGACTGTGTGATGAACCCAAATTGAATATGTGAGGAATATTCAGAATATTCCAATATCACTTACAAATTATTGTCAGTGTTAATCCAATTCCCCATCATCTCAGGTTTAATGGCGAAAGAGCAGATTGTGAATAAAAGCCTGGCCTGGCGACACTGATAATATAAATGAGCGATTAGACGTTTACACATGAACTAAGACAAGAGAACAAACGGTTTGCGTCGCTCACAAGATAATGATCAAAATATGCCCCTGATTAATAACTATGTCTGTGACTATGGCAGAGGGACCTGCTAAAATAGGCTCTGCAGAGAAATTCCTGACACTGTGCTTGGGCTTCCTCAAAGCTAACACATCGAAATCTAGACATTCACAGCCTCAGTCATTTGGAGGTACATGAAAAATTCAAATCTCATTTAAATCTCTCTGCAGTTTGATAAGGGTATCAATGCATCAAAATAGCAATCGCCTTAGCAGTAATGACCACATTTTGGTGAAGTTCATTCATCAGAAAATACGATTCCCCGTGCACACGTCATTTCTATTTTTGAACTGGATGTAGCAGAGATGGAAGGATGGGACTAACGTGAAGCTGTATTTATTCGCAGAGATGAAAGTAGAATCCTCACATTACTCCATCCCATAAGAACAATGTCTGTAGTGTAGGTCAAAGGTGCTGCATACAAAGGATTGAGGTGTTTGAAGGCACTTTACACAAGGGCTTCTCTGATACAGCGCTGGTTGTAAAGGTTAAACTGTCACTGCAGCTAATATAACAGTTATTTTCCAACTCCATGATCAAGTACATGGCCTCAAAGTTACCATAGGCCTATATAGCATTTGTAGCAGTTATCTGTAGGATAGATTAGTTGTAGAAGTGACAGTGTCCTGATCAAAAATAAAATGAACAACAACGTAAGAGGCTGAAGAATCTAAAGAGAGGGAGTGAACAATAAGGCACAGAAAGACAAACCCTGTCGGAAAGTGCAGCCGGACAGAATCACCTTTGGAGCAAGGCAGACTTCTGTTGTGCAAGACTGGAGTCATACCTGCCCCCAAGGATCAAATCTGTCATCAGAAGTAAAAGTGCACATGTGAAAACTTTTAAAAATTAAAGTCTAGAGCCACTTACTGAGGGAGACGACGGGCTTTTGTTGCAGTTTGTGGTGCTTGCAGTAATGAAACACGTATTCCTGTTTTCCATTGACAAATAAAATTAGAATTACTGGGATAACACTTTGCAAGTTTCCAGCTGAACTCTCACACATTGGCTGTTCGTCACGACTGCCTCCAGCTTCACCCCCATTTGTCTCTAATTGCTTGCATGTCCTTAACATGCTTTATGGCGTCTCTCTCCACTGGTTGGAGCACAGCAACAGCAGGACATAAATTACATTGTGTTCTACACCTCGTGTCTCGATAAACAGGAAACCTGCTTGTTTGGTCTACTGAAAGCTCTATACTGTCCTCATGAGCCTCTGGTTAATGCTGCTACAGCCTCTGCTGTCACAGTGGACATGTAGAGCGCAGGCGTCTGAGCTTGTGAGCTGGGAAGGCTGCCTACGGTTCCTAGAGAGGTCACTTGAGGCCGCCATGCGTATAGATAGACGCACAAACCAAGAGCTTACAGCTTACAGGTGAAAATAGCTCTGATGTTGTATTTATTTTGGATTAGCTACACTGGCAGCAATGCTGAGGTATTTAAGACATTGGCCATGTTAAAAATATCCTTTGAGCGAGTTTTCAATTTCAGATCTTAAATGTCAACATTTTGAAAACAGCTTTACAATCTATGCAGCGAAGTATATATATTTCCACTGCATATTCAGATGTATTCTATTTCAACTTGGGTCTCGGTTCACAGTGAATTATGGCACTGTGAAATAGTCCATGATAGATTTTCTGTCCTGGTTCACTTCAGGGTCAAGGCTCAGTGTCGAGAAACACCCGCTGTAACTCACACAGCTCAAAGTGACAAACATCACAGCAAATTTATGCTGCACATATACTCTGCCCCCCCTCCTACGGTAAGTGCCTCCCAGCCTGTAACCACTCTGATCCTATTACTATATTAACCCGACAATAAGACGTGTGCGAAGCCTACAAAGCGAAGACTAGTTACGTCACGGGTGAGCGCTTTACAGCTCACAGTGTATTTAAAGGCTGCAGAGTGCAGCCAGCGCTACGGAGGGAGGTCAGGAGGTACGAGGTAAGGTTGAGGGCACAGCCAAAGAAATCTCCTTAATGTATTTCCAACCTATTAGTGAATTCCATTTCAGAAATGAAGCAGATATCAATAGACACACATTCACATGACCAAAGACCAAAACGGTTCCACCG